>JAPEUQ010000006.1:0-1200000 GCA_027946365.1 Kalmusia sp. IMI 367209 | reverse complement strand
AAAAAAAAGATTGAAGCAATGACTAAGAAGGAGAGAGCAGGACGCCAGAAGAATAAACTAGATGGCTGGCTCAAGCCGAAACCCGAGAAGCAGAGCACTGAGGGTGAAACCTATACAGGCACGAGACCATCCACTGAAGCGGGTACTACCTCCTCAGGAATAGCAAATGGGAAGCGTAAGGCTGAGGCAATCAGTTGACACCCACAGGCTATGCGGGCTCACAAATGCTTCATATTCGAGCATGTATTACTGGGCTTGAGTCTCTTAAAGCACAGAACGGGCTATTTACCCCAGATCTTAAAAATTGTTCCAATTTGGCCCGAAAATGTACCTCTACCCCACCATTCCTGCCTTTTTGAACAAGTTGAACGCTTCCGTCCACCCCTCCCGCGGCGCACTCTCTTCTGCAAATCCCGCGGTCCGCAACCTCTCCAAGCTTAGATGCCGGTCAAACGTTAGCCAGTACCCATAGCTATCCAGCTGATTCGCATTCCATATTTGGACACCCTTCGCCCCTGCGTGCTGCAAACGCATCGAATGCATCTTAATGAATTCGCTCGGTTTCGTGTCCTCAACACTTGCTGTGGCAGGAGGCGGTGTACCTTTGAGCCCGAACCATGATGTAATTTCAGGCCAGCGATCACGCATACGGCCCGGTGTGGCTGAGTCTGCAACATTGAAGATGCGTTCTCGGAATACCGAGGGGTGGAGTGATGCGTGTATAGCGACACGCGCCAGTGTACGTGTACTCGTCTCCGTGTATAACGCATCATATGCTGCCGCCGTCCCTGGAAATGGTACTTCTACTCCTTCCCCGTGTACGAGCTTCCACGCATAAAGATACACGGCCCAGTGTCCGGCAAGCGAATACCCGGAGCCATTAGGGGTAAAACCAATGATCGCGTCAGGACAGAGTTCGCACCATGACCATGACTGGCCGGTGCTTTCGGTCATGAGCATCTTGCGGTAATGTGGGTACGCAACCGTTTGCGCGTAGTCTTCAGGGAGCGTGTCGGCCATGGATTCTACTAGGGGAGCACTGAAGATACCGCCTGGTCGATAGATTCCATAGCCTCGTGTGCCCCCAGGATAGACGATGAATTGGAAAGCAGATGAAAGGCGTTTGATAGCTCGCACAACGCGACGCATCATGCCTACGTTTGTGCGAACTTCTTCCACTGCGTCCCCTAGAATTTCTTTGAATGCTAGCGCTGCCTTAGTTACATGCGTTGCAAAATTCCGAGAAAGGTACTATACCGAAATAAAATACATGGCTTATACTCTCTACTTCCTTCACCTTCTCCTTCAACATTCGCTCAACTTCCTCCTCTGAGCTCAACAAGTCTACACCAGAGGCTAAGTCCAGCTCCGGTCGGCCCTCTTCCTCATTCGGCCAGAAGGAATCCTCCAGCTTTAGCGGTCTATTCACCAGAGCAGTCACCTTGGAAAATGTGCCGTGGGAAGGATACGAGCGGAGAAGTTGGTCGACGACGCCCCAGCCAATGAGGCCAGACGCGCCGATAACGAGGGCTTGACAATCTTTTGGCATATTGAGAAGACTATGAAATACGTGCACATGTAGCAGCGTGGCATTTTTGGATATATGTATGGAGGTCGGGAAAATGTGGGTCTGGATGAGTCGAAATGATGGTGTTTGGTTATCGGACCCCGCTCCGCATTTGATCTACGCGTGCCATGTGGAGCTAGGATACCGGTAGTCGTTCGCGATGCCGAATTCTGGGCACATTGTGGTTTGAGTTATCCTAGGGTACCCTGGGTTCTAGTACGGATAGAGTGAGAAGACGATAGTCTGGCATGAGGAGGGGGGTTGTTTGGGATGGATTTGTGGTACACATCATCTGCGCTCCTACATTCTTGTAAATCCCTATGGCAATTGTGCTGGAACGGTCGTCAAACGCATTGACAAGAGAAGATATGTAGCGGAACATTAACACTCATATTGTATACTACAAAGCGGGGTGTGAGCAATGCACCTCAGTACGCCTTTACCACGGCCCATATGCATATCCTGCCAATCTCAGCAAGAGCCTTAATATTATGGCCCAAAGGCGCCCCTGATCCTCCTAAATAGAAAACTCCGTATGGCAGAGCGACAGTGGGTATCCTTCCAAATCTATGTCCCGTATCCTTTTGGCTTATAGAAAAGCCTATGAGCCCTTCCATCAATCATGAATATTCGAACCCATTACCGGCCCTGCTGGGTAGGGGCCGAGCCTGGGTCGACATGAGGGGGTCCCACGCTATCCCAGCCCATGTTCATATTTTCTATCATCTGGTTCCACGTCCCGTCGGACATTGGTGTCATACCTGCTCCGCCACCCAAGCTTCCGATATCCCAGTCATTTCCCAAGCCCATGCCCATGCCAAAATCAGTTCCGATGGAATCACCTCCAGATATACCGCCCGTATCGCCGTATGAAAAATTAGCGTTCATCATGTCGTTACTTGTAGAATAAAAGATACTATTGAGCGGAGAAGTAGATTGATTGGGCGTCTGGTTTGCCATTCGTGGTGATGGGCGATAGGGAATTTGATCGACAGCTTGACCGGGAGAATAAGACGAATGTGAGCCTGAGCCGGGGCCGCCAGATTGCGACAGAGATTGGGAGCGCGTGTTTGAGGTTGTTGTTGCGGGACTTGGTTGATCATTGCTATCAGAGGTGAGATCCATATCGTTGCCGTCACCCAGGCTGTAGGCATTCGATGATAGTGTATTCACGCCACTTGGACCTGTTTGGCCAGACACAAATTGCGCATTTTGTGTGTCCAAGTCGATTTGTGTCACGCTTGAGAGATGGAACGGCACACCGTGTGTAGCTTTGGACGGGTACTGCGCATTTGGTTGCTGAACCGGTCTTACAGGCTCTCCATTTCCGTACTGGTTTATATGATGACTCGGATTCTGCGTCTCGCGGATCTCGAAGATGGAACTACAGGCGGAGGGGTCAGAATTCAACGGTGCCACATTAACGCCCTGGAGTAAGATACGGATTAGCTTGGGTTAGGAAACAACTTACTCAACATGGTGCTCCTGGAAAGGATACGACTTGGTTGCATTTGGTGTCTGCGAGGATTGACTTACTGGGCCACCTGCCTGCGGTGGTAGGTATGGCTTCTGTTGAAGTCCCAGCACACCTGCGCTTTCGAGGTCAAGGTCCAGCTGAACTAGAAACGATTCGGTGAGTGGGTTTTTGCGCCGGAGGGCTTGCATAGCCGTTAGGAGAAATTGGAGAGACGAATGCATCTGCTGGTCTTTAGGACGGGTTTTGAGATACTGAACGAAGACTCTGGCGGCGACGTAAACACAGAAAGATATGAAGGGGTTCATCTGGTCCGAATTAGTTCTTGTAACTTGAGGTGACTCGTCCAACGTACAGCAGCTAGATCCAAGTGGCTAATCATTCTCATGATAGAGGCGATTTCAGCGGCAGCGGTTACACATCGTATCTTGCTTTCATTGCTGACGTTTATCGGTAGTCGGTACTTGTCTGCCTTGAAGATCGCCGCTTGATGGAGGCAAATCGTCGATGTATGAATGCACATATGCATGAAGACAGTGTTTGGGTCTGTCGATCCGCCGGGCAGTCGTAGGTGATCGGGCAGACCGAGGGACGTCTGAAGTAACATTCCTTCGATTGCTCGGTGCCGTATCCAGAAACCACCATTAAGATCGTCATCGTTGTCATCGGGCCCAGGACGGTGTAAATGCAGCAGATTCCTGCCAAAAAGTGCTGCTGTCAGTACTATCCCACCAAATGATTGCAGGTTTCCGATGCCATTTGAGCCTAACGCTTGCTCTAGAGAGCCCGTAGCCATAGGCCGGCTCTTTTCGAACGCTTCATCACTGGATGGGAGGTTCGTTAGGATCTACGCTGGAGTTAGCCGCTGCCGTGCGAGATGAGTACTGCATGGCTTACGTCTCGTTCATCAAAGGTCATCGGCCAGCCAGTGCCAATACTGGCATATCGATCAACGTTGAAAGTCATCCAGAACGTCCGCCGCCTCTCTTCTCGCTCTGTCCAGTCCTTTGGAGGCGGGAGACATTGTTTTACATCTAGACCGACGCCATCCAGTCGATGCAACTGCATCATCTGCGCCAACCTTGTTGCCCGTCCCGCCGAAAGCCAAGCGCGCGGAAAGTACATCTGCTTGAACTCGTACGTCGACGTCAAAGCCCATGCTTGGCAATGCGCAAGCGTGATGGTGGACTCGCCGTGGCCTTTCATTTCGTCTGCTTGGGCATACTTTCTAGCTCGTTGATAGAAATGTTCCTGTAACGCGTCGTACTTGTCGGCTACGGAAGCTGCAAGTGTCCACATGCTATATCGTAAACACACAGGGGGTCGCATATGCGGTGCGAGGTTCATGGCGGCCATGAAGCGTGGTCTGTGTATGATGGGTATCGACGGGTGTATCTTGGTGAAGTATAGTTGGTAGCTGGTGTTGTTAGACCTAGGTACCTCTATCCTTGTTGACCACTTACAGTTCATCTTGCACATCTTGGGGTGGCAGCGGCTCGTCCAAACCCAGTCCGATCATTTCCCACTGGAACTCGCCCTCTGGCGACATCCCGTTTGCAGTGCTGTTCGAGAAGGCATCGGGGGCTGGTGATATCCGCGGCGCTCCGTCTGCGGCACCCAAGTAGTCGCCTGCGTTGGGCAACGGTTGCTGTACGGTGCTCGCCACGTATGCGGAGGTCGAGTCCTGGCGCGATACGTCTGCTGTCGGCTCGGTCGACTCCTGCTTCTTTAGGAGCGTCTCGACCTGCTCTGCAATGCATCCAGTTAGCCATACTGTTCAGAGAGTTGGCAGTGCTGCACACGTACGCAGGCGCGCCTCCAGGAGCTTCACATATCCCCGTTTCGGTCCGCTCTTCTTGCGCACCTCATCGTATGTACAATCATGCGACAGGCGCTTGCAGGTCCCGCATGTCGGCCTGGCACCGTCGCACCGCAATTTTCGTTTCCGGCACAGCACGCAGGCTATGCGCTTCTGCTTGCTTGCCGCATCGTCTTTGCGCGCATCCTGCCCATTCGCGGCCGTAGTATTCGTGGAATTCTCGTTCGCGTCCGGGCCCTGCTGTGACAGGTCGTTGAAGAAGCCCCCGTCCGGCGATTCAGAGCCCGCCGAAGGCATCGTCGAGCGTCTGGCAGCGACCGTTTTCCAGTTGCGGCCTCAGCTACCTCGGGAGTGGTCCGCGTAAGCAATCGGGGGTTCGGGCAGATTGTTCCTGTGCGAGCAAGACACAAAATGGCGCTCCACAACCTGTACAGTGCTGGTTTGAGCCTCGCGCAGGTTGTTCTGAAAGGAAGTGGCGAGTGGGTAGCTTAGAACGAAGCGTCGGGAGTGAAAGTCGCCCGACGCGCGAAAGAACGCTCAGGCATCACTTGGTGAAGTGCGAATAATACGGTGAGTCGTTGGCACAAGGGGGGCGTAGCATAGCAGTAGCAATATCGAGGTTAGCACCAAAGGTACAATCTTCCGCTGACGTCCTGGATCGAAGGGCTCGTTAGGAGCTGAGCGAACGCCCTGCATATGCTATCGCAGGCATCGTAGTCTACGCGCGTTTGCATTGATGACCATCCAGGACGAATAATCTCGGACACGCCGGCCGTTGAGCCTATACGAAGCATGCCGCCCCTCGCACAACAGCTCGGGTAGCACGCTACTCTGCATCCGTACCATGACACCGGCATCTCTACACCTTCGGGGCTTCTACAATGTTCTACACGCAGAGGCTGAAGATGCCCTGCCACGCCTGCTTACCATCGCGGTCATTGCGGGGGTGTGAGGCCCGTGCTGGATTTAGTCTTGTCCGTTTCCTACCAACTTAATTCATCACTAGCTGGGGCTTGGTTCGGCGACGCTCCTTTTGGAGGTTGAACATTTGCGGAAAATCCAAGAATCGAAGAGATGATGGCCTTTGTATCATGGAGCCCGGGGTACTAATCACGCGCTACTAAACTCGATCGAATAATATAAGAGGGAGGCTTCACGAGACATTAAGATAATGCTTGAGCAGATTCGGATGCGAGTATGTGACTATACTCCAGATCGCCGAGCTTGCGGCCGCTCAGATTCATATGATACAAATGTATAACAGGTGATATGGTACATGTGGCAACCCTGCATTATCTCGGCCTGCGCTTGCCCTGGTTGCGTGGGCGGTCTTGCACAAGGAAAGTGTGCTTGTTGCGTTTGTGCCTCGTCTTGAAGCCGCCTTTTGCCTGCAAATGAGTGAGTAATAGAACGTAGCTGATGCTCAAGCATAGACCTACCGGGGTGCCCCACGGACTGACAGGATGCACATTACCCTTTGACTTACCTCGGCCACCGCCATGAGGGTGATCAGCTGCAACATATTAGTGAGCCCTCGTGAAAGGAGAAGCTGCCGAGTACGTACCTGCATTCATGGCCACACCACGGACTGATGGTCTCTTTCCTAGCCATCGTGATCGTCCAGCTTTGCCCAGAGATTTGAAGTGGTTTTGAGGATTGCTTGCAACGCCGATAGTGCAGCAGGCGTCAGGACTGATCTTCCGCAGCTCACCGCTCTGCAGGCGGACGGTAACGCTCTTGATCTCTACGCCCTTTGCATTCTCCACCTCCTCCTTGGTGACGACTATGGCGTACGTCCCAGCACTCCGGCAGAAGACACCGCCGCCCTGCGTCTTTGAGCCGACGTTGAAGACTTGAGAGCCCAAAGGCACCATGTGGATGGGCAAGCAGTTCCCTCGCGCTGCGGTCTTCGCTGCCAACATACCAGGATCGATGACACCGCCCATACTTGCTATCAGATCCTGCGGGATGCCGCTCCTATAGCTCTCGACCTCATCGCCTTCGCGCATGCCATCTGCGGCAACGATGTACGTCTTTTCGCCGGTTGCTACGCGGGTGACGAGGGCGAGATGCGCGCTACGATTTGGGTCGTACTCTATCCGGTCCACAATGTGCTTGCCTGGAAGGTAACGTTTGTAATCCACTATACGAATGCGCCTCTTGTGTCCGCCTCCCCTATGTCTTACAGTGACCTGGCCACTGTTGTTCCTTCCTCCTAAATGCTGCCCCTTTCTGGCGATGGTGAGCTTCAGATGCGGCCGCCCCTTCCACAGATGGTCGTTGACTGGTCGCTTGAGATGGCGCAGGCCTGGTGTGCGCGGCTTGTAGGTTCGCAAGGGAATGAATTGATCTCGTCGCGGCTCTCTGGCTTGAAGGACACCGCCATCGGCTTGGGACGGCGGGCTCAAATGCGGGCTTTGGTGCGTGTTCGACGGCTGTGGCATAGCTGCGTGCCGGGCGAAGCAGCGCTCTGCCGAATCGCGAGGCGTGGAAGCTGCATATCCGGGGCTGCAGCATGGTTTACTGATGGCCTCGATGGCCTCGGGATGGGGCAGATGGCGCAATGGGCTCTCTCTTGCAGGTGGTGTGCAGTCAGTGTACAGCTCCAGAAAATCTCAGGCATGCCCCCGGAATGGCTTAGGCTCGCTGACATCCCTGTAAGTTGCACGGCGCGACGACCCAGCAACAACGTCGCTGCGACGTGCCTCCTTCACCTGCGCGCCTCAACTTCCAGCGCCCTGCTCGCGAATCTATAAAACACCTCCAGCGCGCCATTCTCCCCCAGCATACTCATTGCGCCGTCTCCACCTGCTCTTGCGCGTCGGATCGGGTTGCTTCCTGTGGTTTTCTGTGGTAAGTGGCATACGCGTTCTTGATTGGCTCCACACCCCAGCCCCGTTCACGTCGGGTTCTTCGCGCGTTGTTGGCGCATAGCCGCTTACCTAACGGCAAGCCTGCACACCAAAACAAACCGCCTTCGACATCCACCTCCATCAACACACCTTCGGTGCAGCATTCTCCCCTCTCACCCACGACCACAGCGCCACTGGAGCAGGCCTTCTACCTGTCCCTCCAACGTCGCCGGCACTGTTCTCCAGGACCTCTGTTCTCGCCATCCCGCACGTCATATCACCATCGCTGTCGCATCCTATAGAGCGTGTCCGGTACGTCTATATTCGTGAGCACAACACCAGAGTCTGTCGACCAGACCATTACACGCATGTCCGCATGCTGGGTGCTCTTGTATTGTCAGCCTCCGCTTCCTTCTCGTCCACATCGCGTTCCCTGCCAGACTACTGCTAACACCCACGCAGTGCATAATAACACAACTCGTATACACTCCACGCCTTAGTTCACAACAGTATACCCCGATTTGATTTCTAGCTTTGCTCAGTATACCTTAATATTGCTTGCCATGCCTCAGGTGGTACGTATCATCGCGTCGCGGTGCATCCTTGCCGTCCCAGCACAACTATATCGGCGGCCCATCCTCTTCAGGTTTGCTAAGACTAATTATTAGGCTCGATCTCTCCGGCAGCGTGCCGTCACGAATGAGAATGATGAGAACGCGGGTTCGCAGCGTTTGACGCGCGCGAAATCTGCCGCTATGGACTCTGTTGTTGACGTGCCGAAGAAGGCGTTGAACACGAAGAAGTCGCAAGCTGCCCTAGCACCCGCCGGCCAAACCCGTAAGCGTGCAGCTCTTGGAGATGTCAGCAATGTTAGCAAGACAGAGGGGCTCGGTGCTGCAGCAAAAGACGCAAAGGCAAACAAGAAGCCCGCTGCAGGCAAGGGCGGACTGGCAGGCGCTGCGCACCCAACCAAGGTCACCAAGACCTCCCAGATTAAGGCCTCGCGTTCAGTACTCGCCTCGAAGGAGAAGAATACCAACTCCTCAGGTTCAAAGCGACCCGCGTCCGGCTCCGGCATCGCTCCCCCTCAAGCAACGAAGAAGCGTCATGTTAGCGCTCCTGACACCGTCAAAGAGGATCTTGAAGAAGTAGAGAATATTATGCCACCGACGAATGTGAAGGAGGATAAGGTTGTCATCACTAAGCACAAGGAAGAGCCCGAAGAGATTGCTGAGCCGAAGGAGGTGCCTGTACCTGATGATGAGGAACAAGTTCCAGACCTTGACAAGGAAGACATCGACGATCCTCTCATGGTTTCGGAATACGTTGTTGAAATCTTCGACTATCTGAAGGAGCTCGAGATCGCTACCATGGCCAACCCAGAGTACATGGACAACCAGAGCGAGCTGGAGTGGAAGATGCGGGGCATTCTAGTCGATTGGTTGCTCGAAGTTCATACTCGCTTCCGCCTCCTGCCAGAGACTCTGTTCCTTGCTGTCAACATCATCGATCGCTTCCTGTCCACCAAGATTGTTCAGCTGGATCGCCTCCAGCTTGTTGGCGTCACGGCTATGTTCATTGCCTCGAAGTATGAAGAAGTCTTATCACCGCACGTGCAGAACTTCCGACATGTAGCCGACGATGGTTTCACAGAGGAGGAGATCCTTAGCGCTGAGCGCTTCGTCCTCGCTGCTCTTGATTACGACCTGAGCTACCCCAACCCGATGAACTTCCTTCGCCGGATATCCAAGGCCGACAATTACGACATCCAGACTCGCACTCTCGGCAAGTACCTTCTGGAGATTGGCTGCTTGGATCATCGCTTCATCGCCTACCCTCCCAGCCAGGTTGCTGCTGCCGCCATGTATCTGGCTCGACTTGTGCTGGACCGTGGTGCTTGGGTGAGTACAACTAGTAATTCTTCTTATGCTTTTACTAACATGGATAGGACGCGACGTTGACACACTATGCTGGCTACACCGAGGAGGAGATCCAGCCAGTGCTTGAGCTCATGATTGATTATCTTTCTGGCCCTGTTCTTCACGAGGCGTTCTTCAAGAAGTACGCAAGCAAGAAGTTCATGAAGGGTAAGTTGTGCACATTATCATGGTTGCATAAGCTCATTGCTAACTATCCTAGCCTCCATCGTGCTCCGTTCATGGTGTAAGAAATACGTTGCTCAGTACGGTAACGTTCTACAAGAGAGCGCCAAGGCGGAGAGTCAACGCTGAGAGAAAGTACGCATGCTAGGCATTCTTGATAACTCAGAGTGTTGCAACACCCAGCGTACCGTCGAGCCGCTTCAGCCCTAGGGTATTTGATGGCAACGAACCGGCGCTGCGTTCCCGTCACATCAATCCCTATTCATGTTTGCATTTTGGCCACTTCATCTCGGCTCGGCGTAAATAAAAGAGATGCAGTTGGTTAGTCGAGGCTTGAATGTCTTTTTTTGTTTCTGCCAAATCTTTACTTTGCAATGGAGTCGATGGCGTCATGTTTATTCCCTCCACGATGGCGCATTAAGGGTCTTCCTTCATTTTCCCATAGCATCTCCTATCTTCATTTCTGGAGAGGCTAGCTTTAGCGGTGCACGCATTCGTAGCGCTGCTACGATAGGTTGGGCTATTGATTGGGAAGTGGTATGGGCTGCATGAGGGGGGGAATCATTACTCTACATTGTGATGGGATGGAGAGATGTATGAGTAGCAATGCGAGCCGTCTATGAGTCAGCCACATTTGGTTGCGTCTTGTTCCATACCTTTTGAACATTGCAGGTATGACAAACGTTTTGAAGACAAGACGGCTTATTCATGATATCATCAAGTAACCGACTTACACGCTCGCGTTCGCGTCTGTTGTGTTTCCTTGATCTGAGACAGAGCTTGGGGCAGCGAGCATGCATGCGGTGCCCGTGCGGTGTTTGAGTCGAGATGACGCGATGCGAGAACACGCCACAGCACGTCGAGTCCGCGATGCTTTCGTGCCGTGGACGTGAACCTCGGCATCGCATCGTCGGCATGCCGTCCTGACTAGCCTGTTCGGGCGCAATTCATGGACGACGATCGATCGCACTACGCCTCTTACTCGTATTCCTTCTATAACATATTCTGATTTCCCGACATTATATATTGTACATTATGATAATGTAACATGAACGAACTAGACCTCCACTATCCATCCGAGGCGTGTCCGTTCTGCACCATCGCAACGGCGTATCCTGCATTTTCATCGCCGCTATGGAGCCCAGCAGCTGAGGATCTGGAGGGGGGTGTGTGCCTGGAGGTGAGGTCGAGCCTGAGAGGACGAGTCCAGGGAGTTTTGTGGTGCTGGCAAGTAGGGACGTTGTGGCATTCTTGGATATTTTACCCATGGTCGGAGGGCATCTGCTGGTTGCGACAAGGGGGCATAGGGTCAAGGTTGGGGATATGAAAGGGGATGAGGGGAGGGAGATGGGTGAGTGTTGACCTTCGAACAGAAAGTAATCGGATGGACATGTGTGGAGTCTAATGAAGCGATCGTGTAGGGTTCTGGCTACCAGTCCTGTCACGTGTTGTTTCGAAGGTGATGGGCGTTAATGATTGGAATATCGTGCAGAATAATGGTAAGTTACTCTTCTGTTCAACTGTCTACACATACAAACTACAAAGAAGGCCTGCTTATGTTATGTAGGCGCGAGAGCTGCACAAGTCGTGCCGCATGTTCATTTTCACATCATTCCTCGACCAGAGTCGAGGCCTGAGATCAAGAGTAAGAGTTGGACGATGTTCGGAAGGGGTCAGCGGGATGAATTGGAGGATGAGGAGGGTGTGCGGCTAGCGGGCGAGATGAGGAGGGCCCTGAGGGACGAGATTGCGAAAATGAAGGGTACTCCCTAAGCTATAGTACATTCGATGTAAGACTACGTTGCGGAGACTACTTCAAAAGGCTCAACTTATAATTCGAACAATGTTTTATAAGCGTACATCCTACTAGAATGCGAGGGAATATCTCGATACATGTCCAATATCTATACACCACCCAGCCATCTGTTTATACAAAATCATCGAAATAAGTTCTCTACTCTGACTTGTCGCCCTTGTCCTTCTCTTCCATATCCATTCTCCGACCCTCAACCGTAAAGTACAAACTCCTACTAGCGCCCTCCAAAGCCCCTGTAAGCGAACCACCGACACCTTGAAGCATATGTACAAGCTGTGCCCTGAGCCCGTCAATGCCACCGTCAATGCCGCCAACCCACTTCGTACCATCTGTATCGAATACCTTGCCCTCTACTCGTGCGCCCAGCAGCATCAGCTTCTGCAGTCCAGATTGCACTTCTGGCTCGTAGTACTCTGGGTTCGTTTTGCGCTTCGGTGCGGGAAAGTTGGGCGGCGAAGGCGAGAGGATCGAAAGCACAGATTTGAGATGCTGCGGCGAGACGTGTGGGAAGGTGACAATGGCTAGAGGCCCCGAGAGCAGTGGCTCGAGCTCACTTTTCAACTTCCGGTTCGAAGCCACTTCCCAGGCTCTCCTGCTCAGACCGTGCTGGAAGCGCTCATCCTCAGGCGTATTGTGTGTCTGCGGCACTTGGGCACTTGTTGGCGTTTGGGGGTCTGAAGGGTGTTGTGCATGGTCTAATATACTTTCTTCTGGGTTGAAGAACTCTACAACCCGCAACGCGCTCGCAAAGATACTCGTCGTTATGACCTGGAACTTGATCTGATCTGCGATCAGGCCCTCCTGGCCATTCTTCACTCTGTCGGCGTCTATCTTCCGCAGAGCAATTGCTAATTCGCGCCGTATGCTCATCCATTCTACCGCTTTCACGTTATTGTGTTGGAAGAGTAGGATCAATGGTGACGACTTGAGGACCGACTGGTACGTTCGATGCAGCTGAGTTTTGCGGACTTCTGGGGGTTTATGCGACGGGGGCTGCGTAGGAGCATATCGTAGGACTGGCGGTACAGATCGTATAGTCTGATCAATCGGCGGCGCGGGGGTCGTTGCTGTTGCCAGTGAGGCGTAGGTTGCGCAGAGGGCGCCATGGGACGGTCGGGGGTTGCGGAGGCGGAGGGCGCGTGGCCGAAGACGTATTCGGGGTGGCATTCTAAACGCATATAAGTTTCTATTAGGATCAGAGGGGAATTGATGCAGGTGCTTACGTGGCTTGTGCTGGGCGCGCAATTGGGATGGAGAGGTCGTCCAGAAATCTTTCGGCGGAGCTTGAGAAACTCCATGGCCCGTGCACTACGCTTCATCTGAGCAACAGCTCCAGGCGCATGCCGTCAATTGCCGCCAGCCTCCGTCATCTCATCTTTCTTCTTTCTCTATACCACATTTACTAACCTACCTATCGTACTGTCTCATCCTATATCTGAACTTGCAGGACCTGTGCGCCAATGAGCGCGCATGTATGGAGAAGCGCGCATCGAGCGAAGGCAGTAGTGAGACCAAATTACAATGCTCGATTTCTAGCAGTAAGTTACCTACTCCAATTGGGTTTTGGAAGTTGTCATTGTTTACTTCTGGTTCTAGACCGATACCAGAAACCGACTATCAAATTTCTGGGCACCAACAGGAGGCATTTCACCTCAAGACGGAGAGCAAGGTCAGCAATATGCGATATATAGCTAGCAATTTGACTCATTACTGCTTAGATGATTCCCACGCGCTTCTAGTCCGCGGTGGCTTTCTTCGACAGGTACGATTTTGCCATCTTCCTCTTTCACTCTACCAGCTCATCACGTGCAGGCTCATGCTGGGGTGTTCCACTTGCTTCCCCTTGGTCTCCGCGTACAAAACAAACTCGAGGCTCTAATAGATAAACACATGTCCTCCATAGGCGCTTCTAAACTCTCACTATCATCCATCAGCACGGAAACGTTATGGCGGCGGACAGGCCGGTACTCCTCAAACTCAGAACTCCTACGGGTGAACGACCGCAGAGAATCTGGATTCTTACTTGCACCCACTCATGAGGAGGAAATTACAGCACTTGTAGCGTCAATGGTGCATTCGTACAAAGACCTTCCATTGAGACTTTATCAGACAGGAAGGAAGTACAGGGACGAAAGACGGCCGAGACAGGGCTTGCTCAGAGCGAAGGAGTTCATGATGAAGGATCTGTATACGTTTGATGCGTCGCACGATGCTGGGCTGAAGACGTATGAAGAGGTCCGCCAGGCATACACCAACATCTTTGATGAGCTCAAGATCCCTTACTTAGTCGCTGACGCGGATTCCGGCAATATGGGAGGCAAGCTAAGCCACGAGTACCACTTCGTTTCTCCGAAGGGCGAGGACAACGTCTGGTCGTGCAATTCCTGCGACTACGTAGCTAATGAAGAGCTCGTTGAGAAACGGATGTCAGAGACGACGGCATCGACCACACCGCCACTCGCCTTTACCGGTATAAGTCCAGATCGAAGCACAACCGTACGTGTCCTTGTTCCTCGGCCGTCAGATATGCCCGCAGATGAGAACCCTGGATGGGACCAAATATCCTCCTTCGTCAATCTACATGCAATCAAGAAAACTGGCGTCGAGGTAGACACTGGTATCGAAGCTGCCACACTTGAGGGCCTTCTCCCTAGGACGAACAAATCCGTTGACGTAGAGGACCGCGCTCTACGTCGCAGTAGACCAAGTCCATCATCACACGGCGACCACGACTTGACCATTACTCGACCCGGCGACGGATGTCCCCGCTGCGACACCGGAAGGCTCTCCGTACAGAAAGCTATAGAAGTAGGCCACACATTCCACCTCGGCACTCGGTACTCCGACCCACTACAAGCGCTCGTCGCTGTTCCGAACCGGTCACAAAAGGAAGCTATGCATATGGGCTGCCATGGCATTGGCGTTTCGCGCTTGATAGGGTCTATCGCATCATTGCTTTCTGATGAGCAGGGACTGAACTGGCCGAGAGCTGTTGCACCGTTTGAGACTCTCGTTGTTACGATGCCGCAGATTAGTGAGGAGGAAAGTACGCAGGTATACGATGTGCTAAAGGGCTTAGATACGGTGATAGATGACAGGCCGATCAAGAGCTTGGGGTGGAAGTTGCGGGATGCGGATCTGATTGGCTATCCCGTAATTGTAGTGCTGGGGAAGGCCTGGAAGGAAAGAAGAGAGGTTGAGGTGCAATGTCGGAGGCTGGGGGTGAAGAAGGATGTTGAAGTGCTTGAGCTAAGAAACGAGGTGCTGCGCTTGCTGGAGCAGCTTTAAGTGTATATATGTTGTATAGTATGTGTGCCCATTTGTAATGTTACTTGTCCGAGAAACTTCCGACTCTGAAACATCTGAGGGCTTTTCTAACATCACAGGTCGTCGATTGTTTTGACAATTCGTTCATGTTTATTCTATCTGAAGCTCATAGACCTAAGCAGGTACTATTCAGAGGGGTAGTAAAAGCTAGGAATGGTCTGAGATACATGAAACTCGAGAAAGCCATCGGCTTCACCGTACGGCCCTTGACAGTTACGGTAGGACTTGTCGAAATGCAGTAATTAAGGTAACTTACCTCCATTACTACCGATAATCCATAACAGACGCTGACAGATGTATAGAAAAATACATTCTTCATTGATTTAGCTATGCTCGACAAAGCTAGCATGTTGTAGACTGGTCGTCATAGTCCTCAATGCGTTACGCACCCTGCAGTGACTCGAGCCACAATGTATCTCTAGGCTCTGTCCTTGTCCTCCGAGGATGATGGCGCTCTAGTTAGCCATTATATTAAGAGGTGAAACTGGAATGGCCGGATCCTGAACGGTGTTGCCACTAGATTGACTAATGATCTTTGAGAGCTCCATGAGCTTCGTCATGAGAAGTCGAATGCCGTCTTGTGGGCGCTCATCATCAATTCTCAGATTATTCATTGATGTATTTTCGTCCCTATCGACATGAAAAGATGACAGCCCGTCATCAGGTAGAAAGGCGCGGATGGTGTCTCCCCACTGACCAACGCGGCCCTGTTGCAGATGCTCCAGCTCCGCAAGATGGCTCTGCCAATCGCTATGACAGACATGTAAGCCCCAGCAAGGAACGTGCACAATTTTGCCTGGGTACCACATTGCAACAACGTTGACTTTGTAAGAAGAGTTTTTGATGCCGAATGTGTAGACTTTGTCAAGGCGACCCGTTATTAGTTTTGACGATGCATTAATGTCACCGAAGTTCGTAAAGGGCTCCTTGGATCCAGGGCCGATATTTTGCTTGATCCTGACTTGATCTGCAAAATGCCGTAGCGCGGTCGGGGCCAACGTTTTGTTGACTGGTGTCATTGATAGCAGGCTGAACTGCCAGGCTCTACTCTCACCAAGCTCTAATAGCTTGATGTTCATGTTTTCCTTTGGGTCAGTACAGTCTTGATCTAATCGGTAATAGCTGATTTTGTCTTTTTCATACAGGCCATCCTCATCCAGTGTCCAGTGCACTTGCACCACGTAGTTAGGCGATAGTGTATGAGAAGATCCTGAGACATTAGGGTCTTTGAAGACCCAAGAGCCACGGAGTGTAGGGAGTGTCTCTGCCAGTGTATTGGGGACATCTCCGTAGCCAGTGCTAGGATTGGTAGGTTCAAGTAGATGTGTAGCACCCTTAAGACGCCTAAGTAGCTCGTCGCCATCTTTGTCATTGAAAAGCCTGTAGCGTGTTTAATTACAGTGTTTCCGCAGAGCGATATTGAGTGCGTACCAGTCCTTAACCACACATTCCGTCAGCGAGTTGATTGTGCGCAGAAATTCCTCCTTCTTGTGCTTTGTGCCTAAAAGCTTGTTGGGATTAGGCATCCGCAGAGCGAGACAACCAAAACGTATGGAGAGGTCATAATAACCCTTCTCATATCGAATTGTGTCAAGAGCGCGGCGAAAATCACGCTGTATGATGCCTTGGTGCTTAGGATGAAGAATGTCTTGTCGGAATTCACCTGGTTCATCCATGATGCCACAGGGCAAAAGGCGTGGAGCAATGCAATGGCTGGTGCTATTCGGCCACCAAGTGTCGGCCTTCTCAAAGAGCACCTCTATACCTTCTCGCTCGTCTAACATCATGCAGAGTTGATACGTCGGGTTGAATAATTTTATACGGGACTTTTCAATAGCAGTGAGCAGGTGCTGTTCGGCCAAATCCACGTGTGTCATTGTCGCTCCGCGTATCTCGAATTTGGAGAGACCAACTAATTGAATGAAGACTTCGTCGTCCATTCGGATAGGATCAAGAGCTTCGAGTCGTACTCCAAACACATCTTTTGGCATGACAGGAGGGGTCTGTTCGCGAAGATCCTCTGGCCACTCCACAGTAATCTGGACAGAATCTAAGCATGACGAAACACCTATCCATGGGTAAGATTACGTACCAAGTTAGGGAAATTCGATTTCTCATCGTTAGCGATAACGCCCCTGAACTTCTCTCTCCTCTCGTCTCGCTGTCTCTGCACCAAGTCCTGAAACCAGTCCTTTGGGATATGTGCTCCAATTTTAGCCCAGGCCGTGGTCTCTGCAGATTTGTTTTTGGCAACGCGAATCCAGCGTTCCACCTCTTCTGCCACTTTATCCAGCTTGTGGCCTGTTCCATAAAGCTCAAATTTGGTGATCATGTCTCTGCTACCTTCTCCAATGATGACGACGTCACAACCTGTCTGTGTTTTCCAAAGATTGATGAGCCTTTCGCGCTCTCGAAGTAGCGTTTGGCGCTGGTACTCCTGGGGTACTACAATGACGCGACTCGGACGCTTGCCGGTGCGGTTCAAACTGGAGGACCCGCCACGCGTTTGATTGCGGGCGCGACCCTGTGAGGCACCGCCGCGTGCACTCATAGTGAATAGGTGTTCTGGGCGACTTGGTTAGCTTTAAGCCATTCCGAGACAACTTTGAGCTTTTAGGTGCTTGCTCCTACATTTGGGAGGCTCTTGCAGCACGTGGACCTGGTTGGGCAATGCTCAGGCAGTACGGACGTCTGAATTAACAGTGAGAGACGAAGGAAGAGCAGATGTTGGAGGTGTAACAGATGTCGGGCAACAATTGTGTAGGAAGGAAGGGATGGTAGGCCTGCCAAATAAGAGGATTGACCTCACCGCTATGCTGTCGGGCGTTTGACCCAGACCGCGATTGTATGCATCTTACTAGCGTACCAATCTAAGAAAGAAATTTGCCTGCCTTAAGCAGCAGATTGCAAGCTGTGGCGGAAGGTGCGAAGGGTCGAGTGTATCGTAGCACTGCAACAGCGTGACGCAGTAAATCAGAAACTTCTACGTAACCTGAATGAGAGCGAACAAGCCTCAAAATCAGTTGCGGTAAAGGTAGCTCGTTGTAAATGTGGGGTCAGTGCTAATAGAATCCCGACGCAGAGTTACGAGTATTCTTCTTGGCCCTTGGGCTAAGAGACACCCCCACTTATGATTGTAAGAAGGTGGGAAGCTCAGAGTTATATGGTAGCCCTAATTACCCTAGGATACACGATACAGTCACTATTGATGCCCTAATGTCAAGATTTGGTACTATATGCTTGACAAACTCATGCATTGACCGAGAGGAGGAGCGATCCGTTATGCGCTTCATTCGTCTTCTCCAAATATCACTTGCCTCGTCTTCCAAGTCCTGGACCCACCAATACTACACACGATCTCATATTTCTTGTTTATGTACTCTCCTAGCTGTCAGCCGATAGGTGGAACCGGGACTATGTTGAGACAACCTGAGGATGGAAATATAAAGCAACGCGAACTGGGAAGCGGAAAGAACCTAGGGGTAAAAAATGGTACAGAAATCCAAAAAGAGGTGAGCTAAACATGTGAAGGCAGAGTAAAGGGAAACACAAAAATGTAAGAAGGGATGCAGTGTGAATATAAAAACCATTGCAGAAATGGTCACCGGCTGCTTGCGAAGGGTCAGTAACCGGTCGCTGCATCACCTGATTCTATGTCACAAGACACTGCGTTGTTAATATTCAAGGTCGAGAAAACCTAGTCACTGACCAGACAGTTGTATTTTGTGTAAATTATGCCCGTAGTCTCCTTGTAGGATGGTCCGGATGTTTGTAAGTATAGCTAGAACATGAGTGAGACCGAGACACGACCTCAAGATAAGGCCTAGTTCACATCTAAAATAGACACCGAGCCAACGATGACTAGATCCCGTTTAAGACTCAAGTTATGTTCGCGGGATGGTAGTATTTCACAGTTGGAAGCTCGAGCCCTGCAGGATAGAGCGCCACGTGATGCGGAATGGCCCGTGCACACCGATCGATTTTCTGAGGAAACATCATCACGCCCCCGAAGCCTTTCCCGCCGAACAGCTCATTGCTCGGCGTGCAGACGTCCCACCCATCAATTCGGTCGCACTACACTTTCGCTTCTACACCCAGCCGCCAACGGTTGCCATTGACCCGTCGGGCGCAAAGCCGAACCTAATCCATCATGGATATCGCTCCAGTCACTAAGAAGATAATAGCCTTTGGCAGCAAGCAGGTCTTCCTGTACGTCTCAGCCTTCCTCTACGCTACCAATCTGACCTTAGTACAGGCCCAAATTCACCATCGCCCTCGTGCGCACGCCCAAGCTCTCCCCTTACCACGCGCGCTTCCTCGTCCCGCTCAACTTCTCTAAGTATGACCTCCGCGACTACCTCTACCATGCCTACTCGGTCAAGGTGCACAGCATCCGTTCCTTCGTCAAGCAAATGCCTGTGCGCGATACGCAAAAGCAACCACGCCACTGGTTTCGCGAAGAGAGCAAGAAATACATGACAGTAGAGATGGACAAGCCATTTGTGTGGCCCGAGGAGCCGACAGACTGGGAGCCGTGGGGTCGATCAGAGAGGGAGAATAGCATAAAGGAGATGAGGTCGCAAAATGGTGTGCAGGACAGGGAGGATATGAGGAATCTCGCGGGACATTTGAGGCAGCAGGCTTCAAAGGTTCTGGGTCGAATGCAAGAGGGAGTGGTGGAGACTGAGGAAAACGAGACCAAAGCGCCGAAGGGTGAGGCGGACATGCAGAATGCTGCGAAGAAGTCGAAGCAGAAGCAGAAGATGTCTAAGAAGAACTTGGTGCACATGTGGGAAGAGCAGAGGTCACCGACCATGCTGGGAAAGCATGCTTAGAGTGCTGCCGAAATCGCGTCTTGAACACAGTCCTCGTAGGCAGAGTTGGTCGTAACCTACGATGGGATCAAAGACGTAAGTAAATGCATCGACTGCGGCGAATTTGCAACCAACGGCGATACGAACTTGTACATTCGAATGTAATATATTGTTGGATATAGACGGCAAGACAATGTAGGGTTACAGTCACACTTTTGACCCTCGAGCATGTAGGAACATAACCATTTTCTCTAATCAGAGGAGAAGACAAGAGAAGCACGATGATTAATTTTTAACGCTCTGTATCAGAGTAGTACAAGACGACTTCCAACTAATACGTTCTCATACAGCTTTAGGACACAATCACGTATATGACCCTCCATCTCTTGTCGTAGCAGCATTTCATATGATGATACTACCATTTGCTCGACAGTCAATTCCCAATCCCCTCCGATTCCGTTGCAATGTCCAAGTCCATCACCGTACTCGGGTTCTTGTATGGCGTAGGAGAACTTGCACCCATCGAGAGTGAGTAGACACGAGAAGGATTATCCTGGCTGTTATGATGCGAATCATGGCTTTTGGGTGGGATCACCGCCGAAATCCTTGTGCTCATAGCCTCATTGGGTGTCTCGGTCCTCAGATTAACCTTTGCTAACCCCGAATTGACTCTTCCCAATTTTATGTCATCTTCCAACGATGCCCGTGACACCGGTGTTCTTTTCCCAGTATACGTACTCTCTTGGCCATCACTTGCTCCTTCTCTCCTCAGATAATCTGCGTAAAGCTTGGTGCTAGTGAGACGAGCGGCGCTCGTACCGGAGTTGCCGAGCTCGCGAGAAGGCCAGGTTTCTTGCGTAAGAGCACGGCTGCGCACAACGGGAATGGTATGACTATGTGCATTGAGTGTGCCGGTTATTTCTTCCTTGTCGACCATGACGATCATATAAACGCCAGGCTTCGAGTCTGAACCGAGCATTGGGGTGCAATGAATCCAACGGGGCCGGGCTTCTAGGTCAGAATCTGGCTCTTGCGAAGTGGTGGATGCGTCGTCCATGGAGCCGCCGTTTACGTTCGCGCGAGAGCTCTGAGTGAGCCAGGAGACCTTCGCAGTTACACTGCTTCCTGACATGAAGGCATCCATGAGGCCTTCACGGATATTTTGAGGCCCTCCAATCCGATCCATGAGTTTAGATTGGGGTAGACCGGGTATACGCAGAGCGGGCGAAGTGAAGATGATCCGTAATGAAGGATACGGCCGTACAAGAAGGTACTGCACGGTCGTTAGTGAAGAGTATGAAGTGGAGAAACGCAGCTAAGCTTGCATTTTGATAGACACCAGGTAGTCTACCTGAGGGTCTGAATTCTGTTGGTGGCCATAAATTGCCATCCAGGGGCTCGTCCATTCCAACAAAACGTCGGCCTGGGGCTATGCGCCGTGTCGGTGTACTAGCAGAAGAACTTAGAGAGCCATGACGCACATTACGGTGCCTGAAGACATCGGTCTCTTCCTCGTTGAGAAGACCTCCGAGCTCGCGAAGTAGTTCTAGGGAAGGTTTACTCTCTGTTGGATCTGTGTTCGTGGCGTCTCCGTTAGCTTCTCTTTCTTGGTCGAGAAGTTGTTTAAAAGACTCCAGGCCTTTTCCGCCTTCGATTAGACGCGTGACGTCAATTTGAGCTCCTATGTGGTAACGTATGTTACCTCGTGAATCCATCAATGGAGCCATCATAACCTGATGTTTGTTAAACTTGGTCTATCATATGATGAAATGCACATACTAAGTTGAGGAAAGGACTTCCGTCACGGCGGCTATAAACGATCAATTATGATTCTGATCGAGCACAGAGCGTGTATTCTTACTAATTGAGCAAAATTTCACTGAGTTCTTGCCCGTTGCGTAACGTCTCGGAGATGCGTCGCACGGCTGCCCTTTGAGTATTTGGGCCTTGTAGAAACCTGCAATTCTTGCCAATTACATACTCATGATTATATTGTGTCGTATGATAGAATTCTAGATAGGAATTTCAGCGGCCTGATAGCCAGACACTTGAACGTTGGGTCATCATACCTTCAGATGCGAAAACAAGGGGATTGTCAGGTTGATTAGGATCGCTCATGCAATAAACCTCTGCGAGACCTTGAACCAGGTCTCGCGTAAACGGAGAACTGGTCCCTGTTATTTCCTTGACCAGACATTCTGTGACGATAGTCACAAGTATATGTGTGATGTACGCAGGCAACGCCTCAGTCACTAGTTCATACACAGCCTTTTGTGAGAAGTTCTGGAACGACTGATCTACAACGGCCGCATCACTTCTCACAGAAGAGGACCGAGATAGATGCTGTGTATCATAGGAATTCGTCGAAGATACGATGTCAGCCAAGGCATTTGCATAGCGTATAGCAGCGAAGGCTTTCTGCGATTCAAGGTAACGGACGAGAGTTGGAGCCGACTGAGGGTGATATTTGTTCAAGAATGCGCGGAAGCGATGTGCATGTGTAGGAGTTTTCAGTATGACATCTAGGTGCTCTGTCGAGAAAAGTCGTGCGGCAAGGTATTCTGCATTTGCATCGGAAACAGTTGGGGGTGGCGGATGTAGATCGTACGCGGTCAGTTCGTCCGTCGAAAATCGTTTTCGGGTTTGGTTATGCCCAAAGGGTTCATCTGGAGCCACACTATCCATTTTTAAATGGCCTTCAAAAGCTCTGGAGGAATACGCAGAGTCAATTTGGTGTAGTCTGTTGCGTGTATATTTCTCGGGGCCTGGTTCACCCATCGCTTCATTGGTTTCGGAATCTCGACGTACGTCTGCCAGCATAGATGAGGGTAACGTAGGGCTGCTGGGTTTTTGTCTGGTATGGCCAAGGTGCTTTCCGTCCATAGTGCAAGGGTATTCGTGCAGTGGCTGTAAATCTATATGTGTGATGACGCGTAGACTATAGGCGTCTCTGAATATGAGCTGTCAAACTACAGAACCACGCCTTAGCTCCACTAGACGCCTGAAAATAAGTTTTCAAAAGAATGCCTACGGCTTAGAATAAGTTACTGGGGTTTGGTGACTGTGTTCAAGGCAAGGGAAAACGAATGGTCTAATTGCACCAGTTGAAGACATGCGCAATTGCAGCTGATACGAATAATAAGTGGGAGAGTGGGAGACGGCTGGGGAAAGCCACAATGCAGTATGAACTAAGTGCGGGCCGTTGTGAGAAGCTACAAGCTGAGCGGCAGGACGGTTGGAAGCAGGGCAAGCCGCCTCGGCCTATCGAAAGTGGCGCGGACATAGCTTGCGACAACCAATATTACCCTAGACTTGAAGGCCTTTGTGAGCTAGCAAGAGGAGAGAAAGCATTAGAGAACATGGATCCCGTTTGCCGTTGCCATTGCTCCACGTGAGTTGTGGAGTCGCGATCTGGAGCGATGAGATGTGATTTGACAGGGTTCTGCAACGACCTAGCGATCGTAAACAGTCTGTTACCAGCCTTCTGCGCGATTTCAGGCCACCTTGTGGTCAGTCCTGCAAGGAACATGCAGGTAGTAGCGGCTTGGTCTCAAACATGGCGTATGCGGGTCACCGAGTAAACAACGACTTGGGCAGACTTACTGCCAAAACGGTCGGTTCTGACCGCAACACCAGTTGTTCAAGGCATCGGCCCCTCTATCGAAAGTTTCCTTTTGTTTTGGTGAAACATCCGGATTTCCCCGTTACCTGAGAAGTTAGAGATGATATTACGCGCCGGTAACGTGTGATGTTGCGTCGGACTGCTTCGTCACTGCGGATGAGAAGCTATCAATAGCCACAGACATGAGCGGGAGGAAAAATAAGACGTTGCTTCTGAGGGTGGACTGTTGCTCGGTAAGTCCGATAAGGTTCGAAGATGGCTGGGAGCGGCTGCAGGCGCTACTTTCATGACAACAGTAGTGCTAGCGAGCTTGGACATATTCAAAGTTTGAATGCTGAATGGTGATGTAACAGCCCAGCCATGCTGGCCGAAGATGGTCCCGCTAGCCTCAGGCCTTCGCCTAGGAGACGGCGCTCGGGGAATGGGAGAACAATGATCCGCCGCACCCCGCGCCAAGCCGTCCCTCTTCTGCAATTCACTCTGCACGTGTTGTTTGTTTGCTGGACACCGGCCAGGGTGTCGCTCCCTTTTCACGCAGGAACCGTGACAATTTTCCGGCGTTGCCCTCGGTAACCGCGGCAGCTGGCAGGCGCACCATGGACGACTTCAACAGCGAAACAGACAGTGACTACACCAGCTACTGGCGAGACTGGGTATGTATTTAGGAATGCGTAGTACCGAGATTGCATGCATCACAAACAAGCACCTCGATTCAGCCTCATGTTCCGCCGTAAAGGAGTACCGCAAGGAGTAGAAGGCCGCTCTCTGTTCCGATTCGCAAGATTCAGTCAAGCCGTAGCGCTACCGCCTGCTTGTGTGTTCCCGCATCGTACCTCGACTGACAGGCCACACAGTTCATATCCTCCCGAGGCAACGAATACTTCTGCGAGATAGACGAGGAGTATCTCACCGACCGCTTCAACCTAACTGGCCTGAACACGGAAGTCCAGTACTACCAATATGCGCTCGACCTCGTAACCGACGTCTTCGATTTCGACTGCGACGATGACATGCGGGAACAGATAGAGAAGTCTGCGCGCCATCTATACGGTCTCGTACACG
The DNA here is from genome assembly GCA_027946365.1 of Kalmusia sp. IMI 367209. NCBI lineage: Eukaryota > Fungi > Ascomycota > Dothideomycetes > Pleosporales > Didymosphaeriaceae > Kalmusia > Kalmusia sp. IMI 367209. The sequence goes on along the minus strand of JAPEUQ010000006.1, from coordinate 1,175,545 downwards.
CGAGATACATTGTCACGACTAGGGGTCTGGCCAAAATGGTTCGCTTCCTCCATTCCACCGGGAGCTCTATAGGCCTCTATGCGTACAGCTGCTGACCTGTCTTAGCTCGAGAAGTTCAAAAAGTCCGACTTTGGAAAATGCCCCCGCGTCATGTGCGAATCGCAACCGCTCCTCCCCATGGGCCAAGCCGACGTGGCCAACACCTCCCCCGTGAAGCTCTACTGCGCCCGCTGCGAAGACCTTTACAACCCCAAGTCCTCGCGCCACGCCATCATCGACGGTGCCTACTTCGGCACCTCCTTCCACAACATTCTCTTCCAGGTCTACCCTAACATGCTGCCTCCAAAGAGCCAGCGCAGGTACGAACCTAAGGTGTTCGGCTTCAAGGTCCATGCGGCGGCGGCTTTGGCGCGGTGGCAGGGTGATGAGAGGGAGAAGCTGAAGGATAGGCTGCGGGGCGCACGGATTGAGAGCGGGTTTGAGGAAGAGGATGACCCGGAGGAGGAGGAAGAGGAGGATGAAGAGATGGAGGGCGACGGATTTGAGGGGGCGGTGGTGCAGCAATAGGGCATATGTTGATAAATGATACCTGGATCAAGGACGATGGAATAGACACCATGGGGAATCATTGAGGAAACGGATTCCCGAGCGCATGGTACGGTGTTTGGCGCATGTGGGTTAAACGACTACTTGTTAGTATTATATTGCATAGACGACTCGAGGTGCAAACAGCGGCAGTTGACCATTGTCACGTGTCGACGTGATTTGACGCGGAGCCTTGGAGTTCTGAAATGGTACTGGGCCGAAAGTCTGGAGACATGTTGTGGACCAAGTTGGCCTAGGACGCATGATGCGAGCGCAGGTATTTCCGAACTCATCATCGGGACTGGTAGATCCTCGTGTGCAGCTAATTAGAACCGTGGATGTCCTTGATGCCCAACAGTCTCTCGCTTATCAACAAGTCCACACACCACGAACAGAGCAAGGCACTGAAATTTACCATTACAGCTCACAACAATGTATTTCCTTTTACGAAACGAAGGGTATCTACCATCCAAGCTCGCTCGCACGATACATACCCGATGTAACATGGCAACGCACACCTACAAAACATACTCTGCCAATACCGAGTTTTACAAAAAAGGGGGGTATACACCACGCCGACCACTCCCGGGCCCAAATGTACATTAAAATATCCAGTGCTTGCCGCTCATACGAGAAAGACTAATATTGAACTTCGGGAAATATCGATCGTCGCAGAAAAGGATAGAAATGGATGTAACGCCGTCGCAATGCAGAGAAGCAGGCGGTATCCAATCCAAAGATTAGCGCATCATAATCACCTAAACAACGTCCTCCACATCTTTCTGAAACAGAAACGATGCAAACTTGCCTGCTTAAAAGCCAGCAATCTTCTTGAACCAGCTGCCCCTCTTGCCACCTCCACCAGCGCCGTCGGCAGCTGGCCTACCATCCCACGTCCGGACTGGCGGATCCGTATACTCAGGCGCATACGTCTTCCTTCGATTCCTGCGCTCCTTATCCTCGTCACTGCCCTTGGTTCCCTCGTAGTGCGACCGGCGCCGATGGCTCTTTCGTTCGCGTTCGCGGTCACGCTCCCGTTCTCGGTCGCGCTCCTTGTCGCGCTTGCCCTTGCGGCCGGCAATGCGTAGGCGGATCTCTTCGTCGGCGGAGGGGGATTCTTCGTCTCCAAGCCCGTCGCGAGCTCCCGGCGGAGGGTCAAGGACGGTTTCGGCGATTGGGGGAGGAAGAGGTGGTTCGTTGGAGAGCGAATCCACCCACGAGGATGTCTTGTCGCCGCCTTTGGTCATGTACGGCATGTTTTCTTCCTCCCGTGAGCGGTGCGAACTGCGGTGGCGAGATTGGTGCATGGTTCCGTTACGCTCATCAAAGTAGTCGATGATAGGCTCGCCGTGGCCGTTGGTTGTAGGGTAGGCAGAGTTGCGTCTACTTGCGCGACGCTCTTCACGGCGGCGACGACGTTCCTCGGGATCTTCATCCATCTGAGATTTACGCCTCTCGTTGTGCGGTCGCGAAGGTACTCCCCGTTCCTTGTCCTTGCGTCGCGATGAGCGATGCTCGCGCTCTTCTGGACCTTTACGCGACTCCCGAGCAGCACGACGCTCATCCTTCTCCTTCATGCGACGTAGCTGTTCCTCGGCCTCCTTGTTCCGGCGCTCTAGTTCAGCCATCTGGCGAGCCTTCTTCTCTGCAAGGATGGAACGCTCGTTATCGCGTTCGCGCTCGCGGCGACGTTCGGCCTTGCCCTCAATCTCTTCAAGCTCCGCACGGCGCGTCTCTTTCTCTGCTTGTCTTTTGGCCCTGCGCTCAGCGCGTCTGGCTTCGCGCTCAGGGTCAATATCGGTGCTGCCGTTGGCGCCGTCACCAAGCTCAGCGGCAGCTTCCATGTCGCCGTCGGGCGCGCGCGCAGAGCGACGTACACTGCGGCGCTCGTGTCGCAATCGTTTGGCTTCGTCGTCGTTAGGCGCTCCGCGCGTAGAGGATCGCTTGCGGCGTCTGCGCTCGTCTTCTGTCTCATAAGCAGCCCTGCGGCGCTCGCGCCTGTCATCCTCGGGCGGTGCGGCCTTGTCTTTCTTTTTACCCAGCCCGAACATGCTCATCAACCCAGTTGCAGCCGCTGCGCCTGCTGTTGCTGCTGCGATGGTATCTCGTGCGCTGGAATTACCGCGCTCGCGACGATGGCGCTCACGGCGGGGCGGTTCAGCGGGGGTTGGCTCGACATCCATCGGGTCGATTTCAACAGGGTCCTCGGCACTTGGCGGGGCTGTCACAGGAGGGTCGACAGGCGACACTGAATCGTGTTTTGATTTGCGACGAGACTTGAATTTGGGCGCTGGTGAAGGGGAAGGCGGCGCTTCGTCGTCAAGCATGTCAATATCGTGATCATCGTCAATGGGATACGGGTCCGGTACAGCTGCACAAATTAGGTTAGCTCGGTATCTCCGCTTACGACAACCTAGAACGTTCTCCTGTTTGGGGGCGATTTTCTTACCTCGAGCTTTGCCCTTTTCCCTAGTACTCGATCGTCTGCTGACCGAGCCTCTCATGCCCATTACCTTGGCAGCCTTGGAAGCAACCTTCGCATCCGTATCGGTCTGGGGCGGCGACATCATTGCGGCATCTTGATCAATCGATGCACGCCGAGAGAGTGTGCGAGGGGTAGCTGATGCACGACGCGACTTGGTACGAGCTGATGGCGGAGGCGCTCCGAATAGTGAAGCAAGCCCAGTCGAAGCACGTGTGGATTTCGAGCGTGAAGGCGTCTTGCTTAACTTGTCTGATCCTGACGAACGAGACATTACATCCTTGTCCCTCGAAGAAGGAGCGCGAGCAGACTTTGAGCGGGACATGCTAGGCCTTGAGGTTGCTGCTGCACTACTTGCACCGTCATCAGCAGATTGTTTTCTGGCTGGCCTGGATCTCGAGGCTCCGGCTGTTGCAGCAGCAGCGCCCCAAAAGCCCCAAGATGCAGAACCCCCATTCCGGACGACTTTCGCGCGCTCCTTCTTCGCCGAATCAGGCTTGACCTCAGGCTCAGGAGGTGGTGTTGGAAGTTTGGCCGGAAGATCTTCTGCATCCACCGTGACAGGCTCCTCGTCTAACAGATCATCCAAGAGCTCCTCGGCCGGTGGTGGAGGAGGAGCTGGTGGTGGCGGAGGCGGTGCCTCAAGTACGGGAACTGCTTTGGTTTTGCTGCTCTTCTTAGTTTTCTTCAACTTCTTTTCTACGACGATGACAGGCTCGGGTTCAGGTTCAGGTTCAGGTTCAGCTGGTGGAGGAGCGGCCAGGTCAATCAAGTCCATTTCATCATCCATGGGGAAGCCCCCAGGTACAGGTGTTGTGATCTTAGGAGGAGCTTCCACGGGCTCAGGATCGGGAATCACCAAAGGCGGAGAGGCGCCCTTCTTAGTTTTAGAAAGCTTGGCAGCAGCCTTATCAGCCTTCTTCGATTTAGAAGACTTCTTAGGAGTCGGTTCGACGACCTCAACGACTGGAGGTTCAGGTGGCGGCGGAGGCGCAAAGTCGTCAAGTGCGTCCTCAAATACCGGCTCGGGTTCAGGCTCTGGTACAGGCTCCGGCTCCGGCTCTACGGCCTTGGACTTGCTCTTCTCTGATAGCTTTTTGAGTCTATCAGCAACAACGCCGCTGCTCTTAGAAGACTTTTTCAGCTTTGATGGCTTCACCTCTGGTTCGTCAGCAGGCGGTGGTTCTGGTATGTTCGGGACTTCGTCCAAAATCGCCGGGGCTGACTCAGCAACAAGGAAATCTTCCACTTTCGGTTCAGGCTTCGGCTCGGGTTTTTTGGTCTTGCGTAGAGAAATACCCCAAGCACTGCCCCAACCACCGCCTGACTCTTCTTTCTGAGTGTCCTTGTCAAGCTCAGCGAGTAGATCAGCGGCAGGAACATCTTTGACAAGGTTGAGAAGGTCATCATCAATGGTAGGAGCGGGGCGGGTGGCGGGGGCGGAGGCAGAGGCTCCTCGACGGCAGCCTTGCCCTTCTTCTTTTTCTTGTCCTTTTTGGACAATGGAGCCTCGATAACCTCTTTTTCCGCAGCCAAACGAGCAACTTCGGCTTCCTCTGCCTCCTTTTGAGCGGCCTTTTCAGCTGCCTCGGCGGCTTCTTTGGCCTCGCGTTCTAAACGCTCCTGTTCTTCGCGCTCCTTCTTCTCACGAGCCTCGCGTTCCTTCTTCTGCTTTGATGACTCTTTTTTCTTGTTGCTTGAGCCCCAAATGCTACCCCACCCTGTACTCTCTTCTGCTTCTTTCTTAGCTTTAGCTGCGGCCTCCTCAGCTTCCTTCGTCTCGCGCTCCACACGCTCTTGCTCCTCACGCTCCCTATCCAAACGTTCCTGTTCCTCTTTTGCTAACCGTTCCTGCTCCTCCTTCTCGGCGCGTTCCTGTTCCTCACGTTCAAGCCTTTCCTTCTCCTCTTGTTCCTTCTTCTCCTTTGCTTCACGCTCTCGTTTCTGTTTGGGAGTCTCTTTCTTTTTGGATGAGCCCCAGATAGAAGCTCCCCAGCCCGCGCTCGACTCTGCCTCCTTTTTGGCTTTCTCAGCTTCCTCTGCTTCAATCCGAGCCTTTTCTGCCGCTTCGGCTTCTAATCGGAGGTTTTCGGCTTCAGCCTCTTCAGCTTCAACGCGGGCTTTCTCAGCAGCTTCCGCAGCTTCCTTTTCTTCCCGATCGATGCGTTCCCTCTGCTCCTTGTCCCACTTCTCTTTTTCCTTCTTCTCTCTCGCTTCTCTTACCTTCTTCGCCTTGGAGGTTTCGTTTTTAGGAGGCGGCTTGGACGGGGTCCATTCAATCCATGTGCTCTTAGGAGGTTCAACAGGCGGTGGCTCAACCTGCTCCTCCTCCTTCGGTGGGTCAAGGTTGATGAGATCTTCAAATGTATCGTTGGGATTTTTTGAAGCTGAGTCCTTGGTGGTGGTCTTGCTGAGCTTTCCGCCATCCTCTTCCCCACCCTTCTTTTTCTTCTTCTTTGACGAGGTACCGAAGCCCCACCCATCGTCTTCCACCTTCTCCTCAACCGGAGGCGCTTCGATCTCCTTCATAGGTGGTAATGTAGGTTCACCGAGAAGATCAATGTTCTCGCCAGGAGGTGTGGGGACAGGAGGAAAGCCTAGAATGGCGCCCTTCTTTCCCTTCTTTGTCTTTTTGCTAATATTGAATTGGGCGCTGCCCCATGGGTCATCTTCGTCGGGCTTCTGTACTGGAGCAGTAGGCGCATCCTCAGTGACATCGATCGGAGCATCCTTCTTCGAATCCTTGTTCTTCTTCTTGCCCCAGGATGGAGTACCCCATTCGTCGTCCTCATCTGCTTTAGGCTCTTCGAAACCATCTGGTTCTTGAACTTGAGCCGATTCCACGACAACAGTTTCAGGCTCAGGGAGCGGCTCCGGGTCGTTCTTACTCTTCTTTTTCTTCTTGCCACCGCCCCAGATAGAGCTAAAGCCCCAATCGCCGTCCGTTTTTTCCTTCTCCTTCTCCTTTGCAGGCTCCGGCGCAGGAGCGGCCGGTGGCGGTGGGGGAGGAGGCGTTTCTTCGAAAACACCCTTCTTGCCCTTTTTCTTTTTCGTATTGGTTGTCGTTGAAGCCCAATTCGACCAGTCATCATCCTGCTTCTGCTCTACCACAGGTTCGGGCTCAGGCACGGGTTCGGGTGGTGGCGGAGGCTCAATAACAGGCTCCTCCTTTGGCGGATCAGGTACGATGGCACCCTTCTTGCCTTTTTTACTCTTCTTGGTCGTTGTCGTTGCAGCCATACCCCAATCGTCTCCCCAGTCATCCTTCTTCTCTTCAACGACAGGCGCTGGTTCGGGTTCGGGTTCGGGCGGTGGAGGCGGAGGCTCTTCGATTTTCGGTTCCTCCTTACCTTTCTTGCCCTTCTTCTTTTTTACTACTCGTGGTTGTAGTCGCACCCCAGTCACCCCAAGATTCCTGGCTTTTCACTGGCTCGACAGGAGCCGCTGTCGCTGCTTCGGCTTCCGCAGCGGCAGCAGCGGCGGCGGCTTCTTCATCCTCTTTCTTCTTGCGCTCGGCTTCCTCCTCTTCTTCCTTCTTTTTACGCTCGGCTTCCTCCTCTTCCTCTTTTTTCTTCTTTTCCGCCTCTTCTTTCATCTTTTGCTGCAGTTTCTTTTTCTGACCCTTGCTGAGACCGGCAAAAGGATCGACTACAGGCTCCGGGGGAGGCGGTGGTTCCTCAACCACCGGTTCAGGTTCGGGCTCTGGGACTGGCTCAGGTTCTGGTGGGGGAGGCGGTGGCTCTTCAACCTTCGGCTCCTCTTTGCCCTTCTTGCCTTTCTTCTTCTTGCTGGAGCCAACTGCGGCGAATGAGCCCCAATCATCATCGGCTGGCGGTGCAGGGGTTGGATCGGGTGGGGGAGGCGGAGGTTCCTCTACTTTTGGCTCTTCCTTCACTTCTTCAATGGCGCCTTTCTTTCCTTTCTTCTTCTTGGTCGTGGTGGTAGCTGCTCCCCATCCTCCTCCCCAACCGTCATCTTCCTTTGGTGGCTCAGGCACAGGTTCGGGTTCTGGCTCGGGAGGGGTCTCTTCGATAAGAGCGCCCTTCTTCTTCTTCTTTTTATCCTTTGCAGCTGCATTTCCGAACGAGAAAGACCAGGGATCCTCTTCCTCCTTCGGCTTCTCTGGCTCAGCCGGGGGTGGTTCCGGGATAGATTCTTCTAACAAGGATGAAATACCGCCCTTCTTCTTCCCCTTCTTAGCAGCTGCCTTTCCAAAGCTAAAGCCCCAGCCATCGTCTTCCGGCGGTTTTTCCTCCACTGGTGGAGGTGCCGGGGGTGCGGCACTCCCAGCATTAAACGCATCGAAGTTGAAGTCAAATCCGTCAGAGTTCTTCTTTTGCGCGTCAGAAGACCCCCCAAGGATTGTCACCCTTGCCTTCTTCTTCTTTCTTGTTCTCGTCGAATCCCCACGATGCTGTCTTGGATCCCCAACCGCCGGTCCAACTGCCAAGACTGCCTAAGCCGAAATTAGATGCTTTTTGACCAATGTCACCAAAATTCATATCAATCTTGGGTGCGCCAGAATCGTCTCCAAGATCAATGCTGTCAAAAGTCGTATTCGGGTCTGCTTGTTGAGGCTCGGGAGGAGGAGGAGGTGGTGGTGGTGGTGCAGGCTCGGCTCCCTATCGTGATGTTAGCGCATTGAAACGTGGTATTTAAGCAACCGAAATTACGAACCTTCCCCTTTTTGCCCTTCTTCTTCTTCCCCGCAGTCGCAAATGAACCCCAATCATCGTCGGGAGCTGCAGCTCCGTTGTTGCCGTTCGCCTCATCTGCCCAGCTCAGATCGCCGCCGGTAGTTGTGGCTGCGGCGGCCGCAGCGGCGGCCGCATCCTCGTCTTCTTTCTTCTTGCGCTCGGCTTCTTCTTCCTCTTCCTTCTTCTTCCGCTCCGCCTCCTCCTCCTCTTCTGCCTTCTTTCCTTTCTTTTTTTTCTTCTTGCTAGCGGCAGCGCCCCAATCATCCCCCCAACCATCGTCATCTTTCTTCTCATCTCCGCCATCGCCACCATCACCACCGTCACCTCCACCGCCCGAACCATCATCCGCTGGTGGATCACCACCGCCGTCCCCCCCATCCGGAGTTTCTGCAGGCGGCTCGTCCTCTTTCTTCGGTTCTTCCGCTGGTGACGTAGTCTTCTTGGCAGCGGTGTTTTTCTTCTTCTTTGCATGTGACTTAATCACGTCTTCGTTAAAGCCAAAGTCAATGTCTGCGTAAAGTGATTTCTCGTCTAGGAAGAGAGAAGAACAAGGCGACGTGTTATAGCTGAGACGTAAGCAATTGGGTACATCGGAACAGATGGAAGCATTCAAGGATGGAAATGGTGTGTATTCAGGAGTTTGCGCTGTGGCAAGCGCATCGGTGGTGGTATAGTCGGGCGGGAGGTCTGCGATTGTGTCATCGTAGGAGGGTGGTGGTGACGCATCATCACTCTGAGGCGATTCCGGCCAGAGTTCGCGCAAAGGTTCGGGTGTAGGTGGTACGAGTGCAGACAACTGTGTCGAGAGGTCATGTATCTGTGTGCGTCAGTGCAAAGAAACCATACGAGTAGTTTGCTACGAGGTGCAACCTATGCGCCCAAGTCCGCGAACAAAGCGCAAACCATGTGATGCAGGGACCAGAAGAAGTGGGGTTTCGACCAAATAAAGCTGCCATACCGAGATTCCGTGCTCATTCTGACCGTGTTTTCCTTCGTCGCGGTGTTCCAGTCGGTCCAGCGCCTGGAAAATGTTCCCCAGCAGACCCTCAAACGGCTCGTTGTATTCAGACTCCCACCCAGAAACGCTCCCGGAGTTGTAGGTGTTTGTTGCCCATTCACTTCTGAGTGTACTCTGTTTCTCGCTTAATCTCGAGCAGCTGCTTCTCGCGCCATCATCCGACCCAGTCCTCGATAACGGCCGGGTCTTTCGTCTCGCATATGGAGCGACGGCGCGGGCGCGGCGTGAGCTGGCGGAGGGAGACATCCTGCGAGAGACCCGAGTATCTGGAGGCGCGCAAACAAGAAGAGGACGGTGGAGGAGGCGGGCACATTAGCGGAGTCGAGCAGCCGCGATTGCGCGGGGTGAGGTGAGGCAGGGATGGGTGAAGGTCGAGCGATGGGTGCGGTGCAGCGAGTCGAAGCTCAGGTCGGTGGCACAGGTTGGGCGAGCAAGTCCCCCAGCGAGCAGAGATTTGGTGATGCAGCCGGTGCACGAGTTGCACCAGCAGGAAAAACGTCCGGGCGACGACGGGCAGGGCGATCAATGAGGGTGGAGGTGCTCCTGGGCGATGTATGCAGGTGCAGGTCGGCGGTGCGAGCGCGTGGGAGCAGGGCAGGCTGTCTACTCTCAGGGTCTGTCTGCCAGTGGTCACAGGGCTCGAACTTGGGCGGATGGTGTGTTTTGGCGACACACACACGGCAGAATAGGTCTAGGTGCGCTCGGATTGAGGCAAGGAATGGGCCATCTGGCGGCTCCTGATAACGATTGGCGTTTCACGCACTGCGCTTGGGGGCCCCCGCGTCGAAATTCACATCCGGACGGCGAAAAGTGAGGGGCTGGGAAAGACGCCTGGCCCGCAGGAACGCGACGTCGTCAAGGGGAGAGATGCGAGAATGCCAATAATGTAAACAAGCGGACCGCACTTCGGACGGCATCCAGTTGGACCATGGGCGCGCGTTAAAGAGCTCCGGGCAGAGCGAAAATTTGTCGGCCTAGCTGCCGCACTGCCATGCGTCCTGTGTGGGTGAATGCCGCTGTGCATGCATAACCTCGTGAAGCCGACGGTTGTTTCCCTGCACCCGTCGCCTCAGGCGCCATAGGATGCTCCCGCCGCGGATCTACACTTCGCCAGCGGTCTCCAGCGGACTCCAGCGCTCACTGCGTCCATCAATAGGGCAACAAAACTGCCCCAGTGCCCCCGCAATTGGTTGCCCGACCGAGCACCCAGCCACGACACAGCAAGCCTCGCCTTCACCGCCAGTCCGCTCCACGACCTCTCACGACACGCCATTACTTGGACTTCGCGGGCCCGGGCCTCCACGACCCAATAGAAGGGCCCTGACAGCTGTTCGGCACCCTAGCTCGCTCCCTGGAGATGCAGCATCGACACTACGCGCATTAGCACCGGGAGAGAAGGGCAAAGGACTCGACAGACAACACACAATGCATCGCAACAATGATGCTGTTAAAGTGGGCGAGGGTGGGGCCCAATGCCGACAGGTGTCAACCACTCGTGTTGTACCGAGCGTGTCCATGGTTCACCTGGCGTCCGGTGAGGAGCGTTCGGTAGCCTTTCCCCCTCTTCTTTCGACATTCTTCTAGAAAGCGAGGTCGGTCAAGCCCAACTTGAGGAGAGCTCGCTTGGGACGAGATCATGTTTCGTAATCAAAAGGTCCTGCTTGGACAGGCTAGTAATATCATTACTTTGGTAGGTACATGAAGCGCAGAATGCCAGCCCACTTACACCGGCGCACTCTTCTCCACCCCGGGTATCAATACATGCGCGAGAATGCCGTCTATGAGGTATCGACCCAAGAAAATGACATAGTTCAAGAGACCAAACGAAATTGCAGAAGATGATGGAATCTGCCGAAGCAGTTGACAGGAAACGCGGTCGTCACTCTTAACCACAAAAGTGGCACCTTTATAGAACATAGAAAAATATTAGCGGAGCGTCCCCAACTGGAGGCTGGGCTGTCCAGAAATTTGTAAAACGCTAAGACGCAGCAGGTCGTCACTAGACATTAAAGAATGTTGATGTAGGTCAATCGAACAAGTGGGGTGAGATGTTGGGTTAAAATGGCTGGCCTTCGAAGTCTTCGCCGTTGAGGATCCTCCGAGCTTCATCGAGACGACGACGCCACTCTTTCCTTTCGTATTGGTCGCCCGAGGTGCTTCTGAGATTGGTGCACACTTGCTGAAAGCTAGCTGAGAGGCTGTAGATGAGTTGCTTTTCTTCTTCGTTCAAAGCTAGCTGTGGTTCGTCCCGCGGCGATTCGAGCAAGATGGAGAAGATCTTCGAGGTCTGGAGACCTGTAACAAGGTCCCCGGAGCCCGGCGATGAGACGCGAGATGTGGTTGAGCCCAGAGATGGCGAACTGTTGGGTTTCCGTACATTGATTGCAGAGTCAGAGCGGGGCGACATGGACGTAGTTTGTGCTGCAGGTTGCTGGTTGGGGAACATTTGCTGGGAAAACTGGTCCATCTGCGGGTTGTCGTCTTCATCATCGGATAATCCCTCTGCAGCTGTTGCGAAAGAGGCCACTGTCGAGACTGAAGCCACGCTCGAATTACGCTGGTGCATAGATACTCTTTTCGCAGAGCCTGTTGACACGTTCCGCGTGTGAATAGTAGCCGCTGGCCTGGTAGTCGCAACTGAATCAATCGAGCTCGAGCTTCCAGAAGATCCGGGGCGGGCGGCACTGTAAGTCCCCATGGCGCTATGCAAAAAGAAGTTCTCATAGTCGAATGCATCAATGCGATCTTCGTGCCGTCCTGAGGCAGGCATCTCATAAACAGCATCCTCGTAGATGCTGGAACCTGCATCTATATCGTCTTCTTGAACCGATGCGAAATCATCATCAGTCTCATCTAGATCGAGACCTAATCCCACATTGCGTGCTCCGTCCTCTTCGGATTCATGTTTATCCCAATTTGCATATTGGTCCGAGACGTAAGTATCATTGGGATCGGCTGTCGCGTGCTCGAGACCACGGTTGATTTCCTTGACCGCATATGCATGGTTGGTATGAGGTGCAGCCAGCTCTGTTGCCGTCAAATCGCTCGCTTCATCTTCATACAGTGCCTTCCTAGTCGGAGATTCAAGCTTGAACCCCACACCAGCGTCGGCATTGATAGGTGAGCCCGGTGTCTTGTACGAGTCTGTGCCTGCATACCAGGTCTCTGCAGATGTGAATGGGCTGGGTGCGCGAAGGCTCTGTTGACTCCGCCGTCGCATACTGTCCTCTTGCGTTCTCAGTCTCAAGCTCGATATCCTTCCTTTCAAATCATTCACTTGATCGCGCAGGCTGCTTGTGGTCGAAGCAGAACGGTGGAGTTTTGGCGACTCGTCTTCCGGTAAGGTCTCCAGAACGTTGGGTGGTGATCTGGACCCCCTGGAATGTGTACGCAAGGAGTAATCCCGCTCCTCCTGGCTCAGGGCGATGCCTCGCGGATCACGCATCACCTCAAAACTTCGTGACTCTCTAATCGGAAATCGCCCGTTTCCATAACTTTCAGGTGACCAAGGTCCGCTTCCGTGGCCCAGTGCGCTCGAAGATCGTTTGGATTGCTGCACTTTGGCCATGTATGTTGGCAACGAAAATGGTAAAGGTACAGAGGTTTCGCTCATGCCGCGGGTGTGGACTGGACTGCCTGTTGAAGATAGAGGAGAGGATTGATACGATCGGTTTCGCGGAGGTATGGGACCAATTCCTGCATACAATCTTCGGTCTCGGTCACGCGCAGCTGCGATCTGATGCTGCAGTTCGGATGCCATTTTCGAGCCGTTGAACGTCGGTGAGATGACAAGCGACTGCCGTGCGCCTCTCAAATTTCCCTCCATGACCTGTTGATTGTTAGCTGGTTGGTAACACAATCTTCCCCAGAAGAATCTCCTACGTTGAGCCGCTTCTTTGCGTTGGCCAGAATCATCTCCGCCCGTTTTGAATAGAGATCAGATGAATAGGTGTCTTCATCCTCGTCATTGCGTCCGTCCAACCATCGATCGTTTGCTGGTTCGTTGTCCGCGTTTGCGACCGGGAACTGATCCTGGGTTTCCTCATCCTCCAGGTCAACGCCGCTGTCGTCGAAGCCCTGACTGTCAAACCCAGGCCACCTGTTTCGGATAGTCTCCAAATCTTCGCTGTTCAAGCTCGATGTTGTGCTTAGTCGCCGTTGCGATGGGCTGTTAAAATCGCTTGGCTCCGAATTCAACAGGCCGTCGTGTACGGTGGGCGAAGATGCTAGAGCATCGTCATGCGCCGATGGGCTTTTCGCAGCAGCCTCAGAAGTTTTCATGTTTCGTAGGGTCGAGCGCGAACTCTGCGCCGAGAGTGGTGGGGATTTGATTTGGGGTGACGATCGCCGGCCTGGGGGCGCAGTGTCCAATTTGATCGTGTGCGTCGAGCGGTTCGAGTGCGCATAGAAGCTGGAGGGCGAGGGCGGTCGCTGCGCAAAAGGTGGAGGAGAGACACTGCGAAGCGCTTCGCCGTGAGGGAGGATCATGGAGATTTCACTCAACGTTGGGGAGCGCGGCGAGGGGAGGCCCGACGGCCTGACCAAAGGAGCTTCTGTCATTATAATGTTGGATCGCGGTTTGGGGCACGGCACAAGCTTAACATGGTTGTACCGAGGCCGCAACAACGTCTCACTTCGAAGTGTGCAACCCGACCTGGCGCAACACAGTGTGCCGAAGAGGGTAAGAGGGGATTGAAAAGACGAACGGCACGAAGAGACGCGTGCCACGGGTGGATAGCCAGCTCTTTGTCGCGTAGGGAGACGGGCATTAGCTCTCTAAAATGAAGAGCGCACTGACGCCGTGATTCTAGCATGGCTTTTTTAGGGGCAAGGCGACGCAGCGATCCCCCGTCAGCGCGGAAACCGTCCTAGACAGACCCACAATCTTCCGTCTCCGTCGCCGGTGCGATTGGACGTTTCGTTTTGTGTCCTCATGCTAAGGATAAGGTCGCGATCCAGGGGCACGGCCGCTCATCCCCTCCGTCGACTTTCAGCACCGCTTCACTGGCCGTGTGCGCCAACACATCCGCTACCAGAGACTTCGACGCGCCAAATGTGGAGCGTGACCGTGTTGTTTAGCTTGCTTGTTTATTGTTTTGGACGGTCGCACCTCTCTGTGTCGACGTGCCAATTTGGTGGCACAATAACGCGCCGCAGAATACTGCCGAGTGAAATTACGCATGGCAGACGGTGTGGCTTGCGACGGATCGTTCCGTAAAGTTACCACACATGGATAGCGCATAAGTGTAGAGAGGCATCCAACCAAAACGAATCTCATTTCGTGAGCAATTCTAGTCGAGACATGCATCCCTCTGCTTCTTGCACGCACGCTAAAATTGGGGAATGCGGAGATGTGGCCGCCGGGTACCTGGAGCATGGAGAGAATACGGCCTAGGACCCCGGCCCTGGTCTCAAGGCTGATGGAGGAATCGAGTCTAGGAATCGAGTCCAATTCTGCCGGTGAATGTTCCGCACATGCAAGACATGGCTGTCTAGTGAAATGAGATTGTTTGATTACAGCAATGCCCGCTGCCTATCTTAAGACATGGACTACAAGCACATATTGTACCAGGTACCTCCTATGAACGTTCACACATGCATGCCATAACGCCGTATGATGCTTATTGGTATCTTAAACCCATTCCACGCTCATGCAACGCTTGCTATGTAGCCAAAGTATAATAATAATGGGTATTATATGAAATCGTCATCATTCCAGCCTAGGGCATCGTAAATCGAGGGTTCAGTCTCAGTCTTCTTTGGATTGGAAAGGGCAGGTACAGGCGATTCTGCAACTTGGGCAGTTGCTGCTCTCTTGAAGGGTGTGGCGAAGAGCGTACGGGGCGTCGGCGCAAGGTTACTGTGGTCGGGAGGTGAGGAGGCGATAACTTTGGTAGGAGTCGCCTCTATATCCCGGGGCGGTGAACCTGGAGACATCGTCCTATGTTTAGATGGTGTTGCAAACATTGCCATACTGGCCGCTATCGGCATAGAAAACGTCCTGCCAGCTGGCGGTCGAGACGGCGTCTCAGCGACGCCTTGTGGCGCTAAGGTTCGGACCGTCGCGCTACGCTGAACGGTTGCGGGGACCACTGAGGATGCGGGACGTGCGGCTGAGGATGGTATGCAGAAATCGCTCGAAGGTGCATCGGACTGCCGAGGGCGAAAGAATGGGTTACGTTGGTGGACAGGTGTCTGCTCTACAATTTCTTTCGTCCTTCTGCCGGCTCTAGGAGTAGCCGAGACTAGAACATCCTTCACAATCTTCCTGACAGGATTTGCTGGCTTCCTTGATCTGTTTGTTGACACCAGGCTACGCTTCTCAATGTCATCTGCATAGCTTCCAGCGACGAGTCCGCGATTGGGTTTTTTCAAGGCCGATATAGCCTCCTGGAGGTCTTCCTCGACTCTCTTTCTCTGCTTCGCTCTGGCAGCAGCTGCTGCAGAGGATGTATTCAAGTCCATCTCCCGTCCTTTGAGGAGTTTAAGATGGGACATTGACTGCCTAGCGGCAGCTGAAGGACTGCGTTGAAAAGGTATCGCGGACAAAGGCACCTCACTCCCTTCTCGTTTGATGCCGTTAAGAATAATGGAGTCGGTCGCAGATCTATTTAGTGATGGCATAACTTGTGCATAGCCAATTCTTCCTGTAGTATCCGTAGTTACACGTCCCAGTGAGCGTCGTGACTTCTTGGAATCTGGTTCCTTCGATTCACCAGACTTGCGCGATGTGGTTGGCGGTTTCATTGCCTTACGTTTAAATGGTGACGATGGGGCGGGGCCGCCCAGCTTTTTGTTCACCAATCTAGCCTGCTCAGGCAGCCTGTTCATGTAGAAGGGAATAATCACTTCGACACAGAAGCTTTGCAGACGATCTTTGCCGGCTGGTCCGTTATGGCCTTCATCCTGCTTCTTCGCATCGAAATCTAGAACACCTTCTTGCTCAACAGATTGCCAGATGCATAACTTGTCTAGTAACAAGTCCAGCAACAGGTTCACATCGTCAAGTTTTTTCTTCCGCTTCTTCGATTTGGTTTGCGACTCCCCGGTCGCTTGAGATTCGGTGGCTGCAGCCTCCTGTCCTTCGATTGGCTCTTTGTAAGTGGTGAGAGATTCAAGAGCGGTAATCTCTAGAATAAGAATCATTTGAATCAAGGCTTCGCGAACTCGCAGTTCACTTAGTCGTCTCTTTATACGCTGCTCCATGGTTTCCTCTCGGGCAATTTCAGCCGTTGATATATTTGTAAACCACCACTTCCTCACGATATCCACCTCCTGTGGATACATGCCATCTCGGCTGAGTTTGATCTTTTTCCTGGTTTTCTTTGGCTTCGTAGCTACATCCACAAGATCTTCGTCCGAGAAACAGCCTGGTGGTAGCGCCTTGATCACTTCCGGTAGCTTTTCTCTGTATTTCTTCTCTTCTGCTTTGTGGGTAAGGAGCATGGATCGGAGGAAGGTGACCAACTCGTGAAGGGCTGGAGCGCCTTCCTCAGAAGAAGTGAATGCATTCCGTATGCGAGTGATCGGCCCTTTCGCAAAGTATGCGAGAGACGTCTTCGAG
Source organism: Kalmusia sp. IMI 367209 (assembly GCA_027946365.1). NCBI lineage: Eukaryota > Fungi > Ascomycota > Dothideomycetes > Pleosporales > Didymosphaeriaceae > Kalmusia > Kalmusia sp. IMI 367209. The sequence goes on along the minus strand of JAPEUQ010000006.1, from coordinate 1,159,199 downwards.
ATATAGGTGGCGTCCAGGTACTGTTGCACTAAGTTATGCAATTGTTCTTCTGACGTAAGCAGCGCGGGTGGTTTTATAGTGTCCGGTAGTGTTTCTATGGGAATTGCTTGAGTTTGTGATTCTTCCACCGTAGGCGCTTCGATAAGTTGCGGAATCATTTGCGATTCGACAGGCTCAGCTCGGGGTATTGGTCGCAACATCGTCAATCTGGCACGTTTTGCTGGCCGGTCCACTGGTTGTACCTCCACTGAAGCATGTTTCCACCATGCGTCGACAGAATTGTTCGGGCTTCCGGCGTTTAAGAAAACTGGATATGCTTGCAGGTTCTCGGGATCCCATAGATCTCCAACATCTCTCTCTTTTAACCAGCTGGCTATCTTACAGAGACTGTACACACGCACTCGAACCCGCTCAACGGCGTATAACGTTTTCTTCGTTTCATAACGTGCAATGAGCACCCTCGGTACCGTTACATTTTGAGTCGGAAATCCACCGCATGTTTCACTATAGAATTGCTCGAGTACATCGATTGAGCAGGAAAAGAGTTGATTCGTAGTAAGACCGTCGTTTGTTGCGGTGTCGAGGAATGAGAGCGGGAGCTGTGAACGGGCAATAATGCGGACGGGTTTGAACGTATACGGCTTATCGTAGGATGATCCAGGACACGGGCGAATCGTGAACGGCTTCGTGAAGGTTCCAAGACCGCATATACTATCTCGTTTTCGCTTGGAGGGCAGTCGCGGTTTTGAATCGGCGGCGCGTTGTGCAGACAGACCGAGCTGTTCAGGGTTGAGGGAAGACGATAGTTGAGGCATCGTCTTTGTCTGCAGTATATGCGAGAATATAGGCGATGCTCATGGCTGTGTTGTGTGAAGCGAAGAGTGAAAAGCCCTGGGTGGGCTGGTTGTTCCTGCCTCGACTGGCTCGACGCGTTCTACGCGAAGTCGCGTGGCTCGTGCTCTCCACTTCGGACGTCATCCCGCAACACCACCTTCACTAGCCATGTACATCAACCTCGAACGTTCATATCCTTCTCGCTAGGTTTTGACACTAATACGCTCATTTCTCTATACAGGCCAAAAGTCTGATGATGTATCGCCTCATCCCATGAACGCTCACATCACAACACACCCTATCCTCCTAAGTCCCCACAACAACTGGCGCGTATCGCCTTCCATCTCTCTATGAAATCTCTCATTCTGCTCCTTTCTCCACTAAGTCGTCGGCTTTCCACTATTGTCATACCCCGTCCTCTGCGTCGCCTGCTCGGCTGTGACATGCTGCACAGCATTCCTTTTCCGCTCCTCGTTTTCTTCTTTGAGTTTCTGCCACCGAGACTTTTTCTTTGGGATGGACGTGTTCTCTATATAGAGGAGTTAGTACAAATATCCATGATAGTGCTAGGTGCGTAACGTAGTGTACCTTGTGTCGAATGCGTCATGATTGGGGGATGGGGACAAGTTGACGTGCTGGGAGAATGTGCGCCAAAATCAATACAATACTTCGTACAAATATGTCGCTGCACGCATGCCAAGTACATGACTGTACCTTGTACCAGCGTCGAGGGAGGAATAAAATGCATGTTAGTCACGTCATATTTTACCGAGGCCAAGGCCAAGTGTAGAACTCCATGCCACCGGTGAGACCAAAGGAGCGGAGTCCATATCCATTGTGAGTTTGATGGCCCCCCACTACTGTCATGCCCTGCGGTATGGCCCTTGTTCTCCACCCTCTAATTCGTTATTCTGGACTTGTTGCTCACAGCAACATATCACCGAACCTGTCACATATCGTTCAATATTGCTTAAGCTACTATGCTATGTGTAAGACAAGCTCCTATCTACTTCGACTGTTCAACTATGATCATCACAAATCTTACCATTTCACGGGTTCTACGTCTATGCCGTTCATCACTTTCCCTCATTGCTGTTATTGTAGAGCCGATAATTGTACCAACCTTTGCGTTTTAAGCAATTGTCTGATATACGATATAGAGGTTTTGTAGAGACTCAGAAATGGACAGCTTGAGCTCCTACGGTACACTAAAGAGGACCAAAGTTGAATCGAACCATGAACGGGTAAAAGGAATGAATGAGTCAAGCTCGTTGTGATGTATTCCCTACAAATATTTAAGCAATTCATGCCCAGTCGTGCTGCTATACCAAACAAATACTCTCGCTAATCCAATGCAGATACCGATTCAAACATCCTTCTCTCTCAACGGGAAAGCCTGGGATCCTTGCCCTTATATACCGCAGACCATATCAAAACACCTCATTTCTCATTCAGCCAATAGGGAAGCTCATGAGGTCCTAGTATCCTACCTAATTTGACCATTCAGATAGCTTCATTGAAGATATTTTGAAGCACCGGGCGACTATCAAGCACGCCTCTCTTCCCAGCTTTAAAAATCTTCGCAGGCGTCTTGCGAGGCGTCTTGAGCATTTCTGGACTTGCACTTGGTGTCTTCTGACTTGACTTGCGATTCTGTGGTTTCGCATTGCCCTGTCCACCGCCAACAGTAACATCACCTAGGACCTTTCGCTTCTTAGTCGGGTTTGGAGCTGCGAATCGCGAGGCTGGGAGGACGTCGTAGGGGATCGAAGGGCTTTTGCCCGTTGGTTGGGTGAAGCCTTCGTTGAAAGCGTGACCGTCTACCATGTCCTGTGTGATGTCCAGGACCCACTGCTTTTCTCGACACAGGGAAACTATGTCTCGCAAGAGCTCGTTGCCTGACAAGGTCTTCTCACTGCCTAGAATAACGAGTTTACTCCGGGCCCTCGTAAGTGCGACATTGACTCTCCTTCGATCTTTCAACAAGTCGCCAACAACGCCGTTCTCGTTACTTCGAACGCACGAGACGAGTACAACTTCCTTATCACGGCCTTGGAATTTGTCCGCGGTGTGCAACTCTACGGCTGCAGTACTGGCTCCTGCGGCTGGCGCCGCAAGTTCGGAACATTGAGTTTGCGTGTGGGCGGAAGAGAGTGACTGACGTAGTAGAGCAAGCTGGCTGCGATAGAGCGCTATAACCCCGACTTCGGAAGCCGGGACACCAAGGGAGAGAAGTGATAGAGTGAGGTGTGTGATGAGGCGTGATTCGAGGGTATTGGTGATACGTGAGCCAGACTGTGTTTCCAGCTGCGTTGAGATAAGATCGGTATTGATGAAAACGACTGGAGCGCTCGGAGAGAGTGTGCGCGAAAGCCAGCATCCGGTTGAAGTAGGACCAGCACAAGTGGGCTCGCTGACAGGACGGGAGGGATATAGCCTAGTGTGGTGAGATAATAATCCGGAGGGGTTGGGGAGAGTGAGCTGGCGCGAAGCTACAGCAGCCGTGCCGCATCTGAGACGTCCAGAGTAGATGAAGGTATTGGAGAGGAGCATTATGTCGGCGCACATTCGGTACTGATGCTCTAGACTAACCACGGCCTGAGGATGTGCCTCGCATAACATCTTGAAAAGCGACACGTCCAGGCCACCTTCTGCCGCCTGTTTGTTTTGGACAAGAGGAGGAAGCTGATAGTGGTCTCCAACTAGGATGAACTTCTGTGACATTCGAATGGGACCTAAGCAAACGGGGAGCGTGATCTGAGAAGCTTCATCAACAATGCAGTAGTCAAAAATACGTCTATTGAACAATGGATGATTGATGGAAAGACAAGTCGTAGCCACAACTGGTGGCTCCATCCAAGACTTCTCGAGCTCTTCCAAACTGTCTTTGGTCTCAGCAGCCAAGGTAGCGAATTGGCGAACATCGGGATGGATCTTGGCGGATGCTCCTAGGCGCAGGACACCGATATTGTCACTTTGAATCTTTAGTAAGATGTTGTCGACTGCCGTATGCGTATATGAAGTAAGAAGCACGCTCTTGCCTTTGGCGACTAGAGTACGAATGATGTGTGCAATAGTGGTCGTCTTTCCAGTACCAGGCATTCCCAGAACAAGAGCGTAGTCCTTAGCGGACATGACCTTGGATACAGCCGCTTTTTGGTCAAGGTTCATCGACATTTGTGAAGACTCTGGGAGCTTTGAGGTGTCCAACACAGTAGTAAAACACGGTGCGCGGCCGCCCACGATCAGTGAGCGAAGGTCTCGTGCTTTGTAGACATTATCGTCCATGAGTTGAATCAGGTTGTTGCGAGCAGCAGCCATGCCGTTGCTGAATTCATCCTTATCCAATCGATATAACACAGGCTCTTCGTCATCTTGATAATTCGGCACTGGTTCACCTTCTTTAGAGACTTCCATGATGCCAGCGAAGGTTTGGTTATTCTGCGAATGGAAGCCGGGCAGCTTGGTCCGAGAGTTATGCAGCCGGCGGTCGACAGCGACAGTGATGCGGCGCTTTCGTACGTTCGTGACATATCCATTAGCCAGCGCAAAGTGGCCTTGCTCATCGGAGACAACAATAGGCTCGCCAATGACGAGTTGAGACTCTGTGAAAGAGAAACCCGGTTTTGGTCGCTGTTTGGTAAACGTGTAAGTGTAACGATTGATCTTTTGGCCGTTCTTCTCTTCGTGACTTGATTCGGGCTCTAGGACAACATTCGAAAAACATCTGCCAAGTTTTTCTCGTTCCGTACTCAGCATTGTCCACAGCTCTCGTCGAAACTTCATCATGTCGGATTCTTCTTTTGTTAGAAGACTATCCCACTTCTTCATGAACTCTTGATCGGATGCTGTCAGCCCGCTCACAAGGTCATCGTAACGCTCTTTCGCCTTCTTATTCAAGTTGTCACCTTGTCCATCCTCAACGAGCTTGTGGTATAGGAAACAAGCCTCCTGTGCATAACACTTCTGACACTTGAAATCTTCTTTTAGAATCTCAGGCAGCTCGATGCGGTCTCGCACATAACATGCGAGCTCGTTGCGTTTAATAATCATATGAATGATATCGTTACGAATAGCAGGAATGCGACTAGTATCGGAGGTTTCGAGGTAATACAAGATACCATATGCAACGTCAACATCTAGAGATCGAAAAGTTAATATAGTTCGAAATGATTGGGTCCCTTACTCACCATAGCGGTTCGACAAGAGTAAATTGTACAAAGCTGTCTGCGCAACGTGCGCAGCGTTCGAAGAGTTCTTTCCAGTCTTTACCTCGAAGGGGACTGTGAGAGTGCGTTCACCTTGCTCGTCCTGCATGATTACTTGTACGGTAGCATCGATGTTGCCTTTCAGGCCATACATGGGCGACCACACGTGTTCTTCAACATCAAGAAGCTTATTAATGCTCATGATAGATTGCCGACCATTCCTTTCGCGCACGAGTGCGTCCGACTGTTCAGAAGATTAGCAATAGTTGAAACTAGGCGCAGAGGCACTTACCCGAGGATGGGCGCGAACAAAAACCTCCGCCCAGGACCGCAACTCCGGTAACTTGCTGCTAATATGTGCCTTGACTTCTTCACAATTTGAACTGATCTCAAGAATGGTCTCAAATTTCTTGGGTAGAAGGTTGTCAACGGTCTCTAAGAGAAAGTCGGTGTCCCACCGGTTGGTCTTTAAAGCCTCTTGGAACAACTCGTGCAGAAGTGTTCCGTAAAGCATAGGAGCGTTAGCTTTGCTCGTTGCTTTTACTCGGTCTTGGAGAACCGCTCGTCGCAGGCATCCAAAAGAGTCTGCAACCACCGTAGCCGAAATCAAATGGTCGGGATGGAGAATGAGCATGTTGTGTTGATCGTCGATAGTACATTGGCCCGTCTTAGAGAACTCTCCAATGACATGTACGAATGAGTCAGGAGTACACGGTGTATCATACCAAGCTTGTCGAAGAGTGATGGCTTTGAAGAGTTTTGTCTTTTCTTCTTCCACTAATAAGACCTAGATATACGTGAGCAAAATAGCGATCGATAAGATGACGTAGATGAACACGCACTTTCTCCGGCATTTGATAGCCTTTATCAGTCATGTAGTGGCCTTCATCTACTCGCTTTACGAGATAACGCTGGATAGCTCTAGCGTCCTGTGCACTCTTCGAGACTCAGTGTTTATTCGTCAATAAGGCCGGGATCTACGTACAGTCGTCGCGGGTACTTGTGTCGCTGCCACCTCGGCTGCAGCGAATTCATCAACATCTATGTCATCACCAAAATCGTCCTCGTCCTCGTCATCATCGACTAAATTGACAATCGAAGCGACGGGTGGAGCAATATTTGCGACTGACTCATTCCCTAATCCGTCGACACACAAAGACTGCTGCTTTGGAGACTGCTCAGCCCGATTATCGTAGAGTGACGCCGCGTGCTCTAGATCTTCCGCAAACATGCCCTCATCTAAACCGAACTCATCATCGCTGTCTGCTGCCTTAGAGGGTAGCGGTGCAGAATGTTGGTGCGTTGATGCATCCAACGACGCGTTTGCGACCTCCAGCGGTTGAAGATCCGCCGCTTTCCCAATTGTACCAGTACAGCCGGATATCTCGAGCGAGTACACCATCTCATCATCAAAGTCGACGTCTCCGAATTCATCAGAAGAACCTAAGGGTCTGCGATCTTCGTACACATATTCATCTTTTTTGGCGCCCAACACCTCTCCGACTAGTGTCTCGGAAGTCTCGTCATGTTGGAGGTCCTCTCGTCCACGATATTTCAAAGGGGAATCAGCAGGAACATCCTGGCGCTCGACTTCAGGCAAAGGAGATGAGCTGGATGGTATCTGTGATTGGGTTCTTGATGTAGGCTTTGCAATAGACTCGCGCATCTTTTCAACTATGTCTACAAGGTTAAATCGTCCACGCGGCTGACCTTGAAAGACACCATCAGAGCTTGCTTGATCGACTATGTCTTCAGGTTGTTCCTTCAAAGCGCCAACTGTTGCCTGTGTCCTTCTCTTCTTCCTAGTGGAAGCTGGGAACTCGACGCCACAGCTGGCCCATCTTCGAAGACCACTCACACTCCCGGCTGTTGCAGAGGAACGGGGCGAAGCCTCGCTAATGAGATGTGCAAATGCGATGCCCTTATTACCACTTGGCGTTCCCTTGTTGTTTGTGTACCTGTTCCAGAGCTCTGTTGCAGGGTCGGCTTGAGGTGTTGTAAGATTATTCACGTCCTGTGGCTGATTCTGGGTTTCTTCTGGAGAGGGTGCTGCAGGTGAAGAGCTCCTTGCTCGCTTTCTTTTCCGTGGCAGAGGTGTATTGATCTGCTGGGACCCACGCCAACATAACTGTTCCTCCGGAGAGACGACTGCCTTAACCACATGTCTACTCGAATCATCCACGTTGCCGACAAGTTCAGCAAGTGGCAGCCTGGTCGCAGGCGTCGAAGGAGGTGGACACGACTTTGTATTTGCCAGCTTGGGTGTTTGTGCGGTATTCTCGACAGGTTCTGTCATCTCAGAGACATGGTCTGATTCCTTTTGCTTCGCAGCTGCGAATTTATCTTCCCTCCTTCCGACTACGTTTTCCTTTTCTGCGTTGGCCTTTTTCATAGTGCTTGTCGTAGGTACTCCCTCGATGGATTGGAACTTTTTAAGCTTCGTCCGAGTCTGGGTTGAGGGCATGATAGGCGGACCTGTCGTGATTAGGTGGGGTGCGGCGGTATTATTTTGGTCGGCAGAGGGAGCGTTGCGTGTGCGGCGCCATTGGCCTTTAAAATGCTGGACGTATCTATTAGCTATAGTTTTGGAGGAAGTATAAGGCAGCATTACCTTTGGTCTCGGATCCTGGTCAAAGAAGGACTTTTGGTTTTGACGCGACATAGGTTCAACGCGTGAGTGCGTTGACATAGGTTTCCGACGCGTGGTGGAGGCGAAGCGCGTTGTCTACAGCCAATCGGGGCTCGACTCGGCTGGACAGCGTCAGCTGAGTGTCCCAAGTCACGTGGGCGTCAAGATTGCGCTCAAGCGAGATCGGAACTACATGAATTCCCGAATCAAGAACAGCACACAGAGGTCTCTGTATACTATACTAACATTGTAGCTATTCACTATTCCGTTCATCGAGAGCCAAATGAAACTCGCATTTATAACCCAGAATAGTAGGTGATTCCGACGGCGAGCGAGAGTGGGATTTCGAGTCGTTTTAGTCCATCCCATTATCGATTGGAGCTAGGGCCCACCAACATCCCACGGAGCACGCTCGGACCTCCAGTCACTTTCTCCAGACCCCAGGTCTCAGCCAAACCTACCTAACACCTCTCCCCTCTTTTTCTTTGACATCTCCCTCATATCGCTAGCACCATGGCGACTGAACCGAAGCCACTCCCGTTCGTCTACCAATTTGCGGCTGGTGAGTCTCAATGGCGAGAATGAAGTTGTGGCTGTAGCTTACCGACGTGCAGGTGCCGTGGCCGGTGTGTCTGAAGTGAGTGTGATCGGATGCGAGACGCGTCGTGCGAGCTAATCGAGAATTCGCGTGTAGATTTTGGTCATGTATCCGCTCGATGTGGTCAAGACCCGAGTGTGAGCGCATTGCGACCGATGAAGCTCATACGCACTTCTAAGCTCTCGCAGACAACTTCAGACGGGCACGTCCAGCGGGATGATAAACACTTTTCGAAACATCATAAAGAATGAAGGGTACGGTTGAACGCATAATGGCCGCAGCACCGAACATCACTTACGCTTTGCAGCGCCTCGAGGTTGTACCGCGGCATCAGCGCGCCTATTCTCATGGAGGCGCCGAAGAGGTAGCGCTCAAGCTTTCCCTCACTCTTGTGCGTATGCTGAAGCACACAGGGCCACCAAATTCGCGGCTAACGACTCCTGGGGCACTTTTTACCGCAACCTGTTCGGCGAACCTAAGATGACTCAATCTCTCTCTATTCTTACCGGTGCCACGGCTGGCGCGACCGAGGCTTTCGTCGTCGTACCTTTCGAACTCGTCAAGATTCGCTTGCAAGACAAAGCTCAAGCCGCGAAGTATTCAGGGATGATCGACTGCGTTACGAAGATCGTGAAACAAGAGGGCCCACTCACGCTATATCAGGGTCTCGAGTCGACCATGTGGCGCCATATTCTCTGGAATGCTGGATATTTTGGCTGCATCTTCCAGGTCCGTTCCCTATTGCCTGCCGCCACGAACAAGAAGGGACAGATCACGAATGACCTCATTTCTGGTGCTATTGGTGGCACTGTTGGTACCATCCTAAACACGCCTATGGATGTCGTCAAGTCTCGCATTCAGAACTCCACTAAGGTCGTAGGAACCGTGCCCAAATACAACTGGGCATGGCCCGCTCTCGGCACCGTCATGAGGGAAGAAGGATTCGGCGCTCTTTACAAAGGTTTCCTGCCCAAGGTGCTCAGGCTCGGTCCCGGTGGTGGTATCCTCTTGGTCGTCTTCACCGGTGTCATGGACTTTTTCCGCCAGATGCGCGGAGAGTAAAGTGTGGGCACGGTGGTTCGCGCCGAACAGTTAATCCTTCTCTTAGAGGTCGCAGTAAAGGGCTATGCAGATTCGATGTCTAGGCTCTGATCTTTTTAAGATAGGAGGGAGGTTGTAATGAGCGCAAAAGGGCGGGAGTACTGCAGCAGGCGGTTGACCCAAAAGACTTTTCCTTGTGTCGCAAATCAAAGGATATAGAGCCTGTACATTTGTTGTCTGCTCGACTTGTAGAATAGGCAGTTCTAGCATCATGACCACTCACACAAATCATACTTCGTATCAGCTCAATTGCCTGTGTATCCACTTTCACAGACATGACATGTAAATATGCACATTCTAATAACCTAGTCTACGAATTACTTGTCAAGAATATCAAGGATTGTTGTAACTTTGTGTCGAATACAGTCACTCACGTATGTGGTTAGTGGTTGTGCCATGGTATCATAACTTCTGACTCTGCATGTGAAGTTATAGTAAGAAGCGGTGCTGTATAACTGTTGTGACTACACTAGTACGAACATAGTTCATATCGAGTTGGGCTTGTATGCCGGCATTCCCTCCTTCTTACCCCAATTGTAGATCTTGCCATCCATATCAGGGCCAAGAAAGAGCCACACAATGCTCGCCAACCACTGACCCAAAGTATCCTTAACCACGTTATCCCTCTGTGCGTTCCCCATGCTGCTCATGCGACACAAATCACCCAACCAACTTGTCGCACTCATGTAATTGCCAGCTTCGAGACCCTTTATCGCCGCCGTAGCCGCCTCCAGCTCGCTCTGCTTGGGGTCGGTCTCCTCGAGCATTTTGGTGACTGCATGTTTGGTGAGGTTCTCGTTCTGTTCGCCCGGCGAGGTGATTGTAGCGGGAGCAATAAGGTGTATTGCAACGTCGAAGGGCGCGGGGGCTTGGTCGGTGGTGCCATTCTTGGACCGCCGTGCGCCGTTGTATAGGTGGACTTCCTGGCGAAGGCCGTCGCAGAGAGACTTGAGCGCGGCTTTTGCAGGTGAGTAGCCACCGTAGCCAATCATATTGAAGAAACTCAATATCGACGATGTGACTATGAAGTGACGCGTTGGCTCAGACGTTGCGCCCACTTTGTACGGTGCGTCTGGATACAGCCAGGCCCTCAGCGTCTGGTGTGCCAAGTAGCACGCAGCCCAATAGTTAATATCCATCTGCTGCCTCAGGGTATCCGATTTCTGCTCCAAAAACAACCCTGGTGTAGAAGTGCCCGCGTTCGCCCAGACGATTTCGGGCGGGTTGCCGTTATTCCAAGAAGTTACTTCGTCGATCAGGCGCACATTCTCGGCTTCGGAGGTGCAGTCGGCAGAAATGTAGTGGAAGCGCTGTGTGGATGGATTCTTTGCTGCCGCTTTCGCGTATTCAGTCGCAGCTTTTAATTTCTCGACGTTGCGGGCTACGAGGATAACGTTTGCGCCGCGTTGGCTAAGAAGCTTTGCGAGTTCCTTGCCCATGCCATACGAGGCTCCAGTAAGAAGAACCGTCTACAGTGCTTGTAAGCTCCAACGATTCTTAGCCGTATCCGAATTGCGAGCTCACCCGTCCCTCGACAGGGAACTTATTACCCCACGAAAAGAAGCCCATGATGCTTAAGCTCACGTATCCAAGTAGAATCGAAAGTGCTATGGTTAGCAACGATAGAGCGAGCTCCATACAGTGTATCGACTTAAGAGAGACCGAAGGAGTGACTGTTTAAAAGGAGGATCGCGTTATATGGGACGCCCTGGGGGGCATCAATATTGCTGAACGTTCTAACCGCATACGCGCAAAGCAAAATAATTCGTAAGAAGGAATGCTTATCAAGTTGCACTGGTAGTTAATTGGCTCTTTGAGGTGCAATGATACGGTCGTTTACGCCCTGTTCAGCCCGTCAGCAGTAGGCCAGGTTCGTCTCAGAAATTAGGAAATGTGCCAAATTGCATTAGGTCAGCTGTGATATTTTAGCGTGAAGCTTGACCGCGGTGTTTGCCCGCCGACGCCAAGATTTCGGCAGGAAATTTTGGGAATCCGCGCTCGTCTGCACCATCACCGCTACCGCAACATCGCGCAATATGGGAAAGAAAAGAAAGGCAGGTGGCCGTTACGGTGCGCCGAAGGAGCCTACAGAAGAGGATTCGAAACTTGCAATAACCACGTACGAGGACGTTGCCGATTCTGAGGACGAGTTCCACATCAACCGTGATAAGATACTGCTGGATGAGGGTCCGGCGGCGAAGAAGTTACGGAAATGGAGGCAAGAAGGTGTGTTTTCAGATGCTGAGAGAAGCCACAATGTATTAATATTTACTGTCAGACGAGTTCCTACAGCCTTCGGACGAAGAGGTTCTGGACTTTGATGATGAAGATGACGATGAGGATTTTGATCATGAAGATGAACACGACGAGGATACCGAAATAAGCGATGATGGCGAACGTAAACCCGAAGCTGACGATGAAGACTTAGGCGGCTGGGGCCCGTCGAAGAAAGACTATTACAATGCAGATGCGATCGAGACGGAGCAGGATGCACTCGATGAAGAAGCGGAAGCCCGGCGGATTCAAAAGAAACAGCTGCAGGCGATGACAGAGGCAGATTTCGGGTTTGATGAAGATGAGTGGGTAGGGCAGGATGGCGATAAGGGCGCGGACTCGAACAAGGTAATCACTGAAGTCCTACCACAGCTACAAATTACAAATGATATGGGAGAGGAAGAAAGACTGAAGATTTTGCGAACGCGATACCCCGAGTTTGAGCCTATATCACAAGAGTATCTACGGTTACAACCAGTGCATGATGAATTAGCTGCTGCCGCCAACGCTGCCGCGCGACTAATCAAAGCTCGATCCGCCAAGTCTACGAAGACGAATGGAAGCCTCTTACCGACTCCGATGGCTATCAACAAGTATCGAGCTTGTGCAGCCTATCTAGCCGCAATGTCCATGTATTTCGCCATCCTCGGATCTACAGCGAAGGAAGACGACTCGACTGTTATTGCATTGGACCCTGCCGAGCTTCATGAGCATCCGGTAATGGAGAGCTTACTCAAGACCCAAAATCTCTGGAAACGAGTGGAAAGTCTGCCGGTTGGGGACCCTATGGTCGAAGCGGCCAACGGAGATGAGTTATCCGTCATTGAGGAAGCGTCCGCTGTTGAGATTCCAACCGATTTTGACGTATCAACAAAGGAGAAAAAGCCGAAGAGGTCAAAGGCCCAACGTGCAGCCGAAGCCGCACAAGCTAAGTCTAAGGCACGACGCGCGGAGAAACTACGTCAGACTGAAGAGGACCTTGCATCACTTGCATCGCTCACTGGGTCGAAGGCAGTCCAGGCCTTCCACAAGAAGAAGTCTGAGCAACCCAAGCTCAACTTGCTTAATGCAGAAGACTCCGATTTCGGCGAAGAGACCGAGCTTACAGCGCACGAAATTGCTGAGAAGGCCAGGAAAAAGAAATCGTTGCGTTTCTACACAAGCCAAATCGCGCAAAAGGCTAATAAGCGAGATGCTGCCGGTAAAGACTATGGCGGCGATGCTGATGTACCCCACCGAGAACGGTTGAAGGATCGACAGGCACGTCTGCAGGCCCAAGCAGAGAAGAAGGGGCAGAACAAGAACGGTCCTGGGGTTGCCCTTGGCGAGGGTGACAGCTCAGATGAGAACGACGCGCAACCACGTGGCAATGATTTCGAGGATGAGGAAGGCTACTACGATATGGTAGCAGCGCGCAGCACAGCCAAGAAGCAGGACAGGCTAGAACGCGCAGCCGCATATGCACTGGCTGCGAAGGAAGGTGGAACTGTCGTTCCTGAGGAAATCATCGGTGAAGACGGCAGACGCCAGATCACTTATGCTATCGCCGCCAATAAGGGTTTGACACCACGTCGCGCGAAGCAAAATCGGAATCCCCGAGTGAAGAAAAAGCTCCGCTATGAGAAGAAGAAGAAACAGCTGAAGTCAATGAAGCCAGTGTTTGATGCGGGCAAAAAGGCTGCTGGTGGAGCCAATTACGGTGGCGAATTGACGGGTATCAAGAAGGGCTTGGTCAGAAGTAGAAAGCTATAGTCATACGACAACATCTACTTGTCAGGCAATAAACGTTGTCGAAACTCTCCATACTGGTGTTAAACTGCATAAAGGCATACGTGGGTAAGTTTATTTGCTCAATACAGGCCGACAAAAATACCAGAACCCCCCCCCCTACTATTGTCTCCCTTATGCATCGTACTGGGTCAAAAATTCGAGGACGCATTGTACGATGAGTTGCCCCGGGATACATATTACAAAAGTGGTAAAGCCCTGGCATCCATGCCTCTGACTGTACACGGACCATACATAGGCCTCACTCGTCCAATGCTAGGTCGCTCGGAGGATGCTAGGTCGCTCGGAGGAATTGATTCCAATAACATGTATGTAAGCTACTACTAAAGTAAGACCTACCACTCACTTACTACTATCGCTCACAACATGTGCCCAAGTACTCAAAGTCATTACCTCCTGCAAGTGTGGGTACACCAACACATAGACCCACAGATAAGATACACAAGAGCATATCCAATCATTCAGCTACAACACAACCTATCATAGACCTTTACACACGGCCACTGTCTACACAATCTCTGATTGGCTTCCTCGCTCCAATCGTTTGGAAGGAGCGGATGAACACAAGGTTGTAATGGTTTGATGGTGAGGCGTAGTCACCTGATGTCCTTGGGTAAATTAATTGGTCTTGTTGAAGGGGTATACGAGGGCTATGGGCCGAAGGCGGAGATTTGTTACGTACGCTCAACCATAAGCCAAGGTCTTACACATGTCTCTAAGCTGGTAGGAAGGAATTGGCGGTGGTAAGACAGGATTATTACCATTTACAGTAAGTCAAAGAGCTGGAATGATCACACCTATGGTACCGTATCCTCTCCGAATGGATACCTCTGTGAATACCTGATCATCCGTCTGCCCTTGTCAGACCTAATTAAAACGCAGCAAACCCGATTCTACTCATTTCCAACAAGAAAATCACCCCACCCAGCAAACCCCAGCACCCAACAAGGCCCCCAATCGCCGACATCCCTTGGAACGCACTCTTCTACCTCCCTTGTGACGACGCGCGACGTTGAACAAACGTCACAGGATCGTCCACGTTATCCCGCATTGTCCAATCACATCCCCCGCCCGCGTGAACCGAACCCCACAATTGCTACCGTCTAGCCGCTTTGGCTGGCCTCACGTGGCGCGCCACTCGCACAGCTGAACCTTCGGAAGGATTCTCAGGGCTGCGGAGCGAGTAGGTGGACATGGTGAGCGGGTGGGCAGGGGTGATACGAAGACTAATAGCGTCGGTGTGTTGTCAGACGATAACCAGGTATTTAAAGAGGAGTTGAGAGTAACCTACAATGTTTGGAAGAGGGTACATTCTTTTTGCTGTTTTTGTTTGTGGACCCTGGGAAAAGCTGGGAGGTGTACGAGCGCCTGCGTCATACCTTGAAGCAGCGTTGTACCTGAGACGTTGCACAAGCCCACAATAGTGGACGGTCGGCGGTACATTCCGGATAACTCTTTCGTGGGGCCGGCGTAGAAACAACACAACAATCGTGCCACGAGGTCGCCATTTGCCTGGTAAAGAGCCTCGAGTCGTTCCCCGCAGCAGCTCCGACGGTCAACTTCCAACGCCTTACTTCCCCGCGCATCGAGTTCTGCCCTCCCCGAACAACACAACATGGAAGCCTTGCACCACACCACACACGCACCACTGGTGATGCGAGCATCGCCGATGCTTTCCACAGCAATGTTCCACCTCCTCGCCGTCGGACTGACCCTCACCCTCCCCATCATGACGTTCCTCTACATCCACCACGACTACAAGGCCTTCCTCAGTCTCGGACCAGGAGGCACCCCGCCACCCCCTCGGCTACGCCAAGATCAAACTCCTTTCCATAATCTGCCTCCGTGACCCCCTCCTTCCGCTCTCCATTCCCCGCATTTCCGCCCCCAGCGCGGCTACCTCTCCTCGTTGCCCACGCGTTCCGGCGCCCGCCCAGTCGTGCGAGGCATCGCGCCGCAGCGGCAGCAGACGCAAAGGAGCTCCGGCGAGATATACAAGACCCTGGTCGAAGCAATGCGTACACTGATCCGGGATCCGGCGAATTGCTTGCTGGAGAGGACGAGTTGCTTCGAGAAGAACAGTTCGGGGATTTTTGCGAGCACACCGATAACGCGGACATGCGGAGGCGAGGTGTGCCATGCTCACCCGTCCGATGGGTCTATGCACATGACGCTGCATCCGGCTGATGCGAAGATCGTGCTTGAAAGCGGGTGGGGCGAGAGGCATCCGCTGGCGAGGGGTGGGTGGTGTCGGAGATTTGTGCCGAAGGAGTTCGTGCTGATATATGCGCCACGGAACATGGAGGAAGTTGATGTAGTTATGAAGGTTGTGGCGGCGGGTGTGTGGTGGGTTGCTGGCATTGATGTGGATAAGAAGGGCGACAATCGGAGAGACTCGGGAGCAGATATTGAGGCGTATGTTAAGGCGCAGTCAGCGGATGAGTGCCATACCTGCAGAACGCATGGGTGCGGATCGAAAAGCTTGGAGAATATGGCAGGAAGAGCTTGAACGAGTGGTGAACTAGCAGAGCATTAGCTGAACATGAGTATTGGGAATAAGTTCGGAGCACAAAATGACAAAGGGAGAAGGGTCTCTGGGATTTTCGGCGTTCAAGCAAAGCATAATGCTGGCGCCAGGTGTTGGGGATCGCAAGCTTTGGAACAAAATTTCATCGTACATATCCATTGTATTCTATGACTTTGTGCATGAAAGGGTATCCTAGAACCAGCCAAGTTAGCTCGTTGATTCGATATCTCCGGGCAAAGTGAAATTACTTACCAGCTATATACTAACGATGCGTGCACATCAGTATGGTCAATTCTTTCCTCCCGATTTCATCCATTCGGCATATTCCTTCCTCTTTCCTCTAACATCCCAGAATCCCCTTCGCCCCTCTCCTTTGCCCCCAATGCCTGCATCCAGTCCCAAGAACGCGAACGGATCTCCTTCGCTTAACAGCTCCTCTCCTTCCCTAGTCCACTTGCCCTCACCATGTTGCCCTTCACGTTGAATCTTGCCTCCCCATTTTGCCCATTGTATTGGCTTAAGCTGTGGCGAAGATGTCACGATCCCGACTGAGAGTACTAAGATTGAAACAAGGAGTTCAATGGTGATGTCGAGGGGTAGCGGCGTGTGCGCAAAGGTCGCGGTGTGTTCGTGCGATGAGTAGACTCTATTCCATGCCGTCAGTTACAAATAGTATTACATCGTGGCGAATGATAAGGCGAAGCCTCCGGATCGATAGCGTTCCTCGAGGCGCATTGAGTTTCAGATGCTGGGGGCCAGGCTTGCGCACACTCGCGAAGTAACAGCGGGGAGTCTTTATCGCGATAAGCAGCGAAATGAATAACATACGCATGTGTCAAGAATATTAGGCCGACGGCATTGAGCGCTGTGCCTAGGATTGCCATGTCGAAGGGGTGTGGGTGGAGGGGCTGAGCGAGCTTCGCAACGCTGTGGAACAGTAGTGTCCTAAAAAGCCAACTTGAAGCCCGGGGTGAGTAGAGCACGCTGCGATGAGGGGTTCGCGACTAAAATTTAACGAGCCGGGGCGAAGGGAGGCTAGAGTTCGGAATGGTGGCTTGCAGAAGGTGTAAGTAGAGAGCGAAGTGGTGATGTAGCGAAGAAGCTTAGCGCAACTGTTTATGTAAGCTACCCTATCTGAACTAGCACTAGATCTGCTAGATTAATAGGGAAATCAGGAATCCGGGTCTGCTACGTAGTACAGTGAGTCACCACGGGGTCTATAATAGAAAGGGGGATGCAGAGAATTTTTAATTACAGTGAGTTACCACAGGATCTATGATACAAAGGTAGATTCCTGGCATTTCTGATGATTTAGGGAGGGCCTCAGGCTTCCGTAATTACTATCTAAAAATGATACTACATACTGGAAACGATCTTACTGAGATATGGAGAACAGTACGGTATGACCATTTGCTCTTCCACAGTCAGAAGATAACCTCATCAACCTTTGAGTCGAGAAACGCCATCATCCTCAGACTAGGGCTGTTTTCCATCGTCCTCAACAATAGCTTAGACACGAAAGTTATGTAGAAAGTGGCCCCCAACTCCAGTGAAAACAAGTGGTATAGAACGAAGGTCGAAGAACATTAACAAGAGAGATCATGCGCGGTGAGCCCACTCGGCAAGTTGGTTTGAAGAATCCACAGACTCTTGGTTCTTCTCGTGGACGCCCATGGCGGACGCATGCTGCTCAAGGGAGTGGGTAGACAGGCCCTCATCGACATCCTCAGGGAGCTGTACTTCACGGGTGAGCTCAACATAGTCGTACTGCGTGCTGATTAGCTTCATTACTTCCATCGTGGTAGCTAGAATGAACTTACAGCGAATTCGCCGATCTCTACGTCGTCGAGACCAAGGATCTCATCTTCATCGCTGACGCGGAGTTTGAAGATGGGCATGACCTTTCCAAGAGTGTCCATAGCGCCAAGGATAATGATCGTACCGCCAAAAGAGTAGACACCACCAGAGACAGAGTCAGCAAGTTGATAGCCAAGCTGAATGTAGTTGTGGTTCAGCCAGCCACCGGCAATGGCGGTATACCCGTCAAGATGGGCAATGTAATCACTAAATAGCAGATTAGTAAAAGCACTAGACAAGCCGCGATTGGAGCACTCACGCTGCAAAGAAAGCAGTCAGGATATTTCCCACAAATCCTCCAACGGCGTGAACGGCGAAGATGTCGAGGGCATCATCGCATCGAAGGAAGTACTTCAGCTTTGTGGCGTAGTTGCAGGCGATGCCTCCGCAAACACCAAACACAATGGAGGCCCAGGCGGGCACAAATCCAGATCCAGGGGTGATGCACACTAGGCCTGCAATGACACCGGAACAGAAGCCAACCGTAGACCATTTACGCTCGAGTCGATAGTCGACGAGGCACCACGTGATGCCGCCAGTGCAAGCAGCGAGGTTGGTAACGACAGCTGCCATGACAGCGCGAAGGTTGGCGGATAGAGCTGAACCGGCATTGAAGCCAAACCAACCGACCCAGAGGAATACGGTTCCGATAACGATGTGGGTGACATTGTGGGGGCGGTAATTCAACTCTTGCGTTCCGTGACCCCTGCGTTTTCCGAGCATATAAGAGTATGCGAGTGCTGCAGTTCCAGATGAGATATGCACCGGCGTGCCACCCGCAAAATCTAATCCGCCCATTAGGAATGTCCATCCCTTGGGGTTCCATGTCCAGCAAGCTATAGGATCGTAGATGACGGTTGTCCAGATGAACATGTATATGATACACGGAAGCATTCTTCCCCGCTCAGCAACGGCGCCGACGGCTAGAGCAACCCTGTCAAGGTGAGCTTGATGGTCAGATACTAGACGCTGCGGACGACGTACGTGATGGCAGCAAACATGCCCTGGTAGACACAGAACAGAAGATCGGGAATCCTCGAGCTTCCGACCGAAGGATAGCCAAGCACGTCCTTGAGGCCAAAGTTATCGAGGTTTCCAATAAACTTGCCAGCGCCGTGCGAGAAGGCGAGAGAGTAGCCCCAGAAGAACCATTGGAAAGATACAACGGCCGTAGCCATGACGGATCTAGTAAACGATTAGCGCATGCCTTGGATGCATTTGGTGTCGCAAGGTAACCTACAGCCATAGTAGTGACAGGGCAGACTTCCTGCGGGCAAGACCAGAGTAAAAGAAGCCAACACCCGGAATCATGAGAAGCACAAGGGCGGTCGATGTGATCATCCACGCGATATCACCGGGCTAGCGGGGTTAGTATCACCGTGCACGAGCTCTGGGTGGCGCGGGAGCCTACATTGTAAAACACATTGAGGTTGTTCAGCTTGCTGTCTCCTCCGGTCGGTATAGTGAGGTTGTTGAACGCTTCAAGAGGTGTCGTGGGGTCGACACCACTCAACACGGGATCATATGACATTTTGTCGAGTGTTCCGGTTCCGGAGCGAGGTCAATTTACACCTGGGTGGGATGGCGTTCGGCGACAGCCCAGCGCGGTAACGAAGACTGCGATGGCGCGTGTGCGAGGAGGTAGCCGTGAGGAAGAGGCAGGTAAAGAACGGACAGAGTATGGCGAGTGAAGGCCAATTCTCCTAGGGCGCCGGAGTGTGAATGTCGAAGTCCTCGGCGAGGTCCGGGAAATGGCGCTCCGAATCGTTTGCGCACAGCGGCCGTCGACGCCAGTCGCGAAGCACGGAAGTTTATAGGAAGGCCGGTGACGGGTGTGTTGCACATAGAGCACGGCCAGCCAGCGTACCGCAGGGGCCCGTGGGAGTTAAAAAGAGAAGTACGGGCGGCGGACATTGGCCTCAACGCCTGCGACCGCTTGGGCCAGCCTGGTTCGCGTCCAGGCATGAACCTCTGTCCAGGATCACAAGCAAGCCACTCCAGTGGGGTGAAGATACGGGCTGACCCCAGCCAATGCGGCGCCGTGTCGCAAACGCCGCAAGGCTTCGCGGGAGCCAACCAGACCCGCGGGATGGCCCTACAGTGGGCCTCGACGTTGCCGTTGAGCAGCAGTCTGTTCTGCTCGAAGACGCGACTTGCAAAGTCGCAATCCCACACTCTGGGAGACACGCAGGCACAAGTAGGACGATGCGCGCTCCCCTAGCCCGAGGCCATGGCAAGCAGGCCGGCGTCTGTTGTGGAACTGTGGTGGAATAGCGAATTCGTTTTCTTATCAGTACCCTTGCTACGAGAAGCCGCCTAGCCCACGCCATGGCCCTTGCAGCCAATCCCCCAGATGCAGCCTAGCACCAGCGACTCCGTATGCATCCGTATCGACTATTCCTCGCCTCTGGGGGGTGTCCGTCGTCGAGATAAGGTCCACCTTCATGTGGCTCCATGAACATCTCTCGCCCAGACGCTCCGCAAGACGGGGCCGTTACCACCCCAATGCAGTGCTGCCACTGTCAATCGTCCAGGTGCATGGGCGAGACTTTGCCTTCAAAGTGCGGAGAAGATGATGACCGCAGGGCCTCCCCAGACGCCGTCGGCGGTATCAGAACCATATCGTCGGTAGAGCCATTCACCCGCGCGCATCCCACAGGCCACCTTATCTACCCCCTAAACAGTGTTTGCGTCTGTTTCGTTCCAAGATGCTGCTCTGATCCGAAGACCCTGAGATCTTGCCTTGCACCCTGCAATTGCTTTTTATGGCCTTATCCCGGGCCTTCCAGACCCTGGGATACTCGCCCTTTGCATGGCAAGGCTGGCTCAGCCAATCTCGTTAGCATCTCCATGCTGACAGCGATGCGTTTCTGTGCCGTATATTGATTTCGTCGCCGCCGCCGCCGCACCACTGTCGTCGCATGCTCAGCAGATAAGGGGCCGTGTAATTTCATTCCCACGTATTGAACCTGCAAGAAGCGCTGCTCCGACGGACAGTATTGGCCTCGTATGAGATGCACCGGAACCATAGTCCGTCTTAGCAGGTAGTACAAGTCGCCCTCTCCTGAGAGCTCCGGCCTATGGGGGCCCTGGACCGGCACGAGCTGTATACCGATCGATGCAGGGTGATCTGCTTCGGTCCTGCCGACATACTCGTAGTGGTCCGTCATCGAGAGGTTGCACGAGGGCAATGCGAAATGCGATCAGAGTTCAACCAGGCAGTCATACCTATGGCCGACATCGAAGAGCCATTTGTTCGACATTTTTCCTCGCAATCCCGGAAAAAACCTAATTGTATGGGACTCCTTCCTCTCCTATCCGAACGCAGCAACTAGGTAGCATTCGATAGTTTCGGTTGTGAGCACGAGCAACACGGCCCAGAATAGTCTCTGTGACAGCGCGACAGCAGCCTCGTGGCCTTACGCGCCGTTGTGAGACGTTGGCGCTCGCCTTCGCAGTGACTTAATCCTAAACGATCTGTGATTGCATCGTGTATCCTGAGGTAAGATGTGTGGTAGTACAAGTACCAGTCTAGTCCAGTTTCTTCGCTTACCCTGAGTACTGTGAGTTCTTTGGAGACCGGTCATGTTTCTCGAAACCCCATGGAAAGGTTGAACACCTGTCGGTCTTAACCTGTTCCACGGCAGCGAGCCATGCTCGAATTGAGCATAGATTGGGTATCAATTCAGCACATACTCTTCCCCTTCCAAGATAGAAGGGCAAGTGCGCCGAGATCAGCATGCATGGAAGAACAAGGGCCTATAAATTGTCAATACGCAAAGTCTTGGACTCCGCCTGCTTGCCTTGTGAGTAGGCACCAGGAAGTAAGACCAGCTCTTGCAGAGGGCGGGAACACTCCCTTCCCAGCACAGCCTTACACAAACTCTGCAGGTTGGTCACAGCGTCCCAAACACATGTATGCAGCGGTCATTGTCGACTCACTCAACTCGTACCGGAGCCTCGTATCGAAGCCTCATACCGGAACAGACATGTCTTTCAGGTCGTCAGACCGACGTACCCATTACATGCTATGCACGTATAACAAAGAACGCCGACCCGGGTGGTGCTAGATGATCGGGACTGAGACAACACCGAATGTGCTTTCCATAGGAAAGGGGGAACCACATTGGAGATCTGGCTGTAGACATTGTTCTGGTAGGTGCAATCTAGGTCGCTTCGTGGTAGTTATGTAGTAGAAGAGGTTGCATTTCGACGTAAGACGTTGACCTAGATCGAATCGGCTACAGTCAGAGGACGAAAGCTTGAGGCCTTTCGTAGCATGTATCCTGGGGCATAATGCTCGCTCAGCCTGTTGTCCAAATACCGTGCAACGGACCGATTGTGGAAGTGCTGCCCCCTTGAGCCACAGCGAATCGTCGTGAAGTATGAGTATCTCTACTTTGGCTCAGTCCTTGCTCCTTTGTGCGTCGAAAAGCCTCGTAAGTAGTTCGAAGTTGGTAAGCTCTGGTCGGTTTTATATGAATGGATAACAGCACTAGCAATGATTCAAACGTCGATGGTGAAGTAGTAGCCGTTGGATAAGAGAAGAGACGCAAACAGATGTAGCTCGCCGCAAACTGCCTAAATCTGCCATGTTTCAAGCGATAGAGCGTCTGGATGCTTTTTGTCGTTCACGCATTGTTGTTCACGCATTGATGCCGACATCATCGCGATCGTCGTGGAGTGGCAAGGGCCGAGGCATCGGCGCCAACTCCTATTCAGAATCCAGATCCAGGCGCAGTGACACCTGGCTCTGAACAAACCATCGATGGCACGGATAATACGCGTAACATTAACCCGCTGCTAGCACTTGCCAACGACGGTATTGTTGCAAGAAGTCCTGAACTTTCGAAGAGACGACGGGGTCTTTGTTCTTAGGCCAGTTTCTCGCACCGCCACAGCATCGCGTTCGGCTAAAGACAAGCTCTTGTTGATCTTACCGGAAAAAGCGAAGAGCGGCGCGCCCGCGCGACAGATCTTCTTGTACAAGGATATCAACACCATGAGCCACGATGCTGCCAGCCGGGTACGCTTCGCCAACGACAACGCACTACTAGCCGACAACGCAACCGTCGACATGAGCAAGCCCGTCGTGGTCAACGCGCCGCTGGCCACCGACTCGTCCGGCTCCTCTGGCGACGAGGGCTCGCAGGAAAAGCTTGGCTCGCTCGACGAAGAGGGCCAGTACGAATTCGCGCCGCCCGTCGCCACGCCTCTTGACGATGTGCCCCCTCTCTCTGCGAGCCAGAGCTACAGCTGGAGCAACTCTAGGCCTCGCGGGATGGTGACGCCAGGGGAGCATCCGCCCCCGCTCCAGACCAACGGCATGGCCACCACCAAGCATGCGACTCGCCCGTCCGCCGTGAGGACACCGAGCAATGCCTACACGCCCTCGCAGGCCCGCAGGCCCCAGCAGTTCTCCCTGAACACAACCACGAGCAGCCACCGCACCCGTACCTCGTCTGCGAACCGCTCACGCCGCAACCCAAACGCCGAGTATCGCGCCCAGGAGAAGGCTTACGTGCAGCGCATACGACAGGAGAATGAGCAGGACGAGTTCTTTGACGTGCGCACCCCTAGTCTGGGTTACAGCACTGACACAGAGTCGGACGATGAGTCCCCTTCCACGGCCGAATACGCCGACAACGACCCGTACGACCAGGAGACTCTCTTATACTATGGCAATGAGGATATGCAGCCATCTGTGGAAGAGCTCAAGATCCCTGCCAACCGGGAGCGGCTGGAGTGGCATTCGATGTTGGCAAACGTGCTAACGGGGGACGTGGTAAAGCAGGAAAAGAAGCGCTTGATTGGGAGTACCGAACAGCAGGCCGACAGCACGCTCAAGGCCGAAATCTGGATGGGTGTTCGCGCCAAAGTATGCGGCCGGACGCTGCAGGCACAGAGACATCTCGTCGACGACAAGAGAGCGAACATCCGGAATGACCTGGAGAGTATCATCACCTTCGAAGTCCAAGGCGCTGCAGAAGCAGGTCAGACTGCGGCAGCACAGGTCGCCGAGGTGGTCAAAAAGATTGAGCAAGTCGAGAGCCTTTACCCTACACGGCAGACGCTCGAGCAGGCCTATCCCAGAGCAGCGTCTCAAGCTTACAAAGACGCCTGTGATGCTGTCTTTGCGTGGAACAACACTACTGAGCTCATCAATATTGAGATGTCTATTCTGAAGAAGTGGGTCGGCAACGACGAGCTTGATTTCTCGAAGCCACGAGCGCGGGTTTCGCAAGACCACCACCTGACCGATGAATCATCCTTCATTGACCGTATACTGAAGGAAGATGGCCTCAAGTCATTGCAAGGAGACGAAAGTCTTTTACTTGCTTTAGAGAGAGTCATTCACAAAGCTAAAGCTACGCTTATTGCAAACGCCGAGGGCTTCGCCGAACGACATCTACCGCCATATATCGAGGAGTTGCTCACTCTTATTAATTTCCCGTCGCGTCTGCTTCAGGAGATCATTCGCGTTCGGCTGTCATACGCGAAGAAGACCAAGGATCCTTCACAGCAAGGTTTAATGATGGCTGAGCAAATGATCTCACAGTTCCAGATTCTACTTACACTTGCTGGCAAGATCAAGGACAGCTACCTCATCATCTCCCGACCAGAACCTGGATGGGATCTGCCACCATGCATCGAGGAGAACTTTGATAACGTCGTTCTAGACGCGCTAAAGTTTTATTTCAGGATGCTCAATTCGAAATTATCAGCCAACAAGAATACATTCAAGGAAGCCGAAATTCTAGAACAGGAGTGGGAGTTTTCCAACAAATTAGGGAGACAACTTGAAGGTGGTGATGTAGAGACGGCTGAACAGTTCAGTTCACTCACATCCAAGTCTCTTTCCCGATTGACAGCGCATTTTGAAAGAGAGCTGCAGCGCAGACCAGACGAACTCACCGGTTCTGAGATGGAGAAGCGATATAAACAAATCTTGGACTCTGTTCGTGTTCGCCAGCGAAAGCTATTCCGTTTCTCCAGAATCCTCACTCAACGATTTGAGAACTGCACCGAATACAACATCAACCATATCGATCTAGACCTAGACCAGCTTAATGATCTCTACGAGTCTCTCACTATGACGGGCCACTTCCTCGTTGAGACATCTGGTGGCGACAATACGGGTATCTACATCATCGCCTCGCCCGCACTTCTAGACCGACCAAAAGACATCCAGTCACTTCTCACTACGTGTTACCATGCGGAAGAGAATCCAGAAGATCCCTCGAATCCCTATGCATTGATCATCAGACCTGAGGAGCCTCTCTACTGGACGGGAAAGAAAATGAACGCCAACATCCGAGAACCGCATCTTGATGTGAAGCCTGGTAGGCTACGACTAGTTGCGGATGGTTCACAGCAACGACTTGCCAATGCTAACGCGTCCTTCTTGCATTCCATTGGCATGGATCTCAATACACTGATCGATCAGAGAGCCAATTTACCTCGCGTCAATCAGGAACTACAAAAGATCAAGAAAACGGCATACAAACTATCCAATACTATTATGGATAGTGTTGAGATTGTTCGAAAGCAAACAGCCGGCCTCGATTGCCAGGACCTGATTCAGACCTGTTTCGCGTTTGCGACCGAGTTTGGACAGCGATCCCTGCTATACATGGACTACAATCGACGGGCTATGAACAACATCAAGCTCACTAGACTCGCCCTTGACTGGGTCAGCTTCATTTGCGATGACTGCGTGGCTTCGGATCGCAAGACCTTCCGTTGGGCCGTGGTTGCCCTGGAATTCGCCATGATGATGACCAGGGGACAGAACATACTTTCAATCAGCGACGAGGAGTACTCCAAGTTGCGGTTGAAAGTGGCCGGGTGTATGTCAGTACTCATTTCGCATTTTGATATCATGGGCGCCAGGTCCACAATTGCTGCTCAAGCAGAAAGGCAGCGGCAGAATGCACTTGCTGGCAAGTCTTTCTGGGACTCGAAGAACATGAAGGATGATGACGAGTCAATCCAATTGACTCAGGAGAAGTGGATGCAGATGCTTGAGGAACTCGACACGACCCGTAAAGACAAGGAAGCCGAGCGCCAGACTTTAGGCAGGGTGCTAGAGGATTCGAATGAAGCCGACCGGGCACTTACGTATCTATCGTCATCGGCTACTAACGTGACCTTGCGGTGGCAGCAAGGACAGTTCGTAGGTGGTGGCACTTTCGGATCGGTCTACGCTGCGATGAACCTTGATTCTGGTCATCTAATGGCCGTGAAAGAGATTCGCCTCCAAGATCCTCAGCTGATTCCAACTATTGTCGCCCAGATTAAGGACGAAATGGGTGTACTTCAGGTTTTGGATCATCCAAATATCGTTTCGTATTACGGTATCGAGCCACATCGCGACAAGGTTTACATCTTTATGGAATATTGCTCCGGTGGCTCCTTAGCAGGTTTGCTAGAACATGGCAGGATTGAAGATGAGACGGTCATCCAGGTGTATGCTTTGCAGATGTTGGAAGGTCTGGCCTATCTCCACGACTCTAGTGTCGTGCACCGCGACATCAAGCCTGAAAGTGAGTGCTATCTACTTGTGGAATAAGAACAACACTAATACGAGATAGATATCCTGTTGGACCACAACGGTGTCATCAAATTTGTGGATTTCGGGGCTGCCAAGGTCATCGCAAGGCAAGGTAGAACTCTAGCTGCTGAGCATGCTGCTACCCGACAAGGGCGGCAGAGATCGATGACCGGAACGCCAATGTACATGTCGCCCGAGGTTATCCGGGGTACCAACCTAGGTCGCCATGGGGCCGTTGATGTTTGGTCACTCGGCTGCGTTGTCTTGGAGATGGCTACTGGACGTCGACCCTGGGCGAACATGGACAACGAATGGGCCATCATGTACCACATCGCCCAAGGCGACCCACCGCAACTGCCCACCACCGACCTGCTTAGTGAGGCAGGCATCGACTTCTTAAAGCGATGCTTCGAGCGCGATCCCTCCCAACGTGCATCTGCCGTGGAATTGCTACAGCATGATTGGATTATGAGTCTAAGAGCCCAGCTGTCGCTTGAGCCACAGACACCGAGCAGTGAGTCGAGTTCTGGACCGGGTAGTGCTGCTACTTCCCGGCAGAACTCTGGGCTTTATGGCTAAGCCAGAACCGACATCAAAAATGCCGAGGAGCTGCAAGCTGACTCGTTACATTGACATAGGTACCCGTTCCTTTTCCTCCTGTAGTCCTCCAAGCTCGCCTCCTGATTCAAAGGGCCTATGCTGTTTTGCCCGCTCCCATTCTCTTTCCGATCCCTGAGATTGATACTATCTTCTTTTTCTATATTATTTCCTAGCACGGAGTGCGGTCGGCCAGGTCGGTAACAGTGGCATAACGCGTTGATATTGTTGCATTGGGATGAGCGGCGCAGCGTCTTGCATCAGCGATGGAGTTTTCCGTTTGGTTTCATATGGGTGGCGGTGACGGTTCCCGCCTTGGACCGACTTTGTAGTAATCTTCTCTGCCTCGTCTTAAGAGGCAGGTCAATAGCAACAATTCGGCTCTCTTGTGAGAGAGCCTGTATATGACTATGCGATGCTCTCCACCAATAATGCCAATGACATTTTCGCCGAGGCGTGGCTTCGTAGCCATAACATCCGTGCGCTGTTTTGTGCACAGACTCTCGATTCTAGATGACTGGAACTCGGAGGTCCGACCAGTCGCGTGCCAAGTCGGTGACTGTACTGCACGTTTTCGAACATTTTCCTCAGACCCCGCCAAATGCCCCACCACCCTTTACACTGTGAGATTACTCTGCGTCGTGCCGGCACGCTCGTCTTTTCGCTTCTTCGCAAGCAGCGCTTTCCCACCTCAGCCACAGCCTCTGACCCGCTTCTGCCTTTTCTTTGGCGTACACCAACGACCTCACGGAAACACTCGACAACTGCAGTCCGCCGCGCGCGCGAGTCACAACACGACGAGATGGGGAAAGAAGGGAAGGGAAACTTCCAGTTGAAGACGCCTAAAGGCACACGTGATTGTACGGCTATAGACTGAGTATTGCAGGTGCAACTGCTAACCAGAATGCAGGGTCGGGCACCGATGTAGTCCTTCGCGAGCAAATATTCTCGACCATTACCAAAGTCTTTAAGTGTGTCCATACCTGTTACCAATACAAATCATCTGTGCTAATACAAGTTGCAGGCGCCACGGTGGTGTCACCATAGATACGTGCGCAAAGCCTCGACCGCCCTCCGCTTACCTCGCTAACTAGAGACAGACCCGTTTTCGAACTCAAAGACACGCTCACAGGGAAATATGGCGAAGACAGTAAGCTCATCTACGACCTCGCAGACCAGGGTGGTGAGATCTGCTCGCTCCGCTACGACCTTACCGTCCCGTTCGCGCGATTCTGTGCCCAAAATGCTGTCCAGAACATCAAACGATATCACATCGCGAAGGTCTATCGACGGGACCAGCCGGCGATGACAAAGGGACGCATGCGAGAATTCTACCAGTGCGATTTTGACATCGCGGGACAGTTCGATCCTATGCTGCCAGATGCAGAGATCCTGAGGATCGTCAAGGAGGTGTTCGAAGAGCTGCCTGAATGGAAAGGCAAGTTCACGATCAAGATAAATCACAGGAAGATTCTCGATGGCATCTTTCAGATATGCGGCGTGCCTGAAGATAAGATACGGACGATAAGTAGTGCTGTGGACAAGCTAGACAAGGTAGGCAGCAGCATCACCACTTCGTTCGACGCGGATTGCTAACATGCGCAGTCCCCCTGGGAGGAGGTCCGGCGAGAAATGGTCGAGGACAAGGGCCTGGATCCTGAAGTTGCAGACAAGATATGGACGTATGCACAGCTGAAGGGTGGGAAAGACGTGGTCGAGAAGCTCCAAGCTATGCCCGAAGTCGTTGCCAACGAGACCGCGAAACAGGGCCTAGAGAATATGGCGCTCCTATGCGATTACCTCGAGATCTTCGATGTTCTCCCTGCTCTCTCGGTGGATATGTCTCTTGCCCGTGGCCTCGACTATTACACCGGCGTCATTTACGAGGTCGTGACAGAAGGCTCAGCACCCTCGGCATCAGCTAAAGACGTGGCAAAGAAAGAGAAGAAACAGAAGAAGAACGCAGATCCGGATGAGGACAGGTCAAATGACCCCACAATTGGTGTTGGCTCTGTTGCAGCAGGTGGTCGATACGACGAGCTTGTGGGCATGTTCAGTGGCAAGCCCATTCCCTGCGTCGGTATTTCCTTCGGTGTGGACCGTATATTCAGCATCACCAAAGCTCGCCTTGGCGCCAGCCAAGTAATCCGCCCCACCGAAGTCGACGTCTTCATCATGGCATTAGGTGGCGGCAAAGACTTCACTGGTATGCTGCCCGAGCGCATGGCTATTGCAAAGCTGCTGTGGGATGCTGGAATCAAGGCAGAATATCTCTGGAAACAGAAACCGAAATTACAGAATCAATTCAAGGCCGCGGAGAACGGCAAAGTGCCGTGGGCCATTATCTTGGGCGAGGACGAGCTAAAGGCTGGCAAGATCAAGATCAAGGAAATGGGTTTGCCCGAGGGCCACCCAGAGAAGGATGGTGTGATGGTGGAGAAGGCGAATTTGGTAGAGGAGTTGCAGAGCCGGCTGTCTGGCAAGGCGAGTCTTCCGGACCGGACTGCAGCGTAAGTGTTTCTGACTGCGTAGAAGAAGAGAGTAGCGTGGACCTATGCAACAGTCTTTTGGACCTGCACTGTGGGGCTTCCTTTGCTGTGGCTGGGAAAAAAAGCATGGGCGAGGAGGTGATGCGGTGTCTTCAATGGAGTAGGTACACGTGTAAGATTTTAAGACAGCTGCGAGATATCCTATAGAACAATGCCATTGAATTCCCATTTAGTGTGCAATCGTCGTGCTCGTTTCAACTATGTGTCTATGTACTCACCCTCACTTGGAGAGCTGCTGGAACTTACAGTGTTACGGCAGAGGTCAGAATCCGTATTGTGGATACAGTTACCCTAGGACACACGATACGTGCGACGGTTATTAAAAATCGATGTGATTCACAGCATTTGTTCCAGACGTGGACGAACAGCGGGTTCGCAAATCCCTTGATGAGAAATTCAAGTTGAGAAGCGACGTTTGTTAACTTTATGGCTCGCTTCAATCGCTGCTGTTTGTATGGCAACCACTGCTTGGAGATTACCGTAGAATGATACCCCACAAACTCCCTGACTCGACTCGCTACTAAAATAAAACTAACCTATAATACTACCCATAATGGGCTATGAAGCCCAAGAAGACATCGACACGCAGGAGCTCAGGCTCTGGGTCATGGACGAGCTCTTTGAACCGCGCATCAGATGGCTCTTCGAGCCTTCTGTTGAGGCTCACTGGGATTTGCACGGCGTGAGCTCAAGATTCTTGAAGATATATAATACGCAATGGAGTCCTTAGCGAAGGACATAGCCAACAAAGACCACAGACTTGGATTCCTACAGCGAAAAGCGCTGTGCCATACGTGTTGTTTCGCCGCAACTCCCGGAACTCAGATCCTTGAGCGAGTTTACCAAAATCTGCTATATCCTAACAACACGGGCATAACAGTTCCTCGCGCTGTAGCAGGCCGAGTTACAGACGAGAATGGGCTTAGCTCTGGGTACATGGTAGTAGAGCGAGCAGAGGGAGAATCGCTAGATAGGCAATGCTAGCATGTAAATAGGGAGAAGAAAATAATGCTAGTGTTAGACACAGTCTCATACCCTACGCTACTCTTTTTGGGGCATTCTAAGAAAATTGGTAGTCTGTACACGTTCGAGGTCTTACGGTTGTTTCCTACGCAGGAGAAATTAGTGAGCGATTATATGGACGGCGCGGTATTGTCTCAGCAGCATTGTGACTAAACAGTTTCGTCCTACGCAGTATGTCTGATCGGGCTAAGACTAGTTGGCAGCACGTCTTTAATTAACGTTGCAGGATGCGAATAATAGGTTAGGAGGCGAAGAGGATGCTAAGGATCCTGAATCCGGCGAACGTCACATTAATATTGCCAGGCAGCATTCATGCAATACCAAGCGACTACTTGGGTTGCTGCATCATTATTATCCTGGCGATGGAGCGGAAGGGTTTGTTCTATATTATCATGATTTTAAATAGGAGTAATGTATGGGCGACGATTACGAGGTCACTGGCATTATAGACTGGATATGTGTGAATTTAGCCTATAGATACGATACATACGCTGCTCCCATTGACTCAAAAAGATACACACTACGACCCTACGGCTTGTGTGTCAACCTCTTAGGACCCTGGTAGCCCACAACGTTGATAGTCTTCTAGAGAAAGCGGACTACTCAATGTAGGAAGACGAAATAGAGGAAGTGAATGAAACATATCGGGGTGGCATTGGTTATGACGGAAAGATAGTCGAGGGCCGTCTTTTTCCACGACTGGAAGGGTAGCGAATATGTCACACAGAGGCTGCATGCGATAGAGGCAAGGGGCGAGGTATGAGGTTTGATCGCTACGCAGTGCCTGTAATGGTGGTGTACGTCCAAAACGAGATTCCCACAATCAAAGGGATGAGTGCTCAAGGCCAACGACTTTTACTTCGCTTTTTTTTTTCTCTGCGAGAATACGGTGGTTCAGGAGTTGGTGACGTTCAAGGCCCCCCAGCAGAACCCTAAGATATTATTCGCGCACTTAGCGTACCAGTATAACACAACCCAGGTCCCCCTTTGCGTGCTTCTTGAGTCGTTGACAAGGAGCGAAATTAGGCCGGCCCGATGACCAGGAGTGGTGAGGCCCGATGGCTCGGAGGCCTGGCGAATATCATGACTACACGCCGTCTGGGGATCGGTTTGTGTGACCCTGAAACTAGCCCCCAAGGGATGATTAGTCGCGCGAAGTTGGATTTTGGCTTTGTCTATTATGGTCGCCAACAGGGGAATTGAGATTTGCTATGATGAGATGGATTGTTGGAAAGGATGGAAGGAAGAAGGCAAAGATGCCGGAAATAGAAGCACCCTGACCCGAACGTCTGGAAGCGCGTTGTGGGAAGCGACGACCGCCATTCATGACCACCCGCCTTGTCGCGGCTTTTCGCCTCTCTTCTCAACACCATAACCGTTGGCCTCCAGTAACGTTCGAAATGCCAATGCCATAGTCACGTGCATCATGCAGCACGCCCGATAACCTTCTTACCCGTATGACGGGCGCCTGCTGGCTTCGCAGCGGCCGCGTCGTGAGGGCTCATGTACGACAATTCACATATCCATCCTTCGCGCACCAGAGCGGCGCTAGCGCTATTCTCCATCGGATCCCAGTATAGACGGCGAGCTTGGAACCCTCCGAGCACATCAGACACAGCCCCCACGATACGCGGCGACGTTCCACCATTTATGAAGCGAACACAGTAGTGCATGTGGCGGAGTCGGTGCCGCTGTGCAAGACATGAACAACAAGATGCATGGTCCCGTGCGCCCACGGGACGAATCGTGTGCTGTGGAAATAACGATGAGCGCCCATTCTTGCAAACACCACATTCAGTCTTAGACCACATTCAGTTTTGGACCACATTCATCAGCAACTCGTGCGGATCCAACATGAGAGCTTGGACTCCCGATCTCCGGGTCTAACGGTGCGGCTCTGCGTCGACAGTTCGGTCTTATGTGGCGATGTCCTCGCTGTAGGGAGGATATGCTGACACTTCATTTCCTTTGGTCTGGAAGCTCAACATCTTTACGGGGGCTGAAAGACAGCCGCAGCCGTGCGAGCCAGAAACAGCAAACGCAACCTCTCGCGTGCTTCTCTTAATGGCCCGCTTGTTGTTTGACTTCAGGCAGTGCTTCAAGCGGAATGTTCCTCCCGCTAAGTAGCCCGTGCCACCGCCTCTGGCAAGAAGCCAGCCTTGGTCAAGGCCACGCTAATCATCGTCTGTCGTGATGAGCGGCCGAGCTCGCTTCCGTCTTCCGATTCGAGAGGCACAGACTTCTCTCCACAAGCTGAGGCTGAGTTCATGTTAAAACTGACATGAAGCTGGACGCCTACCGGTGGATCCATCCTACAACTCATGCGGTCCAAGCGTAGTCGGGTTTCATCTCGCACACGAGTATAACTTCAACTTGACGCCCAGCACCTTTGCATCGGGGGGTTTCCTTGAGTGCCAGCCATTCCTCGTATTCTATCCAAGGTCTGATTGGCAGTGAATTTTCAGCTGCGAATGGAATCATCAATTATCATTACTCGCTTACCGTAATTCCACCTACATCCTACCCACTGCGTCGGGGTCCTCTTTGTACCGACAACATACCAAAGACAGGAGCAGAGAAGCAACATAATAGCTTCGCGTAACACACAAAAATACTTTACTCCACCTCCGAACGTCCACCTCAAATTACTTGCGAGCGACATGGCACCGATCCCAGCAAATGATCAACCCGCCGACCAACCTTCCTCCAAACCGGAGGAAAAGTCTTCCCAAGGCTGGTCTACCCCTACCATCGTAGTGGGGGCAGTGTTCCTATTCCTTTTGGTCGCATTCATCATAACGCTGGTCGCATTCTACTTTCACAAACGCTCACTACGCAAGAAATTACCAGCGGAGCACCGATCAAAGCCTTATCGTCCGTTTCGCACAGAGAGCACCGACAAGTCAGCCCTCCTTGCGGACGTAAAAACCCCAGATGAGGAACGATCAAGCATGTTCAGCCGTGAGCGAAGCAGCGTCTCACTCTATGTTGATGCGGAACCCGTAGATAAACGTGCGAGCATGGAGACTGTTAGCTTGATACCACTACACGTCACACCGGCAGAGAGACAGGACTCATTGACTGGCCAGATCAGCAATGGGAGTGGCGTTAGTGGTGTCAGTGCATCGAGCAGCAGGTACTCAAGAGGAAGCATAAGCCTGAGCCCGATACAACAAGAAGATGGCGACCTGGGAACGAGACCGACGCGACCACGCAGTACGAGCACATCGAGTATGAGATACTATGGAAGGAACTCGCCCGATAGCGTTAAGGCACCTGAATTACCACCGATCCCCAAGATTGTACACACACCTTCAGATTAGCGATCAGCTAGCACTGAAGGTAACGCCGTCAGCTTTGGTATCTCAGATTGATCTTTATTGGATTCTCAGTCTGCTCCGTCTGCAGGATTATCATTTCTTTCTACCGCTTTTCTGCGTTTTGGCATCTTTATCTTTTTAGCGCATTTATATATACCCCTCGTTTCGCTCCTATTACATAGTCGAGCCCTCAAATCCAATATTGCATACTGTCACCCAAGACTGTCACCCAAGACCAAAATCATTTTTACCTATCCAGATCACGTGCACACATGCGAGTGTGCACCTTAGGCTCTGGCTTTCCAACTAGGCATATACTATTTTTGCAACTCACTTACCGGAGGTCTGGGGTCAAAATGTTCAACGAGAAAATTTCCCACGTGTGCCTACGATTGGTCGAATCGTTCGACCCCAGTGAAGCAGCCTAAGTGATGACCCGTGCCACGTACTATACGCTGGTGTAGCCACGCCACGACCATGCGGTCCCACAACACGGTAAACGCTAATTAGGCCTCATTCAACGATCATTCATGATGGAGTATCGTCTATTGAATTGCGAACTCTGTTGTGGCTGTATAGCATATGCTTCCCGTGCTGCATAACTAGCAACAACACTCATACTGCATCGTTGACAAGTTGCGCAGGGTTGGAGAACTTCCGACCGTCACCAAACTCAAACATACGGGTCTCAAACTTTATCCGACCGTACCAGAATAATGAGTGGATACAGATGACATGAGCTCGTATAGCAGACACAGCCACACTAGGCCGTCCATCACACCTGAAATTTCCACTTATGAGACATATAGCTATAGTCGCAATAGCAATCAGCATGCACGATCGCGCAGTATATCACAAACATGCCGCCTGAATTGGTTTATAATGCAGCAATAAGATTAGAACACTGCAGGTAGTCTTTTACGTGCCGACGGGAATCGATACTTGTACCACAAAAAGGAATAAATTGGCTCTATAGGGCGTGTGAACATGGTCACAAGTAAATATTGCGATATGCGCAAAGCAAGTCCGCTGTCCCACCCACCCGCGCCATCGCTGAATAAGAGGTGGGATGCAAAAAAGGCCTAGGGTATCGGAATGCCACTCTAACCCGCCGTCGTATTCAAACAAGTCAAGTAAGAAAAATATAGACAAGAAAGGGAATCCTATCCAGTACTCATTCCGTCCCAACCGGCTGCGGTAGTAAAGATTCGTTCTCGCTTGCTTCGATAATACCGTTCACTTCTTCATCTGGGTTTGATGGAGGTATCAGGGGTTCATCCTCTGTCTCAGTGATGTCGCCATTGACCATATCCTGAGTAGCATTCGCTACGAGCGCACCATCAACCTCGTCTGTTACGTCTTCAATGCTTCCTCTTCTGGCCAGCACTTCATCTGAGAAGCTCATACTCTGGTCTAGTACCCCGACATCGTCAGTAGAGTCGCCATTGTTGGTTGGCTGCGGCCTCGGCACACCGATACCTAGCTCCCTCACAGCACGCCTCATACTTTCTAGCCTCGCCCGTTCCGTGACCACCATCTTCTTCGCAAATTCCTTCAGCGCTTTCCTACCAATCTCCACACGATTCTCTTGCCAACTGGCAAGTTCCTGTGCGACGACTTGCTGGGTATATCTTAGCTCCTTCCCCAAACCAGATAGTTCTTCGGTCGCCCGTTCCATCTTTTCCTGCGCGTCACGTTGCATGCGTGAGCGGGCATCATCAAGAAGGCCGAGAGGCCAGCGATCAGACCTGCGCATGGAAAGAGAATGTCGGTCGACCGCTTTTTGCGTCGTTGACATGGAGTTGATAAGCGTGGAGGGACGGTTCAGAGCGGTGAGCATGGCGTTTATGGTGCTTGATATAGCGTGTATGCTGTAGTAAAACCCTGATATAGGGCTCGCTTCACTTTGGGCCAGGGTTTTGGTGTAGCGATTTATAGCTCTTAAGTGCGCTTCTGGTAGGAAGGTTAGGGAGTGGATCGCGGTGTTCGCAAGCTTTGACGCGTCGGCCAGATCTGATGATGTAGAGCGCAGTTTGTTAGTCCGCCGTAGGACTGATTTTGATGCATGATGTAGAGAGCGCACAGATTCCCGTGCGTGCTGCACGAACAATTCGACTTCGCGGACATCATATATTGGGGCGTACTCCTCGCGGACACGTTCGACGCGCAGTTCAGCTTTACGGGCTGATCGCTCTGCGAGCATCAACGGATCGATGTCAGGCACGAGGAAGAATTCCCAGACCATCTCGTGCGTCGCGAACGTAGGGTGCTTTAGGAGAATCTTGAGGAATGCATCTAACCGAAGCTGAATGTCCCGGAGGACGGAGCGAGACGGCCTTGAAGGTATCAGAAAAGGCGAAGCAAGGTTGTTAATGATCGGGAGCCATGACGCTGGATGTTCCTGCGCTAGCCATTTCGCTAGGCTTTCGAAGTCTTGGAGGGAGCGACGGCAGGTTGTGACAGTGATGGTAGAATTGGGGTTAGGAGCGCCAGATTTGAGGACGAGTCGAATGGATCCATCCTCGACGAAGAACGACCTGACAACGGTAGTTGTTCGGCCGTCAGGGCCGGGCTCATTCGAAAGCAATACCATATCATCTATTCTGTTGCGAACTTCGTCATCCTTGGCAAGCTCGACAGCTGTAAGTCCTCGTACGTCTTTGACAGAGAGATCGACCCTTGGGTCTTGAAAAAGTACACGGACCAACTCAGTGCGACCGTATTTGCTGGCTACCATGAGAGGAGTGAAATGCTTGTCGTTCGGAGCGTTGACATCTGAGTCGCATCGATATAGTAGTTTGACTGCAATCTGAGGATCCGCAATAACGTGCAGAAGGCTGTTGCCTTTGCTGTCAATATGCTCATCTAGATGTAATGGTTGGCCGTCATTCTGAGCTCGCGTCGCAGCGTGAAGCGCCCTATCAACCATGTCACGATATTGATCGTGATCGTAGGATCTGCAAAGTGCAAAGACAGGAGTCTGTCCATTTTTGTCTTTCAGTCGCCATGGCACAAGATGACCGATCTGGTCAATCAGTTGAGGCTGATTAAACAGATAGTGTGCTACACATCGGCCTTTAGAATCTTGCTTCGCGAGATATGCATGTATAGTCTCATCCACTGGTTTATTCTCAAATATATGGTTGAGCAAAACTTCTGTAGTCTTCGCATGGGCCATTTGTACAGCGGCACTGAGTAGGGTCGTGCCTTCGTTATTGCAATCCTCGAGGATGAAATCCGACGAGTAGAACTCAGACAAGCTCAGCAAATACTGCAAAGCCTTATCCTGTTTGTTCTCTAT
The DNA here is from genome assembly GCA_027946365.1 of Kalmusia sp. IMI 367209. Classification (NCBI taxonomy): domain Eukaryota; kingdom Fungi; phylum Ascomycota; class Dothideomycetes; order Pleosporales; family Didymosphaeriaceae; genus Kalmusia; species Kalmusia sp. IMI 367209. The sequence goes on along the minus strand of JAPEUQ010000006.1, from coordinate 1,122,039 downwards.
AGCCATCATCAAGACCGATTCACCGTCTGATCCCTGCGTCTTCGACAGCTTCTCTATCGACGTATCCCCTTCGAGCCCCGTAGTACGAGAATCCAGCGTGGTACGCGATCGAAAAGATACTGCCGAAGAGCTAGACATACTTCGGGTGTCCATAGAAACCCTCTTTTTGGCTTTCGGCCGCTCTCGCAGGTCTGATAGTGGAGGCGTCGGAGCTCGTTGGAAAGGAAATATATGGGCTAAGGGGCCATCTTCACCTCTGTGTCGGAGATGTGATAGTCTGCTGAGCTTTCGACGTGATCCATAATCGCCATTGAGAGTTGTTTCATTGGAAGCCAAGAGTTCTGAAGAGGTTGGAGCGAACCTGACAGGGCGTATATGTTGACGGAAATCCTCATCCTCGTCCGAATCAGCCCAAGCATCTTCATGGAAAGATTTTTCGGGCTCCAGTACACCTTGGAGTGTTGCGAGGTCACCTGTTCTAGTCGCTTGCCACAAAGTCCTATTGCGCCGACTAGCTTTGCGCAGGCCTGCTGAGTCCCTGGCCAGATACGAAAGTACAGCCTCAAAAGTGCTCAACGCATAGCCCATCTCGCCGCTTTCCACGTCATCTATGAAGATAAAGTGACGCATGTAAGATAGACGAGCTTGTAGATTCTTAATCGGCGCTCGTATAACGACAACAAGTAGCAAAGACACTAGAGTATCCGCGTTAATCGTGAGCAGGTGGTCGTGCTTCTCCGAGTAGGTCTCGCCGTTTCGAAGAGATTTTGTTTGCGAATGAGTGGTATTTGAAGGTGCCTCGGGCATAGTTATGTTTTTCTGCACGGAGAGGAGGATGTCTACCATTTCTTGCGGGCTGCCTGCCACTCCCATCTTCTTGAATAGTTCAACCGCCTTAGATAAGCGTACTGATAGCTCCTGTTTGCCTTTCCGTCCATGCCCAATGTCGATTCCTACTTGAGAAATGTCAATATCTACCATCTGTCGCATGCGGGCCTCCAGCTCGGCGTCATCCGATTTTCGAATGTGCTGCAGGCGGGGGAACAGAAAGGCGTGAAGCTGTTCGGTGATGTACTTTTCTATCATGCGCTCAACGATCGGGCCTGTAAGATCGGTTGTCGCACCGAGCAGGGAAAGCTGCTGTTTGTCTACCATCTGAAACAAGTCAATGGCTGCCGTGACCGCTGTTTCTAAAGATCTGCGCATGAGATCTTCCTCGTCGTCAATCTCTAGTGTTGAGATAAAGCCATTGGGACCGGAGATGCTACTGTGCAACGACATGGTCACGCTCTCCGAGGAAGACACTGACCCGCGCCTCCGTGAGCTTAAAGAAGACCTCCGAGAGCTGTGGGTAGGCGTGGGCGGAAGCGGCTTCTCTAATTCTTTCTTGAATTCCGTGAATAGTCTATCAAGCCCAGGCTGCATCTGGCGCGCAATCATGGGAAAGTGGTTTAATAAGTCTCCGAACGACTTGACGTCCTTCTTCCGCGGCATCGACGCCGTTGCGCCGCTCGACGAGCCCGCCGGGGCGTGGCTTGGTGCACGTTCATGGGTGCGGTCTGGGATCGAAGCAGGTATTATCGGCGTTGCTTCGTATGTGCCTATGAGTGGCCGCGATATATAATAGACAAGCCACGGCTGTGCCTCGAAGGTGTCGGGGTAGAAGATGATGTCATTCAACAACTGCGCTTGGTTCAGCGTCTTGAAGCCCTTATTGCTGTAAACGAAGGCATCCTTGATAATGACAGTCCGCCCGTTCGCTGTCGAGTACTGCTTTGCCTTTCCCCGGCTCTCTCTGAATGTGGAACCATCCTTGACGTGGTTGTTAGGGCCCACGCCGCCCGGCACGCGCAGGACATGGCTAGCTAGGAACTCTTCAGAGCCGCTTAAGTCGGCATACGAGGCGTTCGTATCGCGATCGCGAGAGGTAAGGAGGACTTCGGTGGTGGGTACAAGGAGGACCTGTGCTACTCATTAGCCGGGTAACGTAGCAACAACACCACAGGGGCGCCTACGTGGTGCTGGATTGGCGAGCACTGGCTGGGGAGAGTGCTACGGAAGAAGGCCCGCAGGAAGGGGTTCAAGACCGGAGGCATTCAATCGACAGGGAGGGTAGTCGCAACGCTTTCATCGGACGCGGACCATGAGTCCTCGCGACGTAGACCGGACGAGCCGGTGTTGGGCCGCTGTGATGGTGCGGTAGTCTGATGCCTACCAGGGTGTGGAGAGTGCGGAGAAGCAGAGCGCGGCTGCAAACGAGCGGGGGTGCTACAAGCGACGGTGGCAACAACACGAGAGTCGCGAAGCAGAGAATAGAGCGAGAGCCGCGGGATACTTGGTGAGACGTGAGCTGAAGCTGTGCGCAATGCAAGTTGTAGACTGAGGGTTGGAGTCCCTTGAGCTTGTGAACGGGCGCTAAAAACAAACCTAGACTAGCCCGCCAACGCCCGAGGGCCATCGTCATTGATCGACCAACATTCACTGTCATCGTCAAACTTTAATGTCAAACAATTCGGTCATCTATTGTTGTCCTAGTACTGCTTCGCTATCAAACAATGGCTCGATTATGCACGCTAATACCCCTCTGCAACGCATCTATCTACGAGACCTTCTTGCAGAGCTTTGTTCCAAAGTCGAGCACGTCCCAGTCCTCCGTACCTGGAGTTGTCTTTGTGTATAAAATGCCCTTCGGATCCCACTTCTTACGTATTTGGAGCAACTGTGGATACTTTGCACCCCAATAAGATTCCTGCCAGTTTGGTTCATTGAGATCGCCTTCATTCACATAAGTCGCACCGTTAGGCCCGGCCTCTCTCAACGCCTTTCCGACGACATTTGTCTGAACATTCTCGAGCTGCTGCTTCTGCTCCCACGTCTCTAGGCCACTCATAATTATGTTGGTGATGACGAAGCTACTAGAGTTGCGCCACTTCGAATTAATGGCGTTGTCCGCGAAGGGCACTCCGTGGCCCGGATCGACGATGTGCCCGACTGAGAAACCGATGGTGTCCTTAGTTGGCTGGCTGGCGAAAAGGAGGGCATCCGCCACCTTGTCCCCACGCTCGGCGATGTCCTCGTGCGTGAACAGGCGTCCGCCCACTATCGAGTTCTGATTAGGCTGCTCATCCTCAAACATATCTATGTAGAACTCGAAGAAGGTCGGGAAAGCCTTGGTGTGCCTGCTGTGCGGGATCTTAGCCGCATCCAGCTGATCGAACAGAGGCTTCAACACCTCGTTGAGCTTCTTCTCATCCATGCGAGGACCGACGATCGGAGCGATATGTAGTGTACCAAGCGAAAGCTCAAAGTACACGAACATGCCGTTCTCCACGTAGTGATTCGATAAATTGTGGAAGATATGGAATCCTTTATTGAACACGGCCGTATCGTTGGTGTGTGTGCTGTTGATGTTGATAATTGTTCCGGCAGTCGGGACCTCTGGGAAGGTCTTCACGGTAATGGATACGACTACTGCAAAGGTCGAGGGGCCACCACCCTTGAGCGCCCAAAATAGGTCAGCGTTGTCTTTTGCATTGGCGGTGACATATTCGCCATCTACTGTTATGGCATCGAACGAGAGGACGTTATCAGCACCCATGCCGTAGATTGAAGTCAGTGGACCGTGGCCACCTCCTTGGATATATCCACCTGCCCATCCTACCGTCTTGGGTGAAATCAGCATGAAATCTCGCGTTGCTAGATATCTCACTTACAGGACATTCTCCGCCAACGATCACCACGGGGGGCTTCTGAGCGAAAGCTTGTCGGTACAGCTCACGTCCCTGAACACCCGCACCTACAACCGCAGCACTGCCGGTCCAATTACCGGGCCCATCATATTTAGGGAGGAACTTGACGTCTTTGAAGCTATGGGTGTTGATGATAAGTGATCCGTAACCCGTGGAGCGGCCCATGAAATCATGCCCAGTATTGCGAATTATGAGTCGCAAGTTTCGCTCGCGCGCAAAGTCGATACCAGCTTTTATCTGCTCTTTTGTCTTTGCTAAGATGACATAGACGCCATAAAAGCCCCGCGTGCACGGAGTGCTAGCGTCAGCGGTTGGCAGACAGGTATTATTGGTATACAGCGGCCATAGGTTCGCAATAGGATGGTCGGTACTAGCAGATTCAGCTCCACCCTGTACCCTCAGAGTTTGTTCACTTACAGCCATTGCTCATTAACCCAATTTGCTTGCACCTCGGCACATGCCGCCTGATTGAACACACTGGCCGATATGTTCTCAAACTTGTTATGACAAACTGCACCGGGAGGTATCGCAACCTGCAAAGCGCCCCCAACAGTCTTGTTCAAGGTCGACCAGTCTGCCGTAGTCGGCCAACAGGAATTGTCCGAGTAGCATTTGCATTGGTAAGTCGTACCATTCAGCCTCTTAACCTCACCCTTCCACTTCGCCCCGACGGCGCAATCAACCGCAGCAAGAAACGCAACGAAGAGAGAAGTAAGAATCATCTTGCCACGAAGTCCGGGCAAAGAAGCTCGCCGCTACCTTTCCCACAAGATCGCCAGCATCGCTCTATTTAACGCCCGCGCCCTCTACCCTGTCAACACTCCATCTGCATCGAAGCTGTTCCTTACATAGGCCAAGCGCTCAATATTGGAAAGACATGCAGTTTCGCCTACAGGTATTTTTCAGCCAATGCTGGCGCGCAGCGAGTATACATCCCAACCCCAGTCTACCTTGAACATGTGCCGAGACGTCGGCACCATGTCTCCAGCTCGGCGAAGGCCGTAAACGCGACGAGTTTATTGGTGAGGAGTTGGGGGTTCCGGGGTACTGGGTGGAGGTGTTCATGCTCTGGTGGCTGGCTTGCACCGGGTAAATGTGTATGGCGTTTAAACGAGGAGTAACTCCGCAGTCAGCTCTGCTGATGCTTTGCAGCGAACGAACTCATGAGAGCGAGGTTGCTGATTGTATAGAGGGGGCGACAGGTCTGGAGCGAAGAGTACTATCCGGAGTATCCCAGGGCATGGAAGTAATCGTCGCTTATGCAAGCGATTGATTCTTAAACTCTCCCAATATATGTCGAATCTGCAGCGAAGCGCCTTGTAATCAAAAGGCCTTGTTTAGAACAACGAATACGAGGGGGTCGCCTGCTCCCAGGAGATTATCCCGGTGAGATTCCAATCAGTCGATAATCTGGGCGATCTCGGGGTTTTTGGATAAGCTTTTTGAGTGGGATCTTGGTAGAATTTTCTGCACCGGTGATGAGGAACTGCTTGGTGGTGGTCCGAGAAATCAGTGTATACACGTTTGACGCGGTGCGTTGGTGGGGGTTTTCATTTCAGTGAGCGTTTCAACCAGCCCCATGTTTCAATCACGCTCCACGTCAATACTTGTTCTACCATAGAGTAAGTGCTTTACACAGATCGGTTCACTAGACATTCGAGCATCTATGAGGAGAGCTTGAGCTTGTCTGTTATTTCACTACGGTCCGCATGAAGGGCGTTTACCTTTCATGCGTGATATCAAGCTCGCGTCATTTTTGTGAATGCTAATGAGACAAGCGCAGAATATGAATGGATCGCTTACGGATTACTCCTCAGCTGAGTTGGGAGAAGGCTAGTTTATCAAAGCTTAGCTCTAGCAATGGCTCCTTCCGGCTTCTGGACTGCTACAGTCAGCTGCCAACAGCTGTAGTCTCACGACTTCGCACTTTAATCATTAATTTTAAATTGTCAGTTACTCACTCGATCTCTCATCTTGCGGGCGTCCTACTCTTCGGCCAACTTCGAGTTGAGGCTGCACTACGACCTGCTTTCGACCTCGTCGAAGTCAGCAGCGGCGCCCCACCATATCCAATACTTCTCGTACCCGGGAAACTCGTAACGAAGATGCTACATGCAGAGAAATCGTAAATTTTACAGTCTCTAGATCAAAGCGGTGGTTAAATAGGCAAGAGAGCGAAGCACCGAGAGGCCAGGGTAGAATTCGAGGGAAACAAGAGGAGTGGGTGGAAGACGTGATGTGTATATCACTTATGGCGATGGAGCCGAGTTAAAGAAGGCCATGGATGCTAGCATTCGTAATAAAGGGGCATTTTGGTATATACTTGTAAGCTCAATCCAGATGCATTCAAAGATAGGGTTTATCTGCCTTCACCGAGAGGTTAATAAGCCATAGATCATCTGACAACCACTCCTTTACCAAAATTCAAGTCCCATTCCTGCGCTTGCCGTTGCCCAGTTCACATAAGGCATCATAAGCGACCACTATATTATTCGCTTGTTGGCAGGTTTCTGAGCGCGCACGAGTCAGTACACACCCATCATTCAAAGGACCCTACCTCGCAAACAGAACCAAAGAAAACTACCGCCATTGTCAACACCCCAATCGAGAATCGTCTGCAACGAGTTTCAATACTCGTCGGAATAGAGCTCAATGACGCAGTCTGAAGGCATCTCGCCTAGCACCTTGAAACTGAAGAAACAAGATTCGTTAGGGAGCGTTGTGTAGCCTGCCTCCGATGGTAGGTCGAGGGTGCCAAGGAACAGGTTGCACTCTCTGTCGGAGTAGGGTTCGACTTGGGTTGCGTTGATGGAGGCGGCCAGCGAGCAAAATACGGCGGCAATGGAGGTGAACACCTTCATCGTGGCGAGTATAGGGTCGGGCTGCTCAAGTAAGATTTGGTGTAAGATGCAAAGTGGAGGTGCATTTTCATCTGTTTATATTCTGACAATCGGACAGGCTGACTCCTCTTATACATGTATCTGCATGAACTGACTGTGCTATGATATCGAAGAATACCGCAGAGACTCCGGTTCAGGCTGACTGGCTGGTATTGCCGAGTGCTGCATAAAGGCAGAAAACCAATCTATTAATCCTGCTTATGTTACTGTGGATATGCAGGTCCCAACTGCGATGTCAAAGCCTCAAAATACGAAGAGCTTGATCTCAAAAAGCCGGAGCAGTGGTCTTGATATGACCTCTGATTGGATTAAGCTCCGTACTGTAAGCTTCCTTACTCTTCGACCTGAAGGATCTTCGAGTATGCGCTGTCTGGTCTCAAACTCGGGATGTTTTAGCCCAAGCCCTCATTCCTAGCGATAAAAGATGGTATACAGGCTCTGACGCACGTGGAGGATCGCCATCGAGAAGTTGCGGCTCCCAGAGGATTGCGGCGGAAGAATACGCGCATAAGATAGGACAAATAATGCGAATTAGAATTCCTATGGAGAGAAGACGAACTTTGCTGATCACATGTTTGAACATTGTCAACCTTCGTCGGCGTATCTCATGAATTGTTACGGTCTCATTACTGGATATATGAGCATGTAATTCTATTCTTTTTGATTAAATTGTAGCGGTATGCTTCTATCGGCTCCTCTACCCTACCATCCCGATAAATCAACAGAGTGAATCGATGTTTACTCATCGTCACCGAAGAAGACCTTGATCGGCAACCATGCATCACCGCAGACCTTGAACCTTTCTGGCAGCGAGCTGATAGTCTTCTGCTCCTCCTCATCAAGCTCCCAGCCATCCAGCTCAAAGTTAGCCTGAATCCTCGACGCGGTTACGCTCTTCGGGATAACACTCGTGCCTCGTTGCAGACCCCACACAAGCAACACTTGCTGTACTGTCTTGCCCTTCTTCTCCGCAATCTGCTTCAACTTTTCGTTCTGGTACAGCGGGGAATCGGTGGAGCCGAGGCAAGAGTATGCCGTGCAGTGAATTCCTTTCTCCTTGCAGTAGTTAATGAGCTTGGGGGAGGGTTGGTTGGGGTGTAGCTCAATCTGATTAACGGCAGGTGTGATCTTGAAGTCTGGAGACGCGAAAAGCTTCTCGAGGTTCTTGATGGCGAAGTTGGAAACGCCGATGTTGCGGACGCGACCGGACGCAGGCAGCTTCTGCAGCTCTCTCCAGGTATCAAGGAAGTCCCAGTCTGGATAGTGCTTCTTCAAGTCGGTGGGATCGGTAGATGAGGGCCAATGCTACGATCGTGTCAATTGAAATGAATCTCTTCGTGAGGACTATTCCTGTGTACGAACGTACCATGAGATAGAGGTCAACATAGTCGACGCCCAAACTCTTCAACGAGCTCTCAATGCCCTCTTCAACTCGCTTGTGCCATGGGTTGTCGAGCTTAGTTGTAATCCAAATCTCCTCACGTGGGACGCCGGAGTCCTTAATTCCCTGTCCAACTTCGTGTTCATTACCATATGCAAGCGCAGTGTCGATATGCCTGTAGCCGGCTTGGAGCGCCGCCTTGACAGCCTCTCGTACTTCATTTGGCTTCGATTGCCACGTTCCGAGACCAACAGCGGGAATTTTTGCGCCCGTGTTGAGCGTGAAAGTCTCTTTAGTCCATGTCTTGGGTGCCATTCTGGAAAGCGTGCGGAGCATTCAATGTCAAAAACTGTGTAAGATTGGGTATCAAACAGAGAAAATGGGACGAGAGAGGGCAGAAAGAAGTGGAATTAGAGGAGGGGCTCAAGACCTTTAAACCCCTCCGTCACTGTCAAGCCATCCCACCAAACATAGTGACATAGGTCGTCCCATTTCATCATAGATCAGAAGTATTCCGGTATTTGCCCCACTACACGGCCCTAGCACCACAGTTACAACCACCGGAAAAACAGATATGTCCCGCCTTCCACGAATCAGCGTGGTATTTGGCCGCAGTGGCTGGGCGCATCTAGCCGCATCAAGTACCCCGCCCGCCACATCCTCCGAAGATTATCCCGCTTCCAGCCTCAACCTGTGAAAGTTATCCACCTCTACACCTCGGCACTGAGGGGCGGCTGAATCAGCAATCATGTCCAGCGGTTTCGTCTCCGGTGGTACCATCGAGGAGCCTACCGAGCGGGACGACGAGTGGCGGGCGGCGCAAGCAGAGCTTGAGCAGAAGCGACGCGAAAAGGAAGACAGGGACAAGCAGCATGACGGCAAATCGCTCTACGAGGTCCTCCAGGCGAACAAGGGTGATACCCCCGTGCCTATCGAGTCGCGATGGGCTTAATTGACATGTTAGGTTGACCGTCTAAGCCGCTAAGCAAGAAGCGTTCGAAGAAGCCTCAAGACTAAAGAACCAATACCGCGCGCTCGATGACGATGAAGCCGAGTTCCTCGATTCGGTGCTGGATGCTTCACGCAAGAAGGAGGCCGATGTGAGGAAGGAGACGCTTGAGCAGCTGGACGGTTTTCGCAGACGGCAGGAGGAGGCGGAGAGGAACGCATTAGAAGACGAGACGCCGGAGGGCGGGAAGGGGGAAGAGGCACATTGGGTCAGTCATCCGAGGAAGAGGAAGAAGGGACCGGAGTTGCTCAAGGGAGTGAAATTGAAAAAGGGAAGCTCGGCGGCGGACGACAAAGACAAAGGAGAGAAGAAAGAGGAGGCTGCGCATGCGAATAGTATTGGCTCGACCGTAGCACCTGCTTCGAAGTCTGATCCAACGAAGCCATCATCCGCGTCGCCTCCATCCAAATTGGCCAATCCCGTTTCTCTAGGCCTGGGGTATGCTTCGTCCGATGACGATGACTGACGGACCCTCGATGGCAAAGAGCAACCTTACAAGGTGGCGATAGTCTCAAAGATACTCTGTCATTTCGTGGGTAAGAAATTAAGCTTGTGAATATTTCAACATCACGGAGGTTCCCTTCTCGAAGGAGACTACACACGCACGGTTCTAGAGCAAAAGTTTGGGAACTCATTGTAGACTCAAATTGCCCAGGATATACAACACGTCCCAATTTTTTCTTGTGATCGGGTTGATAGGCGGTCACAATTCACATGTGCAATTTGACACGGATAGTCTGCTACGATTCCAAGAATTGTTGATTTACGCTAAAATCTATGCAAGTAGAATCGAACCATGCGATCAATCAATCACGAGCATTGGCGAACACCTGCCCCTTATTGTTCACATCAAAGATTCTCTAAGCAATTCACTCCTAGCCTTTCTGTTATGCAAGCCGGCCCCCATTGCCGCTGTATTTTGCTCGATAACTGCTGTTATGATTAAAGTGAGTGCACACTAGCCTACGGCTTTCTCGACCAAGCACTTGAGACATGCGCTACTCTGATCAAAGAGTCATTCATCTTGAGCCCTAAGGTGCCCGACGGAATGCCGCCCGACTGCAGGTGTACTCTCATTCCTTCCAGTACTCTAATTGTGAGGATAGCGTATCACATAGATGAGGCGCTCCACAATGGATTCATATATGAATTGTGTAGAAATAGCTTACTTAACAAGGTTGGTTCTATTGCGGAGCGTCTACAGAAGGTGGTGATAGTATCTCAGCAAGCCGCGTTAGAAGATGAACATGGTTCACACTTTTTACTTATTCCCTTTTTGTTCTTACGAGATAATTAGTGAATCCGCGATCCATATCATAGGATACAAAAATATATATTGAGCTCCTATTCCAATACTATATGGATCGAGATAGCAGGGTACTTCGAATGGCGCGTACACGGACAAAGTCTTCTACACATCTTGCTCGTCATTTGTATACATACTTGCAGCATTGCTGCGAGTTCAGTCCACCAATTTGCATCATGGCGATCGACACGTTACACTAGAGAAAATTCGTCGATGCTTTCATGCGCCTCTCATTGGCTCCAAGTATCGGCGTCCACGCTTCACGCTCCTACGTTTACGACGAGCCGGTTACACAATAATTAGCATCCAACATCTAGGACCAATATGCATAGACATAGATTGAGCAGTCTCTCAGGCTTTGGTGGTGGCGTGGTATCACCAAAGCTTCAGTTGACGGCCGTTGGATCCGCCGTAGAGCATGCCAGCTTGAGTCAAATTTCACCGTATGCATTCGCCTTCTCTCATCTTCCTATCCTGTCAGCTGCTCAAAGCGACATCTGGGCGCAATATTTTGTCTCAATCTATCACATGAATAGCACACGTTAGGTGATAGCTTTCAATTTGACTTTCACTCACCTTGTCGTCGCCGCTAGTGGTTACGTGTCGGCTCACGATTTAAACAGCCTCTACAGTCGTTCTAACACTTCATCTTCAAAACTCTCCTTCCCCCCTCTACTTTATTGTAACACCTATCAATTCACCGAACAACCACTGTGACCTGAGCTTCCTTGGCACTTTCTCTTATCACCAAATTGCGGAAAGCCCACTGATCTTACTTTTCAGCGGCAGCATCATGGCTACTCTGAATAAAGATGTCGCCAGCTATCTGATCCATCACATAGTCCTTCCAAAGAAGCTACCGCAGAAGGATGACTCGAACGCCTCACGCGAGCGAGCACTCATAGACACAGTCGTCCAGGCGCTCCAGCAAGCGCACAATGCCTTGTCTACACATGCAGCAGGGCTAGTTCAACAAGTCCAATCAGTCCTGTTGTCTTTTCAGAACCTCAGCCTCAGTCGCAACGATGACGGCTTTGTTGCCGAAGAGCAACTGGTGACCTTATTTCACAAACTTAGCATCACTAATACCTCGGAATCTATACCGCTAGAGGTGAAAGCTCAGAATTCCGGGATCATCGTGAGTAAGCGAGACGGTGGCATCGTTATCGAGATGTTCGAACTATCACCACAGAACGAATCAGTGATGGCTACCAGAGGGCGCCTGATTCGTTCATTTCCCCAGTACGCTTACAAAATTCCTGTTGCTCGGTTTCTTGAGGAAGGCTTGGTCGAGACACTCGCACGTGCCATTGCAAGGATGAGCTCTCAAAGTGTGCCGGAGTTCCAACCCAAAGTTCAGAAGGCGGGACACTATCTAAGCGAAACTTGGGATACTACCCACCCAGGTATCGTCACTGACTACCTTGTCAGTGTCCTTGCCGCTCTAGGTATACCAGCAGATGTCAGTAGTATCTCCAAGAGCACACGCGAAGACATTCTGTGGTCACAAACTTCCATGCCATGGCGAAGATCACCACTGTGGCTGCTGATGCGTGTCACTATGCAACTTACATTCTCTCGTCTCTCCGATTGTACTACGGCCCATAGTATCTACAAAGCAATCATAGTACAGGTACTGACCAAGATCCTTGAGCTTGCCACGGAGCTTCCGGATAAGCTCGAATCGGAGATGTTATACGCAATCACTTCGAAATTAGATCAGCGGCTACGGAAGTTACAGTGCTCACAGCGCGAAGACCTTTGTCGCCTTGTATTTGCTTTGAGTCAGCCCGTTTTGCTCAAGGCGCATAGGATGATGAAGATGAAATGGACCACGATCATGGACAAGCCCAATACGAGCATCGATATGAATCGTTTGCCGATGCTTAGGCCATCCAATGACCTTACACTTCATTTGTCTTTAGTAGACAATTTCCGAAAATCTATTGCTGACCGGCAAGACCGACCAAGAGTCTCTACTTTCAGCCCCGACTCGAATTGCCCTTTCTTCCCTGCAGACAAGATTCCCTCTGCGCTCAATGCAAGCCAAGGATATGAACTATTCCTTTTGTCCGCTATCGAGAAATGGGTGAGAGACAATCTATCATCTTGGTTGGATTGTAATATTGATGAGGAGACAACTTGCGAACAACTCGGAACTTTAATGCAAGGATACCATCGATTATGCAATGAACAGTACCCGTCAAGCATAAATGTACCGAAATTCGCGTCGATCATGTATCTGACTTTGATGGAACTATGGGTTGCATCTGACAAATGCGCATGCCATTCATATCCGTTACTACTTGAGTATGACCCAGAAATCAACTTCGACTCACTACAAGCTCTCTTGCTCCCTTTCCGAAGTCAATTGGTACGATTACATGTTATCGAGAAATACCTAATTTCTCGCCGGGCCAAGGCCAAGCTTGACGTACCTTCCATCTTTAGAAATTTTGGCAAACCTTCCTCTTTCGCTGTTAGGTTCTTCGACCAGTCGCCCTTGCATCAACTGTTGCGTACCAGTATCGAGCAAGATGCGACAACCAAACGTCAAGAGAAACATCGTGAACTTGCAACCTTGAAAGCAGAATACAGCAAGATTATGGCACAAGTAGACAAATTACCTTGCGAAAACCACGAGGAAATCTATTATCCTCACGGTCGACGCAAGCGAAAACGTGTTATATCAACTGAGAAATGCCCTAGATGCACGAAGCGCCATCAGGCGGAAAACCTCGGTCTTGAGGTACACGAATGGCCTTTGAGTGAAGAAGATTCGACGGCTAAAGCGACGGTTTTTGAGATCAAAGTGCCGGAAAACTACAGTCATTGGCGGGATGCAACAATGTTCATTCTGAAGGATGTGCTGAGTTTCACGCAATACCGTACCTACTCAGCTACTACAATATACACGCTGCACCGTTATGATGGCCTAGCTCCTTTCCGATCCGACATATCAACACAGCGAATTAGACTCTCTTCAGCAACCAACCCAATGTCCGGTACTCACTACAGAATTCAACGAGGAGTAGCTCTCATACAAAATGAAGACGTCTGTCTGAACAATGCCTTAAACTTCAGTTATTATGACTCATCTGATAAATACGTCACCAGCGAATTGCAAGCCACCGACATTGTTGCAACAAGATGCACATATCAGGTTCCCGAACGGTCTTCAAAGCTTCAAAGCTACCTCAGAAACCCCTACACATCCCAGGATGTAACGGCAAATACAGTCATCGCCTCTTTGTCCGATTCCCCTGCTCACATCTCAATGGGAGAGTTCAAGGCATTTGGCGTGTTGCCGCTTGGCTACAATATTCAGTATTTGAATATTTTGGCTCAACTTGCAATGCCAACTGTGGATCTTGGAAAGGCTGAGACGCATTGTCTACTTCTCCAGACCATTCACATGGCTGGTCCAGCATCACATGGAGCTTATGTGGAACGTATAGCCCACCAAATTCTTCTCGATGAGTCTTTTTGTCAAATTTTGATGAAAGAAATCAAGAATACTCTTGATAGAGTCAAAGGAAATTGGGAAACGTGGAGGGCTCTTGAATTATGTGTGCAGCTCATTCTTCGAGTGTTCGAAATCACAAATTGCGACGAGGTTCGATCGCTGTGCACGGGTCATCTCGATACCAGCCGCCAGATTGCACTTCACTGGATCAAAATCCTGAAGCAGAGACTTCGTACAGCTATAGATAATGTACAGCGAGTTGAGCTCTCTTCAAGAATTACTAATATCGCACTTGTGTGCATGAGCACATTTGACGTTGATGATATGCATCTGGACCTTATTCTCTTTCCACCTTCTACTGTTTCGGCTCTACTACAAAGCTCAATCACAATACAGGAAGCTCACGAAGTAATCTCTACTGAGGACATGTTCCTTCATCGCAACATGATGCATTCTTGGATGGCATTACTTTACCGTGCCCTGGCTACACTGCGGAACGGAATCGTATCCGGAACTTTGGAGGCAGAGTTTCATGAGGCAGTGAGCGCTGCATGGACGTCATATCGACCTACTGGTTCTTGGGTTCTACTTGATGAGCCTAAACATCACTGGGCTCACGTTAAGTGTGATTTTCTCGACGTTCACTTCAACCTGCTCACGGCTGAGCTCCTCGTGAATGGCTTACCATTGTCTCGGCTACCACGATCCTACGAATTGCACAAGACTTACTCGGCACTTTTCAGAGGCATTTCAATAGAAGTCATGCCTAGTCGAGAAGCAGGAATGGCATACTCTGCAAAGCATAAGCATTCAGATTACGAACTGAGCTTTGCGATAGATGGCGCTGATTTGCTGGTCCTAGCAGTCAAGCCTGGACAGAAATTTGATCTTGTTCCATCGCGGCTTCTAAAGAATCTACTTCCAACTGCTTTTGTGGAATATTTTCACCATTGGTACGACCATACTACTGGTGAAGTTGAATTCAGACCACGACTGGATCCTTGGACTTCTAGTACTGAACTTTGGAGACTTAAACGGTTCAACTCAGAGTGGCAACTTGTGAACGCGCATTGCTGTCTCATTAATCCTTCCAGCGACACTGGTCGCACGCTTTCACAGATGCTAGCGCCTCTTGAGCATCATAACTACATTCATACAACATTGGATGACTGTTTCAATGTTTCAATAGAGCTTCCAAGGCTGCGGCTTAGCTTCCTATGGTCCCCTGAAGGAACACGTATCTCATGCCGGACATATCCAGGCATGATTATTGACTCTGATCAGATGACCGCGACATTGATAGGATTGTGCAATAAGCTAGTGCTTAAGCATGAATGTGATACTGAAGGTCGCTCCATCTTGATTCCTGAAGGTTCGATCACCTACCAAAAAAAGCTTGACCATGTGGTTGTGTCCATCGATCCAAATACCGCGACCAAGATCCGTGTCTACTCACTAGATAGCACTCTCAGTCGGCTAATCGATGATGGTAGTCTTCAGAGCAAGCTATATCTATGCTATCTTCATGCGCTTACTAGCCACTGTCTGATCGACCCTGCCACTGGACATACAGGCACTGAATCCGCACTAAAGATATTGCGTTCGGCAGCAGTAGCATCTTTCGATATTCCTGGAGAAGAAGAAATGAAGCTTCTAGGACGAATAGCAAGGTTGACTCCTGGCCGGGATTACTATCCAAAATGGGCAAAGGAAATGCAACAGGTCCACTGGGACGCGCAATTGCCATTCATGTCGCAGCACCCCTCTTTCTATAACGAAGTCGAACGCCTCTTTATCGATTCACAAAAGAAGCGACTTCTATACCGAACACATGCCCAAGTTGAACCACCTAAACTCGGCTTTGCTCATTCCGTTCTTCTCCATCGGGACATGATCCGATCATCCACCTTTCAAGTCGATGGTTTCGGTGCAGAGGCATTCACTCGCCAGTTCGACGTAATCTACGCTGCGAGGAGCAAACTATCAACTCCAGAGCGAAGCCAACGTTCCTTCATCGCTACTAAAATGATATTACGAGACGATGAGGCTTTGCATTCTCCGATGAGTGTGGCAGAAGTACAGCGGTGCCTATGCAAACATTTTGGCGATGCCACTGTACAAGGTCCCGGCCAATCTCTGGAGCCCAGTAGCTTCAACTTTGCAATAGAATGGCTCAGTCAACCTTCATGCTTCCTTCCGAAAGTGTGGTGCAGTTTTCATTCTGCTTTATCGTCAACATCACATCGATTCAACAAGTTCGCAGTAGCAATGTGGTTGGCAACCATTGCATTCTCTGGAAGGGCTGATATGAATGTTGTTCAAGCATTGGCAGCTCTCTACAGGATACCAGAAGTGAGGTCTGTCAGTGTACCTCCCATTGCGCAATTTGAACTTTCCAAAGGATGTAATCCTTCTTCGTCGATTATCAGAGCTAAAATATCGGCGCGGCGCCCAATTAAGAGTTGTCCTGAGCAACATTTAGAATGTCGATCAGGGGAGACGACCTACGATCTAGTTTTGAGAAAGTACCACGAATTTAATGCCAATCAAGGAAAAGCTATTGCGGATTTCGCGCATGCTCTATATATTCAATGGCCTTGCGAACGACCTGAGAAGCCAGCCCTGGAGAATGCAAATATATACATTGACACCAAACTCGCCATGGAACAGCTTCTTCCTAGTTTCAAGTCTTGGTATAACAACCACCGTTTTGAGGAATACATTTGGAAAGTCGCAAAAGCTATGGGAAATCAAAAGATATGTGAGGTGCTCTTGAACAAGAGTCAGACAATAGCCGCTCCTGAGAACATCGAGCATTCTGGGACAAATCGATCCTTCACAAAAGGAGATATCTTCGACATGGTTCCGCTACTCTCATCAAATGGTTGTAAGTATAATTTGGAAGCAGTCAAGAAATTTACAATTCCACAATTGACGACTCTACCATCCTGTTACACAGATCTTGCTAACGAGTGACTAGCAAAGGAAATGTCAACTCTGGCATGGCCGGACATCCCAGAAGATATCAAAGAAGACATTACCCTAATAGAATGTTCCGTCATCAACCAACGTTCTCGGACGAAAGATCGACTCACACGATTGTGTGAGACTCTAGATACATTAGCAATCTCTCCTTGTGAGAAACAATATGTTTTAGACCTTCGAGAAAGTCGTAGTTCCCTCCAGGCTCAGCCATCCTATTATGAGATTACCAAGAATTTGACACTCCCTCAACGCGAGAGGTTGCTACGGTCGTACTTCGCGAAATGTCTCCGATATTTCCGGGATGTTACTACGTTACTAGAAAATGTGGTTAGTTCAGGCGAAGATATTGGACCTCTTTTAGGACAATGTCCTCGCATTTCCCCAACCTTCTGGCTTGAGCAGCTCAACCTAGACAGATATGTTAAGCTTCCTCAGGGATGGCAAACCATCGTCATACAATACGGACTCGCCGTGACTGACCTTCATCGAGCTCGAAGGCTGCTTAGACTCTCAAAATATGACAAAGAACTTGCGGAAGAACTTCGAAACCGTGGACATCAAAATTGGGAACCCGAAGAGGAACCGGAGATACTGCTTTTAGAGGCTGAAAGTGGCATCATGGTACGCGAAGTCCAACAGGAGATTGCACAACAAATGAGAGAACCTCCAGAGAATCGTAATTCAGCCATGCAACTGAATATGGGACAGGGAAAGTCCAGTGTCATTGTGCCTATGGTTGCTGCTGCTTTGGCAGATGGAAAAAGGTCAGCCTAGTCACAGTATTGCTTCTATATTTCATAACAGCATACTAATCCAATGACCATAGGCTAGTCAGAGTTATCGTCGGTAAACCACAATCGAAACAAATGTTAGAGATGCTGGTCTCCAAACTCGGCGGTCTCTTAAATAGACGCATTTACCATTTGCCTTTCACTAGGGCGCTGAGCCTCAACGCTGCCGAGGCTAACATCATCGGCGAGATATTTCAAGACTGTATGGCTAGGCGAGGAATTCTTCTGGTACAACCGGAGCATCTCCTTTCGTTCAAGTTAATGGGCATCGAATGCCTAATCAACGAGAAACATGAATTGGGGCATTCTTTATTGCGAATCCAAGAGTTCTTCGATCTAAAGTCTCGCGACATCGTCGACGAAAGCGATGAAAACTTCAGTCCTAAATTTGAACTTGTATACACCATTGGCACGCAAAGGCCAATCGATATGACTCCGGGAAGGTGGACAATCGTACAAGCAATACTGGAACTGGTTGGTCGCTATGCATTACAAGTCAAGACTGAAATGCCTTCTTCTATCGAAGTGGTACGACATGGAAGGAGATTCCCACGAGTGAGGCTTTTACGAGATGACGCAGAGGGCCTACTTTTGGATCTAATTGCGAGCCATATATGCCGATGTGCCTTTCCTGGCCTCGCTGTAGCACGCTTATCGCAAGCGATGCAGCAAGCTGTTTTTCGGTACATAAGGAATCTTAATTTATCCCAGGATGATATTAAGAGCGTCGAAGAAAGCGACTTCTGGAATGAATCCGCCAAGGAGGCACTCTTGCTCGTACGCGGCTTGCTAGCTTGTGGCGTACTGCGTTTTACCATTCAAGCAAAACGCTGGAGGGTCAACTATGGTCTCGACTTACGCCGTTCCCCGAGAACAAAACTGGCTGTGCCATATCGCTCCAAGGACAACCCATCCCTGAGATCTGAATTCTCCCATCCCGATGTGGTAATCGTTCTTACATCACTCACTTACTATTACGGGGGACTATCTGACGAAGATCTATTCGATGCTTTTGCACACCTGATGAATTCCGATCAGGCTGTGAGTGAGTATCATCAATGGGTTCGAACTTCAGATCAGCTAGTCGACACATACCGCCATCTCGGGAGCGTTAACATCAAGGATCGTTCTCAATGCCTCCATGATATCTTCCCTCCGCTTCGATATTCCAAGGGAGCGATAGACTATTTTTTATCCCAAGTGGTCTTCGCGAAGGAAATGAGAGAGTTTTCGCATAAGCTTTCAGCCTCTGGCTGGGATATTGCCCAGATCAAGCCAAATCCTACCACGGGATTTAGCGGCACGATTGATGCACGACATATGTTACCGCTCACTATACATCATCTCGACCTTCCTAATCAAAAGCATACTAATGCTCTTGTATTAGACTATCTTCTTGGAGGAGGGAACAGCGCCGAGGTGCTACCCCCGTGCGAGACCCAGGACACTTCGGATGCCGAGCATTTAATTGCGTTCGTCAACAGTATGGAGGATCCGACAAGGGTGATTTTAGACGTTGGTGCTCAAATTTTGGAATTGAACAATCTCCAAGTGGCCCAAACGTGGTTGAAAATGAGCAATCTTGCCACAACGAAAGCAGTAGTATTCTTCAACGACGAGGAGGAACTCTGCGTGCTTGATCGCAACGACACAGTTGAGCACCTCCAAACGTCACCTTTCGCAAAACGTTTGATCGAATGTCTCATTTATCTTGATGAGGCGCATACTAGAGGGACGGATTTGAAATTGCCTCACTCATATCGCGCGGCGGTGACGTTGGGAGCAAACCTCACCAAAGACCGACTCGTACAAGCCTGTATGCGAATGAGGAAGCTTGGCAAGGGACAGACCGTGGTATTCTGTATCCCTGAAGAAATACGGAATAGAATTGTAGATTGCAGATCTAAGCCGGCCGCTCACCCTATTGAAGTCTCGGATGTCCTCATTTGGGGCATCCAAGAAAGCCTAGTCGATCTCCGTAGGAGCCTCCCCTTATGGGCAACTCAAGGTCGTCGTTTTGAGGATCATAAGGACCTACTGCACGGCGTGCACACTACAAAAGAAGATGCCAATGGGTTTCTCGAGGTCGAAGCGCAAACGATCGAGCAACGGTATCGTCCACGTCCTCATTCCTCTATTGGACGGATTCATAGAGAGTGTGATGTTATGGATGATAACAACTCAGAGATCGTGAAGCGCTGTCAAGACTTCGGTATCAAGACCTTTAACTCGGCGACACTCCAGGAGGAACAGGAACGTGAATTGGCCCCAGAGATCGAAGAAGAACGAGAAGTACAACGTCTAACCTCAATGCAAGCCGAGGAGCATAGTTTACACAAGGATCTGGTGCTCTTGGTAGAGACTGGCCAGCTCCCATACAGTTCGCGGGCATTTGTACCAGCATTTGAAGCACTGAATTCCACAAGCGTGGCGAAGTCCTTCGATCCAAAACAGTTCCCGACGGATCTGCTTGTCACGACCGACTACATTCGCACTGTCAAGCGGCCTTCAGGTCTACCATCAAAGTCATATATTTCAGATAATTACCACAGACCCATCCAATGGATCCTTTCAGTCCCAGAACAATCACCTCGGATTCAAGGTTCTTCGACGGTTATGAAACTTATAGTCATCAGCCCTTTCGAAGCCGATCAGCTGTTAGTCAAGATCAAGACCTTGTCAAAGGTGACACTGCATCTATACGCAGCGCGAACCAGTCTCGCCTACCAACCATTGGACACTTTGGACCTGTACTCAGTAGGGAGGCCCTTCGACCCTACTTCGGTCCCGAGGAGTCTCATTGTACAGCTGAATCTCTTTTCTGGTCAACTCTACTTTCGTTCCTACGACGAGTATGTCGAGCTGTGCGAATACCTTGGTCTTGCATCCGGCGCTACGATCGAGGCTCAGACTGTGCAAACAGATGGTTTCGTAGTGCCGCCTATGGGAATTTGGGGCCTGCAGACAAGCCCGGTGAAATTTCTAAGAGAAATGGTAGTGAAGGTCCGAAGAGACGGTGAGGGCATCGGCAAAACGCACTTGGGCAAGATCCTCGATGGAGCACTGCTAGAGCGGAACGACTTCGAGTAGAGCATGCCTGAGGACTTTGAACCGATAGAACCATATCGAGACTGATTAGTATATCAGGGGCACATAAGAAATGATTCTGCACATAGATGAATAGGATATTCGGCTCAGATGCCATGGTATTATAACATGCGTGGCACCCTCCAAGTCCCTACAGAGTGGTGATATTGTGAGAGTTTCTCGTCGCGTGATATCGTGTTAAGCATATGATTGAAGCACGCGTCTGATAGCTTAAGGGCTGCCAGAGCGCCTGACGTTGTTTACAAACGCGAATGAGTGGCGGTCGTCTGTCATTGGCCATGCCAAGACCTAAGACAGGCGCAAAAGCAGGTGCAGCTGACAGGGTGTGCACGGCCCCTCATCCTTAGACAACAACGCATGGTTCCTGACCGCATCTGCCTGCTCAGCCTTCACTTTTCTGCGCTGCTATCCTTCTCTTTGTCTCATCGTTCTGTAACCTATACTATCCTTTATAGCTTGGTACTGACTCTTTGTTTTGGATGGCCGCCGCCTCTGGCACCGAACGAGCCTCGCTTTTCCCGAAGGTTCTCTGTCTCGCTGCTGAACCCGGCACGGTGATTCAGCACTGGAACCTGGCCTTATGGACGCTGCTTGCACCTCGACTTCTGCCTTGAGTCGCACTCAGGCTCGTGTGGGATCTTGTACAAAAGCTCTGGGCCAGATGAACAAGAGGTCACCATTCATCACGCTGCACACCGCTTTGTGGGCTAGAACTACGCTAAAACATCGACACCGCTGAACCACCTCTTGGATTTCTGTACGCCTATTGTGACAGTTCAAAACTCAGCCTGTTAGTTGATGCGCACTGCCCCTGTGAAGGCTACGCAGTAGTCGCTTTTTGGCACTCGGTTTGCGCGCTCGCGTGGCTTAGCTTGGCTTGTGGTGAGGATAGCCTTTGACGAGAAGTCCTTCGTCGGAACCCATTTATAGACGAGGATGGATCCTTTTCGCTATCGCAAAGCGTATGAGGCAATGATCCATGTCAGCCAGCTTTTGGAGCACCGCTTGAACCATGACACGTCGTTGAAAGGTGGAGAGAGCAAAGCGCCCGTTGTGGCAGAAAGTGAAGCAACATTGGAGCCGGAAGATCCGGACAGCATGGAATGGACACCAACTGCGACTGGAACCACAACGCCTCCAGCTGGATGCGGACCTCCTCCAACCACGGCGCGGAACATGCGTCACCTACTTCCTGATGCCGGTGATGGCGAATACCAAATCGAGCAGCAAGGAGACAACGCCGTACTTCTTCACAAGCTCCAGGAAGGTGCCGTCATGGATGCATGCATAGACAAGCTTGTGCGAGATTTGCCCGATATTCTGAGTTATGAAAAGTCCGTTTCGTTTACACCATCAACGATCGAAGTACCCAAGGATTTTGGTCTCCAGCTCAGTATATCCATCAACCACCACCTTGCTCAGGTTGCAGACCGGAAGGTCTTGGAGAAGTATAGACGCCTCCTCGGCCATCGAAAGGATCCTCTGAAGCGGAAGTCTGTCAAACTTGGTTTTGATGCGGTTGAGCTGATCCAGAATCAAGCCATCAAATTTCCAGAGAATGCTTCAGCTACAAAATCTACCTTGGACAACGACATACATACCATTTTCCGCCCAGAGAACTTCCATGGTTGCTCAGACAAAATCTATGAGGTGTTGAAGCCCGCCCTGCGTCTTAGCACCTTACTGATGTTCTCTCGGGCCACGTTCAGTTTTTGGCACACGCTTGTCTTCGGTGAGCGAAAAACATGCGACAAGACGTCGGAAGTGTATGGCCAGCCCTGCTATCGCATCCTTGAGGATGTCGCTTGGTCAGAACAACACGCTACCGATTTCAAGGAATTTATAGAAAAACAGGTGGACACCGTCCACTTCATGTTTCATCGCGATCCATTACCTCCTGATCCTGCATATGCATCAATGGGCCTGGTAGCCGACTATAAGAATGGAATAATGCGGAAGATCAATGACAAGTGTCACACTAGTAGAATCTGCTTACACTCCGACTTTTACACCACAGCGAAGAAACTCAGCGTTCTACAATATCCCGAACCTGCCATGGTCCTCCGTTTCAACCTATTCCTAGCTGTCTGCCTCGCACACGAAATGGCGCACTTCATTGAAGTATCTGGCCCTCATCGCGACCATCCACTTGGTCACCCTGAAGTTTTTTTCAACGACAACATGTGGACAGAGTCGGGTATTGCATTTGAGCTCAAAGTCTTTGGTGGAAGGTTACATCCCATCTCCTCGCGTGTCGATTGTGGTTTGGGTCTAGCTGTGTTAAGCTATCCTCTGAGGGAGCTCTACGACAAGGAAGACAATGTGCTGTACACGCTGCCGATGGATTACATTACAAAGCTACAGCAAAAGGAGACTTGGGAGCGTGATTATAGTGATACAGGACCCGACGTTTTCCACGTCCCGCGCACAGGATGTCGATCTATCGAGATCAATGGCATCAATCTTATGGTTTGGGAGGACGAAAAAGACGCAGACATATCCGACGATATCGACCAACTTGACACCATGTTCAAGCGAAAGGATGATGGGAGTATCATCAAGAATCCTCATTCGAACAATCGCAAGCCGCAACGACATTCAGAGGGCCGCCGTTGGAGTCCATACGGTCACAAGCGCAAAGATACTGCGGACGCAGTCTCTTGTGTACTGAAAGAACCCGTGACCTCTGAAGAAAGGGTCGAAGATACCAAGGCTAATGAAAGCAATGAGAGCGAGGAGGGGACGGCAGCAGAAGCCAGCAATTCGGATGATGATATGGCATAATTGTGGAGGAGTGAGGAGCAGAAACTCTGAGTTCGTTTACTAAAGAGAAAGCTTGCATCAGCATGAGGCGTTTTTGGAGCATTTTCAGGAGTGTTGTAGTAGCATAGCGATGCCTTCTAAAGGTACATATCCATTAATGGACATGTCGACCGCTTTGGTCATCCACCGGTTTTACGCAGTATTTGTCTAATTTTGTCTAGATTCTTTCATTCGTGACTCAGCCCTGTGATACATACGATCACTCCTCCGCTATTGCGGTGGCTTCCATGGAGCAGCTCTCACTTTCCACCTGCTATCGCTAAAGTTTGGCTAAAATAATCCGTTATAGCCCCCCGATCATTCGCAATGCTGATCAGATCGAAGCCCCTCTCTGCACAGCTCTTTGCCTGCTCTGCACTCGTACAGTAAATTCCGACCTTCTTTCCCTCCTTATGCGCCGCTTCCTTGATTCTCTCGATGGCATCCTTCAATTCCTGATGCATCTCCCCTAGAATTGGTCTTCCGATATTGTTGCCTAAATCAAACGGCCCAATCAGTAAGCAATCAACGCCCGGCACAGCGGCAATCTCTTGCACGCATTCGAGGGCGGATTTGGTCTCAATCTGCACGATAGTTAGAAGGGCATCGTTGGCGTTTTGCAGGTACGTAGTCAGGGTGTCGTTGGAGAATGCCTGGGTGCTGAAAGGTGAGCCGAAGCCCCGTGAGCCTTGTGGAGGGAACTTGGCAGCGGAAACAAGGCGTTTGGCGTCATCTACGGTGTAAATGAGGGGGACAACGATGCCGTGGGCACCCGAATCGAGCGCGCGCTTGACCATCCATGTTTCGTTTGCGGCGATGCGGACAAGGGGGCTGACGCCTGTGGCGGAGATGGCGTTTACGGCTTCGTGCATTTGGCCATCTTTGGAAATTCAGCTAGGTGGACTTTGCTGAGGATAAGGAAAGGAATGGTAGCTGTACCGTCGATATTGCCGTGCTCGCAGTCTACACAGATCCAATCTACACCTGAGCGAGCAATTGCGCGAGAGTTGTTAGTTCCGGGAAGCATCTGACAGGTTCTCAACACAGCTCGCAAAACCAACAACGCTGAGGTGACACTGTACCTGCCATGCCCCAAAGCTCGGCCCGCCCTTTTTGAACGCCTTGAACACCTTACTCGCTTCTTGCAATGGATTCATCTTTCTTGGTGCAGTTGAAAATGATCTATTGTACAGACGAAATATTCGATGGAGAGGCTCTGGCATGGGAAACGGGAATCTTTTGATGACTGTTGTCATGGTGTCGGAGAGAAAGCCATACCCCTCTTCTCTACCCCAATAACCTAGGTGACGACCGAGCTACCTACCCCACTCCTGACTCGCGTCCCTCCTCGAAAGCATTCACACTGACTCGGCCTCGTCTAAGAGCTTCTTCACTTGGTCTTCTTCGAAGCGGTGCATAAGTTTTGGGGAGGATGTTGTGGTTACGGTATTAGCGTTGTCGACGTGTATCTAGATGGTTGGTTCTTTGGCCTATGACGAAGTTCGAAGATGCGTCGCTTACTACAGGAGTATCGAACTCGTATACGCCCTTCCACGTCTCGTGACCGGCTTCCATGACATTGATCTCTTGGTAGATGAAGTCGCGTTCTTTCTTTACGTTTTGTACCACGGCTTTGGCAGTGTCGCACAGCGAACAGGGACTCCGTGTAAAGAAGGTGATACGACACTGCAACAATCGCGACGTAGCTCGAAACATGATCGCTAACAAGGCAGAACAAACATGCGATGCGTCGATTCTGAAGAGGATGCACGAATGGGGAAGGGGTCCAGGTCCCTCACCGCCTTCGCAACAAGCTACTTTTCTGCCAGGCGCTAGGGCCTATGACATACCGCTACTCCCCACGCTTTCCAGAATATTCTAGATAGACAAAAGCACCAGACACGCAGCTTGCGCCATTGCACCTCTCTTGGTTATTTGTTCCATTCGTCCCCTTTCCTCCATTAATCAGCGTCGCATCATTTCCACCAAGAGTGAGGCATGGCGAAGAAGTGCGTGCACAAAGGCTGCGGAAAGACGTACGAGGATGACAACGAAGCGTGCGTCTACCATTCCGGCCCTCCGGTCTTCCACGAGGGACAGAAAGGTAAGTAAATTTCCAGTCTGCCTTCCCATAGTTTTAAATGACCCAAAACCTCCGTCTTCTAGAGCCAATGCTAACGCTAACCCACCAG
This sequence comes from Kalmusia sp. IMI 367209, assembly GCA_027946365.1. Classification (NCBI taxonomy): domain Eukaryota; kingdom Fungi; phylum Ascomycota; class Dothideomycetes; order Pleosporales; family Didymosphaeriaceae; genus Kalmusia; species Kalmusia sp. IMI 367209. The sequence goes on along the minus strand of JAPEUQ010000006.1, from coordinate 1,096,350 downwards.
GCTGGAAATGCTGCAAACCCCGCGTCCTTACCTTCGATGAATTCCTCGTTATTCCTCCTTGCACCACGGGCACACACTCTGATGTAGATGATACCCCTGCGCCCGAACCTGTACAAGCACCAGACATTCCCTCTGACACGCCCGTCTCCCTCGAAAGCCTCCAAGAATCTCTCCCCGCACCTGTACCCCGCCTCCCAACTTCGCAATCCGCAACACCGCGGCCTGCAGCATCGCCCAAACCTCCGGAGGAATCTGAAGATGATGATCCGAGCTTGGAGATTAAGTCTGGCGCAACGTGTAGGCGGCGGGCTTGTGGGCAGAAGTTCGAGGGTGGAGCTAGAGAGGGGGAGAAGTGCGTGCATCATCCGGGGGCGCCGATATTCCACGAAGGAAGCAAGGGTTGGAGTTGTTGTAAAAGGCGGGTCCTGGAATTCGATCAGTTTATGAACATTGAGGGATGCAAGACGAAAGACAAGCATCTGTTCGTGGGGAGCGGGAAGAAGAGTGGGGAGGAAAAGGTCGAGACGGTGAGGTAAGAAAAACCTGTCTGTTGAAACAATGAAGTGATACTCGATGCGCGGCCGCTGACAAGACGCAGACACGACTACTACCAAACCGCTACCTCAGTCATCGCCTCCCTCTACCTCAAGAAGATCGACAAGGAAACCGCATCCGTCACCTTCCATCCCGACCGTGTCGACCTCGACTTGCGCACAACGGATAGCAAGCGTTACGTAACTGAGTTCCCGCTCTACGGTACCATAGATCCGAAAGCGTGCAAGTACAGAATCCTCGGTACAAAGCTGGAATTGACGTTCGTCAAGGCGGACGGCGCGTCATGGCCGGTGCTGCGGGCGGACGACAAGCCTACGGGAGAAATGATACAAGTGGGAAGGGCAGGTCGCGTGTGATTTTGTAGCTTCTTTCAAGTGGGTTGTGAGCCACTTCGAATGACATGGTGTCTTCGATTTCTGATTGCATGGACGTGGTCTGCGATCAGACTAAAGAAAGCGCGTCCCGATTGGGAGTGACATATTGGAAGCTGGTGCATACGCATGAGTAAATAGACGGTGCGTAATACCATTCGTAGTACTGAAGAAAACATGTACATGTCTGACTGTTGTTCTAACCTGAGTACCGTGTTGGATTGCACGACAGTTGACCTTGGAGGTGGTCAGACCCAAATATTGCTAGGCTATCAAGTGTAACTTATCTATCTTCATAGCAATAGTTTATGCAGCTTTGGAGAAGTCATCAATAACCGTATTGAGCTTTTGCAGGATACTCAAATGCACTTGAATCTAACTCCCCATTACGAAGGCGGTGAGCCAGAGGATACAAAATACACGTGATACATGCCCATCGGAAATCAATCTTTCCAGGGCATACCAAAGACCAGTCGCGGATTGCGAAGTTTCCGACAGCACGTAGACTATATCCGTTACTAAAACGAGTAACACGGTCGTCCTTCCGCGTCCTAGTCACTCCGTGAAGGCTCGGTAGCAACCGACTAGCTCGGTGGCCTTGAAACTGGTATTTGAGAACTAGTTCCGAGCATACCTTTCTTGAAAGCAACGAATCATAGGACCCTAGTATTATATCTCGAATGCTATACTGAGCGTACGCTCTCCGATGCTCCCATTTTCATTATCGGCGAGGTGTAGATGAAAGTCGAAGGTATACCTCATGGATCATATCGATACCTTCTTGATCGAGTAAGGCCTGGTGGGGGGGTTGCGACTAGTCTACGATTTCTTCTAGGGATTGCAATGTACCTTCCGTGAGGATGCTGTGATCAACTGTAGCTATGAGCGTTAGCCGCAGTGATGTGTTTGGTACTATGAGTATGTGTATGCTCCCGGTCAACATGTACCAACACCCAGTATACATTACGCGGGCATTTACCTAAACGAGTCACGGTCCCGTGAACGGAGGCTCCGAATTAGGTATTGCCCCCCCAAACAACGCCTCTGAACGATGTTATGGGGCGAAGATGCTTATCCGACAAGGGAACATCACCAAGCTTCACCCTGCACGTGTGAGGAGCAGATATCAAATTCATTGAAGAGCAGCCACCTGATAGGTGGAAGGATTAAAAAGGTGCTTGTAGGATGTCCGAACCCCGGATTGGAGTGCTTGTATTGAGGGGCGTGTAGTTCTCCGAGGGGGCGAGGGCCCAATCACCGTCGGAGTGGAAGATGGTAGGGGCCGTTGATTTTGTGACCTTGGAATTTGTACTAATGGCAAGGCGTACGATGGCGAACGCCTCCGAGAATGGGTAGAGGGTCTCATTACCGGTCGGATCTTGGGGGTTGAAGTAAGCACCGCAAAGGCGGACTATTCTTGATGAGCATAGTAAGAAAAGGCTGTGTCTGAACTGGAGCTGAATGCACGAAAAGGATAGTCGCAAAGAATCATCTGGGAAATGGATGCTACATTGACATGCTGTGAGGGATAAGGCGCGTTTTGAGTCTACGGCGAAAAATCACAAGCTCATCTTTCCCAGTCCGGAGTCATTGGATAGGTCTTGCGCAAGGCTGCCCAAGTCCATAAGGCTGATGGCGCAGATTTGCAGGAGCGGTAGTAAGCTTCTATCGTCCGTAAGACACGGAAGGGGCAATCCGTTCGCCCGGCCTTTCTACGCGTGCTGGGGATCTGAGAATGCTCCGCGTAAGCGCGGACAGTTTGAAATAAGCGACTTGATTTAGAGTGACTGTGCCCCATCAGTGCGCCACAGGAAAAGTTGTTGGCATTTCTCGAAAAATAGAAACTGGACTTTTCGAGCTATTGATCTGTTACTGTAATTGATGTCATGAACAGAAATCTGTCGCGGAATAGTCGTCAGAGATGCACTTGACCATCAGTAGATTGCTGTTGCTGCTTGCGCGGGGGGAAGGACTGAGTGCTGACAGTTTCTTCGACAGGATGATGAGTCTATGGCTGCTGGGGTAATATACTACTCATCTAAGAACTCCTCGTGGCTGCTCACCAGGGATTCTGTTAAACGAGGTGCGACTATCTGGGGGCAATCTACCGTGTGGGGTCAAAGCGAGATCTGACAGCTGACCATCGCTAGAGCGTCGCGGGTGGAGTGAGGAAAGATGGTGGTCTTGAATACAATTCTGCAGATGCCTCTACTCGAATCGCCAAGCCGACCATCTAGGATGCCCTTGGAACGAGGGCGGAAGACAATTCAACGCATGAAGAAACATGGCATGATGAATGGCTGAAACAACAGTCCAATCCCACGCTGTTCTGGGCCAGATTCGAGAAACGCCGAGACGTGGTTTCGCATAAAGAACATGTGGGCGTAGAAAACATTTGATGTTCTTGGGCCGTTGAACCCGAAAATGACCATGTAGACGAGAGGCGAGAAAAGGCTATTCTTACCACTCGGCAATGGGCTGCACGAACGTGGGTCGCAGATGGAAGGGAACCATATGACCGGTGCCACAAGCGTCCAGAAGAGAAATGGGGATGACGTTGCCGTCGCTTGCTGTTGGCTTGATTACGTCTCCGCAGGGCTGGATATTCGTAACGCGCCAAAAGTTAGCGGGGTAGGAGCCAGAATTGATTATGGTAATATGGTGAGGGCAGCGCTGGAGGCGTCTTTTCCATTTCTAGCGTGTCATCAGGCTGAGTTCGACAGGAAAGTCCGCTACGGACAGTCGTGGACTGCCGGTGGTTTTCCGTGGAGTAGATGAGTGGGCTGCCTCACGACGAATGCGGTGGTCGCAAGAATCAAGCAGGCGACGATCGACGCAGACGAGTTTGCATAGGCTAGAATAGGTAGCGGCCTGTTGGACGACTATATTGCTGTTCATATTGCTGGACACGAGGTGCATAGAATGCATGATGGAAGTGCTGCGTTAGTTCTTGTCTTAGTCAGGCCCTCCGTCGGACTTGGGCCAATGATATAGCGGTCCGGCGCCGGGCTGGGCCGTTTCACACCACCGATAGAGCGACTTAGCAGTCCCACCATGCACAGCCAGAGCGCGCGGTTCTAGGAGTTCGCACGAGCGAGATGATGCGGGCTCCACACACGCGCGAATGAGAGCCTGCGAGGGTGCTGGCGTGTGATGGCCGCTTCGACCTCAGCCAGCGGCGGCTCGCGACGAGATGTTCAAGAGATGGAGGGTGCATCGCAAGGAAATGACAGTCGACGGTCGCCAGCCCACAGCCGCTCCCGCACCCTCTCACGCCAGGAGTCTCGCCAGGGGCCCGCCAGGGGCCCGAATAGGCCCGCCAAAGCTCTCTACATCCTGCTGCGAACAGAGGGTCCTTGGCCGTGTTGGGCGCAGCGTGCGCTCGAATCGCGTATGTCACCGCCCAGAGCAGCATCCCTGCCGCTTTGTCACGTCAAGTTTCACGAGGCTGGCGTGCCAAACAAACGGCGAGAGATGTCGATCGACACACGCGGCGCGAAGGTGGCCCACGGCTGCCGTGCTGGGCTGCTGGGCGCGACGAGCCGGCCAGCTCGAGGGCGAGGGTGAGGGCGACGACGACGAGGGCGACGACGCGTGTGGTGCCATGTGCTGCCATGGGACACGGCTTGGGCCAGCTGTCCTCGCACAGCGCGCTGCCTGCGGTCCCGATGGTGTTTCGGCTGCGCAGGCCAGTCGTGGGCTAAAGAAGGGAGCTACAGGGGCACAGCGGGAGACGGAGTGGCCATTGGGCGAAACACCAGAAACCCCTGGATGCGCATGGGTGCATGCAAGCCGCGCCGTCGAGGCTAGCCCGAACTGACACCTCCCCAGTCGTCGCCCAGCCTGCCCTTGCTCAGGGTTAGGACCCTTCAGCGGTGTTGCTCGCCCGTCGGGCCTCCTGCACTGCATCCGCTGCTCTCTCCTCCAGCCCTCGCCCACGAGCGCCTGAAGAGCCTCAGTCTCGACCGCAAACTTCCGCACACCGCTGGGCTGTGCTGCTTCCCCTCCTTACCAACGCATCTCGCGCCTCTTCGATAGAGCGTACTCGTCGCTCTCTCTATCTGTGCCTACCTACCGCCTTAGCAGCTGTCTCAGGCCTCCTCGGTGCTGCACATTGTTTTCGATTCGAGTAGGTCCCACGCGGCCTCTGGTAACGCCCTCGTCCTAACAATAGTTGCTGCTAGGCTTCTACATTTCACTCGCGGAGGAACGAAGAGCACTGCTCGCTGGTTGCATATTGGATATCTGGACACGACCACTCCGTCATGACATTGAAGCTGGCATGCTAATCCACCACCTTGTCCTCTCTTGATCACTCCTCGTAACTTTCGTTACACCACATTCGTTTTGCGCCGTCGCCAGTTGCGCGCCGGCCATCTTCTACAATGAGTTTCCGCGACCCCGTATTCCCTCTGGAGAACCATTGCTCCGTCATACACGAGAACACGCTCTATGTCTATTCGCCAAAGGGGTTTCAGTCGTTGGATCTTGCGAAAGGGTCAGAATGGGAAACGCTGCCGATGGATATCTCGTTGACGGGCGCCGAATGCATTCTGGCGCCAGGTGCTGGAGATGCCAACACCGACATGCTATATGTCGTTGGTGGTAGAGTGAACGAGACAGTAAGACAGTGGGACTACCCTGGGTTGATGCACTATTCTTTCAAAGACAAGAAGTGGGATTGGCAGCGATCGGAGAGCTGGGTGACGAAAGAGAGAACGAATCACGCAGCCATCTACATCCCCGACGCGAAACAGATCCTAGTCTACTCAGGCTCTTCCGATCCTCAATCTAGCGGCCTCTCGTCGGAGAGCTTTCTGATCGACACAAGAACGCCCTTTGGTGTATTAAGCCAGCCGGCAGGAGCTAACCCACCCCTGACGAAGCCGATGCTTATGCCGTGGGACTCGACCCACGCAGTCATGGTCGGTGGTGGAGCCTCAAATACCGCAATCTACACTTTCGGTGCGATGCAGGATGCCTCGGGCGCACTGGAAGGGTGGCGGGATCTGGGTGTCGCGCTTCCAGCACCCATCACCAGCCAGGAGATGGTTCAGTGCACAATGATCTCGGGCACTGATGGAAGTAAAGTGTTGGAGACATTTGACATGAGTGTATCGCCTAACAAAGTCACACGCACCGTCCTGCTGAATAAGGGTGGCTCTGTTGCTGCCCAAGGCACGACTATTGGTGACAAGACGAAACGATTGACGATCGACGACTTTCCCACTTATAACGGCACTCTCGCCCCCACAGCCATCCGAAGTGGCTACTCGATTGCGCAAAGCGACTCTGACAGAGTCGTCATGACGGGAGGCTCAGCTGAGGATCCACTGTGCATCTTTGACGCGTCCGAGAACTCATGGATTAACGCAACGGAACTATTCACAGGAAGACAACTGCAGTCTGTCCTCTCTCCTTCGTCTTCTGTAACGTCCTCGTCGCCAAGTTCGACGGCAACGGAATCACCCGCAGCCTCCTCTTCCGCTGCCGTGGCCCCGCCAGCTGGCGCATCAGTGAACAACAAGGACAGGATGCTAACCGTGCTTGGAGCAACTTTGGGCGCCATCTTCGGAATTGCTGCCCTACTCATCCTGCTTCTCTTCTGCCTCCGTTGGAGGAAGTCGAAGAAGAGGAGGACGCAGCAAGGAGGATATGTGGAGAAGGATCGCTTGAGCTTCGCGGACCGCGGCGCCGAGTTCATGAAGGAAGCGGGAGGCTCGGGCTTCGCTCAGCCTAAGTTTGCAGAGGTCAACTCTTCGCAGACGTCTTTGGCCATCATTGCAGGCCGAGCCAACGGTCACAAGCGAGGCATGGCAAGCGATGCTAGCACATCAGGCCTGGTCAAGAAGACCAGCCCACTCGGGTACTCAGAGCCGGTTGAGCTGTCGAAGTTCGACCTGAAGCCTGAACCTATTGATGAGAAGATTATCCGTCAAAATTCTGGTCGGATACCGCCACAGCCCCGAGCAGTTGGCAATCTCAGCAGAAGTCGCAGCTCTGGCTGGAGCCGTTACTTCGCCAACAACGACGCGACAAATCTTGCTGCCATGCCCGCAGATCGATCCACGTTTGCATCTGAACGCACAAGCACTGGCAGCCAGTCAATGTACACCGACTCGCGGATGTACAGCCAGCCACCGCAAGCCATCCCACCACTGGATATTCCTAAATTCGAAAATCAACGTCTGAGCAAAGTCACCACCGGAAGCCCAACATTAGGCAACTCGACTGATAACTTACCCGGTCAGCCTATGCAGGCAGAACTGGCTCGCGCCAATTCGGGGGCCAGCACACACTCTGGCAGAAGCCACGATGACCACTACCTCAGAGATCCTGTCGAAAGCTGGACACCTGTGGGCCACGATGAGCGACCACCAAGCAGCAACTACACGGGTAGCATGGTTATCGACAATTATCGCGATGGCGCTAGCTCATACTATCCCGATGGTACAAGCTCATTCTACCCGAAGAGCGGGATCAGCTCCTTCTACCCTGGTCAACCAAGGCTCGGTGCACCCGACATTCGGGAAAGCACCAATACCGTTTTCCCCGCTGGTAATCTATCAAATATTCAATCAAAACAGCAAGAGAGCAACTTCGACTCCTTCTATCCTGCACCTCCACGTCTAGGAGGGCCACCCGAGGGCCGGGAGAGCACAGTAACCGTGTTTCCCGGGGCTCCTTCCCGCAAAGACGGTGGGCAGGACATGTCATGGTTGAATCTCGGTGTCGGAAAATGAACGAACCAACCTCCCGGGACGATATAATCTCACTTTCCCCTGTCTCCTTCGGAGTTTCTCCACGTCAAGACATCAGGCGGTTTTTCTGCATTCGGTCGGTCTGCACCAAAAGTCTCAAAGGGTTTTTCTTTCCCTAGGATCAACATTTCTACCACTCATTTGCTTAGAGCATAGCTAGCGAGCGCCGGGCGTCCGAATCTTTTCTCCCATTATGCAACCTATCTCCTTCTGGCTGGCTCTTTCGGTACATACACATGCGCGCTTCAGCCCGTGCTGCTCTCAGCTGTATCTCCCTTCTCTCTGCGCGATTCCTTTTGTCCGCTGCATCATACCCAGAAGCGAAATGCTTTGCGACCGGTCGTTACAAATACCCGACACTTCGGTGTCAAAATCTACCACAACACACAACCCCGCCCTGTATATAGACCTCTCGTCTGCGAATACTCTGCATGGCTCCTCACACCGTCAGAGCACATCGTGCGGCACACCTTCCCACTACATTCTCGTCTCTCATTGATGCATTTTATAGCTTCCTTTCTCTGTTGTTGCATAACATTTTTTTGTTCATACTGATGGGCATTTGGCGTCTGCAGACGGGAAGATCATTTCCTGTATCTAATCTGCCACTACTATCACGTCGAGATGGAGGGCGTGGTAACTCGTAATGAATGTATTGAAATCACAAACCTCAATTACTTCTGATGTATTCCGTGAAGACTCAAAAACAGTATCTGACCCATGATCGTATTGAAGATCCAAGACCGATGAATGAAAGATGCGCGGAATAGGTTAGCGCCATCTGCATCCTTATCTCGACTTCGTTTAGCTACCCATCGTCCCGCGACTTGGTCTACATCGATACTCCAAGATCGCCACCAGGAAAGCACGGTACCTTCTCCGCGGCGTAGATAAGCTGCGGGGATGTCAACCACCCGCGAACATGCCTCGCAGAGAAAGCTCCCATCTATTATAGCTCTTGCGCCATCATGAATTCAACCTTCTCATATCGTCCTCTGTTGATCCACGGCTGTAACTAGCTCCACCCTTCGTGAGAGATGTCATCTGATGAGCATGAAACGAACGAGCGCACTGCATTGCTACATCACGTTGCTAACGGGCGGTTGAGCCAACTGCAGCATGAGCACGATGTTGAAGCAGAGAGTATTATTTCGAGCACGCTGACCAAAGAAGAGCAAGAAATAAGTTGGGGCCTGGTGGGCGAGAGATTGCCGTATAACGATTATACGACGATTGATTGGCTTCGCGATCTCGTGAGTCTTCTCTGCGCCGCTGGCTCCCCTTCTTTTGGATGTCAACATTATCTGATAATCATAACTAGGTCAAAGACTCGTCTCGTTTCCGGTACATTCAATCCCGCAAAGGACTCCGCTACCATGCGATTTCACTCTTTGAAGCTTGCTCGGGATGGATAGCAGTCGTTGCCATTGGAGCTGTAACGGCGTGTATAGCCTTCTTTGTAGACGTCGCCGTCGTCACCGTTTCGGATTGGAAGGTGGGCTACTGCACCACGAACCCCTTCCTAAGCCGCGAAGCATGCTGCACCGACCGTACACCCCTTGTCCACTCTGACCCAGTCTCTGAACCCCACTGCGAAAACTTCCACCCATGGACAGACAACTACACTGCCTCCTTCGCCATATACGTAGGAATGGCGCTTGTATTCGGCATCATAAGCTCCACCGCCACCATGCTCACAAAGAGTACGCTACCCGTTGCTACCCCTGACACCGTCTCTGGGGACGAGGTCCTTCCGAAGGGTAAGACAATGTACATGGCAGCCGGCAGCGGCATCCCCGAAATCAAAACCATGCTCTCGGGCTTCGTCATCCCTTCTTTCCTGTCCCTCCGCGTGCTCGTCGTCAAAGCCTTCGGCGCCGTCTTCGCCGTCTCCACAGGCATGTGTCTTGGCAAGGAAGGCCCCTTCGTGCACATCTCAACGTGCGTGGGATACCTCGTCGGCAGCCTGTTTCCAAAGTATAGAGACAATGGCCGCAAGATGAGAGAGCTTCTGAGCAGTGCGTGCGCAAGTGGTCTCAGCGTCGCGTTCGGGGCCCCCATTGGCGGCGTGCTGTTCAGCTATGAGGAGATCAGTACCTACTTTCCGCGGACGGTGCTGTGGCGTGCGTTTCTGTGTAGCATGGTCGCGGCGATGGTGTTGAAGGAGTTGAATCCGATGGGGACGGGGAAGTTGGTGCTGTTTGAGACGAACTACGACACTGACTATCAGCCCGTGCATTACTTGGTTTTCGTGGTGCTGGGGGTCGCTGGTGGTGTTTTCGGAGGACTGTTCTGCAAGTTGAACTTCAAGTGGTCCAACTGGTTCCGATCCTTTGAGGTTGTGAGAGGAAATCCTGTGCTGGAAGTGGGCATTGTGGTGTTGGCCACGGCGCTGCTGCAGTTTCCGAATCCGCTGACGCGCGACCCGGGGGATGTTGTTATCAAGAATTTGCTTGTCGACTGTGGGGAGGGCAGTGCTGCAGCATCCTCGTGGGTATGTCAGAACGAAAACCAAGATGGCGAGGTAAGTTGGACATACATAGGTAGGATCCTCTGATACCTAAGCCCTCAGTCCTCTATCTGACTGGCTTATCCAGGTTACCTTCTCTACGGCACCTTCACGAAACTCCTCCTCACCACCTTGACCTTCGGCATAAAAGTCCCCTCAGGCGTTATAATCCCTGCGCTCGACGCCGGCGCGCTCTTCGGCCGCCTGCTCGGAATCTTCATCCCTAGCATCTCCCCAGGCATCTTTGCCCTCGTTGGATCTGCCGCTTTCCTCGCCGGCGTCTCCCGTATGACCATCTCTCTCGCGGTCATCATGTTCGAACTCACCGGTTCTCTATCTTACACCGTACCCTGTATGCTCGCTATACTGGTTGCGAAGTGGGTTGCGGACGCGATATCCGCGGAAGGCGTGTATGATCTTGCCCAAACGGTGTTGGGGCACCCTTTTTTGGATGCGGATGCAGCGGTGAAGGTGGTGAGGGGGCAAGGATTGTTGGTCGAGGTGCTTGTGCCACCGCGGCAGACAATGGAGGAGATCACTGTGGAAATAGGAGTCGGGGAAGATAGCACAGATGCGAGAACCTTGAGAGAGAAGTTAGGGTTGCTGAAGGGGAGGGGATTGATGGATGCGGGGCTCGTGCTGGTGCAGAAGCCGAGTGCTGCGATGCCAGCCATGCTACAGGGCTATATCCCTCAAGCTGAGCTAGAATTTGGGCTTACGAGGTTGTGTCCATCTGAATTGGCTTCAGATTGGAAGGTCCGCCTCCTGGGCAACCAACAAGATGATGGGCCAGCGCCGGATGCACTGGAGGTCGATCTGACGCCGTTTGTGGATCGGGCTCCTCTGACTATCTGTGCGCGAGCACCACTAGAGTACGCAGTCGAGATGTTCAGCAAGCTAGGATTAAAGTATCTCTGTGTTACTGAAGAACGTACGGGTGCTCTTGTTGGAGTGGTCATCAAGAAGCGACTGGTCGGGTATTTAGAACAGGTTAAGGAAGGTGTTCAGGTCGAATGAAAGTGCTTGGTGTGGCAGAGCAGAGTAGAGATAGAATAACCTGCTATTCTTGCGCACATCTATCTTGCTGGGCCGTACGCTGGATCAATTTATGGTTGGTGAACGCCTGCACAAGAGATGTTCCAACGAATTTGTTACTTGTCCAAAGACGCTCACCAACGATGAGAATGAATGTAGGGGTATCGCAGGAAAATAGCATTCATCTCTTATACATGCTACCTTACAGACCCAAACCTTGTAAAGTCAGATGGCCACAAACTAGAGGCTGAACGGAAATCCCTACTTGTGGAGCGAATATATGTCCAGACATAGCTCGCCCGACTTCGGGCAAGAAGCCATACGCCGCGTTCGTCCTTATCCTGGACCCGGAAAGAGACGTATGAAAATAGACAGGACTAGTGACACATTGACCGAGGATACAGGCGCCGAAAAGGAATCCACTACAGTATCTCCGAAGTACTACGATGCAGTCGACAAAGAAAGATGGGGCTTGAAGCTTCAAGCGGCAGCCTTGTCGGCCTCGTAGGCATCCACGTATTTCTGTGTCAAATGTTTAGCCAAATCATCTGATGAGTCTCGTGAGTGAACGTAACGTACCTGCTTCTCGCTGGCATTGAGTGCTCTCCATTCATTGCCAATGAGCTTGGCACCATCCCCTATTGCGATATTTTTGAAGTCGCCGGATGCATAGCGCTCTTTGTAGAAGCGAATGTAAGGAGGGATCTTGGCGGGGCTGACAGTGTGACGCTCATCGACCAGGCGGGTCCATCGACCAGGAAGCTTGCCTCGCAAACGGGTCCGCGCATAGTTGGCTGCGCGGATTTCCTCTGGAGTATGCTGGCGTATCCAGGCGTCGTACTCGGCACGCTTGGCTTCGGCTCGCTCTTGGGCTAGATGATTGTAATGCTGCGGCAATGTTTAGTCTACGCGTGCGTGTTTTAAAGGGACTAGACGGACCTCTTTTTCAGCAGGCGTCAATGTCTTGAATTTGGATGCCGCAACCTTTATAGCTTGCTGGCACTCAACAACCGAATGGGCCGAAGCACCTTTGACCGATTCGCTAGCGAATACTACCCAGGCAGAGGCTCTACCAAGTGTAGGAGGCCGCAGCGCTCGCTTCTTGAGGTCTTTAATAGTCTGAGCCTCCTTCTCTTCCGGTGTGAGCACCTTCTTCACCTTCTTCTTGGCCGCCTTCTTTGGCACGGCCTTCTTCTTTTTGGCTACAGTCTTGCGCTTCGGCTTCTTGGATGCAGCCTTCTTCGCTGCCGGCTTCTTTGCGGGTTTCTTCGCAGCTGCCTTCTTCACATCGCTCTTCACCTTGGCCGTCGGCTGTGTCGCGCTCTTTGTAGCGTATGCGCGGCGGCGCTCGAGGACTGTAGCATTGTACGCGCGCGCAATGGCACTAAGGGTCGAACGGGAGGTTGCACTGCGAGAGAAAAGGCTGGTATGGAGCAACTGCGAAATGCGCGGGAGGTCGTGCGTGGATGTTTTGGGTACATCCGCTGCCAAGCGGCAGAGCGCGCCGCGAGCCAGCATTGCGAGGGACGGCTGTCGCGAGGTTGTTGCACGCGTTACGGATGGCGAAGGCGACGAGGAAGCTACAGGCGAGCAATTACGGGCACTGAATGGTTGGTGGGATGGGGAATGCGCGCGGGAGGGAGGTTGGGGAGCAAGCTGTTTCAGAGCCCGTGCGCAAAGCACCCCAATCCATATAGGGATACGTCACACGTCAAACTCCTGTGCTGCTGCCAAAGGCAGCGCTCCTTGCTTTGGATGCGACGACTCGAATACGACAGATATCTAGTGACACATTTTGAGCAGAGTTTCCTCGGCGTGGATGGGCATGAGCTATGTCCCAAGTTCATACTTCCCAGCGCGTATCGCCAGGTCAATGCCGTCGCTCTACGGGCCCGATGGTGGGTTAAACAGCATTGGGCGGAGTCTACTTAAATGGAACGCTTTCCTTCGCAAGCTTACCCCAAGCTCTGCAATAGCTTGCTCTCAGTTTAAGCTTTGTGTCTCCGAACCCTGGTTTCATGGTCGTTGTTCACTCCGGGACCTTATAGCTGCGTAAAGTTAGCTTAGTCTTCATGGCAAGAGCATTGGATCGCGTACCTCCATGCGTGGTCTTCATCACCGTACTGGATCGCCTCCATCCAGTCCTTGATCTGCTGCGTGATGGGACCACACTCCTCATTCTCGGCCAGACCACAGTCTACGAGACGTCCTTTCCAGCTGATTCGTCGCACTGGGCTGACAATGGCAGCAGTACCAGCACCGAAAACCTCCATCATTCGCCCCTCATCAGCAGCGTCAGCGAGCTCCTTCATTGTGAATTTGCGCTCCAAGACCTTCCAGCCCTTTGGCTCAAGACGCTCACGTGCGAGTCCGAGCACAGAGTCTCGCGTTACGCCCTCCAAGATAGTACCGTCTAGCGGAGCTGTCAACAGCTCGGGTTGGCCAGTCTCCTTGTTCTTGATCGCTGCGAACAGGTTCATGGTTCCGACTTCGGTGACATACTCCTCTTCGCCGAACAACCACAAGTTCTGGTGGAAGCCTCGGCTTGCTGCCTGCATTTGCGGAACGATGCATGGGGCATAGTTGGCTCCTAGCTTCTTGTCTCCTACACCACCAGGCCAAGCGCGCACAGCGTAGTCTGTTGCCTCCAATGAAACAGCCTTGAAACCGGTCGGATAGTATGGGCCTACGGGCGAGGCGATGACATATAGAAGCGCAGAGGCTGGAGGACCTACGCCAAGGGTGCGCTGAGTGCCTATCATGGTCGGGCGAAGATACAACGAGTAGCCGCGTGCACTGTTCGACGTCAGATTTGAGACTTGGCCAAGCGCAAGCTGCGACTCACTCTGGGATGAAGCGCTCGTCGACCTTGAGAAACTTGCCAATGAGGTCAATCATGGCGTCCCCGTCAAAAGTTGGTAGTGCAATGCGAGCAGACGACTTGTTCAGTCGCGCCATGTTTCTATCGGGACGAAACAATCTGATACCTCCATTCTTGTCTTTATACGCCTTCATTCCTTCAAAGCACTCGAACGCATAGTGAAAAACGCAGGTAGCGGGGTCCAGGCTGAGGTTCTGGTATGGAGTGATGCGTGCTGGGAGCCATCCCTCAGATGCCGTCCATTCGAGCGAGAGCATGTGGTCTAGATGTGTTAGGAAACTTTGCATGCACGTCTTCAAAGCTCGCACCTGAGAAGTTGCGTCCGAAAATGAGGTCTTCCGGGGGCAGCAACGCTTTGGGAGTTGTGGTTTTGGTGATTGAGAGCTTGGAGGGCTCAATATCCTTGATTGTCGTCCCTACAGAGGCATCGGCGTGGATGCTGTAATGTCGCTGGCTCCGACATCGCAACGATGCGCCGAGGGGAATGACAGCAGGACGGGTAGAGCAATTGGATAGCGAAGAGAGCAACCGAAATGACCGCTGTTGAAGCATCGTGGAAGGTTGTCCAGGAAGGAGGACGAGACGGATGGTGATGTGGAGTCACTGGTGTTGCGACGGGAATCTTTTGTATAGCAACCGACGCTTACCGCTCGGAGCTGTCTGCTACTCCCCGATACCGAGGACCAATCGGCGCTCGCAATTCTATCGTGTTCTATGCGAAAGGGCGCAGTTGATTGTGGATGTGAAACGGCAGGAAGAGGTACTAACGGCTATCAAAGGCTATTGCCGAACACTATCAAAAGTGACTCAATCCCCTCTGATTGATGAAGGGAAAGCTGCGACAGAAAGCGCTTAGTCATCACGCTGCGCACTCGATGCCCGGACACTAGCCACAACGTCGCGTGGGGGAGCGCTGATGCATTGTTGAACCCTCTTCGCTTGCTTGCCTGCCGTGGCCTCTTTTCGGAATTCTTGGCTGGCATACATCACCGCAGGACTGCTAGCACACTTCTGTCTAGGTATGATGATATGAGCTGTCGCAGCTGCTCAGCTCTTACCCAGCGCGGTTCGCAATCGCCCGACACAACACTCCCTTCCGTAAAGCTCACCAGCTCATGACCATATCCTCGACCGTGCCATAGGTAGCACCGCGCCTCTGTGACCGTCGCCATGTTCTCCAAGTTCGCGTCCGACTTGTCCAAATCGTTCAACTCGAACATAACGTCCAACTACTCGCTCAGTCCGGAGCCCACGTCGTTCTCGGGGCCATGGAAGATATACGATGCGAAGAAGAAGTCAACTAAGAAGGCTGTGTCAGTGTTTATCTTTGAGAAGAAGTCGCTGGAGCCTCCAGGAGGCGCGAGTCTAGGCGGACGGTCATCGGGAGTCTCAGGACTCAAACAAGCGCAGGGAGAGGTCATTGAAAGGCTCAAGAAGGAGGCAAGCTCGCTTGCGCGGCTGCGACACCCCAGTGTCCTCGAGCTAGTCGAGCCTGTAGAGGAGACACGAGGCGGGGGTCTGATGTTCGCGACGGAGCCTGTCACGGCATCGCTCGCTGGTTTGTTACAAGAGAAGGACGAGCAGGAAAAAGCCGGCGGCGTTGGCGGTCGCAGGAGTCGATACGTTGTAGAAGAGGCAGATGGACAGAAGCGAAGACGAGAGCTGGAGATCGACGAGTTGGAGATACAGAAGGGCCTGCTCCAGATTGCGAAGGGGCTCGAGTTTCTGCACGAGAGTGCGGGCTTGGTGCACGCCAACCTGACACCAGAGGCCATATTCATAAATGCTAAAGTAGGGAATACCAAGTCTGTATATTTGATCTCTTTACTGATTCGCGTGACAGTCTGACTGGAAGATATCCGGTCTCTCTTTCTGTACGCCGCCCGAGAACTCGACTAAAGCCACGTCTGTGTCGCCCATCTCCCTCTCCGAAGCCTTGAACTACGACGCACGGTTGCCACCATACGTTCAATTGAACCTAGACTACACATCCCCAGATTTTGTCATGGACGGAAACGTAACTCCAGCAGCAGACATGTTTTCGCTGGGCATGATGATCATCGCCTTGTATAACTCACCGCACAAGAGCCCTATGGAATTCCACGGCAGCCAATCTTCATATAAGCGGGCATTCTCATCGCCGTCTTCGGTTCCGAATAAGACAAACAACTTCATGTCTTCCCAACCTATGCCGAGGGACGTTGTCAATGGAGTGTTGGACCGACTTATCACAAGGCGACCGGCCCAACGGATCAACGCCCGAGAGTTTCAGCAAGCACAATACTTTGACAACATTCTAGTATCTACGATTCGATTCCTCGATTCTCTGCCGGCGAAAACCCCGAACGAGAAGCAACAGTTCCTCCGTGGACTACCTAGAATCCTCAAGGAGTTTCCGAAATCCGTGATGGAGAAGAAGGTCTTGCCGGCCTTGCTGGAAGAGACAAAAGACCGTGAGCTACTCGCTCTAGTAATGCAAAATGTTTTCAAGATCATAACGATGCTACCATCGGGGAAGCGCGCTTTCACCGAGAAGGTCATTCCAAAGCTACGAGAGACTTTTTTGAACACTCCAAAAGGCACTGCCCAAGAACGCGACAGCTTGAAAGAAGCTGGTTTGATGGTTTTACTTGATAACATGACTGTAGCCGCAGAAAACTGTGGCGGGAAGGAATTCAAGGATGATATCCTGCCCATCATCAACTACGCCCTTGAGTCGCCTACCCACTCATTGGTAGATGCTGCTCTGCGCACGCTTCCCGTGGCCCTGCCAATCCTTGACTTCTCAACTGTCAAGAACGAGCTTTTTCCTGTTATTGCCACGATATTCGCGAAGACCAGTAGTATGGGAATCAAAATACGCGGCCTCGAAGCTTTTCGAACATTGTGCGGAGGTGGGAATGAAGAGCAGGATGGATTTCAGGGCGATGGTCTTACTGGTATGGTTGAAACTTCGAAACCAAAACCGAATGTGTCAATTCTGGATAAGTATACGATTCAAGAAAAGGTTGTGCCGCTGCTTCGAGGCATCAAGACAAAGGAGCCTGCTGTCATGGTCAGTTCTACTTCTTACTATCAACGGTCGTATTGATACTGACGCCACCTTCAGATGGCAGCTTTAGACGTGTTCAAAGCGATCGGTTCTCAAGTCGATAGCGACTTCCTAGCGGTGGACATCCTTCCAATCTTATGGCAATTCAGTCTGGGACCACTGCTTAACCTTGCCCAATTTCAGGCATACATGATATTGATCAAGTCGCTGTCGGCACGAGTCGAGAATGAACAAACTCGGAAACTGCAAGAACTAGGAGCAAACAACGCGACTGCTACTACGCGGAATGAGTTCATGAGCTTCGGTGGCCTGCCCGGGACTAATGGTTTGGACACAGCCAATGGGGCTGGAGAGGCCGATTTCGAAGCTCTCGTCCGAGGCAATCAAGGCACGAGCACAGGTCCAGATATGCTCGGTGGTGATCCTTGGGCAAATGCTCCTACGTCTGCCTCCTCTTCAACCGTGTTGCCGTCCAGACCCGCTACAAATCGTGTCGGGTCAGCTAGAAACGCGTCGCCTGCTGTAACATTTTCATGGTCTAGTCCTCCAGTATCACCTCCACCACCGACAAATCTAGCTGCTCCACAAGCGCAAGGAGGTCTTCGGACTATCACACCAGACAACACCATGAATTCCATCAACTCCGCTTTCCCTGCCATGGCACCTGCAAACCCAGGCATAGGCTCTTCGTTCTCCCAGCCACAGCAGAAGCCAGCACTCAACATGAGCAGCATGATGTCTCCTTCAGCAACTACGCCATCCTATAGCACTCCAAGTGCGGGCATCGACTGGAGTAAGGCGAGTGGGACTCCTTCTCTAACTTCGAATCCATGGGGTAGCTCTGGCACGATGGCCAACTCTACAGGTAGCCTCTCAAGTTTCTCGATGGCTTCTCCAGCGGTGCAGACGCAGTCGCAGTCGCAGAGCAACCCTTATTCCGCTTTCAGCATTGCACCTCCTCCTGTCAAATCGACAAATTCTTTCGGCATCCCACCACCTCCAGGCGCTGGCAAAACTTTCAGTATAGCACCCCCGCCGAGCATGGGTGCACGGGCAAGTAGTGCTAGCAATGGTCTCAGCATGAACAGCATGAACAGCATGAACAGCATGAACAGCATGGCGTCGAGAATGGCTCCGCCCCAGAGCCAGAACCAACAGAAGCCTGCTCCCAATACGAGCTGGGGAAGCGGCGGAGACAGCCTGATATGACATGATTGCGAATATGAGAGGAGCAGAAGCGAGGTTGATGATCGATTGTGTAATTTAGCGGGCGCGTTGGGTTTTCCCGGGATAGATATTTGGCGGCGCAAAAGTCGAGGCATGACTGGATACGACAGGATATTTTATGCATTTCGGGAAGGTTGCGTGTGCGGTGCTGAGAAGCTTTTGCTCGGCGTTGCCTAGAAACCAAGACCCCATGGCGGCTGATCGTGTGCTAACAAGCCTTGGTGAAGTTTCCATGACCACACCAGTAGAAAAAGACTCGACATATGCGGTTCTTGAACAGGCCATTTTTGCAACGTTCCTTGTGTCTTTTCTACACTGACCATGGCCGTACCATGGTCGCAAAGCGTACGGTCCTCGGGGCTCAGTATAACCTGGGATTCGCCCAGCCGGCGACTTAAGGGAGCCTGCGTTGGGCAAGTCTCTTGGACACAATCACCGAACGCACGATCCATTCTGAAGCCAAGGCATATTTCGTGATGGGGAAAAAGAAAAAAGAAAAAAGAAAAAAGCACAGGATGGATCACAGGACGCTGGGATTAGGTTGCGGCTGCATCATTCAGATGCGTAAACAAGCGATGATGTGATTGACCAGGGTGAATTGCGTATCTGGTCCAAGCTTTTGGGTCAAGCCCGCCTAAGCGTCGTTGGTTTGGGTTAAGCTCGAATACCCAGCCTAGGCCGGCACTGGGCAAGGCATCGCAGTGACGTCGCATGCTGCAGCAACACGTCCAGGCGTGCCGCGATGCTGACCGGGATGCTGCGTGGTTGGGAGATCTGCAGATGGCATCGGGGGAGATGTCGAAGGTGGAGAGACGGGTTCGAGCCGGGAGACATTGCTGTTCAAGCAGGCGAAGAAGAGTTGGTCGTACGGGGTCCGCGTGGGCGTCTGTTCGCGTTTCGACGACTTGGAATGCTGCACAGGCCCGCCCGTTTTGCCCGCCAGCGTTGCTCCCGGCGGAAATACCACGCGCGCTTGTGCAACTTCGCCCCCGGAGACCCGCCGCCTGTGGCGGTCGAGGCGTTCGAGTTTTCGAGGCGTCTGGCGTCACGCTGCAGTCTGTCGACGATCGGAGCCGCCGACACAACGAGTCAATGGTCGCGTAAAGGAGATTTTCTAGTGAGCATGCTATAGTAGGCGTCGCTGTAGGGACCCGGGCAATCGGTCTTTGTATGCCTTGATAGGCCGTTTGCAACCATGCGCCCCGGGTTAGAGTGTGCGCCCTCCCCCACAAGGCGCCATCGGGGCGTCGAGCGTTCGGAACCGTGAAGCTAAGCAACCCGCCTTGTGTCCGCCTGTAGGCCATCGCCAACTTCCAAGCCATCGTTTTTCACTCCGTAACTCACTGGAACCCTGCACCACTATCCCAGCTGCGCTGATGAGCTGCGCTGGTGTCCGTGCAGATCCTTCCACGCGAGCCCTCTTATTCCAAGCCTGCCCACTACGGAAAGCGCTTCTCTTTGCTTCGCACCTTCCCTCACACAACCTTCCTTTGGGATTTGCACAACGAGAGACGGCTGATTAATGCTGCCAGACGTTTCCCGTCGGACCTCCTACTACACCACCTTCATCAAGGCCATCCGGTCAATCAAATGGCGTTAGGTTTCGGAGCCAAGGCCGATCCGGTCGACAGTAGCAACGACAACATCAACGGCACGGCAGAGGAACTGTACAAGAAGGATGCCGAGAAACAGTCCATCGACAATGGCCGCCGCGGCAGCAGGCTCGAAGGTCCCGCGCGGCGCGACATGGACAGCAGTGACGAGGCCAGTGTCTCTGTAGGCAAGCAGATTGAGCTCGAGGCCGGCAATGCCATCCAATATCGTACTTGCAGCTGGCAAAAGGTGTGTTCTTGTTCCCTCGTATCCTGGGCGTATTCAAACCCGGACACGGTGCCCTCGTTCCATGGTACTAAGTCTCGTAATGTAGACGGCCGCCCTGCTATTCTCCGAGTACATCTGCTTGGCTATCATGTCTTTCCCGTGGTCTTACTCTGTTCTCGGATTGGTACCGGGCCTGATCTTGACCGTCGTAGTCGCGGCCATGGTCTTGTACACGTCACTCATTTGCTGGTGAGTTGATCCTTCACGTGCACTCATCAACAGGTCTGATTCTTTGCAGGGAATTCTGCATGCGCCACCCAGAAATCCGTGATGTCTGCGATCTTGGCCAGATGATCTTCTACAACCACCGTTGGGCTTTCTGGTTCACGGCCGTCATGTTTCTGCTGAACAACACCTTTATTCAGGTACGAAATCTTTTCTTGAGAAATTCAGACGCTAGCTTACCAGTACTAGGGACTGCACTGCTTAGTGGGAGCCAAATATCTCAACACCATGACTGGACACTCCGTATGCACGATCGGCTTCTCTGCCATTGTGGCGGTCATCTGCTGGCTCTGCTCACTTCCGCGCACCTTCAGCGCCCTTTCCAAAGGTGCAACCATTTCAGCATTCTTCACCTTCATCTCAGTGATGCTCGCCACGATATTTTCTGGTATCATGGACCACCCGAAAGGTTATCCGATCGCTGAAGGACCCATCGAACCCATTGTCCTCGCCATTCCTGCCAAGGGCACCACTTTCGTCGCGGGGATGAGCGCCTTCATGAATATCAGCTACACCTTCATTGGCCAGATTACGCTTCCCAGTTTCATTGCCGAGATGAAGGAGCCTAAGGATTTCCCCAAGGCGCTATGGGCCGTCACCATCGCCGAAGTCATTGTTTTCGGTCTCGTTGGAAGCATCGTCTATGCCTACACTGGCACCCAGTACATGACAGCGCCGGCCTTCGGCTCCATCGGAAACGAAGTCTACCTCAAGGTGTCTTTCTCGTTCATGATTCCGACCATCATCTTCCTGGGTGTCTTGTACGCATCTGTGTCCGCACGCTTCATCTTCTTCCGCTTCTTCAACAACACGAGGCACATGGGTAACCACACGTTGCTCGGCTGGGCTTCTTGGGCCGCGATTCTCGCTGTTCTATGGGTCCTGGCTTTCATCGTTGCCGAGGTCATTCCCTTCTTCTCGGATCTGCTCTCGCTGATGAGCTCGCTCTTCGATGCCTTCTTCGGCTTCATTTACTGGGGCGTTGCGTACTTCCGCATGCGGGAAGCTGACTACGGCCGCGCTTACTTCAAGAACCGAGGCATTCGAGGCTGGGCCGGCTTCCTCTTCAATGTAGCTCTCTGCTGCGTTGGTCTCTTGTTCTTGTCTGGTGGTACATATGCTACAGTGCAGAGTATCATCGATGGATATGAGGCAGATAATTTTGGTGGTGCATTCACATGCCAAGACAATGGTTTGTAGATGAAAACATAGGGTGATTATATTGATTCGTCATTGAGGTTATTTTGTAGACTACTGGTACAAAAGGGTAGAAAGGCATCATGAAAATTACGTCGCTTAGAGGGAGCTCTTTGACAAGCGCGAATTCGATAACAAAATTCATAAATTGAAGATACAAAAGCATTCTCCACGTTGTCTCGTTGTCTCAACACTGCCCATGCTGTGCCGGCTGTCATGTGAAGCAATGACGTCTCGCTAACGCGATTGCCGAAAACACCAAGCTTTCCCCACGTTGCATCTCGAACTTCTTCAAAGAACGCCAGTACTCCGGCCGTTACACGTCTTTCCCGAAATCCCCGTTGCACCAAATTCCTTTTTTCGTCGCAGTGCCGCAAACATGAGCGAGTACATTGATTTCAGCCAGCCCACTTTGTGGGGTGAGTACACCCCGCCATGCCGTCCCAGAGCTCGAGGCGATCAAAGAAGCAGCATAGTAACGTAGTACAGTATCGGTGGCGACTATCCTGTTCAATCCGACGTTCTGGAAGTAAGTCAATGCTAGCATACCCTTCGTGAAGATGTACTGAAGCTAATTGCACCGTATCTAGCATCGCAGCTAGTCAAGGTACGCAGAAACCGAGCCAACCCCTCACAACACGGCCGACGAGAAAGGAAAATAAGTAAAGAAAGATTTTGCTGACCAGACCCGCCCTCGCTCTAGAATACCACAACAAAGTCCTCACAAAGCTGTTTGGCGGCAATCCCCGCCTAGGATGCTACGCCCTCGCCGTGACCATCTTCTCCCTCGGCATCATCAGAGACTACCTGTACGCCCCCCTCCCCTCCTCACACCCCTCCGCACGCTTTCCAAATCTGTACATCACGCTGGCAAAAAAAAGCTGACCCATTCGCGCCGCAGCTACGACACTGCCCTCAGCAACCAACCCAGCCACCCGGCGCTCCTGACCCCCGTCGTCCACCTCGCGGCGCTCCCCCTCTTCGCGACGGGCACCACGCTCGTGCTCTCGAGCATGTGGGCCCTCGGCGTAACGGGCACCTACCTCGGCGACTACTTCGGCATCCTCATGGACGCGCCCGTCACCAGCTTCCCCTTCAACGTGTCCGACGCGCCCATGTACCACGGCTCCACGCTCTCGTTCCTCGCCACCGCCATATGGAAGGGCAAGCCCGCCGGCATCTTCTTGACCGCCGTCGTCGCCGTGTGCTACAGCGTGGCCCGGAGGTGGGAGGATCCCTTCACCGAGATGATATACCAGAAGAGGGAGGAGGAGAGGAAGGGCGGGAAGAAGGCGTTGTAGAAGGTAATGCTGTCGGAGTGAGAGCCTGCAGGATTGGCATTGGGGGAAGGGGGGATCGGCTATTAGCACGAAGTAGCATTGGCGATGTAGCTAGGTGACGCTCTACGCATAAAGGATATGTAATGGGGCAAAGACATGGTGCCGAGGCGGGGCGAGGGATCGGTCGACGATAGCGGGCATTCAACTGCTTCCGCATGGAAGCACTCGTGACGAGAGGAGAAGTGCACTCCCAGATAGATGAGAGACATAGTATGAAAAGTTTTGACCTGTGATGCTAGCCCAAAGCGACAACCCCAGCGACAACCCTCGACCAGTCAAACGTGCATGGTTATGTGCCACTCATCACAGGATAGACGTCGAGAAGTTGATAGAATGTTTATTGATTAGGCAATCATTTGCATTAACAAGAGTTTTCCCGCTCTCAGCTCCAAGTTCGCTTGGGCATCCTGCACAGCTGGCCAAGAATTAAAGAAACAACAACCAGCTGTCATTCCTAGTCAAACCAACTACTTGGAAACAACCAAGAAACTCAAGCCACGAATCGTAGCATAAGCGCCTCACTATCATTCCTGCCACCTCCAGCACAGTCTTGCCACGTACATGCAAGCTGAAGGTTTCTAATGAGAGTGCTTTACTCTTCGCCTTCAACGGGAATCTCCTCGTCGTATTCCTCCTCTCCCTCAGAGATGGAGGCCTCCTGGTACTGCTGGTACTCGGAAACCAAGTCGTTCATGTTGGACTCAGCCTCAGTGAATTCCATCTCGTCCATACCCTCACCAGTGTACCAATGCAAGAAAGCCTTGCGCCTGAACATAGCAGTGAACTGGTCACCAACACGCTTGAAGAGCTCCTGGATGGAGGTCGAGTTACCGACGAAGGTGGAGGACATCTTCAGGCCACGCGGCGGGATCGAGCAGAGAGCAGTCTGGACGTTGTTGGGGATCCACTCAACGAAGTAAGAGGAGTTCTTGTTCTGAACATTGCGCATCTGGTCCTCAACCTCCTTCATGGAAACCTTACCACGGAAGATAGTGGAGCAGGTCAGGTAGCGACCGTTGCGGAAGTCGGAAGCAGCCATCATGTTCTTGGGGTCGAACATCTGCTGGGTGAGTTCGGGAACGGTGACGGCGCGGAAAGAGTAGGCACCGCGGCTGGTAAGGGGAGCGAAACCGACCATGAAGAAGTGGAGACGAGGGAAGGGAACCATGTTGACGGCCAGCTTGCGCAGGTCAGAGTTCAGCTGACCGGGGAAACGAAGAGAGGTAGAAACACCCGACATGACGGCGGAGACGAGGTGGTTCAAGTCACCATATGAAGGGTTGTTCAGCTTAAGGGTCCTCATGCAGATGTCGTAAAGAGCCTGCAGATTGTTAGCGGGCGATCTAAGTGTGCACTGTCATGTGCTGCGGATAGTTGCGCACCTCATTGTCAATGCAGAAGGTCTCATCTGAGTTCTCGACCAACTGGTGGATGGAGAGGGTGGCGTTGTAGGGTTCAACAACGGTGTCGGAAACCTTGGGGGAAGGTACGACGGAGAAAGTGGCCATCATACGGTCGGGGAACTCCTCGCGAATCTTGGAGATCAGAAGTGTTCCCATACCGGCACCAGTTCCACCACCGAGAGAGTGGGTGATCTGGAAACCTTGCAGGCAGTCGCAGCCCTCCGCCTCGCGGCGGACGACATCGAGCACCTGGTCGACCAACTCGGCACCCTCAGTGTAATGACCCTTTGCCCAGTTGTTACCAGCACCTGACTGGCCGAAGACGAAGTTGTCGGGACGGAAGAGCTGTCCGAAAGGTCCCGCACGGACGGCGTCCATAGTACCGGGCTCCAAATCGACGAGGACAGCACGGGGCACGAACTTGTTGCCGGTCGCCTTCGTCTCGTTAGCTGATAGCTCTTTCTATCGGGTCTCTATCGGGGCTATATACCTCGTTGAAGTAAACGTTCATGCGCTCTAGCTGGAGATCCGAGGTGCCATTGTAGCTAGACGAAATTAGTACTTCTGTAATGCAAGGACAAGCTTTTGGCTAGAAGTTACTCACACGCCGGAGCCGTCAAGGCCGTGCTCTCCAGAAATCTGCTGCCTATCCGCATGTCAGTCGTCGTCGCATGAGCAGAGCTTTTGGCTGGTCGACGCACCAGAAGGCGGCACCAATTTGGTTACCCTATACCCGTCAGTAGATTCTCAATAGCTCATGCAGAGGTATACGTACACATTGGCCGGTCTGAAGGTGAACCTGTCGCGCAAAGTCATGTCAGCAGGTGGTCTCTCCATGTTGTGTTGTCCCTGAGGCGGAAACGCGGGGCAAAGACGCGCATCAACAAATTTGCCTGGGGCGGACAATACTTACGATCTCACGCATGGTGGCTGGTTTGTAGAGAGTAAGGGTATTGGCGAGAGCTGAGAATGGGTTGAGCTGGGCGAGGACTGTCTTGCAGTGTCGAGAGTGGAGCGAGGACAGGAGAGCAGAGCGGTGAGGGTGTTGTGGGTGGCTATTTACCGCGCCAGGGCCAGCACAGACCGTCACGCTAGTCTTGTTTACGCGCCTCTTCCCTGGTTCAACGAGCAGCAGGCACCAGCTTTCTGCACCCGTTCCTGCCACGATGCGGCCTGCACAAATTCACAACGGGATCACAGAGACTGAAGGAGTCTTGCTGCAGCATTATTCTGCTATATGCAGGCATTGATGCATCTCTGCTGCGAAATCGATGTGCCGGCCGGACTTGCAGATCGCTTCGAAGCGGTACGCTGCATACCGCCGGCATAAACCTCAAGGTCACCAATGCATATGCCGCCAAGTCAGGGCGAATCACCCAAGTCTACACACGTTAAGAAATGACTGCTCGTACGGGCTTCTCGGCAGAATTCTACCAACAACACCGTAAGAAACCGATATTACCAATCTCATCGCCCGTTATCTTCTACAGAGCTTTCTTTGCTGCACCATTGGCGCTGCCATCGGCCCGTCCATGGACCCTATTCTGCTGCCTAATCACCATTGGCATTGTTGTGAAACGAGGCCAGTGTAGCTTGTAATCATCCTGCCTGCCGTTCAGACAATGCCGAAGCCAGATGCCCCAAACGATATAGCAGTAGCCGCCCAGCCCCGTCATCAGATGCCACCCTAAGAACGCGCGAAGTCAGTACTTGTTTCCTAAGCATGCAATGCATGAACACTTACAACCATGGAGTTCCAAGAAGAATCCCCAGGGCATCCCGATCTCCCTTCGCCAGCGCCTCAGGGTCGAGCAATGGGCAATATCGAGGTACCAGAACAAGAATCCGCCGAGGAATATGCTAAGACCCCACGCAATCATAACCCACATCTCTTTCAGGATAATCATATCTCTATGATTCTCCCGTTTTTGTATGGCTTCCTTCGTGCCATTCGCATACTCTTTGGATCGGAATTTTGGCCGAAGGGTGACCTCCATGACATACACAGCCCGAAAGAAGACCACAGCTGTCAAGATGGCGTATGTGGTCTGGTGGAAAACGGGGTCTTGCAGAAACTAAAGGTCGATTTGTAAGCGAATGTCTCGAATGTGTCATGTCGTGTCTTGTCATAGCTCTTTACACAGCTGAGTATCGGTACTTTATGTTACATGATGCAATATAGACGGCACATGTGCCAAATCCTTTGGGCATTTGGGCAGTGGCTCGGGTTCACTTACATGGTAGTACAGGGTAATGAAAAGAGATAAGCCAACTAATGAAACAGCCAGGATCGTTCTTTGATTCCTCGATCTACCGTATGAGAAAGTGACATAACACATGAGACATGTAGTGTATATCATCGATAGCTCATCTATAAGCTGCATTGGGTCTATCATACATGCACAGTCAGAGACGTTTCGGCACAGACTCGATAAGGAAGTAAACGTACATTTGAGGGAAGAATGGAAAAGGAAGGAGCCCGTTCCAACCAGCAGATACCCGATATATGACACTAAAAAGACGGTGCCGTGGCCGTTGCTCAAGCAATTGTGGATGCCCTTAGCGGACAGATACATGAACCAAACGTTTGTCTTCTTGTGGGTTAGCAAAAGAGGTTCAGTGGCAGCCGAGCCTGTTACTTACCAGGGTATTGATGATTTCCGCAGAGTATATTGTTGCATAATAGTCCTTGCGGAAAGTTAACAAGGCAATCCCGGGGGCGATACTTTGGCCGTACTTCTTCGCACCAGTTCAGTGTAGACGTGACGGGTGACCATCGCCCTTCTTGTGCGGGTGGATATTCTACAGATGGCAGCCATTTGAAAAGCTGTGCAACCATGATTATCAGATTCCGTAGGCGTGGTTGTAGAAGCTGGAGAAGAAAAGAAGAAACCTGAAACGGGCCAACAGGAGAAATTCGGAAAGCCCGGGATGTGCGTGCTGATGAATGGAGCGTGATTCGTCAATGTGGATATTCCATGTTGTGCATGGGAAGACAGAGACTGAAGACGTGGATTCAAAGAGGAGAAGCACTGGAAAAGTCTCTACGACCGTGAATCCTTAGCCCTTGGCTGCGTACTTGAACAGAACAATCCCCAGACCAAATGCTTGGTGCGTCATTGCTTAGTTTGCGCGGGCGCGCGTGGCCCGTGCTTATCGGAGCGGCAAGGCTAACCGAGCGCGGATCCTGCACAACGCCTACAGGCACTATACAGGATCAACTCTACCACGATAATTCTTGGAGCCCATAATGTCGATACCTAACGAGGCCCTACAAAAGGTAGCGATTATGTCATTTGCTGCAAGGCGTGGGCTCATCATGCATAGATCCTCCAGGAGATAGGCCAGAAGAAGGCTTTCGCCGAACAGCAACTCGTCCTCGTAAAGCAGCAGAAGGTCGCCAACAGCCGAGAAAGTCGGATGCTACAGCTTACTACAAGCGAGATGGAGTCGCTACCCAAAGAAACAAAGGTTTACGAAGGTGTAGGGAAAATGTATGTTTGAGATCTCTACCCCTGGACTGCCCCTCTAAATCTGCACAGGTTTGTCTGTACACCGATTCCAGATGTACAGAAACGGATTTTAGATGAGAGTGATAAGCTGAAGACTGAGTTGTCCAATCTCAACAAGAAAGAAGACTATCTTGAAAAGACGTACGAGAACAGCAAGAATAGCCTCGAGCAAGTACTTGGGGGAAGAAGCGGATGAGTAATTCAGCTCATGGGTAGCAACGCATCACTAGACAAAGAACACAGAGGCTCTTACGAAATCAAAGACGAATGTCAGAGTAATGACTGGCCACCGAGTCTTGGTACTGCGAGCAAGTGGACTCTACGGGGCTAACAGGCTCAACACTTGTCCCGCTCAATGTCGTTGAGCGGCGATCTGATTAACTTATATCCACTTTAAAATCAACTTCAAGACGTTGAGAATACATCTTCATTTCCTGACGTTTCCTCAGTCAATATATTACCGTACATCATCAAGTATGTTAGTAACAAGCATTACGGACCGGGGTCACAAATGACCACTTGCACTCCAAGCTGTATGACACACACACCAATAGTGTTTGCATCCATTCTTCGCTCAAAAGAACTTTAAATGAGAAGAGTCGTCTACGTTCGCGGGCCAGCTCAATTCTAAACATCGCTCATTCCACCTTTGACAGGCCATTGCACTGTCACGCCGTCTAGTTCACACATCTTGATTACAGCGCAATAACGTTGTGGAGGACTTCGAAACTTAACCTGAGTATTTCCAATGACGTGGCGCGGGTATTCCTGGGCGGACAGCTGCACGCGGTCGTTCACACTGACCATTGCTAGTCAACATCACCGGCTATACGCCCCGTCTTTACTTTCTTTTCTCCACAAATGATACAAATACTTGGATGATCTCAAGCATGTCATGCCAGCCAATGTCTTCCCCACGGTCATCTACGTGTTCTATATCAACCTCAAGGAGATGACGCCAAAAGCCTACAAATATATCATAGATTAATGGACCTCAACATACAAGAAGCAGGCAACTACTACAGCACGGCGACTACAAACCAGGGCATCACGGACTGGATTGTAACGGTGAGCATATCGTATCAGTGTCGTCGATTGGTGTTCTCTCAAATACCCATGGTGATAATGGTGATTGATCTGGCATTGAGACTTTGGTCGTATATTTCGACTGTACATGGTCACGTTTTCCTCTGCCAGAGGTATGTTATAAGTTCATACTACTGTATAATTTTTAAGGCGGAGATATAGCGTAGAGGTACCCTCTGTTTCCTTCGGTATTGTCAACTTTGAGCACTTGAGTAGGAATGGCTGTTTTAGAAGGCCCTCTTCAAGAGATGATGGAGGGGAATGGAACGCCACAGAATGGGGATTGCGTCAGCCAGCACCAACAACCAACACGACACGACCTCTGGGACCCCGCCGGAAGCAAGACGAACACCGATGACACTGGTTTGAGACCTTTTACTGAAGACGGCAAGCCGAATTTGTGGTCGGCCAACTTACGCGAATCAGTGCAGCACAGGTACAGAACCCCCAGCCAGTTGAGTCGCTTTCGACTCTGCGACTGCTATTTTTCTAAAGTTTCAAATCAAGTAGTGCCGGCACAGGAGAGCCATGATTAAATATAGACGACACTGGAACATGGAATCGGCCCCATCGTCAAACCATCTTGGCGCTATTCTAGCTGACCCTTGCCAGGTCGGGCTCGGAGGCCAGCCCGATGTCGGTAGCGTCTACGGCTGAACAAGACTGTCGAGAGTGCGCTGCTGCTCCGTGGCACAAGGCCATGAGGTTTGGGCGGATGCTCCCATGCTGACTCGAGCATGAAACAGTCTCACAGACGACGAACGATCATCCCAATAAAAGTATCACATGCCCTTGCTGTGTTGACGTCGTTGAAGGATGAGGCTGGAAGGATGATTTCCACGGCACGCTTACGCCCCGCCGCGGAACCAGCAAGCACGAGCGTGTTCCGCTTCGCGCGCGGGAACCCCGCCGCAAACATGACCCAACAGACAGAGACAGAGAGGCCGAGCACGACGGCTTTGCTATGCGCAGCGCCAGCAAAACAGGCGCAGACACGCGCACCATGCACCTGTGTCCAGCCTCGGGTCCCGCAGAGAGAGGGGATGTCGCTGTTCTGCCCAGCCATTCGAAGGCTCGATGTCACGCAAATGCAATATGCACCTCGGATCCACACGACCATCAGCCCCAGCATCTGCCTGATGACTTAGTGTGCTTTTGGCCCCCAGGCTGGAAGACGGTCATTTCTTTAGAAATCTCTCGCCGCCGCTCTTCTTCTTTCTTCTTCCTGCCTTTTCTTACGTTTGCCTGATTGATACGCGCTGACACACAGCGTACAAACTGCTGTGCCCCTCGCTTGCTTATTTCAGCCCGGGTCCAGCCCCGCCTCACACGTTGCGCACACGACCAACTCGGATTTTACTGCCAAGTCACGTCTGATCACGCTTGAACATTGATCGCCTGTAGTCTGGGAATTTCTAGATCATATAGTTCGAGAGTTTGGTGTTGCGCTGCACCCATCATGCCGCCCGCCGATTTCTGGGAGGAGGATGAGTGGTATACTGACCGCTACGCCGGCGGCGCCCGCCATGTCCGCGCACCACCACGAAAGGCCCGAGACGATGACTATGGCCGCCGCACCACCGAGTTTCTTGTGCCTGAGTCTCGCACAACCACAAGTCTCCATCGCACCCGTTCGCAAGGCCATTCTCCAGCCCCCAATGTGACCATATACAACACCACCCGCATGGACAATGAGAGCAGTCCGAACGTGCGAACTGAACAAAAGAGTCCCTCGGTAAATCCTTATCCTGAAGCTCGTGGTAGATCTCGCAGAATACCTGGAGAGTGGGGACTGGAGGATGAGCTCGCAGAGCTACGGCTTGATATCGCAAAGCAAGGCCGCTCTCGCTCACGATCCAAACACTACCATCGCGATGATTCTCCCAGTCATGATAGTCACTATGACCGGTGGCAGCTGCAACAAGCCAACCAGCGCATCAAAGAACAAGAAGAGAGGCTCGAAATGGAAAGACGTGAAGAGCTTATCAAGAGGAAGATGGAGCTCAAATATATGAAAGATAGACATGAGCGCGAAGAGGAAGAAGCGCGCATCAAGATGGACGAAGAGCGTCTGAAGCGGGAATGGGAACTCAAGCATGAGCGGGAGGAAAGAAAGAGAATCGAACGTGACGAGGATGCCAAGAGGCAAGAGGACCGCTTAAGGAGGGACTGGGAGCTGAAACTGGAACGAGAGGAAAGGAAGAAAGCTGAGAAGGCCAGAGAAGAAGAGGAGGAACGTAAAAGGCTCATCGCTGAGAACGTTGCGAAGATGGAGAAACGGCAAAGGGAACAAGATGAGGAGCGCAAACGCATTATTGCCGAGAACACCCTCAAGATGGAGAAAGCTGAGAGAGAGCGGAGGGATGCACGCCAGAGAGCCGTCGACGAATTTAACAAGGAGCAGGCCGAGAAGGAGGCCAAAGCGAAAGCAGAGCGCGAGCGCGTCGTGGCTGAGTACGAAGCGAAGAAGATCTCTGATGCAGCTGCGGCTAAAAAGCAGCGTGAAGAGCTCATCATGCAGCTGAGGATCGAAGAAGAGACCCGAAAGCAAAAGGAGAAGGAGGAGTGGGAGCGCTTCCTGATGAAGCAGAAGCAGAAAGAAGAGGAAGAGAAGGCGAAGAAGGAAAAGCAAGAGAAGCAGCTTGAGGAGGAGATGCGCAAGCGCCTTGCACACTTCGGCTTCCAGGATAACCAGATTCAAGCCATGATCAAACCCGAAGATGCCGCCAAGCTTCAGCAGGGCATGGCACCTTCGAACCCGTTGCGTCTCACGCATCAGCCGACATATGTCAAGGTGCACAAGGAGCATCTTGCCGTTGACACCTTACTATACTACGATATCCCATATGAAATTGATAGAGTAAGTCTTGCCAAAGTAGTCTACAGCATATGTTCTAACGACCCAACAGGCCGACCCCAACTACATCATCATCCTTCGCGAAATGGAGCCGCGAGAGACTGAGATTCTATTCGAGCACACACGCCGTCTACGCTCTCGAGCCGGTACTCGCCTTCTTATTGAAGAGCGCCACGACCATGGGAAACCTGAGTACGCTTGGGTGCGCCGTAGGAAGCCGTCGCGATCCCCATCTCGTCGGCGAAGCTCACCCAAGAGAGTCGTCGGTATTAAGGAGATGTTCTTTTGAACAGACGGTGTGACATACTAGACAATTCATTTGTGTTGAGTTTTTTTTTTGGCTTGTGGTGGCTACAGACGCTACAACTGGAAGCACACGTTTTGTTACTTGGATTTATTGCTCTTCAACTTCGTTATACCTTGACTTTGACTGATCTCTACTCTTCATTTCTTAGAGAGGGAGTAATATTTGTGTTATGGTCTCGCATCTTTCAACGAAATATAGGTATGACTTGACGAGGTCGCTCTATGTAGTTACGTCGGCAATGCACAACTAACGCAATACTACGGTTCCATGATGAATCAGCAAGCAAGGTGTAGTCTCTGTCGTGCAACACAATTGATAATCCTCAACCGATGCCCGTCTGCATGCAAGCAAGGTCTTCACCGGTCCTGTACCACCGAGACCTGGATCAGTCCGCTTTATCGATTTCCTAGTACTGCTCTCTGCAACTCTAATGTAGAATCTTCAGTGAAGGAGCCAGGTTCGGGCCGGCTTCGCTGGACGTGCGCGATCGCCGACAGGGTCCGGCGGGTATAGATGCCTCGGCATTTGGCCACAAGGCGGGACATGGGACATGCACTTCACGTCTTCTTCCCTTGGTTAGTATAGCATGCGGTGACTTCATCTCTTTCTGTGAACATGGCAGACGCTGCTTGCGGGCCCTCGAACGCCCTCCAGAACTTCCAGAAGCATACGTCCGTTGACCGGACGCTGCAGCAGGATCGCCTAGTTGGTCGCCATTCTCCCTCGCAAGTCAGTGATCCCTCCCCTTCCTTTGAGCGTATATTCAAATGTGTACAGGGCTTCAGATCGCCTGTCGGTCTCAACAGTGGCGCTCTAGATCAAGAGTTCGAAGCCTTCCAGGCTGGGCATGCTGGACTGCCTCAGCCTGCCTTCCACCATCCCCCTTCGCATCTCGCTCGTCCACCTCCCCCACGATTTGCGCAAGCTCCTCAAGCGCCCGACTGGGCCTCAGACTTCCAGCGCCTCAATATATCGCATACCCCGCCGGTACAGCAGCAGCGCTCTCCCGCACCGAATGCTACGTTATCATGGCACCAAGACTTTATGAGCCAGCAGGGTCCGGCCATGCAGGCGCCGGCCTTCCAACAGAATAATTTTGGAGCAATGTCAGGGTATGGAATGTCTGGGTACGCGCAACCAGCTTTCCAGCAGTCCGGTTTTGGCCTTGTGAACGGCAACTCCCTGTCAGAGGTGGCCCAAGGCAAACAGCGCGCGCAAGAACCAGTACCGCAATTCGATGAGGCGGCTTTCGAGCGCGCTTTCGCAGATGTGCAGCAAGCAGACGAACAGGCACATGCGGAGAGCTTACGGCAACAACAGCAGGAAGCATCGAAGGAGCAGGCTTTCACAGCTACACAAGGTCTTGGGACTGAAGCGGCAACGGATGACTTGCTGGAGACAGAAGATCCTGCGCTGCTTCGAATACGGGAACAACGACCAGGTAAGTTCTGTTCAAGCGATCATGATCTTGGGTGAAGCTGACCAGCCTCTGCAGCTGTGTACGCCGCCCTCAAGCTACGAAGCGCAGTCGATCTCCACCTAGCATCTGAAGCCGCTCCACACCTAGAGGCTCTAGAGACTATGGAAAGCACACACAAACTAACAGAAGATGCGAGCGAGGCGAAGTGGGTTGTTGACACGCTGCAGAAAATCTCCGCCCGGGAAGCTCCTCAAGAGATCAAGACGCGCTCGGAGCGACTGATCAGAGCCATCAACGAACGCCTTATGTCTACCTACCCGCTTCTTTCCATGCCGATACCTATTAACCAGGATCGCATATGGGAGGAACTGGAGGCCGCAGGCTACACCAGAAGTCCCGCCCCAGAGCAGATGATACAGCAACCGGACCAGCAAGAGGAGCAGGAGCAGAAGCAGGAGCACCAACCCCGGCACGACGACGATGAAATGGCACAGACAGCAGGTCGACTCCTCGAAAGGGTGTCCGACAACACGAGCGAAAAGTTCCAAAACAGCCAATTCCTCGAGCTCATGCGGCGCCTCCGCGACCGCGAAGTGCGCGTCGAAGGCGACAAGATGGTCGAAGTCAGTGCCCAGTCTACTTCTTCCCCCTCCACCAGCGAACAGCCACCTCAAGCCCGGCAACCGCACCTGCCGATGACGGCTGTGCCCGAAGTCGACCCGCGCATCCTCGACCACGCAGCCACAGATTTCGCCATGCCTGTCTTTTCAGGCGAGGAGCAGGAGTACGCTCGTTCGCGTCAGTCTTCGCTAGATCACGTTACTGATGAGGTCTCAGATCAATATAGCTACTACAACGTCCACGCCGCGTACCATAGGTGAGGAGCATGGCACACGCATACCGCTCCATGAGCAAGACCTTGATTTAGGAAGGAACGGGGTGTATGGGCTCGCTAGGAATGGTCTGGGCCCGCCCGTGGAGGAGTACATACATTACCATTGAACCGTGCTGGCCTAGCCAGTGGAGAAGATACAGCTGACTGGCTCCATATGAGAAATTGCCTGATCGCACGATGCGAGCAGAAGCCGGGTCGTACCCAAATGCCGAATGTAGAGACACGAATGGGGATGGTCGCGAAGGGAAGTGCATTGGACTGAGCAGCAGTGAGTCGTTAGCCTACATACATGGAACGCCACTATAGAATGGGCGTACGGCGTCGTCGTTTAGGTGGTACTGGACCTTGCACAATTTCAAAGTATATTGTACATTGGTAGACTCGAATAAGAATTCGCCAGCGTTCGTGCTCTGATGTCGATTGCATGGATCAAATGCATTCTCACGCTCCTTACGGCTCACGTTCTAAGACAGGCAGTAGATGTTAAGTCACACATCGTAGGAAGTCACTGTGACTCTAATGAGGTCCCTGGCATAGTTTGTGCAACTGGAAATCAACCCAGGAACCTGAATACACGGGTTACAGTGTACGGTCGCTAGTTTGTAGACATCACAGCAGTCTAAGATTGGCATGAGATCGGATTGGTATTCATTTCAGCAAGCATGAAATCTCTCTTTCCTGTTGCTACGTGTGCAAAGCACAATCCAAACCTAGTTATTCGTGAATAGGGTATCATAGCGCAGCACTACACCGCCGCATGTTTGGCCGGTGTCATATCCGCAGAAGCAAAATTCCTAAGGCACCAAGATGTAACATCGTAGACTAATGCCGTAAAGCCAAACCTACGCAAGGTGGATACTTGGCTAGCGACAAGACCGGCGCCATCATAGGTGACTAGCCTAATCGTCGTCCTTTTCCCCATCGTTCATGTAGGCCTCCATGCGACGGACATTGTCTTCCACATCGTCATCAGATGCATTCTCTTTGGAAGTCTTCTTGAAACGGGGACGGTCGTCGGCGATACTGAGCTGTAGCTTATCGTTATTGTAGCCTTTGCCATTATAGGCCTTGCAGAAGGCTTCAGCTTCCTCAAACTCCTTGAAACGAACGGAAAGGATACCCTCAGGTTCTCTGTCATACAGCACCACTTTGGTGACCTCGCCGTACTTCTCGGCTGCATTCCGCATATCCTCTTTGATCTCCAAGATTGCCGCGGCATCCTCCTCAAGATCTTCGAGCTGGAAAGCTTTCTTAATGATGACCATTTTGGCCCACTTATTCTTTTTAGGGGCATAGGTCTGCTTGACAGCGTCCTCGTCGTCATCGGACCACTCAGCGAGTTGACTGTGAGTTTATTAGAGATGCGAGCTGTAAGTGCCTGAGATAGACCACTCACCGATTCATCTCCGCCCGATGGCGTTCGACAGCCTTGCGATCCTTGCGGACAAGCTTCGTAGCAATCACTGCACCGTCGGTGTGCTTCTTGTACGACTGGTCGGCCTCTTGTACGTGTACAACGCCGTTCGAGGTGTCGCCAAGGCGGAACTCCCAACCGTCCAGCCTCATGATAGCCAGCTGGACCGACTCCTTCTTGAAGTAGACTACTAAGATCTCGCCATTGAAGTTGCCCTCTTTATCGGCGTACATTTTGATGCGAGGAGTTCCGTCGACGCTTTGATCGATGATCCCCGCTTTCTTGAAGGCCTCCTCGATCTCTTCAAGAGTCGCATCGCGAGGGATGTTGGTAGCGTATACGCCGCGATTCTCGGGGGCTTTCTTCTCTTCGCCCTTCTGCTGCTTCTTTGAGGTTCCCTAATGCACGTTAGTCACTAGACGAAGCATGTAGGACAATGCTAACTTACACCTTCAGCGGTAGGAGCTTCCTTGCGCTTACTCTGGGAGGAGCTTGGGTCAAGATGCATCGAGTCCACCTGTCCGATATCAGAATCTTCACGGCCGCGTCCTTGTTGTAAATCGCCATCTCTTACAGCGTCAGCTCGTTCAGTAGACATGATGGAGGATTCTGGTTTTGAGCTTTGCTGATTTTGTACTGGCAGCCAACTAACAAGCCTCGTATGAAGGTATTCCTAGAATGGATATGGCGATCCTATCCTATGTCTACTTGGGACGTATACTCGCTCAGCTTACAGAGAGCTGTTGAGACAACCTTGACCCCGTTACTATGAACCTTTCGTTATGAACCTTTGGTATGAATTTGCGAAGGAGAACAACGCCGTCTCCGCGCGCAAGGGTTGAGGTCGACGGTTATGCTCTGTCAGATGTTGGGAGCGCGAGGTGAAACTTCGAGCGCCGTTGCGACCAAAATTATGCGCACGAGCCAAGGACGTAGGCGTGGGGACGGCAGTCACGCGTTTGGTTTGGGAGCCTGGAGGGCCCGTCTAATTGTCCGGCCCGCGATAAGATGGGACAAAAGTCTAATTACAATCAGCATGTTGTTTTGAGGTTGGGTCTTGAGGCTAGGTCCTGGAGCATCGGGGGTCTACTAACCTGTTCTGAAGCGCTCAATGGGCCGCTGCATGGCGCATTTCGGTCGTTAGTCAACTGAAGGGGTGCATGCCGTGAGGCATCGCGATCCCGAGGGCGCAGATGGACCTACACTGAGCGTCGCCGGGCATTGGGGCTGTATCTCGATGTCTTCGAGTAGTGTAGAGGGATGAGCGTGCCGAGGCAGGGGTGGTGGTCGAGGTGGAAGGGCTGCTGAGACGTTGCGACGACCTCCAAGCTCTCCGGGAAAGATGGTGCACGGGCGCGACTACCCCACCGGCGTCTGACGGCATCACTGTTTCCGAGCACTTCTCTAACATACGCACGACTCGCATCGTCAAGCTGCCTGGCCCGCCTCCTGCAGCTGCCCTTAATAATCATGAACATGCCACTGTAGCCTTTCGCTATTCGATTTCCGTACTCCCATATTTCCGTTATACACGCAACACCCAGACTGCTTCCACGATGCGCGACCCTATTACCCCTCCTGCGCTCTTCATACAGCTCACCAAGCCTCTAGCTGACAGGCTCTCGTTGAGCACGCTACCCTACCATGCGCACGAGATCTTGCTGGGCTTCCTCTGGTATCACTTTGTACTCTACATCCTCTCGCCCGCACTATCACAAGTCCTATGTCCAAAGACATACAATGGCTTCAACAAGCGCACGCGCGTGAACTGGGACATCCACTGGGTATCCATGGTCCAAGCCCTATTCATCAACACTGCAGCACTATTTGTGATCTTCAGTGACCCCCAGCGGAAAGAGATGGATTGGAAGGGGCGGTTATGGGGATACACGCCAGCCAGTGGCATGGTGCAGGGCTTTGCCGCAGGTGCGTAACGTTTGGCAGGTTGCAGTGACAGGATCAAACTCTAGAGGCAGCCTTCCTGTGTATGCTTGCATTATGTGTCCTAAAGTCTCTCGGTCCATAATGTGTTTCCGGTAACTCCTCTTTGTGCTGCTCGTTTGTGACAACTTGCTATCTTTCTCGAGGAGGTATCCCGCTCAGCACGAGCAATTAGGAAAAGGATTAGAAGAATGTTATGGACCGAGTTACCTTATGATATGAATTCACGCAAGGACTGTCTCTAGCCTTTTGTCCTCTAGCTGCACCGAATACTAGAGCGTCGTGTTCAACCGGATAATGCTTACTTTGCCCCTCTCAACGTCTAGGATACTTTCTGTGGGATCTTCAAATATCATCGCAGTACATTTCAATATCCGGAGCCAGTGCGCTGTTGCACGCTATTGGCGCTTTGGCAGTGACCTGCATTGGTTTCGTAGGTTGTGACTACAATTGTAGGAACGACCCGGCTAACAGCTTTATAGAGACCCTTCGGAAATTACTACGGCCTCTCATTTGTCCTATACGAACTTTCAACGCCTTTCCTGAACATCCACTGGTTCTGCGACAAATTGAACCTCACTGGCTCTAAACTTCAGCTATACAACGGCATTGCACTACTTGTTACCTTTTTCGGGTGTCGACTAGTCTGGGGAACGTATCAATCCATTCTAATCTACTCTGATATATACACGGCTTTGACGGCTTCGTCTTTGACTCCAGTAGTTTCGATGCTCGACAATGGAAAGTGCGACGGCAATACTAGCTCGGCGAGTCTCGGGGTTCCGAATGTGTGCGAGGCTGGAGAATTACCTATGTGGCTGGTCAGCATATATTTGGTTGGCAACACTGCTTTAAGCTTGTTGAATTTTTACTGGTTCAGTCAGATGGTAAAAGCTGTCAGGAAGAGGTTCGTTGCGAAGCCGGGATCGAAAGTAAACGGACCATCGAAGAAAGGACAGTAGGTCGTCAACGGATAATTAGCTTTGTGAGTAGGATCACGTTATTTCGTCTATCCTACTATATCCTGTCCAGCGCCTTGTAGAGCTGAGTTGTAATGTTCTCCTCGTAGTATGATAAATTGAGTCGATTCGTAACAAAACACTACTGATGAAGAATCAAGTATATACATAGCCTAGCCTTTCTATGCAACATATGACAATGCTCTGACTTCTCCTTGCAGGTAAAACGTCCGAACCATCAAGTCACTGGCCTCCCGAGTAGCGCGAGGTATAGTCGGTAGTCTGCTCTTCGCCCGCCGGGATCGGTCCCCATGTGATAGCTTCCGAAGTAGAAGGCACGTAGTAGGAGGGAGTATCATATGGGAAAGACCTAAGCCCCTGTATTAGTAACTACATAAGTAGATATGAAGCAGGACTCACAGCTCCGAGAACCCATCATAAGAAGAGGTAGTCTCCGAAGCCTGAGAGACCGGCGTATGTGATCTCATCAAGACCGTATACGTGGAGAAGGGTGTCTGACTGCTCGTCGTTGTCAAGAGATTAGAGGTGAAGTTTGTATTGCAAAACGTGGATGATGGTTCAAAGATGAAAGAGTGTGGATCCATGAGGCCGTTGTCAGTAGACGTCGGACACCATGGCGCACTCCAGTCCTCTGCAGTTGTCTGGCTACTGTATGAACTGCCTCCTGGAGTCGCTCCCTGAGGACTATCGACAGCAATAGAAACATGTTCAAAAAGATATGGACTCGGAGACCTCGCATAGTAGGAAAGATTATCGTCCAGACAGCTCGGCTGACGGCGGGTGTCGGGGGTTTGGGGTAACGTGGGCTGCGAGTTTGGACGGCTGCGCGTAACGTTGGTTCTGCCTACGGAGACCAATTCAGCGATAGGACAAAGAGTAGCGTATTGTGACTGACCTGGCTGTGAGCTGAATGTCCTTAGGTGCTGCACCCACTCGCTCCTCGTCTGCTGCTTTCGTCCCCGAACATACTGGCACGGAGTACGATTCCTCGAACACCTTCGACAAGCTGGCTTCGCACCATCGCACTTCACCTTCCTATCTCTGCATCGGGCACAAGCAACGTGCTTTGGTTCATGTATTGAAGAGACCATACTTGGAAGGTTGTGAATTAGATTGAAGAGTCAAGTATCAAAAGGGGAATTGAACTGTCCACGGATCTCGAGCTTCCGAAAGGGTTCGATTGCTGACCCGCCTGCCGACCCTCCAGCCAACATATAAGTAGGCACCCATGATCCCACTCATTCGCATCACTAAACACCTCAGACCCAGCACACCGGCATGGCGATCCATCTCATCCTAAAGCACCAAGTAACCACAGGAACGCAGTCCTCCAGGCTTTGTTGCTCTTGGCTCCAAGCTGAGCCTCAGTAATCAGCCCTAGCAAGCTCAGCATTAAGGAATGTCCAGACGGCTGGGTGGTCAAGTTTCAGTGCAGGCACCGTTGACCGGATAGGGCACTCAGGCCGACTGGAGGCCATGTAGCATGCAGACCGTGGGCAAACGTGTCTTGGCACTGTCTTGTGGAGCCGCCTCTCATACTGGAGGGTGGTATGGGATTCGTTGTACGAGGCGTGCCTGCGGCTGGCTGCGCAGGAGATGAGTGGGGAATTCGTCCTTTGAGCGGCGTCGCTCACCGCCCCTTGCCGCGGTGTAGCCGCACACCGTGGTACAGCGTTACTCGAGGTGACGCACAATCTGCGCATTCCCGCACAAGTAGAATTGAGATGAGGGATGGGTGTGCTAAAGTCATCCGAAGTGATACCAGGTAAGGTTGTGATCCAGATGCACCCAAATCACAAAAGTCATGTTATATCCACGCAGCAGCGCGGCCGACCGGCTTGGGTATCCAAGTTTCCCGATGCCGGCGGCATACGCACACACGCGAAGGCATTAGTGATTGTGCAAAAAGGATTGATGCACTTGGTGGCGTCTGCATGGTGCATTCTCCTAGAAGGCCAACAGACCGCGTGTAACCAGACGAAAATAGCCAGTGAGTGCAATCCGACAATCTGTGTCAAGCATCCATTCCAACGTGCAACCATGCACAAGAACGAACTTCGTCACAGGAATGTAAAATCAGATGCCCTTGGAACGGTCGCAGTGGATCGAGATTCTGTGTCCTTCGTGAAGGTTGTTCCGAAGTCCGGTCAGTGGATCGTGATGTAGGCATGTTTGGTGTAGTTCCACGGTACGCTTTACCAGACACTAATCGTATGATGTCTTTGTCAAAATGATGCACGCTAAGATTGCGAACCAAGTGTTACTTCGGAAAGGCAGCGACTCGCTTCCCCAACAAAAGCCGTTCAACGTGGTAACGGCGGTAGGGCTGACGGATGAAAAGCAACCTATATAAAAAGTCAAAAAGCAAAGCTTTTCTTGGGTACGCTTAGCTCCGGTTACGAGGCTTGTGAACGGCAAAGTCATCGTCGCCGAGGCAGTGTCAAGGATGAGGCGGGCGGCATGCGGCATGCGGCATGCTTGCCAGAGTTTGGGGTTTTCTTGCAGCTTAATTGCTTGCTTTGCTACAGGCAACAGGCTGTGGAACATTTCACGAAAATTCTGACGGGAAACGCCAAAACCGCAGCCTAGGCCGCCACACTAGGAGAAGAGTCATCCTGCGGACGTGATGCTTGTCGAAGTGACGCTGCGATCCAGTCTAACAATATTAGGTAGGCGTAGGCGGCTGCGACCAGCTGAGATGCAGAATAATTTCGGCCTTGTATTCGAGAGGAAAGAATGGGCACGAGCGCAGTTTGATTCACGTTCTAGTCATCGCGATATCTCCATTGACCTGTTTACAATAATTCGGTTTTCAATCAGCTTTAGTTGAATGGTCGGTATTTTGATCGCGTAATGTACGTTGGGTTGCATCCCCAGTAGGTACATCCTCAGTAGGTACAATAATTCAGGATGTGAGGGAGCACTAGCTGTATAGACGTTTGAATCTTCTCCTAGAGAGCTCGGAGTATGTTCAATCACGGTCGTCGAGATGTTGGAAAGATCGATCATGTTACTAGTGTGGTGCTCCGTAGTGAAGGAAGCCAGCCTACCCAACTTAGCTTTTACTCCTCTCCAAACTGCAGCATGCAAGCCAACAGCAAATTAGTAGTGTCATGTTAATCCTATGAGAACTAATGATTTTCTTCGGAGAGATCTCTGAGCTGGTCATTGTCACATGTTTTAGTTATTCAGCGCCTGGGTGTCTCCGTGGCAGGGGCAAAGGAGGCGAACAATGTCTTCAGCATTGAAAAAAGCGTCACCATAGACAAGACGATGTTAGCGAACAAAGTTCACACGAAGGAACGGCTCGAAGATCTCCGCATGCACATCATTTTAGCGAGGCAGGGTTCTGGGCTAAATCACGACTC
Organism: Kalmusia sp. IMI 367209; assembly: GCA_027946365.1. Classification (NCBI taxonomy): domain Eukaryota; kingdom Fungi; phylum Ascomycota; class Dothideomycetes; order Pleosporales; family Didymosphaeriaceae; genus Kalmusia; species Kalmusia sp. IMI 367209. Next base: position 1,054,133 of record JAPEUQ010000006.1, on the reverse strand, counting down.
GCGTCGTCGCCAGGATCGCTCTTGCTCCAAGCTAGCGCATGTTTCAAGCTCTTCTGAATACACCTGTGGGGTGCTGGTGCCCACCGTTATACCCATGACACCTTATTCATCCGATTCTACCTGCATTTGAACAGTTTCGAGATACGAGAAAGCTTGTAGATGAAGGCGTGGAGGTGGGTGGGAACTTAATCGTTCCCCGCTTTTTCGATTTGCCGAACTTCCCAAAGTTTGGTCGCATGTTTCAGGCAAGGACGAAGAACTGGTTCGCGGTTATGGCCTCAGAGTTTGCGCTAAGATCTGCAACAGGCACGCTACTTCGTCAATTCGAGGCATCATGCGCATTCAAAAAGTTGGACAAGGTTCGAGTAGAACTTAACTTAACCGAGAACAAGTGGGTATTTGATGTCGCTATAAAAATACACGTCGATAAGGAAACGATCATGCAATAACTTAGCCGCCAACATACTCCCAAAGAATGGATATTCTCCTGCCAATACGGCGTCACAGCACTTGCAGCCCCCCAAGACAAGGAATAGAAAGTTTAACTATACCTCCACCTTCATCAGCACTCGCATCTAGATTTTTCGGAGGACTTTCTCATTGCGAGGATCCCTGGGCATCACAACGACGGTATCGAGCTCGCGATCCGTGTCCCTCGACCGGCTGCGGAATCGTTCCCGAGATTCACTGCTCCGCAAGGATGCGTTCTCTGTTTTGAGGTCATGTGCACTTCCGTGCCCAAAGTGGGAAGTAACGGCTTGGCTTGCCGTGATGAACCAGGGGAGCTTGCCATGGGGTCGAACTAAACGCGCTGTTAGCTCGGCACTTGCAATCACGCTGGAGTGGTACTCACTTGTCCAGTATTCCCGATGGTCCTCGTCGTCTGGTACGACGTGGCCACGGCTAATGAGCTTCGTGATGTAGATGAGGCCATTCAGCACTGCATACACCATGATGCCCGCAATCAAGCCGTATGCGGCACTGTAGCCGAATGGAACAAACATGACAGTGACAAAAGCGGGGACGGCATCACCAATGTAGCGCCAATTGATCATTACAACCTGACGCATCATCAAGCAGCCAACCTGAACACAATTAGCCCTACATCTTGATCCTGCTAGTTCGGCAGTTGACTTACCAAAACAAGTGTGCATCCAGTCGCCCAAGAGGGGATAGAAGCAAATATGGGGGCGAAGAACATGGAGACAAAGAAGCAAAAGCCGCATGTCATGGCTGTCAAACCCGTCTTTCCACCTTCGGCAATGCCAGCTCCGGATTCGATGAACGCTGTGACGGGAGAGCACCCCAAGAGGGCACCAATTGAGATACAGAATGCATCTGTGCAATAGGCGAGCGTTGATCTGGGGAAGTCTCCAGTGTCTGGGTCAACTACGCCGGAGAAGCGCGCCATGCTATACAGCGTGGCCGTGCAGTCAACGATGTCGACGTAGAGAAACGTGAAAAGAGCGAGTACGAAATGGGAGGGAGCCGTCGATATGTTCCAGTCCAACACGTTGAGGGTAGTGATAGGATGGAAATTTGCCACCTGCTTGAAGAAGCTCCAGCGGTCGTCCCCTTGCATAGTGTCAGGAAAGTAGGTGAATGATGTCCCTCGACTGCGCTGCAAATCAGTACCAGAACCAGATGTATCAGGACTGCACTTACGGCCAAGAGATAATAGATACCAATGCAATGCCAGTAATCATTGCGCTTTTGACCTTGTAGGCCATGAGATAGGCTGTTACTATTCCTCCACAAAAGATGCCAATCCACATCTGCACGTCGATCGGTTAGCGGTCATGCATCATGCGAGCGGATTTTTCTGCAGTAGCGTGAAAATACTTACAGTAGGAGAAGTCATCTTATGGCTCAAGCAAAATCCATTTTCATCTTTGAAGACATCTGGACATCCCGCAATCTCAAGTGGAGTGGTTTTGGCGCCAGATATGGCACCGATACCTGCGGAGTTGCCCAATCCAACTTCTGAGAGAAACAGCCCAATACCACATGCGCTTGCAATCTTCAGTGAGACGGGAATGATTCTGACCAACCATTGCCGCATTCCTATGAGGGACAAGAAGATGAAGATGAAGCCTTCCACGAACACAGCAGTAAGCGCTAGATTGTAGGATACTAGGCCACTGCCATGGTAGCCAACAATCTGGTATGCAAAGTAAGCATTGAGCCCCATACCAGGCCTTTGGGCACCGTTAGCAAGATTATGTAAGGTCAAGTCTCTATCTGGGTGACGCACGCGAGACAGACAGGCATATTTGTGAGAAAGCCGAACAAAACACAACTGAACCCTGCGATAGCAGCAGTTGCTGTGATCATAGATCGGTGCAGATCTAGAAATAGTCAGCATAATGTTCATGGAAACAGGATCAGGAAGTCTACCTTGAACGCAAAGTGCATAGTCTCGATCTGTCGAGCAAAGGGAATCGTTAGGGTCATTGCAAATACAATTGCCGCCCGTATCGGATAAAATCGAAGCCTTTCAGGGTTAAAATATATTATACCGGATTACAGCTAAACTTACGTTAACGGCGATGATGTAGGCCATGGTAAAGAACGTGGTGAGGCCGGCACGTAGCTCGGTAGTGAATTTTGTATTCCTGATTTCGAAGTCCTTGCGCATATTAGTCGTGACGTTCCACAAGCGTGGAGAATAAAACGCTTACATGTCCAGAACCTTCAAGACGAAAAATCCGTCCGAAGGTAGATGTCCCCATTTTGTGATTGATGTTGTCGAACGCTCTTGGAATGGCGTTCATGGTGGAAGAAGTATATCCGATATTGAAGAGTTAAATTACTATCGCGAGGTCTGTATGACTGAATTTCTGAGTGGCGGATAGAAGGGTGCCCGCTTCAAAGAAGATTAAATAGAGTTCTCGCGGATGTGGTGAAGAGAACGAACCACGTGAAGTGTCGTGTATGCAGGATAAACGGTCGATTTGCGGCGACGAGTATTAGCCTACCCAAGAGAAGCCTACAAGAGCCGGTGCAGGACGAAACGACAAGCAAGGGAGTTGCCAACTTTTCAGATACAGAGGTGGACGCGTGTGAGGGAGGCTACGGAAAATAGCCAGCCCGGAGAAGTGGTGGATGCAGCATGCGGGTCAGAGGAGCTGTCAAATCGTAGTTGACAGTTCAATCGCCCGTGGCCAGACGACAGACTACAGCGCCCTGTCATGGCGACCTGCAGCTGCATCAGATGCGACGCTGTGGAGATTTCATCTTGCTAGGGACGGAAGAGCAATGTGGTGGCTGCGGGTACCGAGTCAGGGATCTCGCTTGAACCTTGAACCTTGCTGGACAACCGCTGGTCAGGAACAGCCATCATGGATCTAAACTGCTACGGTAGGCGATCAACCGCCCCGCGCCCCTCCTAGCACGGCGAGCCCTGGACATGTCCTCTGCCGCTAGGGCAAGGATGCTGAAAGCAGCGTGGACATGGTCTGGCGTCGTCAGCCGCCGCTCCATGTTTGCTACGCGATGATGAGATGGGGTGACGGGCAGTTCTCTCTGCAGGAGATGCTTCGTCAGAAGCTAAACAGATTGTCTCGATGGCTTTGCCTACCACACTCAGGGCAGGCCCGGCGGTCTCAGACTGGAGCAAACGTGTCACTGTGTGCAGTACAGATAGTCTGTGTTCACACTTTAGCTGCACATCGCCGGATCGACTAGACCATTGGAACCCGTGCCTTCTGTAGAGAAGACATGTAGCAGTGCGGCGCCGATAAGCTAGCCACTTGCTGCAAGTCGTATGACTTGGGCGCTTGCTTTTCGAGTCGCTTCGAGTCAACTCGTACTACCCTACCGGCATGGCCCACGTGTAGACGAAACTCTGGCGGCGTAAGTTGCTCCGTAAAGCCGAAAGATGTGCATGTTGGCTATACCGTCCCGCATCAGAGCACAGCAGCTCACTCCCTGCTAGCTTGCTCTCTTTCTAAATCTTGAGTCCTTCGAGGATCCCTTCATATGTCAATAAAGCCACAGGCGGAATGTGCGACCATCCCTCTTCTCAAGTGTTACTGCAAAGGAAGTCCTCGTGCAGCCCACCCAGGGGATTTCCACACTAGCTACTACTAGCTGCGTGTTCGACTCCTGGATATTCGTCGTGTATCTGATAGCGGCTAGCTACTCTTATTTTGTCTGATACTCAACATCTCATTTCTTCTTCCACACCTTTTCTCGAACTTCCAACACACCCCTTCGTGCTCCACATCGTTTTGCTTATTCTTCGCAATGTTCTCCGCAGACCTTTCCTGGACGGAGCCAGGCACAGAAAAAGTCGGGGAGCGAAGAGAACGAATCGCGAAAGAGCGCTCGAATCACTCCGCGACACCTTCCATTATCAGCTCTCGGAGTTCGAAGGCCTCAACAAGCTCTATCGCAGACGACCGGGAACTGTGGTGGACGTCAAGTCTTCGAAAGGCGAAAAACCTTAGACCGAATCAGAAATTTCGGCCTTCAACAAGTCGCAGCACGGCCACAGATACCTCCCGGAGGACATCTACAGTTCTTCGGTTCGTAGAGCCAGAGGTCAATCAAGATTTGCGGGATCCCTCTCTACAGCCGGCTTGGACATACTCTACCACATTATCTTCCACCCTCCCGTCGGGCGCACCACTAGATCCACCAGAGCATGAAGTACCTGAGTTAGAAGGTGACTTATCATCTCGCGGCACCAACTCCACTGGCTCTCGGTCCTCTCGTAAGCTGTACATACTATCCGCTGTATCGCAGCACTGACAAGAACTCAAAGATGAGCGACGTTGGAGTTTGAGGCATCCTAGCAAAGTTGTAATCCCCGACGGGAAAACCGATCTTCAATCGCGCAGTCCTCGCTCTTCGGTCGCACGCACAGCAAGACGAAGTTCCGATGCAGCTCAATTCGAAGACATCCCTTCAGCCACTGCAACTCCAGACAACAAAAAGAAGTGGGTATGTCATCCTGGAGATACTGTCGCTAGACTCACAGTATGACAGGAACCGTTCTGTAAAAATTGACGTATGTATGGAATTGGATAATTTGAAACTGCAAGACCGACCAGAAAAAGATGTTGCACTGGTGGCACATGCCGATCCACAGCGGTCGTACGCCAACGGGTTCGCATCTTCGAAGCTGGTAGCATGGGTACCGCCTAGCGATTGGAATATCCTGCAGCCAGAGGAAGCGCAAGAGCAACACAAGCAGCTCCCGCCAACGCCAGTGTTAGACGGAATTGCGATCGCTCACAGCAGCTTACTAGAACTTACCCGATTCCAGAGATTCATCAGACGAATGGAAAATGCTGGACCTAAAGTCATTCTCGACCGACTCAAGGAAGAGTGGGACGACCCAGTCGACGAAGGAGCCAATGAAGAGTTGCACTTAGAGAAACGACTCTGGATACTGTAAGCCGCATCCTAAGGGAAGTACGAGACAAGCTTTAACTTTGCCTTTAACAGCACTGCTTTCCAGCTTCAGAACACGGGAAGGCTACGGACGAATCCACAACCGAACTGCGACACAGGCAAGATCCTCGAGATGTACGGCAACCTGGGTGAGTTATCCGTATCCGCAATAGCCATTCGTTCAATTAATTGTAAACAGCGGAAGTGTACCAACTGTCTGCAATGCATCCAAGACAGAAAGTGCAATACTTGACCACTGAGCCGCAACGGCCAATACCCCTTCCGGGGAATGTGTCGTACACGACGGTGCCACAGGCCGGGCTGGTTCCATGCCCTTGGCCGGATGCTACGTTTTCACATATTCGCGCCTCAACGCTCCCTTCATTAGTGCCGTCCTCAAAGCTACCTCAATTGTTACGCGAATGCTACCGCCTGCTTGCTCCAGGAGGCGTGCTTGAGATCAGGATCATGGACGCTGCACCCGTACGCAGGACTGCAGGCCCAGTACTGAGAGCCTGGATTGAGGATAGACTGTCAATAAATTTGGAGAAGACATTTCGCTGCTCCAAGCCTTGCATGCTTTTTCCAGGCTGGATCGCTGATGCTGGTTTCGAGTTACCAACCTTGTCGGGCGAGAATCAGGTTATGCAATTGCCTTGTGCAGTCGGAAAATCTTCACCGGATGTTGATTTGGAGCTTAGAATGCTGGTTGGTAGGGCGCTCTGGAAGGATATCTGGGGTCCCTACGTGGACGACATTCTGGAGCAGCCCGAATTTTGGTGGGAGATCGATGAGATCGTGGAAGAGTGCTTAGAGCGCCACACTGTCTTCGAATGCGGAGCTATTTTCGCCTACAAGAAGTAATTTTCTCCTTCTCTATTGTAATCATGCTCGGCCTTGTTTGGGGTGTGTCCCAGGTCCGGTAATCTATCGTCTAGGGTTGGATTCTGTCCTCTACTATGATACCACAATTAGACTCCCGTCTCGCGATCCAAAATTGAAGAAGGTTTGCGCAATATAATACGTTGACAAGGTTGCCCATGGCGGCATTGACGATGTTGCGCATCGATTTGAACAAGGGAAGCCGACTGCGGATTCCCCGTGTTCTAGCGCAAACACGTGAACACCCGTTCCGCTCGATCCAGGCCCTTTACAACCCCGATACCTCCCACCGCAGTCCGTGCGAGACACCTCCCGTTTCATAGCCCCAAACAGCCAGCCTCGCTTGCTACAAAGTCAGCTAACACCACGTAAGTTCTCAGCTCGCCATTTCCCTCCTCCTTCCCCCTTCCCACGCCTCAAAACACTATCAAAGCGAATCCCAACTTACACCATGTTCAATAAGCTTGGCGCCAAACTTGTCCTCCACCGAGCCGGCATGGGCAATGTAAAACTACCCTCGCTACCTGCCTCCGACAGCACATCCAAGAATGGGGAAGCAGGCTCAGGCTTTGAGTTCTCGAACCCCTTCGCGAACGTACAATGGGGCAAAGCATTCGCCTCATGGCAAGCGCCCGACACCGAATACCCAATTGCTGAACCTCCCACGGTTGGCCTCCGCGCCGCGAGCAGCCCCAAGCTGAGATTTCCCACTATCGACGGCAGACCGTGTGTGATTCTGTTCCTGCGATTTTGCGGCTGTCCATGTAAGATTACCTCTAACTTTGGTGGCTTTGTGGCTGGAGCAAGCGCTAATTACCCCCAACAGTCACGCAGAAAGCCTTCCTCCGTATGCGATCTCTCGCAAATCGACACACTGGCATTCACTTCATTGCCGTCTCGCACTGCACGCCTGCCGCGACCGCTGATTGGACCAAGAAATTGGGAGGTTCGTGGAATGTCGATGTGATAATTGACGAGCGGCGTGAACTGTACGCGATGTATGGTCTTGGTATCTCCAACTGGGGGCACGTTCTCAATCCGCGCAACGGATACAATCAAATCCTTTTGAACAAGGAGGAGGGTAAAGTATGGCAGCCAGTGGGCGAAGGAGGCTGTCGTTGGCAGATAGGTGGAGCGTATGCAATCGACGAGAGGGGCACTGTGAAGTGGGGTGGACCCATGAAGAGCGCAGATGAAGACGTCGTGTTGGAAGATGGCGTGAGAGCATTGGGCTTCTCAGCACCAGTCGCGCCGGGCGTGTTCTAGACTCGCAGTGAGTGCGTGTTGTGGCTGGACTTTGAGTTTTGCGAGGCGTTCGTTTGCCGAGATATCCACGGTCTTCCTATCAGCGATTTTGAATTGAGATCATCTTTTCACGCCATCTTCGTATCATGCGCCGCGTGATTGATGTTTCCGGTATAGCTAAATGCTGCTTTATTGTGCTCGTCCACCGTAGGGTGTTAGAAGGATCCAGCTGCCCTCAAGAAAGCCACAGAAAGCCACTTCGAACTCTCAAATTCGCTCCAATGCCAATGTTTTCATGATGTGACCCACAGTCATTTACAGTGCGAAACATCACCCCTGTTGAAGTAAATTGAATCATCATACCCGTACTAGTTTATCTTCAGCACAGCTCAACAGCTCCTTTGGGGTCGTGGAAGACGCTGCTGGCGTAGACAGCGTCATGAGAATACCGATTGGGAATATGGAGTGGTGAACAAATGTGACCTACGTCTACCTGAATACTACTCTACAGTACGTGTCAAGCGCTTATGCGCTTCGCTATATCAAAATGTACCCAACACCGGTGTCAATGCTACTTCAAAATCCGACCCCCATGCGTCTATACAGGTATCATACAGAAATAGTACACACAAGCGAAACATTACAGTTCTAGATGTCCTCTATAAGATCGGGGGCGAAGGCAGTATTGATGAGATTGCGATTGTTTTGCTTCTGCGTGTCCTCCAAAGGCACACGGTAGACCACCAAGACAATCATCTTTCTGCAGTTAATATGGTGTATGCTCATTTTTCTTCTGCGCGGGGAGGATCGTTCGGTTCGGCAGCCTTCGTTGTATCCTTCATCGCCGGCTCGCCAAACTCATGTTCCATCCAGGCCGCCCATACATCCTCAGTTCTGCCGTCTTGTTTCCGGGGCTCTTCGTACTCTAGGGTCGATTCTGTGCTCACTTCTTCGAATAAGGGCGCTGTGTCGGCTTCTGTAGCTCCATCGGTCATGTATTCTGAGACTGCAATGAGAAGATTATCTGCAGTCCAAGCTGGTGCAAGGTACGTATTCTTCTGTCGTGCAGCGTTCGTAAAGGCTCTCGCCGATTTTAACATGGACTTGCGATCATATCCCCGTCTGATGACGTCGTTGAGAACTGAGTTGAAAGCTGCTGGGTTCCCTGCCACGGAGCATAAAGCTAGGAACTGCGCATACGCCTTAGCCAAAGGTTTAGGTTTGATGCGCCCACGGATGCTGGCGATCTCTCCCCAAATTAGCAAACCCCCTTGCCAGTCAGCTCGTTGTATGCAATCGTCTAGAAATCGAGAGAGGCCTAATATATCGAGCCCCCAGCCGTCCTCTTTCATTTCGTGGTAGATATCCATAGCTCTCTCAAAACCGGCAAACTTCAAGACCCCGTGCATGAGGGAGTCGAATACCATAGGCGTTGGATAGACTTTTTGAAAGACCTTCGTATCGCTTGCGCGAATTAGACGACTTTTTCCTTTCTCGTTCAGAGTGATGTTGGGGTTAGCTAGCATCAGGGCGTCACCAGCACCTCGCATCCTAGCGACAAAGCGACTAAACGGATCAGGACGCTGTGTATCAGCATAGTGGTCAAGAATAGCGACGCAGGTGATTTCGTTAGGTCGGACTTTGCAAAGATCTAGTGCGTGAATGACGTCGTCGAGGAGCTGAGGCTTTTGCCATTTTTTAAAGCCAGCAAGGAGGATGTTGAACGTTTGTAGATTTGGCGCGGAGGAGGATATGAGTAGGTTATGGCAAATTTTCGCAGTGGCAGAGGCAATGCGTTCTGGACTACACTGCTTCCCCTGGAATTCGTTCAAAACGTTTGTGATGGCCACATTCAGCTGCCCAGTGATGTGGTGGTAATCGCCGTCACTGTCCTGATGGTAATGCGGTTCCGCCAGTAATTTTGCACCTTTCCTTGCGCTCATTGTGTCTTCAGGCCAGTCTTCTACCGCGACTTCCGTCAATCCCTTGATATTCGTTAAGTATTCACGCGTTGCATATTCCCATTCCCGGAGTATTTAGACGAACTACACTTTCGATGTGCGGCGAGAGCGAGGCAAAAGCGGTTCGAGATGACGTGGATGCACCAGAATGAGCTAATAGATTATGGATCAGTAGGCCGACTGAGAGCTCCTGTATGGCTATTTTTTTTCGCGTCTGTCTTTTCCGCATAGCTGCCAAGCGGGGTTGCTCCAGAGCCCACAAAGACTGTGGAGGCAAGTAGTGTCTTGAAGTCAGATCAGAGCCAGTGTTAGCGGGCCATTCAAGCATAGTAGGACCAGAGAAGCGGGAGTCGAGTGGTAATAAGTCCCATAACATCTCTGGAATATCGGTCACGCTCGTTCCTGTCTGCCGCTCTTCGAACACCTCATCATCGACCAAATCCATCCCAATGGCTTTGGATACGATGTCCCAGTCCGCATCCTCCGGTATTAGTTCCCCGATGTGCGCAGAGCCTGCCCTGAACATACTGCTATCGACGCTTCCTTCTGCCGGAACCTGGCGTAGCTCTTCGCGTATGGAATTCAAGGCGCCATCCCATTGCTCGTTTCGATTGCGTTTAGCCTTCGCATCTATCGCAAGACCTGCAGCGAATACGGCCGTGTAGCAAAAGGTCGATGTCGGAGTGCCAAAAAAGCCCACGCTCCATTTATGCCGATGGCACCAGCACGTTTGGTGACGGTAGACGCATTCGAAATGCAGGATATGCATCTACAGGTACCCGGGTTGCGAACTGCCCGGGACCAGAGTGCTATCATTGCTACCGGAACATGCTTTGTGGTTCGTGGGGCTGCGAGGAGGGTGCGCCTGGTCGTTGCGAGCGCAGACGCTCTGCCCGGCGGGGAAAGGCTCAATTGGCGAATCGTGTATAGAAATCGATCGACAATGGCTTCGGAGCGCCGATAAAAATCTCGTCTGCAGGTTTGGTGCTGCAAATGAAGTGTCGTCGCGATCGTCTGATTAAACAATTTGCTTACCTAACGCACCTCCATCTTGGCAGCGGCGTCAGTAAATCTACACGCCAAGACATGCCTCTTCTCTCAAAGCAGCTCATCAGTTTGGTGAATCTTTTAGCGAATATGGCTGTCCTCAATCACAGCTGATTATCGCTCACTTGATGATCAGCGCGGTGATTTAGCACTACATGCTATAATACAACATTCTCGCACATATACTGAAATGTTGTCATGAATCTTGTTCGCATTGGGTATCTCAGAAATATATCTCATGATCTAGGCTCAAGCCGAGCCCTAAACGCCAATGCCACCCTATCAAAATGCCATGTGGAAAAGATTCAATCCGAACACCATCCTCTTATGGTTTCCTTCTACCATGATTCTGGTCGACGGCCCACAAGTATGTACAGCGCCAGGTCAAGTTCAAACAAGTACTGTAGACTTATTTTCCCCAAGGTGCACAATGTAATGTCCAAAAATATGACCCAGTGCTTTGCAACGACCATCATCCGTAGTCGAGGCTGCCCCTACTTCAGTCCATGATCGACATAGCCACCTCCCCCAAGATACCTGTCCTCCTTGCCGTCTCCGTAAAACATCTTGTGGAGCTTCTCATCCCTCTTTTTCTGCACCGCTGCCAGTTTCCGCACCTTTCCCGCATCCAGCGTTCCTTGTCTCGGCATCACAGCTCCCTTCTTCTCTCGTTCAATGAGCTTCTTGTCCACTCCCAATCCTAGCTTATCGCGCTTCTCCTTGGGCATAATGGGGAAGAGCATGCCTTGTCCGCCAGCTCCAAGACCCATCCGCGCGTCGACATCAAAGCCGTGCTTCTCCAGAACCTTGAGACCCAGGCGCGTACGGTCAATGCCGGAAGGTGTATGAATTTCTGGGAGCGCAGCTTGGTGTACTGGGCTCAGGAAGTGATCGCGGTGGTTCGACTCGGTAACGGGGCCTCCGCAGATGCCGCAAGTTGGGTAAACTTCTACCTTTGGTGGTGGGCCGTTCGGAGAGACGATGGCCAGGTACCTTTCCGCGAACGAGCGACCGTCGATTTTTGAAGATGCTGTGACTCCGGGCGCCTGCGTTGAGGCGGACACGAACTTGATGGGTCGCTTCCAAAGCCCGCTACCATATGCGCGCTGTTCGGTAAAGGGGACGGTAGAAATGTCTCCGTCGTCCCAACGGGCATCTTCGAGATCCTCTTCTTCGGGGTACGCCTTGCGCGAGGCAGTCATGGGATAGACTGCGCTGGAGAAAGAGAAGCCATGGGTGTGACCCTCGCAGCTTATGATGCAGGCAGTGTCTTATCGATATGCACGCGCTGTCACGTGCCGTATCGATAAAGAAGCGGCGTCAAACCATCGAAAGTCGGCGCCGCAGCGTCCCGTCCCACATCGAACTTCGCCCACGGTCCGCTAAACCCAAGCATGCCCGTCCACATCCTCGCCCAGGGCTGGGACCAGGGCATCTCCTCCATTCCCTTCGGATGGACGCTCGTCAAGCTCGCCCCTTGCGTTGCAGTGCTGTACCTCCTAAAATTGTACTTCAATGGCGCCGTCAACACGTCGGAGCGCAACATGCACTCCAAGGTAGTCATGATGACGGTATGTCTAATCTATACTTGGGACACACGATAGTCTAACCGTGGGCACAGGGTGGCACCTCAGGCATCGGAGCCGAAGTAGCCAAAGGTCTTGCTTCGAGAGGCGCACAAATAGTGCTGCTCACGCAACATGCCCTCACCGACCCCTTCCTCGTCGATTACATCGAGGACCTTCGGTCGCAAACGGGCAACGAGCTAATTACTGCCGAGCAAGTTGATCTTGCATCGCTCCATAGCATACGAGAGTTTGCCACAAGATGGGTAGATAATTTGCCTCCACGACGTCTAGATATGGTCATTTTGTGTGCAAACACGCGGACGCCCCCCAGTGGATCGGCTTCTATAACCGAGGATGGATTGGAATCTACTTGGGGCTTGAACTACATGGCGAACTTCCACCTGCTGAGCATATTGAGCCCAGCGCTTCGAGCACAACCGCCAGACCGTGACGTACGCATCATCTTTGGGACATGCAGCTCTTACCTGGGTGGCATACTGCCAGTCTCAAACGACCTAGGGGCAGCAGAAGGTAAGGGTGCAAAGAAAACCAAGAAGGAAAAGAAATCCACCAACTCAGAACCCATCTCATTCACGCCCGGCGGCGTCTATGCAACCTCCAAACTCGCCCTCATGACCTTCGCCCTCGCCTTCCAAAAACACCTTTCCTCGTACGCACGCCCGGACAAGAACCCCATGAACTCGCGCGTCATCCTCGTAGACCCAGGCTGGACACGCACGCCCGGCATGCGCCGCTTTCTCACCCTCGGCAGCCTCTGGGGCCTCCTAGTATATATGGTCACATGGCCGCTTTGGTGGTTGGTCCTAAAGAGCGCGGATCAAGGTGCGCAGACTTTTTTGTATGCGGCAATGGAGGCACAATATGGCAGGGGCGAGGGCGGGTGGTTCTTGAAGGAATGCAGGCAGATGGGCATTTTGAAGGATGAGGTCAAGGACGAAGTGGTGCAGAAGAAGCTGTGGGAAGTCAGTGAGGAGACGATAAAAGCATTAGAGCAGGAGGGAGCGAAGAAGAGGGCAGCAGAAAAGAAGACCAATCCGAAAGCGACGGCGATGAACGGAAACGCTGCGGAGAAGAAGACTGAGGCGAAAGTGACTACTGCCAAAGAGAATGGAGCGGCGAAGCAACGAAAAGGAAAACAGTCATGACGCAGAGCATAGAAACTAGACATATCATCCTTGTATACACGGTATAGCCCGACTTTCGCCCTCAATAAACATAATGCCATGTGTACATCATTCGCTTGTCTGTGTGTATGCCAAAACGCCCACGAACCAACGCCTCTTCCGTTCAGAATGATCAGATGCAACTATGCCCCCGCTGCTCCACGATATGCTTTTCGTTCCAATGCACACGTAAACGTAGACACATCAAGAACATGACTTTGCAGAGTGTGCAAGAATCCAATTATTACATCCTCCTCCAACCCACTACCCAGGGCCAGCCTGAGCTGTCAAGTGCAGACGTTACGCTTTCAGCCTCCTCTCCTCACACTTGACACAAACCGGGTCCTCGGACTCGCCACGAAGGAAGTACCTCCCATCCTCAAACGGACCAGAGCACTCCTATGTACTGTTAGAGCCATTCAATACCGAAGAAAAGGGGACTGAAACTCACCACGCAACAAAAGCATCCAATATGCCACTCGCTCCCCAGCGCCTTCACAACCGTATCCGTGACTGGCTTCCTACACTTCCGACACTTGGTCGAATATCGATTCGTATGGCAATCCACACACCACGCATACCCATCCTTCTCCACAAACGGCGTGCTGCTATCGAATGGGTCTCCACACTGCGCACAGAAGAAATGGCCTACATGCCACTCCGCACCGCACGCAACCACGACCTCGCCCTCAATCGGCGTCTTGCAGCTCTTACACCGCGGTGAGAACATCTCGTGGAAGTCCAGGTGACAGTAGAATCGCAAGGACTCATCGCCATCTTCGACCTCAAGGCGCTGCATATCCTCATACGTGGGGTGCGTGGGCAACATGGGAAGGTCTTCACCGCGCTGGCGGGCGCGGATACGTGAGACGCGTTCGGCGTGTTTGTTGGAGGGCTCGGGGTAGAAGGCTACGCATTCAAGGTGCTCACCGCAATGGTGGCAGAGGAAGCATTCAGGGTGGAAACGGACGCCTGCTGCGGAGACGATGCGGCCGGCGATAGGGAGTGCACAGTGTTCGCATAGGGCACCAGTACGGACTGTAGTAGGTGTCCAGTGTGAGCGTGGGGCGGCAGCGCTGTTATTATTATTCCGGGGAAACGATGGTTTGGCCTTATTTGGTGTCGGCAGCGGACGCGTTGACGTTGGCGGGCCATCGACGTTAATTGATGGGATGGAAGGTGTGACGGAGATTGAGGGGGTATTGGCATGAAAACCTCTGTTCGGCGCAGGCGAGTCATTGATTGCAATTGTCGGAACAGACGGTGTAACAGATATCGAAGGGGCATTGCTTTGCGAGTGTCTTGAAGGCAGAGGTGACTCGCTCACAGATATTGTTGGGATAGGAGTGACTGATACCGATGGAAACTTTCGGGACTTTACGCTTGTACTACCGCTGGAGTTACTGACTGAGATTGATGGCGTCTCCTGGACAGCGATCGTCGGAATGGAAGGCGCTGAAGATGGCTTAGAGCGCGCTGCAGGGGCCTGAGAAACATTTATTGTTGGTATAGGAGGCATGGCGTTTTGAGGCGGGGTGTTGACTTTCCTTGACGACGCGGCAATAGGGAGTGGCCTCACTGGAGGATCCTCATAGACGCTGATGGTGGGAACCTGTGCACGATTGACTCTCGTCGATGGCGCAGGCGGCATCGGAGAGACGTTCTTTTGAGCAACAGGAGCAGGCGGTGGAGCTTCAGCTTTCTTGAGAGGCTCGACCGATGTGCTGATGGTCGGGACCACAGGAGCAGTTGCGGCTTTTGATAGGGGACGAGGGCCCCGGGTAGCTTGACTCAAAGGTCGAGGCGTTGCGCCTGGGAGAGTAGAGATCTCCTCCTTGAGTTTGATCTCCTTTGGCCTCCAGTCCTTTTTGAACGATACAATCGGACGACCTGGGCTGTCCGATACCATTGTGGGCGTAGGTAACTTAACGCTCCTATCCTTCAGCTTGAATCCAGTCGCCGCCCGAAGTTCGTCACTTCGGATCTCCTTGCCATCTTTCATCTTGACCTCAGGATCATTCTCTGCGTCCGACTTGCTGTCCTCACTTGTTCTAGGAAGAGGCGCGTTGCTAGTGTAGGCGGCATTGCGCGACTGTGATGGAGGATTTCTCTGGATCTCGAAGCGATCGAATCGTTTGGTCGCAAGAACCGGATCAGTATTCGATCTCACAAGGTTGTAATCCTTAGTGAACTGAACACGGGCGAACGGGTTGCGTCTGACACCCAGTGGTAATTTGGCGGGTGCTGGGGGATTTGCAACAGCCGGAGGGTCAGCCTGCTCCTCCTCTGGCTCTTCATAGATTTGATCGTCCGGATTTTTGAATAAGCTTGCGCTAATCCTTCTACGTGTACTGCTGCTCCGTCGTCTCTGATTCGGGTCTGAGGGAGTTGACGAGACTTTGGGGAGCTTCATAGGCTCTTCTGACTGATTGCCACTCAAGGTTTCTTTCGTAGACAGCGTGTTGAAGCCTGCATTTGTGGTGACAGATGATCCGCTGCCAGCACGACGGCTCTGTAAACTGCTGCTCCTGCTACCAGATGTTGAACTCCCCATGGAGTTGCGCTTCCTTCTCAATTTCGAGTTGGTGCGCTGTAGGTCTTGGTCAGCGCGATCCAAGCTTTGACTTCTCTGTACGCTTTTCTTTCTGTCCAGTCCAGGATAAGCGTATGGTGCGTCCGGGTTTGCACCTGGCGCACTCGGATTCTGGTGCTTCCAGACCAATTCTGCAGCCTCATCTCTTGCCGACTCATACAAGCCCTGCTCCGACTTCAAATCCAGCTCCTCCATAGCAGCTCGTAATGCTCGCACCTCGTCCTTCTCCACTTGTCGCCGCCCGCTCTCCCTGTATTGCACGCTCGGTGTCCGTTCCCTCGCCGTTGCAGATGTGGACATATTTCGCCCGCGCGGAGGCTGGACCAGAGGCCGGCCGGCGCGTGCCAAAATCTCATCTATGCTCATATTCGATGTTGTCCGCTGATGTGACTTTGCCTCCGGAGCAGTCGGCGGTGGCGCATCAACATTGGCTCCTGCCTCCTGGAAAGTTGGGTGTGAAAGTGGCGAGACGGCGGGTGATTCGGCGAATCTGGCTGAGGATCTACTAGACCAGGTGTTGAAATGTGCGGGAGGAGGACGAGAGCCGGTAGGGCGGGCGGGGCGATTGGAGCGCAGGTCTTGTAAATAGTTCGCTGTAGCACGACCGTTAGAGATATACGCTGGAATGCTTCCATGGCTTGCATACTCATCTGCGAAGAGCTCATGTACACTGGGCCAGGTGACGTTGCACCTTCCCTTTCCTTCCTGTGCATCTTAAATGTGTGTGTTTACTGCTTTCCGAGCTTTGTTTATCTGCAATCAGAGTGGGCGAACAGCATGTAGTTCATACGAAAAAGCTCATGCAGAGTCTCCGCGAGTGTCTAATTATGTCGCACGAGGAATGTAGATTATTGCGATTGCATTGGAAAGTCGCGGTGTTGTCGTGGACGACGTCTAAGACGTAGCGCCCTCGCATTGGCCCGTTTCCTAGGTGACGCCACCACGCGACCTATCCCTGCCCACCGCTATCAGAGCCCCAAGTTTCACCTCCGCTTCGGCGCGTGCCAGGCAATCGATAGTCCATCCAGCCCGCCTCGAACGCATGGGATCGGTCTCGGTTCTTTGCATCGATCAGATACACATTTCTGCGCCGAGATCCATGTTCGCTTGTGCTGGCTATAGAATGGGGTCTCTTGGGGTGGGATTAACTAAATTTGACGACCGAGTCACAACAGAAATCAAACGATGACTGAGTTGCAGCAGGTGGGTGTGGAACCCACGTATCTGTATTGACAGCCCATCCGTGTACGGACGATGGGTTGGTGAGCTGCGAGCTTCAAGCTGCGCAGCTACCCCCTCTAGCTAAAATATCCTTTTTTGCTTTTACCGCACTCGTACAGTATCCAGTCGATCACCGCATGCTTGACCAGGTTGAAAGGCCAAGAGGATGACATGCATCTCAATCATTAACGCCAGTTGTCCCGCCTGATCCCTAGTCCCCAAATTCTAAATAAGGTGCCGTTGAGGCAAAAACTTTTCGAAGTGGTATCATCCCAACTCATAACGTCGTGTTGAACTCTGAACAAATAGAAAACAAAATCTAGTAGCGGTAGATATCGCTCTTGTAAGGTCCCTCCTTGGGCAGGCCGAGGTACTCGGACTGGACGTCGGTGAGGACGGAGAGCTCGGCGTTGACGTGGGCAAGGTGGAGGTTGGCGACCTGCTCGTCGAGAATCTTGGGCAGGGTGTAGACACCGACCTCGAGCTTGCCGGACTTGCCGAACTCGACGAACTTGTTGGCGAAAGCCTCGTCGCCAGCCTTGTAGAGGTAGATCTGGGCGAGGACCTGGTTGGTGAAAGAGCAGGACATGACGAAGGAAGAGTGGCCGGTGGCACAGCCCAAAGTTGACAAGACGACCGTCGGCAAGGAGGATGATGTGGCGGCCGTTCTTCATGAGGAAGCGGTCAACCTGGGGCTTGATGTTGGTGACGGACTCAGCGTTGGCACGGAGCCAGGCAACGTCGATTTCGATATCGAAGTGACCGATGTTGCAGACAATGGCGTCCTCGGGCATGGCCTCGAAGTGCTTGCCAACGAGAATATCACGGCAACCAGTAGTGGTGACGAAGATCTGACCCTGAGACGCAGCCTTGTCCATGGTAGTGACCTGGTAGCCGGAGACAGCGGCCTGGAGAGCGTTGATGGGGTCGATCTCGGTAACGAGGACACGTGCACCCATGCTGCGGAGAGCATCAGCGCATCCCTTGCCGACATCACCGTAACCAGCAACGACGGCGACCTTGCCAGCAATCATGACATCGGTGGCACGCTTGATGCCGTCGACGAGCGACTCGCGGCAGCCGTACAAGTTGTCGAACTTGGACTTGGTGACGGAGTCGTTGACGTTGATGGCGGGGACGAGGAGGCCGTGCTCCTTGTCCTTGAGCATTCGGTACAAGTGGTGGACACCGGTGGTGGTCTCCTCCGACACACCGTAGCAGTCCTTGAGCATCTCGGGGTACTTCTTGTGGACGAGAGCAGTGAGGTCACCACCGTCGTCAAGGATCAAGTTGAGGCGCTTGTCATCCTTGAAGGCAGTGAGCTGCTGCTCCAAGCACCACTCGTATTCCTCCTCGGTCTCGCCCTTCCAGGCAAAGACGGGGACGCCGGCGGCGGCAATGGCAGCGGCGGCGTGGTCCTGGGTGGAGAAGATGTTGCACGACGTCCAGGTGAGCTCGGCACCGAGGACCTTGAGCGTCTCAATGAGAACGGCGGTCTGGATGGCTGCAGGGCGTAAGCGGGGGAAAGACGATGATGGGGGGCTGGGGAATGCGGCGTACTCATGTGCAGGCAACCAGCAATGCGGGCGCCCTTCAGCGGCTGCTCGCCGGCGTACCTCTCGCGGGTCTGCATCAGACCAGGCATCTCGTTCTCAGCGAGCTCGATCTCGCGGCGGCCGAACGCCGCGAGCGAGATGTCGGCAACCTTGAAGGTGTGGGCGGGGGCAGACATGGTTGCGGCTGAAAAGGATGGGAATGTGGAAGGGATTGGGTACAATGGGGCGGCAGAGGAGTGAGTGAAGAACTGAGGAAGAAAGGTTTCGGTGGAGGGGCAGAGCTTTTTGTCTCGTCGGCAGTTTGGGCCCCGCTGCGAAAGTCACCGAAGCCAACCCCGCGGGCGTTCTAGGGTCGGGTTGGCCACTGCGCTAGCCACGCTTTCGACCGCCGACGACGTGAACAGAGGAAGAAATCCCGGCTCGACGCCCGCGCGACGGGCATTTCCTCGTCACTCGTTGCCCTCATAGACACCATCCAGCAATGAGCATTGCTCTCGAGCCCACCGCCGCCGTGGCGATTCTGCTCTATTTTGCGGCCGAGCGTGTCGGCGGCGGCGTCTCGCCTGCGGCCTGAAAACCCTGGCTGCTTCATGTGCTTGGAAAACACGCCCATTAGCTGTGCGGATGCCGCGCTCGCTGATCTATCCCTGCGCGCCGGAGCGCCGACGTCCAACCTCCGATTGCATATGCTCCGATATCGAAGACAACTGTGGAGAGCTCTGCCATGTCTGGTCTTCAAAGAGAGGCCACATCTTCCGCTGGCACAGTCTCGGTCCAGTTCATTGCATATTTATTCGATATAACTGCATAGGAATACTACTCCAAGACTTACTCTGTTGTTCCTGTCCCACCTTCATCGGATCCCTGGCGCCTGTCATCTTTCTCTCGTGGTCCGTCACTTTCAGACTTACTAGATATCGAATAGCACCCGTACCGTTCGCATCAAGTCAGAATCTCGCATCCACCCTTGAGTCCGATGAACCGGCTTTCGGATCGCCATCCCTTTACATAGGCCTAGAGTACCTGTATGGTGGGCTTGCATGACCCGACATGTAAAGACCGCGAGCGGCACATTTCTTCTTCCTCTTCTTTTCGGTTCGCGATAGTGGCGATAGTGAACTTGAACACCGCTAAACTTCAGACACCATGCGAAAACTACTGCGCTGCTGGGCTGGCTGACGCGACAGGCCTCACTGCACCATCATACACCCCGAGAGTTCAGATCTTACCCATGACCATACGTACAATGACCTAGACCCCTCACAATACAAGAACAGGCACTTCGATACCTTGCTAAATGGTCTTGGCAGTCCGCTTATTCTTATCATTAGACCCCATGCCCATAAATGCATACATTTCGACAGTCAATTAGGCCATGCCCATCGGAAAATCTTCTTGCTATAGCTAAGGTCACGGAAAGACCGACACTAGCCGAACAGGCTCATGTTTCTGCCGAATGTTGAATATGGACTCTCTAAAGGGTCACCATGTTCTCGCAAATCCCCCGAGCGTTTAGCGGTAATCCGTACCTATGATACCATGAGGAGGAAAGGGATTCTTAGGAGAGATGACGTTGGGCTCTGGAGATGTCTCTCGTATGGCGTGTAGTAAGTTCAAGTATCATACTAATTCAAGTGTAGAAGGCATCCGCCACACGTCAATACCTTGCTAAAGTGGCAATCAACGTACAATTCCCTCTTTAATTAATGAGACCAGGTTCCTCCCATAAAACATCCACGTTCAGTTCAATCATGGTAGCCGGAAACATTCATATGGGACTAACTGCGACGGGGGGCGAGGTTCGAAACCCAGTTGCCGAAAAACAGTATGAAGAGGGCTAGTGCTCAGTGCCAAGGATCAAGAAAGCATGGCAGTGACTAGAAATTCATGGCAGGATACAGATATCACGTTACAATCAGGGACTTCTCACGATTCATCTCCATCATTCCAAATCAGGACGAGACGGCGCCAGGTTTTTTCTACAATCCTTGAAGGATGAGAGATTAAAGAATACAATCAGGTTGTTGCAGGGGACTCAAGAGCGCTAGGTGATACAATTGGCTCAAAGCATTGCGACTTTTCGCTTTATATTAAAGATCTAAGTTGGATGGTGGTCCAA
Organism: Kalmusia sp. IMI 367209; assembly: GCA_027946365.1. Lineage (NCBI taxonomy): Eukaryota > Fungi > Ascomycota > Dothideomycetes > Pleosporales > Didymosphaeriaceae > Kalmusia > Kalmusia sp. IMI 367209. Next base: position 1,033,357 of record JAPEUQ010000006.1, on the reverse strand, counting down.
ACAGAACTGGAACATCAAGAGTTGATATTTAATCTACCAACAACCACGTGGACATATCGGTTCTGCACCCGCGAGGCACTCGCTATAATGCTACTCAACTCGAAACGCGCAATTTTACAAAATTTTAGAAACAATGAGACCGCCCATGTTCCAAGACGTGGACCTCTGTCTGGTCCCAGTTTCGCTAAATCTAGGGTAGAATCTCCACTAATGAATAGCATGGCTTCGCGTACAGATTACTCGTGAGTCACGGTATAGGCTACGATGGGGCTGGAGGCAATTTTCAAAGTCTATGCTGTATACCTGAAGTCTTGAGGCGCCTAATAACTACATCTGATAGGGTCGAATCGCGTCCACGTGAACTAATCAGCCGTCTCTACCTTTCGATTTATTCTAGATACGCATTTACATCTCCGTTTTCACGTCACTGCGGCTCAGTCATCGACTTCCACAGATCAACAAAACGATTTCCTGGATGAAGTGAATCTACCATGTAAAAGTTCGAAAGCCTTACTGTTATGTGACTTTATCTAATTACGATACATCTAAAGACCGACTGGCTTGTATTGCTTTAGACAAGAAAATATCATACATTTAGTGCTCACGTCTTATTGTCTCCCAATTACGTACGCATCTTCACTTCTAAGCCCCCAGCTTGATTACTCAGCATTCAACATGCGCCGTCATCCGTCCGCTTATGTAGCCATATATCGCATACACGTATGTACTCAAGGCATACGTCTGCTGCGTCCTTTTTCCATTCTGGCATACACTGCAAAATTCTAGTCTATAATATTGCTTTTCTTTACACCCACCTGCCCGATCACTTCGGAGATGTCTACCAGGATTTGATTCATCAATACCACCGGTGAATTCTCCGTCGCCACCAGTAGTATGCAAAAGAGCTTGATCCGTTCGCATATAGCTGCTGAGCGCCAGCGTACCAGAGGACAACGCGACGTGGAAACCCATTTGCGGGAGCAAAGTGTCGTTCCAGGCGCACTTCCTATTTCGCACATCATTGCCCAGTCCTCTGAGGTGGTTGTCGAAGACGAAAAGCATATAAGCGTCGGCCTTTCAAACAAACACACAGAAGGCCCTAGATCCCACTCTCTTGGCTTAGAGCCAGATTCAGCCAGATTCTTATATACCCCACCCCACACCAACACCATTGATGAACTGACTTCCTTCGATCGTGGCGGCCATCTTATTCCCTTACCTTATCCACCATCTCCATACTCATATGTTGGTCAAGGCATTGGTGACCCATTCGTGCCCATACCTCTTATCAATACCGTTCGGATGTCGAGACACATCTACTACTGTACGTGAGCGCTCCTGTTCCCAGAGGATGAACATTTCCGACGATTTCGGGAAGCAACTAACACGTACATTAGACGTCAATTTTCTCATGCCAAAAATGCATCCCTCATATACGACGAATCTTGTTCGCCAGACCTACGGTTGCAGGTCGCTCAAGGACGCCGACGAACTTACACTAGCATCGATTGCGGCCACTGCTGCGACTTCCAGGGCCCTTGTTTCTGGAGACCTTAAACCGGGCCAAAGTCATAACTCGAGCAAGGCCTTTCATGACGGCGCATTTGATCGGCTGTACTTCAAGGGAAGAACTATGCGCTTAATCAATGAGAGGCTGACAAAAAATGCGGGCCACGATCTAAGGTATGAGACCCTAGTCGAGGCGATTTGTTCTTTGGTCAGCATGGAGGTAGGGCAATGTTTAGGAATAGTACAAGTTAAATTCTGCTGAGGTTGCGCTAGGCTTTCACGGGCAATGCTGATGAAGCGAGGGCACACATGAGCGGACTCTGCCAAATAGTAAGTATCCCTATAATCAACTCGCATGCTACATGATTTCGAAGGCTATCGAACACGATTACCACATGCATCACGTATCCTAGGGCGATTCGCGAGACTTCACTTGTCACTGGTTTGCAGTCTAACGCATTGGCGAAAAACTCTAGGACACAGAGTACAGTTATCGTCGTGCGTCAATTTCTGGCATATTTTTATCTTATAATCAAAGTGGGAAGGAGACATCAAGTTAACAATAACTACTATCACTGAACCGCTTCCGCTAACAATGACCTCACAAACAGGTCCTACTCTGGCGCCATCAAAACCCCTCCTCTATGCCCTACAAATCCGCTTCCATGATCCACGCGTAAGTTTCCCACAATGCTTCTCCCTCACCCTAGACACTCATCTATTTTTCCAGCGCTACCATAAAACTCGCCACCCTCACCCACACGGCCCCATCCCAGCCCTTCACCCTCGCCTTCCCAGTCACCCTGTCCCTCCTCCGTAGCCCACTTCCTCCCGCACCTGGGTACACGTCTCCTCATACTCTTCCCGCCCACCCACTCCGCCTTCACCCCGATCATCCACGACATTGTCACCGCGACGCGCCACACCGAAGCGGTCTTGACTGGGTCGTTCCCTACGTCGAAGACGACTCGTACACGGAGTACCTCGATTTCCAAAACATGTGGATCGAGCACCGGCTGCTTTGTCTCCAGGGCAAGAGTGGAGCGGAGGAGACGGTCAGGCTGGCGTTGATGTTGTATGTATGGACTGTGTTGGTAAGGGGTATACGAACCAGGCTGCCATGATAAGAAGGCTTGTTTTCTCGCTCAAAGGTGGACTGGAGAGGGAAATGGGCGGTGAGGGGGCGTGGAGGGTGGGAGGAGGAGGCTTTGGGTGGCGCTTGTGGGGCTGCATTGCTCGAGGGTTTTGGCGAGGAGCAATTCTTCGCGCAAACGTATATGGAGGCGGCGGGAGAGACTGGGTTGCGTGATTACGAGCGTGCAAAGGAGGTGCTGGGTGGGTTTCTGTTCGTGGAGAGGGTGTACGGGGGAACGTTGACATGGTTGTATACTTCGGATGTGTAAGGAAGCGTATGGTTTCCGCTCACGTAGTGGGACTCGACTTGTATGATGTGAGCCTTGCCGTCAAGTCCTTAGATTCGAGCTGGTCAAGTAAAGCTCCTGTGTTGCTGCTTGGTTATAACGGTATACAATGAAGCTGCCCGGGTAGCAGACGTTAGGAACACATCAAGTATCCCAAATACAATATCGCAACATATCCGGAAGTTCAAAGCCGACATAGTTGAATAGTAGCTTTATAAGTGGGCACCTCCTGATTTCCGAGAGAAACGTCACTGTATACGTTGAACATAAAGGCTCACGAGAGGTTTAGAATATGATATTGTCTATGAGTGCTTCCTTCCACCCTGGACGCTGGTTCGAAGCACACGCCCCTGATCATCCGTGTCTCGAAGATTGCCCGAAGATGTGTCAATCATGTACCTCCGTTTACCATCATCGCATCTGGCATCGAGGGCTGTAAGTGTACCTACCCCTATAAGATATGCGAGCCACATATAGGGCAAGACCTACAACGACCCGAATGTACAGAGATAATGACAGTTTGCGTTGGTCTGTCTGGCACCTATGTCGATTCCCTTGACGAATTGATGTATCTTGTAATCATGTATTATGAGATGATCGATATTGCAAGGGGATTTGATCGTGACGACCGAACCGTTTTCGGTGCTCGGGATATATGGAATTTGAATTGGTCAAGAACAGTGTCAAGCTTGTCATACACCTCTTGTGTGATGGGGACCAAAGCTTCACCGATGCCGCGACTTTCTAGGTCTGGCATCGTTGTCGAGCGTAGACATGCCGGGTATTTCTCACCTATTGCACGGCGTCACAGCGCGTCGCAAGTGGAATAATCATGATCATCTTAGAAATGCACAATTTGCTAGACTAAGTTTATAGAATCGTTACAAAGCATACCGGTTTGCCGCGGGCGCTCTCCGCGCTATCCATTATCTCAAATCATCGCTCACTAAACGAGCAATTTGACAAAGACCGCCTCTGCACGTGCTCTATCTTTCGGACGCGTTCTTCGTAATCTCGCATCTGGAAGTATAGCACGATGCCCCCATCGTACAGCCATCGCAGCTACACCGCATCCGCAAGCGTACACGAAACTCGTATCGCATCACCAGGCGACGCTCGCACAAGTCGAACGACTGCGGCGCGGCGTTTGACACGGCGTCCTCAAAGCCTGGCAGTATATCCGACGGACCTTGGAAGTAACTCCGAGGCAGTCAAACGAACCATTGCAGATCCCCACCAGGCGCGCAAGAGTCTAGTATTTGCGTGGTTGCGGCGCGGGCGCGTACGCGGTGCCTTAACGGGGCCGACCGACTCCGCCCCCGGCACGCTCAGTTCCCCCGCTTCCCTCCTGAGGGAAGCCCCAAAGGGGGAAAAACCATTTCCCATCCCAGTTTACCGCTCGCGAAGTGTTGCTGCGCACTTGGCGCAGCCCTAGCCTACCACGGTGTAAAGCGCGAATTTCGCTTTGTATTAACCCTTTGGAGCATGGAGTTCGGTCCCCCCATAATGTTAAAATACCTTGCGGTAACATCGCGCCGCATCACCCATCAAACTGTGCCGCAATCAGGGTGGCTAGGCAGACATGGTGCAAACGAATCAAGTCATCCTAGACGAGCGGAGGTGTGTCGTACTCGGCCCTCAAGTAAAGGGCAAAGTCGCGAGGCAAGCCCTTGGCCCTCGTTCAGCTCCCCCAAGCCAGTGGACCAAACTCACGCTGTTGGCGGCGGCCCGCATTAGACTAAGTTGCAGGCTGGGCGGTGAACTCGGGCCAAATTGCGGTGTTCCGCTTTTCTGGGTGTGCTGCGAAAAGCACATTTCCTTGCACACGCGACGCTACCTGCAAAGAGGATGCGCTCGTGGGCTGGGGGCCGCAATCGACAGGCACTGTCGGCGATCCGTCGTGCGCTCCCTGAGGATTGCGGGCCTGAGACGAGGGTGTGCGACGCGAAGCGAGCAAGACAAAACCCAACGGCGAGGGTGCCGCAGGGTTATTTCATTCAGCCCTGTCGATTCGTCCTTGGCGCTGCTGCCCTCGCGCTATTCCGTGCCTCGTACGCTGCATGAATACAATACGCTGGGATCCGGCCCCCGGACGTGAAGGGTGCGCGCACACGGCCGGCCGCCGAGAGACGGGGGGGGGGTGTCCTTGGGTGTTCTTGAGCGTGACGAATGCTGCGGCTTTTGCTGGCGACGAGTAGGTATCTTTGGATCTGAATTTGTGATGGATTGGTGAGCACGATGGCTCGACGCGATCCCAAGGTGTGGGCGCCTGACACCACGTTGGTTCGTTAGCCGTGCGGGGGTGAGCGCACCGTGTTTTGAAACAGAAACGCGGTTGGAGGTTTGCGTGGACGTGTTTCTGAGGGCATACGGAGAGGGCGTGGAAGCCTCCAACGCAGCCGCTCAGCTTCCAGAAGCTGAAGGGGCGGTGATTGGCAAGCACCTGGCCCCGCTCTTCCCGTCCCTGACCGCCACGCACGCAGTCGGAATTCCTTGTCTCCCATGCCAGGCCGTGATTGTGCAATGCTTCTGGTGCGTCGCACGACCGCCATCATGTGCCTTTTTGCCTTTTCGATCCTGCGCGCAGACCGGTCGACGTTGCGACAAGGTTCCAGGTATCTGTCGAATAGCTTTTCTCCTTCCGGTCACATTCATGCGACAGCCATGCTCAGCTTGATACCAAACCTCGTCGAAAACAAGCTAATGAACGACGGACGAACACGCCCGGCCGGCGACAAGACTTGCGGAAGGAATAGCGCAGAGCATTTACCTCTTTGCGCTCCCTTCGAACGTTGAACCCAGCTGCGCATCAAACGTTGCTGGTTGTGTGATAGTAGACATCAACAGTGATAGTCGGGTAGGTCAAATGTCCGCGGAGCACAGAAGGGCCGATGTTGCGCCTTGTATCTTGCTGGACAGGCCAAGTATTCTGCGATGCTGGAGGCCAAAAAGTCCGTACTATGACGATCTCTGCGTGGAGAGGAGATGAAAGGAACAGTGTCCAGATGATGCCTTCGCACAGAAGATTCCTCATCATACAGGCGTGATGCTCCTGCCCTCGTGTGTTTTACCATGGTCGATTTGTCGCTTGGTTGAACGAACAATAGGCCAGAGCTGGAGACGAGTCTAGGTAAGTGATCGCTGTTCGTTTCAAGCATTTTCGTAGAATTAGACAGGGGCTAGATCCTTCGAGTAGACACCCGGGGTCATGGTCACTTGGTTAATGGGGAAAAACCCCTAGCAGATTACTGATTGAAGCATGATACTGAGAGAAGCGGATGGATATCCCCAAAGATTGGAGAGAAGCAGGGTCAGGGGCTTGTTTATCAGGATCCGCTCAGTTGAAGTATGGCTTTTGTGACCTGAGGAGTGAATAAACGCCAATGTCACATCACTGTAATATACCCTAGAGCTGTGCTACAGTGCTGGTCCGAAGAGTCAGCTGGCCATTGATGGTTATGCTATTGTTGCTGATCGTCGTTGGCGCGGTACTTCTAGACTTCGAAGACGAAACACCGGCAGGGAAATGCTGTCCTCTCGGCCTCGGGCGTCTCGCACATAATGATGGCCGCAGGCCGACCCAGCTCAAACGCACTGGCGAGGCTCTCACCGAGAAAGCCTACGGTGAAACCGGACGTGGCGGAAGGCTACCTTACACAAGCAACAGCGGTGTCGAATGACGCGGGGGGCTGAGTGCGGGTGTAGTGCAATGGTGATGATCATCCCATATCTTTCCGGATGGGCATGGCCAACTCAACGTGACTCACCACCTGCTCTCCGTAACATCCGGCGCGCTAGCGGCGAACCCTGATAGAGAGTCATAGTAAAAAGGCTATTGAGTGTTATCGTACAATGTAGTATTGACCCGACGTGCGTGTGCTGTTGACGTTCGACGTTTCAATGGTCTACCAAACACCATGCGGAGCGGACGTGTCAGAACTCTCTTCCAGCCCTATGCTACTTCGCGCAGCATAAGCTCGTCAAACACAAGCTGCCGAGGTGAGATGGGTAGATCCGGGGAAGCGAGACCCTCAGGGTGCGTAAGCGCACTCTTCTACTCGTGACATCATCCGCATGCATTCGTTTACTCTTAATACTTTGTTAAAGGCTTTGCCTCCGTTCTTGGGGCGCTTTGTTTCGCGCGCTTTTGCTTGCCCAAATGTTGTTTCGAAAATGGGCAAATCAATGAGGCGTATTTGCGTCCCTTCGCGCGCAACGGTTACCCATTCGGGCATGCGTTGCGACGGGCCGTGGGGGATGTTGTGGCTGGGCGAATAGCTGGGATGCGTTTCTGTTGCGCGTCCATTCGCTCGCTCGCCTCGACGTATGTGGAGTGTCTAAGCAGAGGTATCTGTTCAAAGGCACTGGGTTCGAATCCTCGGCGTATATCATTTAATAGCTAAGTTAGCTCGCGGCATCGAATCATAACGTTTAGAAACTTTGTTGGACTGACGCTGGTGATACCATTCTCATGTGAAAACAGCCCGAGGGATGATGGCTTCACCATAGAGAAGGTCAAAAGCTGAAGACTAACGCGGTGTCCGCCGCTAGCCGCTAGGGTCGATCACATTCCCGACGAGATGTTTTGTAGGACAGACCCCAAAGTTTACGAGGCAAACACGTACGAGAACTGGGCGTTTATCCCGACCTGTGTCTCGCAGCACAACTGACCTTTTTACCTGAAACGTATTCACTGTTGAAACACCGCCGTCAAAAATGCATCCGCAGCTTCTGTAGCATGCGCACCGAGTCAACATTGCAGCGGCCAAGAATAGAAAACTGGAGAGATTTTTGTGCGAGGAACGAGGTAGCCGCTAGTCTCAGCCGTGCCACACTCTCAGCCACTCGTCTCCTGACACGTGACTCTTCCTGCGTGGTTGACTTTGGGCCGTCTCCTGCGCTACACTAACGATGCCAACACAGAACCATGTTTCGAAGATGGGTTCAAGCTTTGGACGGGCGATGGCGCGTGGCGGCGCGATACCACTCTTTGTGCGTCGACCTTCCCATTCGAGGAACGGTAAAGAACAATGCTGCAATGCCCCCTAATGACGAAAGCTGTCACAGACTACGGAACCTGGACTATGGGGATGCTTTGAAATGCGATAGCTTTATCTCATACTCCCAATGGTTGTACATGTAGGGCGTGCTGTCGTCTTTCAGGCGTGCCTTCATCCATGCATGCTTGTTGTACGAGGGTGCGCCAGCTTGCAGATAGCAATGTCTCGACTTTATCTGAGGATGAATCGAAAAGGAGAAATTCTGGGGATATTCTTCCTGATTGGATATACTAGAAATCAACACGTTGTTTAGCCTCCCTTTCGCCTCCTACGAAGGTGATGATGCCATGAGGATGAGATATAGCGTGGGAGGCCCGAAGGCCGCAAAATACGCATTGCGAAAGCTACCGACGTAGGAGGCACGATAGTTCGAAACTCGAGGCAATGGATGAATGATATGGGGCCGACAATTTGGTCATTCGGGTCGTAAGTGAGCCATCTTTTTGAATCCGAGGCCTTGGACTCCGGGCTGTGAGACAAAGTCTCCGATAGGCTTGCTACCGCATTATTTGTAAGGAATGCCGAGTACAACCGTAATGAATTGTCTCGACAGCACTCGGAAATTTTTCCAGAGCCCAGAGGCTTACCATAGAGATGCTGCTTTTCCGGTTACACTCTAAGTTTGCAGTTGTCTGTGCATGTCCCTAATACTCTTTAGGCTATAACAACTGCAAGGCCTACGGCCTAAGAGCCGCGGATGGTGAACGGTGAGCATTCGTACGATAAGGGCCATGTCGTTGTGAGCCTTGATAGGAAATCTTTCGTCTCTCCACATCCTTGAGCATCGGGGGACTCCTTGGTACTAGATGAGCTGGTCTGTGCTTCTAGTGCAATCTCCACACCTCCAGTCGGCATCAGCATCCAGATCCATACTGTCCGACGTTGATTATACGCCCCGCATCGGAAGACCTGAGGTGAAGCATTAGTGTAGAATGCCTCGCGGGGATACTCAGCCGCTGTAGATACCCATCAAATCAGCCTAGAATAACTGTAATGCGTGCCAAAGATAACATAACGCATGCTTATGTCGAAATAAGCCACTGCAAACGCCTATGAGGATCGTGATCAAGGCTAGTTGCGCGATGCAACAACTACGTCATCTCGTACCAAGTTGAGTAGATAATAGGAGACGGAGGTGCGGCTGATAACGTAGTGTGCGTGGTAAAGTCGACGACATGAGCAGAAGAAGTAAGCGAGCCATTGGCTATCCGTACTTTGAAATTGTGGACTTTAGCACTAGAATGCTTCTTCTAATCATCGATCAATGAATACGGAGGCTACAGAGCGATTTAGGCCTTTCACTCAAAGCAGTCCGACTCGGTTCACTGATGTTCGATAGACTCTGCATGATCAGCCCATGGCATAATCTCAAGGCTCTGGAGCAACGCAGTTCGAAGTCCAACATTGGCGCATTCAGCGAGGGTAGTGATTGTGGGTACATGCTGTTGGACTGTGCATAGGGCTGAGACCTCAGTTCGCTAAGGGCACCTTGTAAAGGACACATACGAGGCCGATCGGTCTTCGTTATTCATCGCGACGCAGGAGTTCGTTCACCGTTTCTATTTTCAACGAATGGAATATCCGAGAGGGTGTATGAGTGCTCGTTAAGCGTATGAAAATTGCTGCAAGCCAAAATAAATGCAATAATCTGTATGGTCTCCACCAACAAAACGCTCTTGGTGTTGCACGGCGGGCGCTTCGAGACGCTATCTGAGTGGCACCACTGTCGAAGGAGTCGCTAGAAACCCCGCAGTGTCAGTCAAGATCGAAAAAAGAAAAAAGGATGGGAAAGAGGTTCCTCCTACTTGGCGAACGCCTTGAGGGGGACTCGGAAAGCATCAGTAAGCGGTAGGGCTCTCGGCTACGAATGCTGCCTCGCCAATTTCAGCTAGGATCGCGGACACCATCGGTGAATTAGATAGGCTGTGGAACGACCTCACCCCTCGGAAGACAGTGTATAGGCCGGTTTTGGAAGGTGGGCGCCTAGAAAGGGTGCATGTGTACGCAGAATGGGCCATGGCCAAGCTGAGCTGTATCTTTGATTGGTCGAATGTTTCGAAACATTTTTGGGTCGACAAGGCGGCCCAGGATAGAAAGCCGAGCGTGGGAACTTGCATGCAGCTTGCAGGGTTATGGGGTGACGATGGAGGGGCAGCAATGTCGGCGATTGGCCGACTCCGTTCGAAAGCATGTCAGTCGAGAACTATGCCACGAGGTCTGACACGCTCGTGCACACACCTCCATATTACCAGTGCATGGTGAGTGGCAGGGTAATTTCGAGTGGGCTGCGATGCGGCAAAGGCTTGACACGGCGCTTGCGGTTCTGCAATGAGATTCTTGACATGCTGCGGGGCGTTTGTGAGTGCATAGTCCCTTGGCTGATTCCGTGCAAGTAGAGCGGAGTTGGCAACGTTAATTTTGTAGACGGTCATCACTGGAGAGGGTTGCATGTGTCTGGGCATGTCCCGGCCTCGCGATCCCCTGTCACTGCTCGCACCACATGGGCGTTGGGAGGGATCGGGCGTGTTTCTGAGCGCCGTTACGTTTTGTGGGGACTTGAAGCAGATGTACGCAACTCGTCTGGTTCACAGCCTCGTTACTTTACATGATTCATCGTCTGAGGAGAAAACTGCAAGTAGCCGTGTTTCCCGTGGTGCTGAGGCAAGAGGGGACAGAAAGAAGACGGCACACTGACATTTGCGGTGTGCGCATGTCCCTCTTTGGCACGATCGACGGTCGACGGTCGACTGATCGGTGAAACGGTAGTTGAGGTGGTACGCGGGGGGCGACAAGGGGTTCAGGCGTCCATGTGCTGCTGTCGTGCAAGGGTGGTGAACGGTCGGCCCAGTGTAGGGCTATAGGGCTGAATTTCGTGCCAGGTGCTGTCGTCCATCGCCGGGCAGGTAGCCGGAAGCAGACTAGCGTCTCCTTGGACCCTAAAAATAGGACGTGCGCCTGTGGAGATGGTGCGCGCGTATAGACGCATCTCGCAAGAGAGCGCTGTATAATTGGAATGTTGGGTGCTCTGGAGCGGGCATCCAGGAAAGGTGAAGAGTACGTAGCTAGTGTACGCAGTGTCGATGTCGGTCGTGGTCCTGGTGGCTGCGCAGATATTCCCGGGCGGCTATGTAGGCGTTTTTGCAGACACGGGGCAGACCCATACCCACAATACAATACCGCAGGGCCATGACACCCAGCGTGGAGCTCCGATGACGCGATCGGTAAAGGCAAAGCTCGCTGTTCGACCGACTCGTGACTGTGCATTTAATCTCCATGCCCATTGCGGAGCACTGTATACGTGCGGAGTGAAGACGTTGCTGCCTCCGCATGTCGGTGAGGGCTGCTTGGGGCTGCCGGAGGGGCCGACCTGCACTTCGCCAACCAGTCCCAAAGGGGCAGGAACGACGTCTCTCCACCGTAGACGACCAATCTTGCGCCGTGCAACTGTACACCAGCAGCCGGCAGATTGCACTTCCCAGTCCCAGCCAATGACCTCGTCGTGTGCGGGTCCTCCAGCCTTGCGAACCTCACCGCATCAGCCCAAAAACCGTGTGAAAAGATGCCACGCCTACGCACTGTCTCCACTCACACTTTGCAAGTAGAAAATGTGCCAGTGTCCGACGTGCTGGGCACACCGCGAGGTCCAGGTATTGCAAACGAAGCGGGCAGTGGGCACACTGTAGGCGAGCAGACACCATCTTCATGCGCCATGTCTGTTCTGGCACTGCTTACCTGTCAACGCCGCCCATCCTACCCTGAGCGGAGTGGCCTCTTGCAGACGGAGCCTGTACAACAGACCATCATGATGCCATGGAGTCCGCGAGGGGCGTTGCGCAAGACTCCGATCAGGCTCGGTGTCTCGCTGCGGTCTCGGAGCCGCCAGTGCATGCCTGATGGCGTCAAAGTCACGCCTGACCTGCATAGCGAGCCTTTCATGCCTCACGGAAGCGGTACGAATGCTTTCCTTCTGGGTTCGATATCGAACACGATTCGAAGAAATGCTGGTGTGAGGTACCTAGTCAAGTAGTACACTTGTCCCTTGTACCTCACCATGCCTCGAAGGGATCGTCTGTGTACATGTGGAGGTTGCCTCACCTACGTCATTCACAAGGGCACGAGGAGCCTCTGAGCTAACATGCATCCTTCATCTTGAGGGAAGAGGTAGCAATGTGCGACATAATTTCGGCAAAATGCCCAGCGCACGTTTGCACAGTGCATTCACCCATCGGTTGTCTCAGGGGCTCGCAACATTGCCCTAGAAGATGAATCACGCTCACATGGCTTCGTTGGTCCCCACGAATCAGAGCTGCAAAGCTACAAGTTCCCTAGGTCAAGCATCATGGATTAGCACGATGAACGACGAACTGTAGGTGGTCAGTTAGTAGCAGTATCGTTGTGAATGTCTGCGCTTAGGGCGTTTCGTCCTACCATCCGTTACCACGGAACGTGAAGTGGAGACTCGTAAACCCGCGCTGTGGTTATGGTGCTGACCGAGTGATGGAGAGATATCGACCCGATCGTTGGGGTATCTGACGGTGGCCTAGACTTGTAGCCGGGGTACTCTGCGACCCTGCCAATGGGAATCCAGTCTCCAGCTAGCCACAGACAACGGATATCGCAGAGTTGAATGCGCGGAGATGGTTGGAGTTGAGCCGTTTGAAAAGGGGCGCCGATGGTTGCCGGCATAGCCTGGTCACCAAGTGTAGGTGATTGCACGTGACCTCTACATGTGTGCCTCGTTGAACGTCACTGTGCTCGACGATCAATAAGAACCGAGTACGAGGCCCTATCTAGACGAATGGGCAACCATGTTCGGGACCGCCTTGCGACGAAGCATGCGGTTCTCGAAACTTCCTGAAATTGCATTTGCCCACGCACAGGGTGCCTGACGCGTGGTCGTAGGAATTATACTTTTAACGGCAAACAATGTGGACAAGACCCTGCCTAGGGCGTGGCTGGCCTGCCCACATGACCAACGGGCTCTGATTGGCTAGCCCGTTTATCCAGGACTTTTGGCCCCAAACTTGGTCTCTCTCGAACAACGATGCTGGCGTCGGCCAAGGAAGCACGCTCCCGGCGTGTAGATGTGCTAGTGCATTATCTAGACAACATAATGGTCCAGTTGAACTGCATTGATGGGCAGGGGCGGTTGAGAAATTACTAGGGCCGCGCCGCACATGGTTGCGAAGCCAAAGTATCCGAACCAATGTCTCCGAACGGACAAGCTGCATTTACACACATGTTCCCTTGGTGTTGCTCTGAGCACTCGGCGCACACTCGCACACTGGCGAGGCCGTCAAGTGCAACGAACGTCACACGGATAAGCTTCGCCGTTGATGGCGCCAGGCTCGTTTGAGTAAAATTGCACTCACCGACAGTTGCGAAGGTGCTTACGGGGACGGGAGCGTGGCAGCGTGGCAGCGTGGGCGTTCGCTGCCTCGTAGGGCTGGCGCTGTCAGATGCTTGTTTGCGGCACCCATGGTGGGAGGCTCAACTGTGGCTCGGACGGCGGTTGGAGATAAGGCGCGGAGAGAGGGGGGGGAGGTGAATGGTGGAGTCGTATAATTAGGACCTTACCAAGCAGCCTATGCCCCAAGAGGAGAAAGCTGTGAGCAGTTCCCAGAATCTGCAAGAGCCGCCCCGCTGCGGAAGCAAATCAACCGCCGCCGTTCGCCAGCGTCGCTGCGCTGCGCTGCGCTGCTCTGCTCTGCTCTGCTCTGCTCTGCTCGGTGACGATTTGGAATCCCCTCGAGCTGGCCGTCCGCGTGTGGTTGCGGTGTGCGGCTCCCCGTGGAAGCGGTGGTCTCTCAGCGAGCGTGCACGCGTGGGTTCCGAGATGCGCGTCAGCCTGGCAAACCTGGCAAACCTGGCGACCGACCCGCCATCCGCGGGCGATGGTTTGGCCAGGGCGGAATCGAGCCCGCCGGATTAGAAAGACCCACGATCGTCTCCCCCCTCCCCTCCCCATGCGAGAAGCGAGCAGCGAGCGTCGCTGGTGGGCGATGCCGTCTGCTAGACCAAAGCGGTAGGCTTTGCGCCGGCCCCCAAGGCGTCTCGCGGCCAGCAAGCAACGGGTCGGCGGCAGGTCGACGGCAGGCGGCCGGGCTCGCGCGAAAGAGACGTGTCCCTCGATCGAGCGTCGCGTGTGCGTGCAAGCGTCGACGTGGTTCCGTGTGGTCCGCCGCGGCGCGCAGAGCTGAGGGCGTCCGGAATGCGTCGTTGCGGAACGTTGCGGAGTCTAGGACGAGTCGACGGCAGGTCGCTGTGCTTCCGACGCCGCGCGCGCATTCCCTCGTCCCAGCGCGGTGGGCGCTAGGGCCCTGGCGGCGCCGTGGTGCCTTCACGCTGACCGCTCCCGCCATTCTTTCAAAACCGCGCCGAAGCTGTCTAGCGGGCGAGCGTTGGGCCGGGGCGCGGGCTTCGCAGCCTGCGGTTGGTAAATTTGGGACCCCCATGCTAGCGTGGGTATAGGGCTGGAGGCGGTGGGATGCCCGCCAACCTGCAGGACACCCTGGCGGTGGAGTTTGGGTCCTCGCGGCCGAGCACGGTTATCCCAAAATGGATGCACAGGGCGGAGCCCATAGGGCGTTGCTGAAGCGCGAGCCGGCCTTAACACTGCGCAGCTCCAAGCTTGGACGCCGGCAGGGGTCCATTCTCTGGAGGAGAGGTCGTCCATATTTATGGCACATGCTCCTCGATCCTGTATACATAATACGCCGTCCCACCGTCCAGAGAGCTGCTCCTCCCCCAAAGGTCACACCTTCCTCCAACACATTCACCACCCATCACTCGGGTCCCTCGTGCTCCTTTACCCCTCTTCACCCCTCTTCCTCTTCTTCAACACACACCACCACCACCACCACCACCATGCACAGGCACGCTGGTTACCAGTACGCCGCTGCTCCGGCAGCACCCACTCACAGATACTCGGGCACCTCGAGTGCCTTCTCCGCCTCGGCCAACCCCAACGAGGACTGGACCAAGATCTCAGACCTTGCGGAGCGCCGAAGGATACAGAACCGCATTGCTCAGCGTGAGTTTCCCCGCCTCTCCGTCCCCACCGCACGTCACTGATCGTGGGCAGGCAACTACCGCAAGAAGCTCAAGAAGAGGCTCGAAGACCTCGAGCGCCGTGCTGCTTCGAGCTCAGCCTCGCCAGAACAGAAGCCCGCAGAGCTCCAACCCACACAGCGCTCTCCCCGCCAGCCATTCCCTTCGCCTGCTTCGTCTGAATCAGACTTCAGCCGGCGAACTCCGGAGATCCAGGGCTACGAAGAGAGGGGCATGTTCTCCCATCAATACACAGACCGCCAGCTGTCGACCTCCCCTCCGCCCTTCTCCTACAGCGCGTACCCCACGCCTGAATCGGCCGCGTACCCGGTTCCTTACACCACCACCGCGCCCTACCACTCAATACCGACAACCATTTCCCCCGAGATGACCACCTACGCCTATCTGCCACCGCTGTCCGCCGCCTACCATTCGACGCTGCCTAGTTTGGCCCCGCCGATGAAGTCCGAGTACTATCAGGAAGACGACATTGCCAACCCCTTCGCGAGCGGTTACCAGCTCATGAACTCGATGGAGATTCCTCCACCCCACGCATATCCCCCTAGCGATGCTCATGTAAAGCTCCCCCCTCGCAAATCATACAGCTACGCACATTAAACTCCAACTCTTCAATCACACCACACACCTTTCGACAAGCCACACGCTGACAGTCCCGTGGCAGACACCACCACTTCTAAGCGACACTTTCGACGCCTCGCAGGCCGGCTCTCCACCAGAGGCCTACCCTACCACGCCAGACTCGATGCCGCGCACACCGCCGCTGCATCCTACTCACACCATGTGAGCTTGCTTGAAGCGACCTTTCGCCCACTTCTTATCGGAACTGCGGGAGAGGCTTGAGGACATTCGAGCCCGCCTCAGTTGCGATCCATTCTTTTCAGGACTCCCCGTCTTGTACATTACTTTTTTTTTTTGATTTTCTTTACTGCACAGCATTTCAGCGAGGTTCGTAGGTTAGACGAACCTAAGCGTTGGATGGTCCTTCGCTTGGTCATGATTGGGCTGGAGTTTGGTGTTCTCAAACGGTTCGGAGGCTCTCCCGTTCGTTGGGTTCTTTGGGAAGACTGGGTCGGGTAGACCCAGCAGGACAGGTCAGGTCTAGACACCTCTTGGTATACTTAGTTGAAAGCGCCACTGCGCCTTGTTAAGCAAGGGCGACGAAATATCATTATTTGCATCTCCGAGTACATTGATCCTCTTATGCGTCGTGCTTGTCGATTCGTCTCCTGTAAATTGTTGGTGAAATGATGGCTTGTCGTGAGTTAAGTAGAAGCTTTAGTCCTGTGACGTTGATCGACAGCGACCGCGACTCGCGCGGGCCCAGCGCCAAGGACCACGAACGCGTCGACCTCTGGTGTTCTTTCTACCCGCGTAAGCTGCGCCAGAAAGTCAACCCACGCGTGACATTACCCATGGCGCCGGTACGCAAGCAGTCCAGAGTCGAAAAGGCGCGACAGATCCTCTCGGGCGGCGCCATTCTCCGCGAAGACTCTGACGATGAGCTCGGGTACGAAGATCTTCCTTGGGAGTGGATATACGAAGACACCGCCGATGCGCCGGCCGCACAGAACGTGACGCCGCGAAAGCGCAAGGCAGCCGCTACTGGTCCTACACAGCGCATAGTCGGGGCCCGAATGGGCAGCTTCGTCTGCAAGCTGGTGAGCTTCCCCAGCATCATCAACGTGTGCGGAATATAGGCTTATCACACGGTAGGGCGATGCAGTGTTCTTGAAAGCGGAAGGCAATCAGGCCTGGGTAGGCCTCATCTGCGATTTCTTCGACGACGACGACGAGGAGAACGAGAAGATGGCCAAGTTCATGTGGTTCTCCTCGGAAAAAGAGATCCGCAACAAAAGCACGAAGCGCACCGATGTTCTACCTGTACGTCCACAGCCCCTCTAGCATTGTACGGGACCCTGACAGCTAGTAGAACGAATTATACATATCGCCCGCTTTCGACACCAACGAGCTCACGACTATCAACGGTACTGCTAAGATCGTCTCGCATGACGAGTTCAAGCGCCTATACCCAAACGGCCAGGTGAAGAAGACCTCAAAGGACTACGGCAAGATATTTGTGTGCCGAAGAGGCTGCAATACAAGGACTACAACTTACACCCCAGAATTTGTGTGGGAGCACGTATATCAGGGTATAGACGATTTGTCTTCCTTGATAGAGCTGGTCGAGAGCCAGACCAAGGCCACTCGCAAGCGCGGCCGCTCACGGAAAGACATTGCGGACCTGAATGATTTCGTGGCAAACGACTCAGACGATGATGGGGCGCCCAAGACTCCGAGGAAGCGGCGCAGATTGAACGACGCAGCAACTCCAACATCGACAAGGAAGAGCCCCGCCGCGCGCAAGTTCCTGACTCCGACACATAAACGCATAGTGATCAAAAAACAATTGGAATTCACCCCGCTTGGTACTCGAGTACTTTCGCCCTCAGCTCTATCATCGCCGTTCCAGATTGCTCGGAACCAGCTACACGTTTCATCTGTACCCGCCGCGCTACCTTGTCGTGAGGAGGAATTTTCCACCGTCTACAGCCACTTGGAAGCAGCGATCACAGATGGCTCAGGCTCCTGCATCTACATTTCCGGTACGCCCGGTACCGGCAAGACTGCTACCGTGCGAGAAGTCGTGGCACAGTTGCAAGCTTCAGTACAGGCTGAGGAGTTGGACGATTTCATATTCGTCGAGATAAATGGCATGAAGGTCACAGATCCTCATCAGTCCTACTCGCTCCTCTGGCAGGCATTGCATGGCGACCGCGTTAGCCCCTCGCACGCCTTGGAGCTCCTCGAACGAGAGTTTTCGACTCCAAGCCCGCGGCGCGTGCCTTGCGTGGTTCTGATGGATGAGCTAGATCAGCTGGTGACCAAAAATCAGTCGGTCATGTACAATTTCTTCAATTGGCCTGGACTGCGGCACAGCAGATTGATTGTTCTCGCCGTTGCAAACACTATGGATCTACCAGAGCGCACGTTGAGCAATAAGATTAGCAGCCGTCTTGGTAAGTGCAGGCATCACGATCCTTTAGTCACGCCCTTCCATCTATTGCATCTGCCCTTCAGCTTCAATCTTCCGCAACAGCAGAGACAAATGCTTGACAATGCCATTGCAAATCCAAGCTCCATTTGGTTGCATGCGGCATCCTGCGGCTCCTAGTTTGGCGAGGCTAACACGCGCACAGGCCTTACACGTATTACGTTTTCAGGCTATACGCACGACCAATTAATGCAAATTATCCAGTCCCGATTAGAAGGTGTACCTGGCAACATAGTAAACCCGGACGCTGTACAGTTCGCGGCACGCAAAGTTGCGGCGGTGAGTGGCGACGCTCGCCGTGCATTAGACATCTGCAGACGTGCAGTTGAAATTGCAGAGACGGAGGCAGCAGCGCGGGAGGCCGAGGCCACAGAGGGCCAGCCCCCAACCCTAAGCCGTACGGGGCGTAACAAAGGCAAGGCAGGCATTCGGCCCCCCAAGGACACCGGTGAGCCGGATGCTGTACAGCAAAAACGTGCAGCCCCCGGCAGCAACAAAGGTGTGGTCACGGTGGCGACGATCAGACAAGCCATCAACGAAGCCACAAGCAGTCCCTTGCAGCTGGCACTGCGAGCCTTACCGCTGGCATCTAAGGTCTTCCTCGCGGCCCTCTTGGCACGTATTCGGCGTACAGGCATTGGGGAAGCCGTCCTTGGAGATGTCGTTGACGAGGTGAAGAGATTGGGTTTGATGAGCCAGCTGCAGCCGGTACATAACTATTTGCTCTCGGCTGATATTGACGAAGATATTGCTATTGTTGATACGAGCGCCACGGTTCAACAAACTAAAACCTCAACAGCTATCAAGCACAGAGATGAAACTTCAAAGCAGGCGAATGAGAAAGCTGCACGCGCATTAAGCATCGCTTCTGCGGCTGCAGAGCTCTCAGAAGCGGGGATCGTAGGTACAGAAGTTCGGCATGGAGAACGGGTTGGACGGGTGCGCTTGGGGGTCGCAGAAGAAGAGGTACGGCTCGCGCTGGGCGAGGACATCGAAGTCAAGGGATTGGTCGTCTCGACCTGACCAGGCGCCACTGCTATGGATTCCCCAGCAATACCGCGGACAATGCGCATTGACTGGACTTTGAGGAGGTAATACCATCGTAGGCGTTGAGGGGCTCGCTATAGCGGAGCTGATATACCCCTCTCCAACGCATCCACCACACCGGTTTTTTTTTTGCGAACCAACCTCTTATCAGTGGCGCATGTCTACGATCGTATCGCCCGGTTCGGTCGCGATCGTGCCGCCTGATCTCAGCGCACAACTCGCATTCTTCCGCAGCATCAGAGGGGTCGAACATGTCGTGTTCCCCCATCTACTCGCAATCATGCCCAATAAATGCGCACCATGGCCAGCGCGTACACTAATCCCGGATGCATACAGTGCTTCAGGCCCTCTCGTGACCCCGCGAATACGATGATCCGTCACCGTCTCGGTGGTTGGCTGGCGGCCACGCGGTGCGTAACGTCCGTCCTTCCTATTCCGGAAGCGGCACATGGGTTTTCACTTGCTCGCTGATGCCTGCTCAGACGTGTTTCCAAATGTTCTGGCTCGGGTCCTGGGCGAGCTCGTGTTTCGTTCTTTGGGAGCCTTCTGGAACGTTGTGGCGCCGACGCATGAACGCGTTCCTCGTAGATTCTGCATGGGGTGTGTGATGACCGTGCAGATTGTGGAGTGGATGAGTTGTGAGCGATTTTACCCTACGTGAACGCGTTCTCGCTGCTCACCATCCATTCGGGCAACACTAATCGCCCAGAGAGACACGCTCGATGGCATGGTCGCCGACTCCAGATGCACACATGAATAGCGTCGTCGCACAAGGCAGACGCTGGCGTTCGACGAACGCTCGCTAGCACAGAGCAGTCGGCGAGCTGAAGGGGCCTCATTCGAGGTGCAGAATGCCCTTTCGCCGAGTAGGGATACACGCCGAATAGACAGTCCGTTTCAATACACTTCTTCACAATATGCACAGCACAGCGCTACATGGCCCCATCTGCCCACCGTGCACCCCAAACTCAAACCACACTTCAGCTCTGCTGCTGCTACTACTACTCCTACTACTGCAAACCCCACCGCGCATACCCCATCCCAACGCCCTCCTCAACCCCGACCCGTTGCGGCCTCGCAGCCAGCCGACATGATCCCATCCCTTTGACCCAGTCGCGCCATCGCCTCGAAGCCACGTTCCATCCCACTCCCTCCAACAAACTCCCTGCCCAGCATCGCTCCCATCACCGGAAACGCAGGCCTCCCCACTACCGTACCGTCACCTGCGTCCCCTATTCCCTACAGCCGTAACTCCCACTAACCATCGATCCCCGAGCCGCGGATTAGCGTACGCGCTCGCGAATACCCGGACCACCGTCAGCACATTATTTGCACCTCAGATGTCCGTCGAGCGAACGGCGGCACGGCACGGCGTCGGGCAGGCGGGCGCGCACCATTCTTCTTGCGTACTGCCGCCGCCGCCGCCGCCGTCGTCGTCGCTGTCGCCGTCCGTCTCTCGTTCGCCTTCAGACCCCACCCCACTCACTCCACCGCGAAGGAAGGCCTGATGCGCACACGCACAAGCAGGTGGGCTGGTGGTCGCCGAGCAGGGGGGCCACGGTCAAATTGCGTGTGAGTGTGTGTATCCATGTCCCATACCTTTTGGTCCCCGCTCGGCACGCCTATGCCTCCCTCGTTCCCCACCTCCTCGCCGCTTGGCCCCCAAATCAGGCAATCTGGCCCTACGGGCAGCGAAGCGAGCACGTTTCGAACTCCGATCTAGGTACGTACGATGATGTAGGTACACACCCGCAATTGTTCATATAATACTGCATTGCAGCGGCGGGGGAGGGTGTGCCTCGTGGGATGCCCTGCTGGAAAAAACACACATGCCATGTCTGTGTGTATGTAGGTAATAAATGCGTCCGGCTCTTTGGGGCGTCGTCTATGTCTCGCGGCGATCAAAGTCCGTGGGTGGATCGCATGCCGTGCTTCGACTGGTTTGAGGTAGATTCGACAGGTATTGTAATTTAAATCTCGGTGTTGGGGAGGAGTTTCCATGGGGTAGGGTTTTGCGATGGCGCGACCGAGATATTACTGGAATAGGGAGGTGCGGTGGCAGGAGGCATGTCTCTGGCTGCCTCTGCTTGGCCAGGGGTTTTGCTGGTTGCGTGCGTAAGAGGCATATCACGGTTAGATAAGTCGGTGGTTGGGGATGTGGACCATTGGGTCGGGATCAGTGTACATTGGTATGGGGTATCAAGATTGCCCTTGGGCCGGTTGGTATAATACATTTCCCGGGGTGTCGGGTCCCCTCCTATGCTGACCTATTCATCGTCCGCCAGTCACGCCATTCAAAGATTCCTGACCGTCCCGCTAGAGCGTGTTTCAAAGCGCTGTCAAGCTCTTTGGAATTACCCATATCCAATCGCTGGGTCGAAACTCGCGGCCAGCTCCATGGCCTCCAGGTTGGCTGTTGGATACTCGTGGCACCCTAGAACATCTCATCCATATCGAGGCCACCTGCAGAGGACCTGCATCCTATCGATTACGCTATCATCCCGCCTCCTCATCCCCCGCGGCTCAGTGACACCGTCTAGTGCATTTGCAGAGGCAGTTTGACACACAAAGCTTGGAGCTGGAGCTACCCATGCCCGGCGCGTCCATCGTTCTTTTCCGCAACCGAATAGACCCCTTTAGAACTTCTGTCGACCTAGCGTCGGTTTCCAATCGAGCGGATGGGTTTCTTCGGTTGCGTTTTCATCTCTCTTCCAGATTTTGATTGATTTGTCTGATTCGCCGGTGATTAGACGAAGCCCAGTCTTATCGAAAGTAGAGCACATAATGCCCGCTTCTGCATCGAGAGAGCCGGGCTGAGCGATCGACTCGGTTTGCTGGAAACGATGGCCGGTCTTCCAATCCCAAAAGGATACTGTACCATCGTCGCCGCCAGAGAAAAGAACATTATCTTCGTTTACAGAAAGAGTGTTGATGATCGAATTGTGCCCGTTGAAATTCTGCATGAACGCGCCCTCTGGGCACTTGAACTGTTTTATCGAGGAAGCTGATCCGGAGGCGAACGTGAATTCGGAAGGGTGTATGGTGAGTGCTCGCACTGCCTTCTTGTGATGGGTCAAAACAGCCATGGTCTTATTCGCAGCTAGATCCCACAACCGGATGGTGGAGTCCATGGAGCCTGTAATGACCTGTGGGTCGGCCTCCTGACATTGCAAGTCGGAAATGGTGCCTTTGTGACCGCCCATTACGTGGATGTTGGTGCGTGTTCGCATGTCCCAGACTCGAGCAACACCGTCACGCCCTCCAGTGACGAGAACATCGAGCGTAGGATGCAGACTAAGGCTGTATACTCCGCTCAAATGACCATGGTAATGTCGAATGACCTTATTCGTCTCTAGGTCCCAACATTTGACCATCTTGTCCTCACCGCAAGAGAACAGATACGGATGTCTTGGAGAAACAGCCAGACCTCGAACCGCGCTGATATGTCCCGTTAAAGTCAACTTCAGTTGACCAGTCGCCAGATCCCAGATTTTGATGGTTCTATCGGCCGCGCCGCTAGCAAACCACTGGTTGTCTGGCTCTACGGCCAACGAACGCACCCAGCCCATGTGACCACTGATGACCCTGAATGGCCTCCATGGCGCATGCCACTCTGGTTTCACTGCCCGAACAGTATCCTTCCTCACCAGAGCACTGGATGGCGTATCACGCACGGGTGTGGGTCCGTGGGCATTTGGCGCAGCGCCCTTCCCAGATCGCACGGTCAATGCCATTGATTGTGCCTCCTTCGCTTTTTCTGCCTTCTCCGATGACGCCTCAATCATCTTCCGCATCTTCGGGTCTGAGGCCTGCTCCTCTGCGTTCGCATTCTTGATTTTCCTCCTCTTTTCCACAGCTGTCGTTGCTGCTATAGCAATCTTAGATGCGAGAGCAGCGGGAAGCTCCCGTACATGGCTGTATTCCTGGTGTATCCTAGTCGAGACGCGGGTGGTGTCTAGGCCTGTAGACGGATATTGCAGCGTGTCGGCGGCAAATATCTCGCGCGTGCGCTTGGCCGATGCGCGAACGGCACGGTCGGCGGCATTACTGGGCAAAGTATCGGCCATGATGCGGATGGTGATTATGTGGATTGATCGCGCCTGTTGCGAGGTGAGGTCGCGCAGGCTTAACTTTTGGGTATGAGCTCACTAGCGCGTCCCGGCCCGGGCTAATGATTTTCCGTGCACGTGACTATCAGACAGCCCTAGAGTCACTTCCACCTTTCACTTCATTCGAGGGGCCACAAAACTCAGACTTCTATCGACAAGAATTCCTATATTCAAGGGAAGGTTTTGTATAAAGTACTGGCTTCCTGGGACGTCCTTGGCCAAAGTGTTCATAGAACGTGGACGTCGATGTATAGTCTGGACCTTCATTTCCCAACGGAGATAGACATAATTGGATTTGCGCTTTGTTTCAGATTCAGACCCGCAATAGATCTCACCTTTAGGCAGCGTCCTTTTTCTCTCTTTGTCACTTTCGAAACTTTTGGTACCCGCGGATGAAGCCCCAGACGCAATACGAAAAAGGGTCGATCTTTGTAAATATCAAGGTTCTCGGGACATCTCAAACGAAGCTTTTACAATCTATACGTAGATTTCGTTGCGCTGGTTCGTGGATTCTCGGTCAGGCTTACGGAAACTTGTACATACCAAGAAAGACAGCGAGGACGATGATGTCGAGCACACAGTGAGATGATCAGATACTCGAAAAACACTAATACGACGATGATCGTTGTGAAATATATTTAGCGGATCTCGAGTATTAAGATTATTTCAGATAGTATTTAGGCTGAATAGGGTACTAGACATGAATCTTGAGCTAAGGTAATAGTACAGTATCAATGGTCTATATATCTGTAGCGGAATGTTGCAAGTCATCCTCATTTTTAATGACTTGTATAACAAGTACTCACCGGAAAATATGCGCCATTCCTTTTACACGTGAGGAATTTATTAAGATGCGCTTAATGTGCACGAGACCACATTATTACAACACTTTGCATGCTTGCTCCTCTCTCTCAACCTTCCTCCATAAATAGAAAATATAAAAACATTGGGCATAAAAGTCACATCCAAGATTTTCATCGTGCTAATCGTCCAACACACCTCCAAGTTTTTATATATCGCATTCGCAAAAGAGCAGAATTCCTGCACCAGAAGATGTCCCAGAACAAATTGATAACAGCAGATAAGGTCGATATATAAGCATATCATCCACATCTCACCAGCTAATTCAGTAAGAAATTCGCAATTCCAAACAAACACGACCGTACGATGGGCACAATCTAACGTGTTCGTCCACTGTCCCTGCCAGACCAAAACAGACGAAATGGGATGAAGAAGCCGCCGACCATGGCAGGTTTTCTCTTCTCTAGAAATGATATAAATGAGGGTGATGTAAAAGTTGAGGGGCAGACCATGGGACATGGTCCCATTTTCCTGAGGTTCCATAGTCTTTGTATTTGCTCGGTAGTAGTGTATTTTTACCTCGCGACCGCTATATGAACTCTTTGAGTATCATATCGGTCTCTTGCTTGCAAAGTACTCCCAAGTAAGCGAACCTGCAATGTTAATTGCGTATATAGATTCAGGAACTGCGGCACCCTCTGTACAGCGCAAATAGAATATTTAGATATATGTTTGTGGGAATTCTAATAGAAATGTCTTCCCTTTAAGTTACTCTCTTTTACACGCCTTCTTGAGTCACAAAGCAGGAGAGGAACCGCTGCTATTTCATCGTTTACTATCCTTTTCGGCTACTACACCTTCCACTGCAAATCTGGTACAATGATAGAAATGTCTTTTGTGAAGTACCTTTTCACATCAGAGCTAATTACGACGCCATTTGATATACTAGTGTTTGCGTCTACGGCACTAATTGCTCTGGTGCTCGATCGATAGTAATTTATCTACTGATGTAAGACATTGAGCATATTCCCTACCTATACAGACGTACTTTTGCTTCAGCTTGTTGGGATTGTGATGAATAGTGGGATCTAACAAGGATTCCTTCGTGGTAGGTTCGGTCATGGACTAGCCTTCGCATTTCTTTGAGACGTTGAGGGTATGAGTAGCCAGCCTCCAAGAATTGAGTCTATCATCCGGCGTGATAAGAAGATCAGCGCAAAGTCCTATAATTAATCCGACTGGAACCATCTCAATACGAGGGCTACTAATGTGGAACAGAGTGCCCTTGGATATCTATACCGCACCATATAGGGTAGTGCGTTATAATATTATTGAAAGCAAGCTCGAGTTCTCCTAGAAAATCCTCGTCGCTACGTTTAAGGGCACTGAAACTAGGGACAGCGTAGCATTGACACTTGGTCATATTTCCATTATCTATGAGTTCTCCTGAACTTGTATTTTACAGCACCTGAGGATTTGGTAGGTGGTATGTCCAGGTCACGGGTGCCCGAAGATTGTGAAACAGCTTACGGATGGTTAAGGTTACCCTAGAGCCTACACCAGCGCGAGTGTATCAATGCACCTAAAGCCAATCATACACCAAAATTCTATAGGAACTTTCATTGCCGCCTTCTATTCAAAATTTTCACTCACGTTCCTAAGGTTACACATTGGATTTGAATTTCCCACACGGCCAAATCTAGTGCGACGATAGCAACAAATAGATCGAACAAGAGCCCTCTTGAACTATATAGTATAGAAATCACTGGTGATTGGAGACATTGGTAAGGGAAATCTTTTCTGGTGTGAAGATTACTGAGCACGAGTAGGTCGTGTATGTCAAGTCCAGTACGTCAGACCATAGCATCTTATATCTTTGGGTGTATCCATGGCGATTGAACTACTAGAATTCGATGTTATCCAGCTCACTACTCATCCATGTTATGCTTTTGAAGAATTCTTGCTTGAAGCGCCTTGCGCGACTTTTCAGATAGGCGGTGTATTGGCCGATTGGATCATCAGTCGAGAGAAAACCATAAGCGCCCATTATCAACAGCAACGAGCTTTAATTGTTGGCCTGTTAGTCTAGACCTCTATCTTTATCGCAGGTCGACTCTACAGCATGAAAGCCAATGAGACCTGTGGTTACCAATACAACAGGGACCGGAGGGGCAAGTCATGCCATCGGAAACACTCACGTCCTGAGGGTTCAGGTTCGAGTCGCATCAATATTCACCAGTCGAATTCAAATCTTATAATAACCAGTAGCCTTGCGCCCTCTTACGATAAATAGAGACGCAGGGGAGGTTTTAAAGGTGACTATCAGCTTACGAAGAATTAAACCTTGTCAACTATCTCTTCCTCCACGATTAGAGAATCTATAAGAGCAGTCGACGTATAAAGGTTCTGGTGCGTGCTTGGAAAAAGGATCGTTGTGAGATCGAGAAAAGGAAGGTAGCACAAAATTTTGATGGATTAAAGCCCAAGTCCATATAGAAAGCAATATTGTGTGTTCAAAATCACATGTTAGGGAGAAGAGCTTACGTTGGAAGGTCTTGTGGAGGAAGGGTAATTCTGCCCTGGAGAGGAAGGTACTACGACCGTCTCGAGCCGACTCCACCGAACCACTCTTTTGTGGAGCTAAGCGAGGCGGCCGCGCTAAGCCCCGCTTGCACACTGAAGACAAAAGACAGAATCAAATGCGTTTCCCTACCCCTACGTAAATTTATCTGAATATATACATTGTAATTGAAAATTTTGTCACCTGTAACGGGTCCAACTATCGGAAGATAGGCCGTAATTTCATCCGCGCCTCCCAAGCGCACACTCCAACAGGAGCCCAGTTCGAGTCCGGTGGCGGTCTTCTCACTCGCGTAGGTAACTCGCGATGCTGAGTGGCCTTAAGCAATGAATACAATCAGACGAGGGAAGCAATTCTGCAGTCGGGTATTCACCATTAGACGGCGGCGCTGGATTACTCCGGTTGGGGTTGGGAGACGTAGGTGGGGTGGCTGTTCAACCGATTTTTGCTTTTTTGATGTGGATTGTTCTTTTTTTTGTCTGCTCCCGCTCGCAAGTAGACGTATCCCCCCCCCTTTAATGATGAGCATGAACGGACATCACACTAAATTTTTGCTCAATGACTTATCTTACTTAGCAATGGGGTAATAATATACGCAGGCTCTCCTCCATTGACGGCCAGGCGCACAATCAATAAAATCAACGTTGCTGGTGTTCCTACAGCTACGAATGCACCATATATTACAAAATCATCACCGACTCCTAGGTATTCTCTTACTTCATCATAGCAATGCATAATAATCTTGCGCAATGATCATGCCTCCGACGCCGGCACCGTCTATCGTCATGCTATACAAGGTATCTTGCTCGAGGCTCCCAAAGTATGTACGCATGTAGTCATTACAGGAAGTATTCACCGCGAGTACCCCTTCCTGCTGGTACGGCGCGTCGATGGTCCGGAACGGCACTAAAGATCTGAAATTCAGGCTTCAGGTCCTCACCCAGGTTCATGATAGACGCTACATTACCACAGCGGTAGCAGTAGTTAGGTGCGGACCATACAGTAACAACGTCTTTGTCTTTGAAGTGGTACTACAGAAGGTCAGCTTTTATGTAGAAATAGATCGCGAGCAAACAAACCTTGTAGCCTTCGTTGACTAGCTGATGCGCTCGAGCAATAAGTTGTAGTCCGTTGACGTGGTTGAACTAGAATGTGTTAGCCGCGAGTGTCCATGCCTACGCCAGGCTCTACAAACCTCTGATGAAACCTTATCACCAAACAACCACCCAGCACCTCGCGGAGATACAGCCCAGGTGTCAACTTCTTCCGGATCGCTCCAAACCAAGTCACAAAAGGCACCTTCATGCGGGATCTCCTGGGCTCTAGCAACCACGCGAATCTGATCCAAGGTCCTGATCTCCGGACTTAATCCACCATGAACGCACAGGACTTTACCGTCAACAATGGCTGCTAGGGCAAGGAAATCAAAGACTTGACAGCAGGCCTTCCATACGGATGCATTGCCATACTTTGTTTGACATTCCTCGTAGAAACCGTAAACCTGGGTGATCTGTCTTGACTCGTGATTCCCGCGGACAAGCGTAACTCGGTCAGGAAACCTGCACAGTCAGCTTGTGTTGTTAGTCAAAGGTGGTCGTACTTACTTAGCTTTCAAGCACATCAGCAGCGTGAATGTTTCTAGACTGAAGTAACCTCGGTCCACGAAATCCCCCAAGAAAATAAAGTTCTGTTGCCCATTGCCCGCAGGAACGTTGCGTGTAGAGGACTCTTCTTCCGTACTCGGTCGACCGGTGATACTCCTGCTTCGGCCGCGCTCCTCCTCTTCCTCTTCCTCCTCCAGCTCTTCGCCCTCGTTTGGACTACTTGGGCCGGTGTACCTTTCGTCACGCTGGAACCGCCGCTTCATCTTCCGTTTCGCTCTGGGGTCTGTTATTGTAGTGGGCGGCTCAATATCCTCGGGCTTGATCGTCGGAGGTATAGCAGGAGCAACTGGAGCAGTAGGGGCATCACTGGGCATGCCACCAGCGACGCGGAATAACTCGAGAAGATCGTAGAACTGGCCGTGAATGTCGCCGCATACTGTGACTGGAGTTTGGACAGGTTGAATGTTGGATTCTGGACATATGTGTCAGTGCGTGGAACCCCGCTATAAGCGGACGTGTATTGAGCATGCTTCTCCATGCATAGCGCATACAACAGACTGGGACTCACCCTCCATAAGACACTCCTTAACAATCTCGCATAGGCGCTTCATCTCAGCCTCGGGCAAATATTTGCATTGTTTCGCCTGTTCCAACCACTCGTCCGGTCCCGCGCCCTTGGAGAGGCGCGCCGGTCCTGGCTGCGGAACGTCGCTGTCTTTGCCCATGGTCACGGTGCTTTGCGGCTGTCAAGTACCAAGCACAGGGCGGATCTCAGAAAGCGCGTCTGAACTATTTGGAGAGAGCAATGGCGGGGAACCGGACAGTCGTGTGACGACGGCAGTGATGATCAAGCGTGACGTAGCGAACCCTGCGGTATCATCTGAAGGCGTGGCGAGGGCGAGGAGTAGTGTAGCAACAAGAGTCCCTGGGTAGATGTGCGAAGCTCAGTAGCGTGCTTGGGCCTGGATATGCATGATGAGGTGGAAGCGCAGTGGCAGCCGTCGAGGTGCGGCGGCAGCTGCAGTTGGGCTGGTCAAAGCGCTTAATTCGGCAGGCGGTGAGAGCGAGAAGAGAGCCCTGGAAAGACCTCATCCAGCACTCACTATCGCTGCCCTTCCGCTCCCGCCGCTATCGTCCACGAACCCACGGCGCAGTCGCCCCCGGCATAGATCCACCTCAACAGCTTGCGGCTGCCTGCGCGTATTTTAGGGCTACGGTTGCACCCGCTTTCCACGCTTCCAATGTTCGCGCCTACAAACTACCGTTCCGCTCACTATCCAACCTGCATTTCACCTTCATAACCAACTCTCGTACCCGGGTCACGAGTTCGCACAAATGGCGCCCCAACCTGGTGCCAACGGCGTCCTACCCGTTACGGTGCTGCACAAAAATGCCCCCGCATCAGCACCCCGCGGTCCTAAGGCCCCCTCGCCGCGCCTGAAGCTCGTGTGTCGCCGTCTTCCCCCAGGTTTGACCAAAGCAGAGTTCGAAACTATCCTTGGAGAAGATTGGAAGGTCGGTGCCGGCAAGGTGGACTGGCTCCACTACCGCAAGGGCAAGATCTCTAAAGAGTATGCCCCGCCTCACCCATCGCAAAGCACAGACTAACAAGTTCGCAGTCTAGCCAAACCTTCCAAACCATCTCGTGCCTATATCCACGTCACGCAACAGCCCTTTGCTACCGCTCTTGGCGACCACGTCCGGGGCGCCACGTTCCATGATGCGGCTAAGTCGTTCCAGGACAGCGCTCTTGTTGGTCCGCCCATCCTAGAGTGGGCCCCGTACACAAAGCTACCAGGTGGCAGGAGGAGGAACGATGCACGTCAAGGCACCATCGACCAAGACCCTGAGTTCAAAGAGTTCCTCGAGAGCTTGACCGCTCCTATTACCAAATCGGCTGTTCCCGAAAGCGAGACCCAGAAGGAAGAGAAGGTCAAAACTACACCCTTGATCGAAGCGCTCCGTGAGAAGAAGGCAAACAAGGACAAGCCACAGAAGAAAGGCCGTGGCGAAAACAAGGATGATACTACCGAGAAGAAGATTCTGGGCAAATCCGGAAAGGAGAATGTCTCTGGAGATAAGAACCGTAGAGCGACCAAGGCCGAGAAGGAGAGGGCTCAGAAAGAGGCAGTCAAAGCCCTCAACAAGGAAGCTTCTTCTCTCAAAGAGAATTCGCTGACCGAGAAGGCTGTTGCTGGCCCGTCTTCAGCAGCTCCCGAGCGCAAGCGTGGAAATGTCAACATAGCAAAGTCGATGCTTCAGCGCGATCTCGGCATTGCCCCAACTCCCAATCGTCGACGTGGGACCAAACGTGAAATCGCCTCCAACGTTCAGGATACACCACCGCAGGGCGACAATGTGAGTAGTAAACAGAAAAAGGCAAGGAGCCTGCTGCTACGCCAGCGGCTGCTGTCTCGGCAGCAGAGAAAGCTACATTGGCTTCTCCTAAGAAAGAGAGGCCGTCTCGTGCCGAACGCCGCGCCTTCAAAGCCTCCTTGGCCGACAAAGCAAATAGCAAGACTGTGGGGGAAGAGTCCAAGGCCCCAACGAAGCAAGGCACTGCTCCGGCGCCTACGATTCTCAAAAAGCCGCAAGCTGCGCAGACTCAATCTCATGTTCCGCCGACGGGACCGGCCGCTGCACGAGTACCCCCTGCTGGACCAGCTGCTGCTCGAAATGCGCAAGCTACGACACAATCCAAGCCGACGAAGGTGGACGCAAGTCCCATTGCACGTCCGGCGAACCCTACACCCTTGCACGCCGCATCACCCCCTTCCCCTGCTCCTGTGGGTAAGCAAGCGTTTCTCAAGCATGCCAATGCCTCTCAAGGAATCACGGAGGCCCTTATTGAAGAAGCGCTCAAAGAGTTTGGCGCCATCGAGAAAGTTGAGATCGACAAGCGCAAAGGGTTCGCTTACGTTGATTTTGCGGATTCCGAGGGCTTGCGGAAGGCAGTTGCTAAGGGTACTGTCAAGGTCGCCCAAGGTGCTGTCCAAGTACTCGAGCGGAAGGAGAAGCACCTTGTACCACGAGGTTTTCCTACGCCCAGGCCGCAACCCCCCAGGCCGGCTCAGGGCCGGGGCGGGTTTGGACCGCGCGGCCGTGGTGGACGTGGTGGTGCGAGGGGTGGCGGCCATGTTGTTCCTGCTCCTAGCCCAGCCTCTGTTCCCTCTGCTCCTGCTGCCGATGTTGCGACGTGATGGGTATTCAATTCGAAGGTAGTGGGGATTGTGTGAACAGCTCACTGCCTCACGCACATGGAAATTTCGACAACGATACGCCTTACAACATGTCCTAGCTCAGATACTAGCTATCATCACAGTGTCCTTGGAAGGATTGGATGATAGCTTGCATAGCTCTACACGTTCCTAGCGAGTTCGCGAAGATCACTCCTACGTTCGCCATATCAATTACCGGACAAGAATCTGTTACATAACAGCAGACTCGTCTCGGACATTGTCCGAGGGGTTTTCTAATAGGTATGTAGTAGTCGATGATAACGGCATACGGTTTCAGGGGTACGATCGTATCGAAGGGTATGCTATGGGGATGGATATGAATATACTCCGGAGTGAGTAGACCTAGTGTAGCTAGTGTAATGCCAGTTTAATAGTTGCGCTGAAGTGCAATTGTTTTGAATTGCTAGTCAAATAAGTTGCCCGTGCGGTTACTTATGAATACAAACCGGTTCTATATGTTCGTCTTTGCCAACAAAATGGTATGCTTGAAAATAAACCCTTCTCCGCACCGAATTTCTAAATCGGTTGCTCAAACGCCACAAAACGCCCACGCTCAGCCCAATGCATCCTTCATATCCCCAGGTAATATTTACCCCTCTCCCACACGAGGAAACTCGTCGCACTCATCGGAATCACCTTCACATACCCAATCGTCAACCCAACAAAGAACCCTCTCCATCCTTTCTCCAGAAATATCCTCTTTGTTACCTCCGCTATCCCCAATCTATGCCCATCACCTACTACGCCGCCAACCTGCATTCGTCGCCGTATGACTTCGAGAGGGTATGAGACAGTTTGTGAGAAGAAGCCCGCGAAGCCGCCTGTGCTGAGCTCGGCCCAGTACTGCAGCTGCGCGGGTTTATATGTGGAGGTAGGTGATTCGGAGCGCTCGGTATGCGGGAGCGTGGTGTAGGGTGCGATTGCTGGGTGGCGAAGGATGTCGGACATGGTGTCGTGAGCGAGGAATGATGCGCCTGCGTAGGGTATCATGCCCACCAACGTCGGGGTGAATCCACGGAAAAAATTCGCGAGGCCCGTCTGGGGTGCCGCTTTTTCGACGACGGTCGCGGCGGCTGCAGTGATCGGATTCGTAGGGTTGTGCACTGTGGGCGCGGCATGCTCATTGTATATCATCTTACATATCCCACGCAATGTACTTCGCTTATCAGCGCTCGTCTCAAACGCCAGCCTCACTCTGATGACTTCTAAGGGATAGGTGAAGAACACGGAGACCATGCCAGCGAGGCTCCCAGACACGAATCTCCGGCCGGGTGTCTCCTGGGCGCGGTTCTTTATGAATACAGCACGTATCTGCTCGTAGGCGAGGAACTTTATGCCGGCGTAGGGGAAGATGCGGAGTAGAGTTGCGGAGTGACCTTTGAAAAGGCCGCGCAGGCCGTTGGAGGTGTAGATATCGCGGAGGGCGTAATGCAGACCAGACCAGTGGCCGGCGTATTTTATAAAAGAGGGGTTGCGGGTCTGAAGGAGGATTTTCACGCGGTCGAGAGGGCCGACGACGGTTTTGGCCTTTGCTGTGCGTCAGCAAGACATTTGTCTAGGAGGTGCTCACACGAGCTCCAAATGAAAAGTCGACGTGGTAGAATGAAGCAAAGAGAAACAACACGTACAGCACATCCTGCCAACCCTCCAGCCAGCCCGCTCTTCCATATGTACTCCGGACTGCGCTTATCCAACTTCTTTCTCGGCGACGGCGTCCCGCCCATCTTTCCCTCTTTAGTAGAGACCAGTGCCTCATCATCGGTGTGCAATATGGGCGGCGCTTTTTGGAGTCTCATATGCGGCGCAATGGCGTGCGCGGAAGTTGTCATGATGCGGGAATCTTTATCTGTCTCATGGCCGAGGATGTGCTCAGACATCCCACCGTTTCCCTACTCTTTTCTTTCTTCTCCGTTTTCACCGTGACATGAAAGGCGACTGTACGAGGGTGGCGGTGCAAGGGGTGATAATTTGGGCGTGGTCGTGTGTATGCTTAGAAAGGCGGCGGCGTTGGGTGGAGGATGTGCGCAGTTCGCGATGACGGTGTTGCCGAGGGATCTATGGCGGATTGCCGAAGCCGGGAAAGCTTGGCATGGGCCAGAACCGCGTTCCGACGAAAAGCGAGCTACAAACGGCTCTTTTCCGCAGCACTCTACCATGGCATATCCGAATTGCTGTTTCATATATTCACAAACATACATATGACTACGGCCGAAGCACACAAGAGACCGAAGTTAACTCTTTCGCAAAACTGAACAGTACATTTGCAAAGAGGACCGTTCATATAAGATGTAAAACGTGGACACCAAAGAAGTAAAATAGGATAAGGAAATATACAAAGCAAGTTGGATGCCTTTTTATGTTCGCCTTGACCGATTCTGATGTGCTTTCGAGCAGGGATTCAATTACGAATGCAACGAAGCGAAATCTGCTTTCAGTTGTATTTGAAGGGGGTTGTGTTGATTACAAGTTGTTTAATTTTCTCGGGAACAGTTATTGCGTATCAAGTTAGAGAAAATAGATGAGTGGTCTGGATACTAGCTCTTGTAGCGTGTGCTAGGCATATGTGGT
Organism: Kalmusia sp. IMI 367209; assembly: GCA_027946365.1. NCBI lineage: Eukaryota > Fungi > Ascomycota > Dothideomycetes > Pleosporales > Didymosphaeriaceae > Kalmusia > Kalmusia sp. IMI 367209. Next base: position 999,295 of record JAPEUQ010000006.1, on the reverse strand, counting down.
AGTGATGTTATAAGTCTTGCAAGCGTCTTTAGCTTCATTATTCAAAGTGACTAGGTAGTCAAGATAAACTTTCTATGTATCAATGCATTTTAGCCTTGTGCAGTCACTTGTGGGGCGCTTGGTAGACCTATACGATCATTAGTTGCAGTAAGCTGCATGATAAAAAACGGACGCCACAAGCTGATAGACACGTACGGCATATCGTTCCCCACATGCCGCCTCTATTTCTTTAGAGAGAAATTCCTTCATTGTAGCCCAGACTGTTGGCAATAATCATTTGAATTTCACGTGAACTAGCTTTAGCTCACCAGTCTTCCTTCGAGTTGACTTTCAAACAGAGCTTCTGACTGAATTTAGTTGAGAAAGGCAGTAACATGGTCGCGGTGCTTAGTTGGTTACCCTAGCGTCTGCGTGTTCCAGAAACGGTTAGTAGCTCTTGACTTTTGACTTCGATATTTGCACATTGCACGAAACAGCAACAAGTCGGTCACTACATCGCATCTTCTGTATGACTCAACCACCAACGTGAATGTTGCTTGATTGCTAGCGCGATGCGTCCGGTTAGACTTCTCAAGGTCAATATTATCAAGTCAAATCTTAACGCTCGCTCTCTCACCTCTACTCGACCCTTTCCCATTTCTCTTATTACCACTTTGAAACGCTGATGTTCACGGGTTGAGAGAAAAGAACTGACACCCAGAAGTCTACGGTCTCTATTTAACCCACATTTGTGTTATAGATCGTGGAGTAACACGCCACACAGTGCAACTGAACAGGGTCCGCCATCTTCATCACCCATTGTGGATCCTGTCTGACGACAGAAGCATGGGAGCTTTTGATATTGCATCCGAACGACGCACGTCGATCCTATTCCAAAATTCAGCCCGCGATATCACGCTCATCGACATTCCTACGTCCATCGCCGTAGCGCAAGGCAGCGCGGACACGGGTACTCTCCTCTCAACCGCCCCGTTGGAAGCCCCATACGCACTGCATGATGAGCCAAAAACCATGACAGCTAAGAAGAACCACTCCGCGCACCTTACCGACTTGCATATCGAGTACAGGAGCGCCATTCATGCCGCGCTGGGCGAGATCCGCAGTCACATTTCAGGCGCCTGGTGCGCTCCGCGCAAACTGATGGCCCAGATACCAGATTTTGGGACGACAGACTCAGACATGCAGATCGACGATCCGGAACAGGACATCGAGATCCGACTCAGGGAGTGGGCCGCGCTGGAAGAAAGCAAGGGCGAAGACACGCATTTCGATTTCGAAAAGATGATGGCTTCTCTTAGTGCGACAGGACCAAATGCAACTGCGGCCGAAACCGTAACGCCCAGATGGCTGGTGTCGTACGGTCCTTCACGCGAGCTCCACGACGTACAAGCTTCCTCATCTGTTCACCCGAATGAGCCGGAGCCGACAGAGCCTTGGACGTCATCCTTTCACAACGCGGAAGACCACCCTCTGGACCTTCACGTGCGGCAAAATGTTACGCAGCTCGGTCGTGAGGCTGCTGCGTACCGTTTCACGGTCCCTCCGCATGCGACCTTCTTCCTTAGCGAGTTTTCACACCCCGATGCTTTTCGTGCGTCGTTCCGCGAGCTGACGGATGAGTTTGCGCTTCCGAGGCATTTTGACCTTGTGCTCCTCGACCCGCCGTGGCCCAACCGATCTGCCAAGCGGAAGGGAGCCTACGAGCAAATCGGAGGCATGCCTCACATCAAGAAGATGTTGCTCAAGATGGACATTGATAGTTACCTTGAGCACAATGCTTTGGTGGGCATCTGGATCACCAACAAGGAGGCGATGCGAGGGCACGTGTTAGGCCCCGGTGGGCTCTTCGAGAAGTGGAACGTGGGCTTGATCGAAGAATGGATATGGGTCAAGGTCACAACGCAGGGCGAGCCTGTCTTCGACATTGACAGCTCGTTGCGAAGGCCGTATGAGATCTTGCTACTCGGCAGAGCAGCTCCCAACGCTTGGACGACCATGTCGCATGCGCGAGTCTCGAAGAAGAAAGTAATTGCAGCAGTTCCTGACATTCACTCCCGCAAACCTTGCTTAAAAGAGCTACTCAAGCCATATATGCCAGACGCGAAGGACTGCTGCGCTCTGGAAGTCTTTTCTCGGAACCTGGTCGCGGGCTGGACATCTTGCGGCAACGAGGTCATCAAGTACAATTGGGAGAAATACTGGACTTGAAACCAAGCTCAGAACAACCACGAGTCCTATCTCATGACACACAATACATGCTGATGAGCTTACAAAGGAGCTGTTCAGTACATGAGGCTCCTGTTTTGGCCGGTTGCTTATCCGCACGTCCCTCGGCCGACAGCGCCGGATATGCAGATGCGAGTTACCTTATTGTCCAAATACTAGCATACCCACATGTATATTATGGATCTCTTTTACCACGAGTCGCCGTCGCGCGCCTCGCAACTACACGAATAATGTACAATCAACGAGCCCAGCTATCCCACACTCAGCCGCTCGCCTGCTCGAAGCCGACAATGCCGTGCTTCTCCTGCACGCGTCTCTCACGATGGCGGATATACATATGCAGGGACGATCGCAGTGCCGGCTCCCCACTTTATTTGGGGGGTTGACAGGCGGGAGAGTGGGGACGCATAGCAGGAAAAGCGCGGGGCTATGGATTTACTTGTGGCGCAGATAGCGCCTGATTAATTACCTTTCACAACGACTTCACAATGAGAGAAGCAAAAAAAAGCAATGTGATCGGGCCTATCCCACACCCAAATTTGACTCGTGACGGCGACGGCGAGAGGGGAAAAAGCGGCGAAACCCTTGTATCCGTTGATACCGTGACTCAGGATGCATTCACATGTGGACGGCGGGCGGACGCGCAGTCCGGCATGCCCCGCGCGCGCGCCCGCATGTCGCCGACTGACACATCTCTTTCGCCGCCGACGATAGCATTTCTACCTACCCCTCCTTCGAGGTCGGGCCCCCCCTCCAAACCCCATGATGCCGCTGATCGCGCGTTATCCGTCGCCATCGCAACCTCACACCTGCAAACGCCATCCCATCCGGTTCCCTCCGGTCCGACACGTCGACGTGCGGTCCGATGACTCCTCCTCCTCCTCATCTAGAACGGCTGCGACATCAAGGAAATCTCATCGTCATGACCTAGGCTTTGCCACGCGCTGTGCTTTTTTTGTTTCGCCGCCAGAGGCGACGCGGTGAGTCTGGCATGCCAGCTCAACTCAGTTGCTTGCACGCTACGCCTACGCTACGCTACGTATGCTACGCCTGCATAGTTTTTTTTTAATGATTGTTGACGTGGATCCCGCGAGGATGGATGGGTGTCGCACAGTATTAGGCGAGTGCGATACCGGTAATAGATACGGACGACAGCTCATGAGGCCTCACCGCCACAGCTTGCTCCTGCTGACGCGCGGTATTGGGGTGTGGTGGTACGAACGGTTGGATGCGGTCTATTGTTTTGGTGTTGTGATGACGGACCAGCGTCTGAGGAAGGGGTGAGATGTCAGTCCTTCATGTGTTTCTTGAAGGGCAAGCCGTTTGGGGCGATGTTGCGACGGGGTGGTGGTGTTCAAGGCATTCGACCCCCACGGCGTAGCCAATACGCGCAGGTGATCAACCTCAAACGTGATCTCCAGACCCGCTCCCGTCCTGCGCTGCGGGCGTCTCTCCGTAGATGCACTCCTGCGGCAATGTCAATCACTCCGTCTCACAGCAAGATTCAGCCTTGTAAACCCCAATCACCGTTTGCAGCTCGCACCCGTCACAGGCTCTGAAACCTGTGTGGTGGTACCAAGAAGTGATGTGAGGAGTCCGAGGCATACTTGTCTCGCAACTCGAACGCCTATCTGACCGTTAAGGTGGAGTGAACGGGTCCAACGCCGCAAGCGAACGGAGAGCGGAGGTGACATTGCGTTTGCATACCCCGCGTTGCGCACTGTTGTCTTTGCGCAACTGGCACATCGATATGTTCGCTGTAGTGCCGTGTTGCCTGCTTATCGATGGGTGTGGAGACGGAGTTGATGCATAGCACGGTGTCTATGCGGAGAAGTGGGTAACCGCGCGTACCGAAGTGTAATGGACATTTCCAGTGTGGTGGATGGCACGGCGAGAGAGGTACATATGTAACAAAGTCTAGACGGTGTTGGTTGTTGGTCTGGAGCAAGAGATCGACGAGGGCATTCCCATTGCATCCTTGATTGTCGCATGGTTCTGACAATCTTCCAGCGCAACAACCGCGCAGGAAGTGGTACGCAGATAGCGAGGTGTCTTCCCCGCTGCAGGGCAACTCCTGAGGGAAGCAGTACGGGATCCACCAACTGCTCACTGCAAGCCCAAGTTGGACATTGGTGTTCCTTCAACCAACATCAGACCCTTACCACCGGTAACGGGACCCACGTGTATGGTCAATTCGGTCCCTATATCTTTTCTCACCAACTCTCATCTTAGCTCATTATGTGGGAAAGTTTAGGCCATCGATACCAACAACATAGCCAAGCAGCTTGGAGAGCGTGGACGGTATGGCAGCAGCATTCGACATTGTTGACGGATGCATTCGACGGATGAATCCGCTCGTAGGTAATTTCTCCGCTTCGGGAATACTTTCTCCACGCATAGGTGTGGCCCGCGCCGAAGTTTCTCCTCTAGTCGTCGGAAGCGCTCCCCCTCGTGGCAAAAAAAGTCCAGTCGCTGGTAGTCTAGCGGTCCCGGGCCGACATGTTTTGCACGTGGAATGGGGGCGCCCCGAGCTTTTTCCTCGCGCGAAAATAGGGCACCCACGTTTTGCGCTGGGAAGGCTTCCGCAAGCGGAAAGTCAGTGAGGAGTCGCCGTTTAGCCGCGCATGAGACAGCGGCTCGGTGAGCAAAGACGCTTCGGGAAGCTGTGATAAGGAGGTTGCAGATTTGAGGCGCAAAGCGCAAAAGAAACGAAATGAGGCAGCTCGCGGGGAACTTTGGATGGCTGCCGCGAAGCTTCCAGACATGAGTCGTGTGGGAAGGGGGGGTCATGGCTTCGCGGAAGCGGAGCAGAACCTTCTCAACGGCTAGGCAGTTACACGACTCAAGACAGGAGGTCGCGGAAGAGCTGCCGTGCCCGCCTCGACGGGAGGCGCTCGGATCTGTTTGCAAACAACGGTTGCTCCCACAGCCGAAAGCAAATTTTCTCAGCGATCAGGAGAAAGTTCAAAGAATCAAATCTTATTACGGCCGCGCGCATTAGCCTTTTGAGGATCTTTGACCTTACTTTGCCTACAAGATTTCGCCCAAAGGGCAGATTGCGAGAGAGCCCAAAGTGGATCTTCGGCTGAAGTGCACCTCGTCCCGAGGCAGAAGGGAAAACAACCTTCTTCGTGCGTTCTACGGGAATTTGCACGAGCCAAATCGCGACATCGACCCAAGGATTCAATTAAACATGGTGTCCGAGCGCCTTCCAAATTCTCGGTCTAGAGAAACGCCCAATATGCTGGAAGATGAAGTAAACGTGGCCATGGCTCCATATTGCGAGCTGACGGCTTTGGAGCCGCAAGCAATTTGGCTGATGATAGCAAACACGAAAGGTCTGTGTGGAGCTGTTATGGAGGGTGGGTAGGGATGTTATTTCTGGAAAGACTGCTATTTGTGTAACTTCCCGGCGCACGCGGGGATTCCGGTAGACGTGCGGGTGTGCAATGATGACGGGAGCGCTGACTGCAGAGATGACCGGTCATTACATGTGTCTACTCAGCCTTGCGACCAAAAGTAGTGATTCTGGGGTTGCACCAGAGGCCTCCAGCATGTAGGCTGGCAATTTTGGGAAGGGCTGTCGGGGCAGAGGGCGGGAATTGCATGTGCAAGGCGGCACGGCGTTGGAGAGCTGACCACCCGCTAGGCTTTCCCTCGCAATGGCCTGGGGTCTGGGGAGATTCCTGGCAGATCGTGTTGGCGACGGTTGCTACGAGCCTTTCATGTGCTTTCCGGATGAACGCTTTGCCTGCACAGCAGAGCGCAGGAGCAAGTCCAGAGACTAGAATATGTAACGGAGACTAAGCGGTGGACACCGGACCCTTGGATCGTCGTCTCGAGGCTAATGTACCCCAGGTTACGATTCGGTTAAAGAACAAACCTCGGACAGTGGTGTGCCCGGCCGGGGAGCGCGGTCAGACGGCGGAGTCCCTCCAGGCTTCAGGAAGGTTTGCGAAGTGTTTCGCTGTGCCCTCGTGGCGATCCAGTCGAGGGCAAGGCAGGCGGTTGCGACGACGCGCAAAGCAGGGCAGGGCGCGACACGGCCATGTGCCAGCCCTTCGCGTCTTGCGCGCCTAGCTGAGGAAGCTCTTGCAGGGCGGATCTGCGGAAAGCGAGCCGTACGTTGCATGTCCCCATCTGGCAATGTAAACGTCCGGGTGAATGCGTGGGAGGAGCTGTACCGACACCCGACAGCCATGATCGCCCCTAAGCTGACTGTGGAAAACGCAGGGTGGCCGGGCGGAGCTTGGGCGCGCCGCCCCCGGAGGAGTGGGCGAGACTGGATGTGCACCCCATTTTTCCGCAAAAGCCTCGTGGGGGCTTGGACTGTGCTCATGCCCACGAGCAGCGACGGGGCGCGGCCGTGGAGGTTCCAGATTGTAGATTGTGATTCAGAGTGACGAGGACGAGGCCGCCACGATTCGTGTGGTGGCGGCGGCGGCCCTGAGTCACTGCTTCGGTGGGTGTGCCAACAAGGCGCGACAGCACACTGCTCAGCATGACTGTTGTTGCTTGCTTGCTTGCTGGCTGGCTGCGCACTCGCGACGAGTCATCTCAGCAACCCGCGTGCGAGCGGGCGACAGGGCCAGGCTGCGATGTCGCATGGGGAAAGGCGGTCTTCGCGGCCGGGGTTGCGCACCAGGTGCAGCGGAGGTGGACACGGGGGGCTGACGGGTCGCATCTGGCGGTGACAAGGCGGACCAATCCCAAGGCGGCGAGTCAAGTAGCGGTCACTCACCGTAAGTCAGAAGAAGCAAATCAGGATCCGACAGCGCGCAAGCGTTTCATGCGTCGAGAGCCGTGGCGTAGTGTTGGAATTTGCGACGGAAGATATAACGCCGCAAGGGCCAGCATCCCACATGGGAGAGAGCATCTGATTTCGCTTCGAGACGCTGCGTGGTCGAAGACGCTTTGCTTCTGACTCGGCCTCCTGATCCCGCCTCGTTCCCGCTGCCTATTTACATCCATCGCCTCCCTCGCGCAGCCTGAGCCCGTACAGCCCAGATCAGGTTTCGTGTTGCGGCCCCAGTCCGGCTTTCACTACCAGAAGTTCCAACCTTCGGATCCGGTTCCGCCCTGCCACGCCGTCATACACCCGGACCCAGTTTCGCCTCGGTCGACCTACTCGTTGCGCTAAACTGACGTCGACCACGCGAAAAGACCGCGTCGTTCCCGGTAGCAGTGTTTTCCTGCCGACCCACACCCGCAAACAACATATAACCTCCCGAGCCCCACTCCCTCCGCGATGCATTTCGAGACTTCCCCAGGTTCATCGCCCTCCAAGTCGCTACCCATCTCCGTCAAAGCCATGGCTTCGCCCACAGACTCCCTCTACAGCAACTGCTCCGTCGAATCATCTACCTCCAGCCGCGGCTCGTCATGTGCCTACCCGTCCTGGCCCACGGGCAGCTCGCTCGAGTACCGCAGCACGCCCAGCTCCTTCATCAGTGACGCCGACCTCTTCGGCGAGGACTTCGACGACTGCCCGTACCTCCAGGAGGCACCAGCACCGCCACGACAACCGCCCATGGCTCAGGCATTCCCCATCTTGCCACCTCTCTACGCCTCGGAGAAGCCCAAGAAGCAACAGCGCAGGCGCAGCAGTGGCCGCAAGCCTCGTCGCTCCAGCAAGCCCATGACTCCCATCTCTGAGTCACCCGAAGCCCAGCGAGAGTGAGCAACTATTCGACAAGGTCTTTTCAATGTAGGTTTGTCCCATGTGCGCATTTGGGAAAAGACAGCCGCTAACGTGTTGCCCAGTAATAATAGTCGTCAACAACACCATGCGGTTGCCGCATCATGATATGAGCGCTTCCCATCTTGCTCGACCAATACCAGGAGTCACGACAAGGATCGTGACTACTGATTGGTATCAATGTTGAGCCGTGTCGAGTGCGTAAGTGGAATGCACGCGTACCATGCATCACGCATTCCATTTCGCACTCCGACCGGATCCGGACATCATCACCTCAGCACCCGGACACCGAAAGCAGAGTCATCAACACAGGTGGCTTCCTGAATGTGACGAACATTTGGGACTGTGCTCCGGTTGGTCTTCTTGTACTTCCACGGGAAGCTCATGTACCGCCATGGGATCGTGGAGTCGTGCTGACGTGCGAGCCTTCGCACGTCCAGACCTCGCCGAGTTTTTCAAGGTCAGGTCTGGAAGAGACGATCGACACGTCGGTAGTGTCGGACCGCTTTTACGATGGGGGAAGCGAATCGTGTCGGAGGTTGAGCAAGTGCTCGCCTCGGATTGGTGGTGGAGCTGTGATAGGTTTTTGGCATTTGCAGGCGTTCTGAGATTTGCATTTGATACCCCTCCGATGAACGGAAACTTAGCGACTGGGAACGGAATGTTTTTGATTCGTGGGACACCACATGGCTGATTGGGCTGCTTGTGGCGGTCGCGCTTTTCCTCTTATGATACCCCTTCCATCAGATACCCAGCGAATATCAATAATTCACCTTGAACTTGATTCGTCCTTTGTTCGTGACCTGCCATGATGCCACGAGATGTTAGCTGGGTCGGTCGGCCCACTCGCAGTCCACGTTCGCTGTGAGACTGCGTCCGGAAGGTGCCATGATGCCGATACACTTCAGCGGTGCAACTGGACAACCGACCGTCAACTTTACGATTGATCTTACCACCAAGCAACGTTTGTCGCTACCGAACCAAGAACCTTCGCTTTCTCTCCTGAAGTCGAGCGTGGTTTTCGCACGTATTGCCTTCGAAGGTACCTGTTGACGATCGGTATGAGAACGCCGCAGACACCAAACAAATCGGCTTGGTCGGCAAAAGGTCGCGCTTCTGATTGCTCGCCCTGCGTCCCGTCCCTCACGAGATGCAAACAAAGCATATTTCTAATCAGTATGTGATTGGAGACGTTGGGAAAGAGTTACCGTCAAGGCATAAAGGGACCAAAGCATGTTACCGTGCGCAATCCTTTCACCACCGTCACAGTTGGGCATGATATCGGTGTGCAAGGCGTACAAGGTCCACGCGTCGACGGCGAATCGGGCACCCACGAACGCTTCATCCGCAAAGTGTGAACGAATAGCATGATTGTGACGGAGCGAACGAGCGGCTTGACTGGCTGCGAAACATCACAGATCACAGACTCGTGACTTGCCAATGGTCCAAAAATAAGGGACTCGGCACCCGAACTAGTAAGCCGGCATGGCTCCCCTAAGCGAGTCGCAAACTCGTTCAACGGTACCATTTTCTCAAGCATGCATCCGGGTGCCGGCGCGTGTTTGGTGTGCCACGCTGGATCGGAACCGCCTGGGCCCAGATACTCGTCTGCGACACCCAGACGGAACTGCCGGATTGTTCTGGAAAGCGTGCATGGAGGGGAAGGTTGCGTTGCAGGAAGGGGGCTCGCACTACGCATTGTATTGCGAGCGACGTGGGGTACGGGCTGGATTGAGGGGCAAAGGGAGGCTGGGCCGCCTTGGGCAATGCACCGCAGGGAACAGTCGCTAGTGTGGGCGCTTAGTAGCTCGCGCATAGCATGGCATGGCATGGCATGGCATAGCATAGCATAGCATTGAAAACATCTCATTAGAGCAAAATCTAAAGTGTGATGAGCGCTCCGCCCGTCGTCAATGGCAAGAGAAGATGCGGTCAGGGACGATAAGAGAGGAGGCCCCTTGCCGGGATGGCTGCTCTTCGCATGCTGCAAATGATGGAGAAGAAGGAGGCTGGGGCGGTTCAGATGAGAAGCCAATATGCGGTTGTTGTATGGAACCGGCAGGCATCTCGGTGCACTGAGCAAAGGAAGCCCCCCTCGCGGATCGACGAAGCTTGGACGGCTGTAAGTCACTGCGGGACGGATAGCCTGCGGCGCCGGCTTCGAGTGCGCCTGTGCTTTCTGTTTCGTGCCCAGCAGCAGCAACAACAACAACACAGCATGGCGTTCATGTAGGCCAAACCTCAGATGGGCGGGAGGCGTGCGATCAACAGAGATGGAGGGGGGTTCCTGGATAAAGGGGCCGAGCACATGTATGCGCGAACGGATTCGTGTTCCCTTCCGTACCTTGCGACACACGCCCTCGGGTCCAGTAGCAATGGTCGGGTTGACCGCTGCACTGGAGCCATGCGCGACTCTGGAAGCAGTCACGGGCGGCGTGCCCAGCCCAATTCGCCCCCTTCGCGTTGCATCTGGGCCGTGGAGAATGGGGAGGTACAGAGAGAGGGCATGGAGGCACGATGCCGTTTCACGAAACAGCACCAGCCGTTTTCCGAGCGAAGAAAGGGAGGGCCGCGGGGTTGTCGCAGACAGAGTAGACGTCGGCCCCAGCAGCCCCAATCGCCAACGACGACGACGACGATGATGACGCCTTGTGAGTCCGCTGGGGGCCGGGGCAGCACGATGGTGCGGTTGTCGCGAGATATGTCTACACGTCCACAGGCAGCGGTGGAGAGACGTCGGTGCGCTCTCAGGCGCAATCGCAGTCTGATATACTACCATGGTATGGTATGCGGTAAACGGGCGCTGCTTGGATGCGGTGGGGTTGCGCTTCTGGGCTTGGGCTGGGAGGGAGATCCATGCCGCGGCCCGTACCAGATGCGGCTGCGCATCATGATAGGGCGGCTGACGGTCGGCTCGTGTGATTTGGCTTGCCTCTGTCACCTTGGGCCGCCCAATCACCCGGCGCAGTGCCGTCCTCATCCTGAACCCCCGTCGTCAACCCTCGTCGTCCCTGGCCTCTTGCGCCCGTTGAGAGGCTGCTTCTGCTCGTCCCATGCAGGCACCGCGGTTTCTGCAGCGCGAAACCTAGCCAACGATGCCGTCGTGTCACTGGGGCGGCCAGCTTGGCGGCCAGCCTCTCGCCAGCACTCGCCAGCACTCGCCAGCACTCGCTCCCCTCGCCCTGCACCGCGCTGGTTCGTCGAGTCCGATGCCCCCATCTCGAGAAGAGCCCTCGCACGCCAGCAAATGAAAGCGGACCGCCCACCCCAGCCGTTAGACGCCTCATTCTCCCTACCCCCCGGTGCGCTTGTCCTCGACAAGCGTGCGCGCTCGAGGCTGCTTCCCTGGCCGTGCTGCTCCGAGTGCTCGTCCTATTCTGAGCAGGAATCAATCCATCCTGCACTTCCTAAGCGCCGGCCCTTGATAGGCCCATGCCGGCTTGCTTGCATCAACTCTCGCTCGCCCGCGCTTCTGCTGCTGCGCTCTCTCTCTTCTCCTCACTCTGTCTCTCGGTTTCTCCCTGCGCCTGCCGTCTGTCTTTCCAGCTGCACGTTGTCGTGGTACCCGCCGACCTCTCCAAACGGTCGCATGCAGACTCGTTTACCGCCGACTTCCAACCCCAGTAAGCCAGGGCGGGGCTAAAAGTATACCGCCCTCTAAACGCCGCGGGAGAGCTTTGGGAACAGCTGCACAGCTGCACAGCTGCACCGCTGCACTGCTCTTTAGCGCGCACGTTGCTGTGAGTCTCAATTCCCCGGCCCAGCCCTCCGTTTCATCATTGCCCTCCTGGAAGCTCTTCAGAAGGCCCCTGATTGTGTTCCCGAAGCCTTAATCGATACCGTCTGCCCTCGCTATGCGCCGTGCGGGCGTCTGTGGACTCGACCTTGACTGACTGATAGCCACTCCCTCCAGGCCTGCGCACAATGTCGACCGGACTCGCCAGACAGCGCTCGGCGTCGCGAAGCTCCTCAGTGCGCTCAGACGTCCAGCAGCACAAGCCGCCCACGCCCAGCATCACCCCCGGCAGCGATGAGTTCGCCTTCGAGCCATGCGCCGCTACCGCTTCCTTCTTGCTGTACGCCCAGCGCAACGTCATTCTGTGCCTTCACCACGACACTCTAGCCGTAGAGCGACGCTTCACCAGGCATCGCGAAGACGTCTCGTGGATCTCCGCCGACACCGTCAGCGAGCGTGGAGCCGGCCGTTTGGTGGTGAGCTACGATGCCGGGAGCACAGCAATTGTGTGGGATCTCCTCACCGGTGACGAGGTGGCCCGATTTGCATCGTACGACCAGATTCGGGTCGCCTCGTGGATGCGGAATGGCAATGTTGCTTTTGGTGAGAAATTCCACGCCCAGTCACTCTCTTTTTTGGTTGTGGCTCCTTCTAATTCATAAACCCAAAAAACAGGCAACGCGCAGGGTAACATCATCCTCTTCGAGCCCTCAACCTCCGAGCACATCTCTGCGAGGACGATATTCGATCCCATCACCGCACTAGCTCCTGCGGCGGACTGCAGGACGTTTGCAATTGGGTGAGCCTCTTGAAACAAACCATCCACGTGCCAGGCACATTCATGCTAAGCGACTCCAGGTACCTCAATGGCTCGATTTTGATTGCGACCCTCCAGCCTTCATTTACCATTCTTCACACGCTCACCACACCCAGAGCCCCTTCCCCTATTGCGGGGCTGGCCTGGCACGGGTCGTCGTCGAAGCAGAAGTCTGAGATGTTAGCCGCTCAGACCTCGGACGGTGACCTCAGAGTGTGGAGTATCCCCAAGGTTGCCCACGGTGGCGACACACCCTGCGTGATCCGCATCCTCAACAAATCGGACCAAAGAGAACCCGGCCCTTGCTGGTTCGCGTGGTCGAAAAATGGCCGAATCGTCCAATACACGGAAGGGTACGTATTTCCCTATCGCTCACGCTGGGCGTCCCTGCATAGCGTGGGCGCCCGGCGCTTAACGCCCCCATGCTGACCACTCATCGCCAATAGCCAAACAGCCGCTTGGGATGTGCGCACCAAGCGGGTCTCGTATGAGAGCATACCCACGGTCGACAATGTTGCCGCCATTTGCAACTACGGCCCCACTGCCACTCTCTTTACTATGAGTCGTAACTACGGTGTGCAGCAATATGACTTGAACCCTAGTGGGACGCCTACCATTGTTCAAAACGTCCAACATCCTCCTGCTAACACGCCCCCGTCTCCTCCTCACTCTCTCGATGAAAAGGACAAGGCTGGCAAGACCCCACTGACTGCACAACCAAAGTCGGCTGCGCATGTGTTGATTGAATCCGAAAGCAGCGAGGGCGAGGGTCACGCTGTCCTCTCGCCGCTGCAGAAGATTGCCCAAGAGATGGACCAACTAGAGGAGGAGCGTCGTGATCGTGTTGGCCCCCTGAGTCCTGTCTCCAGCCGAGGTTCGCAGAGCTCGAGGTCATCTGGGAGTGGGCGTGGTCCACGTTATCGCTATGATAAACCATCTCAGACCAGGTCGTCGAAGAGTTCAGGAGGTACAGTATTCTCCTCGGGAACCTCATCGATGATGGGTACTTCGCGAGAGAGCGTCTCGATTCGGTCCACGTCGTCAGCCGCTTCTTCTCGTTTCACCTCTTCCCATCTTCGCAAAGAAGTTCTTCGAAGCCCTGACGAGTCGTATCGTACCAAGCACATGGATTTGTTTCCCTTCACCAAGGCTAGGCTCGGTGACGTCCCCTATCGAAATACGCAACTAGGTCCCGAAAGGTCTCCCGACGACCTTCGCCAGAATATGCTCCGTGTTGTCTTTGGGTGGGACAATGACATTGAGGAACTGATTCGTGACGAACGTAAGTCTATGTCCATTCATGCCATGACCGTATACTGACAACGGTAGTTGCACGTCATACGGCCGGGTCAGCAGCAGCTGTCTTGCTTTCAAAGTGGCTCGGCGACGTCGGTGCTGATCTCATGACGTCCATGGTGGGAGCCGAGTCAATGACTTCATCAGACTGGATGTTGCTTGCTCTCAGCTCGATGGGTCAAGGCACGCAAAAGAAGGTCGGCGAAACATTTGTTCTGCGTCTCCTTGAAAAGGGGGACATTCATCCTGCCGTTGCCATCTTGCTCGGCTTAGGTGAGCACAACGATGCCATCGAAGTCTACGTCTCTCGTAAATACTTCATGGAGGCAATCTTGCTTACATGTCTCATGTTCCCCACTGACTGGCAGCGCCAATCTTTCCTGGTCAGGAAGTGGGGTGAGGCTGCAGTCTCCCATGGACAGGCGGAGCTTGCCGTGAAGTGCTTCTCTTGCATGGGTCTGGAATCCTCAGAACCTTGGTTTTCTCCACGAGCACAGGATGCCGTTTTCGCTGCACAGAAACAGCATCTGTTGGGCTCGCAACTCAGTCCGCCTCTCTCACCGCCCAGTGCTGGAGGCAGTCGGATCACTGCGAAGATGGCCTCTCTCAAACTAGTCACCGACTTTGGACAGGGACCTCAACCACAGCAGATGATTCCAGAAGACGATGAACAGACTCCCATGAATATTGGAGCCACGCCCATTGCAGAATCGGCGATGAGTCCTGCTGGTGGAAGGAATCCATGGCTTAGCGCAAGCGCGAGAACGGCACGTGACGGCTCTCGTGAACCGTCATCCGCCAGAACTGCCACGCCTGGCTCGTACAGACGCAAGCGTCTTCCGTCTCGGTCGGATACCGAACGCTCAACAACGAACAACGAATATCTGGCGTCTCTGGCCGTACCGAATCGTGGACAGCGTGATGAAATCCCGCGAACGGCCGTCGACAACATCGGGCGCGAAGCCGAAACACTACCGTTTTCGACACGCCGAGCGGCATCAACTGGTGCCAGTGAAAAGGAGATTGTGTTGACTGCCGCAACGTATGACCCATCCAGGTCCAAGGAGCATCTGCCTTCCCCCGCCGCGGGCGTTTTCGACACCCTAATCGAGAAGGAGGCGGAATCACGCAACAGCTCTCGTACTCGGAATGTACAGGACTTACACCTCGATATGGTAGAGACCATAATCGAGCACGGCCCCGACACCGGTTATATCAATCTAAGCCCACCGTTGACAGGCGCCAGCGTCAAGAGTGCAAAGGCTCGGGGCATCGATCAGTATATCAGCAGTCTGGAAGAAGCCAACTACTATTCACGGAAGCGTGCTGACTCTAAACCCGATCCTCGTCCTAGCTCCCGCACGGAGCCTCGCCCTGACAGCCGTACAGCTAGGACGCGCAGTCGAACTCGTGATGCCTCGGAATCTCGCGGACGCTCCGGTGCTCGCTATATTCGCCCTGCCAAACGCTCCCCTTCGTCACCGGTACCCATGTCTCCCGAAGATGCTGGCATATATGCAAGGACAAGTAAAGAAGCTGCAACCAACACGGATAATTTTGACGATGAAAGATATTATAAGGTTGACGTCACTTCTCCGATTGCGACTGAGTCTGTTGGTAGCAGTCGAACCCACAGGAGTCGCGCAAGGGCTGGTCTAAACAAGTCAAGATCATCTTCCAAGGCTGCACGTCGTGCAGAGTCACCGGAGGCTGTACCACGGGTCAAGAGTAGGGCAGCTAGTCGCGCCTCTAGCCGACGTCGAAATGAAGATCGCGGCCGAAGCTCCACTCGGGAGGAAGGCTCTGCCAGGCGCTCTCCCGGATCCCCTAAGCCCATGTTTCGCGACGAGGGAGTTGCATCAGAGAACTATGAGCCAGTGCGTCCTCGTCAAAGGAGTACCAGCCGTCGCCCCGGAGAACGTGCTCAAAGTTCGAGAAGAGAGCTCTCGCCGGATCGTCGAATGCCCCGCGATCGATCAATGAGCCGTAAAGCTGCATCTACCCTCCGGGACACAAGCCGACCGCGTGTCAACGTACGAGAAGTCTCTCCAGAACGCTTTATGGAAGCTGCCAGCGAAAGTCGACCTGCCTCGCGTCACTCGAATGTATCAGGCCGTTCAGGACATCTCCGTCCGACAACCCTGTCCAGAAAGGAATTGGCGGCCAAAGAGCTGGAAGAACGGAGATTATCGCTCGCTCGACGACCCTCCGCGCCGGTAATTCCTCACCCCGGTGAGTTGGCCCACCGACCTATACCTGTCGAGCGCTCCCACACAGACGGTGCGGAATCTTTCGCTACTATGTCCATGCACCGAGACCCTATCCAGCGTAGCCAGACTGCGGATCCTGAAATCTCCAAGAAGTATTCGCCCACAAACAGAATCCACATGGGAGCCACTTCAACTACCTCTGTTCCGATAGGTTTACCAGCCACTCCTCGGGCAATGCGCCATCCTCGCTACATGAGCTCCGATCCCCACGGGAGAGACAGCATCCCTGCCGTGCCAACGATTCCCGATACAATGATTGCCATGGCGCAGGAAATCCAATATGCCCAGGATGCCCAGGATGCCCAGGATGCCCAAGATGATTTAGGTCCTCTTCTGCCTGCCACCACGTTCGGCCAGCCAGCAGCCTTGGCTCGCTCTGCTTCGGCGCCCCCGGAGGATCTCTCGCCTGTCAATATGGCCCCTCGGATCTCACCCACCTATCCCCTAGGTAGACGCGGTTCGCTAGGTGGCAACCGTGGGCATTCACGGATGAACACCTCTCCAGAGATTTCTGCTGGGCCAAACTACAAACGCGTTAGCCCCCCACCAATCACAGCGAGCATCGACGAAACTATTCATGAGAACCAGGTGGTTATTCTCGAAACAGACCCTGCTGCTCCTCCGCTCCTTGCCGAGCTCCAACACTTGGCAGGTCCGCCTCCTCCACCTCCAGCTCCTCTTCAATTGAATGCCAGTCCAAAGAGTAGCGTTGGCCTCATCAACATTGCCATCGATGAGAATCCCACAGAGAAGGCACAAGATGCGGTGTCGCCAGTCGCCGCCTCGCCCCAATCTCACCGACGTGGTCGGGGAAGCGTGAGCGAAAACATCGGCATGACTTTTAAGAGAGTCACTGAGAGAATGCGCAGCACCAGCCGCTCTCGTAACAAGTCTCCCCCAATGCGGGCAGAAATTGCCCCTTACGAGAGCGTTCCCGAGTTCTCGTTTCCGAGAAATGCCAACGCGCGGTCTCCCATCGAAGGTCATGGTAGCGAATATTTCGGCAAATTCTCGCCTCCACCTCCGCCGCCTCCGCCTCAGGCTATGGAGCAAGTTATTTCCCCTATCGAAAACCCTCAGTTTGCTGGGTATAAGCATCCTCGAGAGGTACGCGCAAATATGCCACCAGAAACTCTTCAGGCAGGTGTTTATCAGCCCGTCGAGACTCCTATGATTTAGGTCGTCTACCATTTTTTGTTTTTGTTCTCACATGCATATTCACTGAGACGACTTTATGACCATTTCACACTATATCTTCGAACCATCATTCACATCTTTGTCATCGCTGTTGTTTGAAGCGTAGCATCTTTATCATTGTCAGTATCATTAGCGGGCTGCTTCATCGTCTTGTTGTCTTAGGAGCGTTTCTTCACTCTAAAAGACTTGGTTTGGAAATATTCCATGCGCTTCGCGGCGGAAATACCCTTTGCTTCCACATCCACCCCTCACTATCGCGACGTTACGTTGGCGGACGGGGTTGTTCATATTAGCGTCTTGTTGCTTTGGCATTTCTGTATTGCATTTTTGTTTTTTGCGTTGTATTTGTTATTGTCATTCTTGAAGACGGAGCAATGTGCATATGGTGGCTTGGTGAAAGAGCAGAAGGAGTGCTTATCAAGAGAAGAAAGCATTACGACGTAGCGGTGGTGAGGGTTCTTGTAGGGCTTCAAAGGTCCTGCGACGGTAGACTTTGGAGGTATGACAAAAAAGCAGAGCCAACGTGGGGGAAGAGACGGAAGACATTTTCACTTCGATACAATGTACATTCTTGCCATTCAGCCTTTTTCCTTATCGTTACTGTGGCTGCTGAATGGTGTCACTCGTTTCTCTCTGGCTGTTACAGTCCTCTCGGACTCATCCGCTCTCTCTCCCAAAGCAACCTACTCTCTCCATCTTACCCCAAATTGATCGGCACCATCGGGATATTAATAAGGCTTCGTTATATTATACCAAAGATAAGCGCCTCGCGGCACAAAAGTCATTGTCTGGTTTGCATTCAGCGGAGGAAATCGCTTCTATCGTTCCTTCATTCATTCTTTTGATCGAGGGGAAGTTATCCTTGGGTGGCTTGGTGTAATGGATTTAGTTTGAGTAGCAATAATTCGATGTCGCTCCTTATCCTCTAGTGTTTGATTCGCCTACAGTGTTGCACTTACGAGAAAGTCCGCACAGTGCGGAAGGACTATACATTTTGACTACTGGCAACGTGATGACCGATCATAACATATCAACTTAATACCCCGTTCATTAAGCTAATCGAGTCTTGCAATAAGATAAAGTATGCATATTGTCCTTCTCATGGCTTCCTAGGTGCCATCGCACGTGTATCCGTGGCATCCCACGCGTATGCCATTGCGAATGGCTAGCTCAGCCACTTTAGAACCTCGAACCCTTCGAGGCACCGTCCAAATTTCATCGACGTCTGACCGATCATACAGACTACAATCACTCTAGAATGCATTACGAACAATCATTGGTCAGTTGACCAACGGCTCATTGAACAATCATGTGCGCATTATGATCCTAGCGCGCTAGGCGGCAGCTATGCGGCTCTACTCGGCCACCCTTCACACGTGCAACCATCGCTGTCAGATCACCAACAGAAATGGACAAACATTTTAGACCTAGTGCTAAAAATGTGACCGTGGTGAGCACATTGCTCTCCAAACGTCAACTGTGGACCTTCCAACGTGATTCGCCCAACATGGTGCTCTGTTAGTGGCGCTGTATATATTCACACCTAACAGCTTGGTCCCCGTGCTCCGAGCAATTACGCATTTCAATCCTGCACACGACCATTGTTTGCGATGTACAAGCGTGGCTGCTACGACATATAAGGCAAACAGAAGCACGTGCGCAACTACCTCATACAGGCTACTTCCAACTTCTAAACTGAGGCTTTGTTCAAACAGCTTTTCTCTTTTATACAACCAAATATTAGTATTTCAACATGGCCAATTTCAGATCCATACTTGTCGATGCATCTTTCCCGGCTGAGCTCGTCCTCGAAGTTATCGAGCGATTGCCCTATGGCGACGGCAGCATCATCTCAACCTTGGCTAGAACGCACCCTAGGATCCGCAGCGTCCTTCATCGCTACGAGCAT
The DNA here is from genome assembly GCA_027946365.1 of Kalmusia sp. IMI 367209. NCBI lineage: Eukaryota > Fungi > Ascomycota > Dothideomycetes > Pleosporales > Didymosphaeriaceae > Kalmusia > Kalmusia sp. IMI 367209. The sequence continues at coordinate 980,146 of JAPEUQ010000006.1, read as the reverse complement.
TCCATCGTGCAAAGTTTCATTCAGAAAGAGCTAAGACACGCACCGATAGATTTTCCTTGCAGTAAGCACGGCTTCGCATGGCTAGAACGCTGTGTCAAGAGATACGACATCGTAGACGACCTGATGGCTATGCTCGTCAGCGAGTATAACGTTTTTCCAGTACGGAAGCACAATATGGCGCTCGTCAATACCGGCTTACTTCTACTATTCCATCTTCAATCCTTCGGTACGAAGACCCCTCCCCCTAAACTCATCTTTCTATTGTACTGATGAAAGAGGGCAGAATCACACACCGCAAAGCTCACTTATATCAAATCTCTTCCAAAAGATCCACTCATGGCCATGTATCTTGCTGTGCATCACGCCACACTGACAGCCCGGTACCACGGCGAAGGCATAATCCACCAGCGTACGTACGGCCGCTTCATGGACGCCAACACTCTGTCCCTCCGCTCCGACATCGAACACTGCTTCGCAGAAGCGGCTCTGCAAATTGGACCATCCTTCCTGCACGAAAGCCTCCTTTCCTCGCCGGCTGCTGAACCCACGCTCCTGAACTTCTACCACGAGCATGCCATCCGCGACTGGTTCGTGGAGAGCGTTATGGAAGGTGTCGAGGGCTTTTTGCCTCCTGTAACTCAGGGCCCGCATGCAGACTCCATGAAGAAGGAAAAGAATCTCTGGACGGCACTATTAGAGAAGGTGGCTGAGCTTACCGAGTGCCCGCTTGGTAATGTCAGGGGGGCGATCGAGGAGGATGCTGCACCCGAGGATCATAGCTTGGCTTTTTTGAACTTGTGTGGAAAGGCAACGCTGATGAAAGGGGAGGACCTCGTTCCTCGTCTCTGTTGAGGGAGCGAGTGGTTGTTATTGGTATGAGGGACGAATTATGGTTTTGATTTGGTTTAACCAAGATGAGAAGGCCCACGATATGAGAGACGTATCATGAGCTTTGCACCACAGCGGGGCAGCCCGCATTGGGTAGTAAGGTACCCCCAATTCCTAAGTCATCCATGATAGATTGTGCACATTCAGAGTCAATCAAGCAATTGCTACCGACCCATTTCTTTTACACAATTTCTGGATACACATCCGTCCTCCTCAAAAGCGGCACCTCCCTCCTCACCTTCTCCAAAAACCCCAAATCTATCTCCGCCACGGCGATCTCCCCGACATCCAGCCCCTCCCTTCTCATCCTCCTCCCCACCCAACTCCGCCACCACTTTCCCCCAAGGATCAACAACCATACTATGCCCATAACTCCTGCGCGTCTTCTCCTCGTTATGAAAGCCGACCTGGGCAGCGGCGAAAACATAGCTCTGCGTCTCAATCGCGCGGGCGCGGAGCAACGTCTCCCAATGCGCCTTACCCGTGGGCACCGTAAAAGCAGACGGAAACGTAAGGATCTGCGCGCCGCGGTGCCGCAGCACGAGCGCAGGCTCTGGGAACCGCAAGTCGAAGCAGATGAGCATGCCCACCTTGCCTATGGCCGTGGAAAACGGATCCTCGATCCTCTCCCCCTTCTCCACGCTGTTACTCTCCTTGAGGATCGGCCCGTCCTTGATCTCCACATCGAACAAGTGCAGCTTCTGGTACCGCTGCACTATTTCGCCGTCCTCGCTGATCCAGAGCAGCGTGTTCTTTACCTTTTGGCCGCTCGCCGTGGGCTCGTGGACGCCGACGGAGATGGGGAGGCGGTGGCTTTTTGCTTCTTTGCGTAGCCCCGTGACGAATTCTGAGTCGGAGACGGACTTGCATAGGGAGACGGTCTCGGAGGCGTTGGAGGCTATGTAGTCTGAGGCTTCGGGGAGGAAGAGGGCCTTTGCGCCGGCTTCGGAGGCTTTCTTGATCAGGTTGGTGCACTGGGTGAGGTTGTGGGTCATGGATGCTGTAGAGCGGATCTGGCCGATTGCCTTGGAAGAAATTTAGTTGGTGATTTTGCTAGGTTTTGGAAAGGAGTAGTCTGGGATCATATGATTGAGAGCGTCAAGCCGGGCATATATTGATTTCTCTTGGGTGTGGCGAAGATAGACTTTGGGCGGTAGTACTTGGTCATGTGATTTCATACACATACGTGACTCTAACCCGGGATAACACAATATACTGAAATTGGACAGGATTGCATATTTTAAGACCGTGCTGAGGACTTACTGCGAGAGGCATTTTGAGTGGTTTCATGTGGCTTTACGCCAGCCTTGTTTGGTTCGATTGTGATGAGCACAGATAACCTGGACGAACGACTGGAGAAGTGTGGACTTGGAAAGGTTGGAAGTGGTGTTGCGGGAACGGTCGCTAACCTAATCAGGCACACCCGCTGATGGTTGTCTCATTGTGAGCATTCGGAAAGCGAAAGGCGGAGAGACAAGAAGTGTGTAAAGAGGAAAAAATTATGTGAACGGCATATCATTAGTTGCTGTTCCTCTCAGCAAGCGATTTGACCGTAGCCATAATGTTTCTTGCAAATTTTCCGTGGAAATTATGTTTTCATGTTTTCATTCCAACGGGATGGCACGTCTGAGCTCAGACCCGAGTTGGCGGATCAGCAACATTGTTTCAACCTGGCCCTACCCGCTTCACAGCCCACCACGCCCACGCCCGCGCCCACGCCCACCGGCGCAAAGATTGAACGACGGATCCTTCCAGCCTCAGCCGACACCAATTGCACTGTCCTGCCACTCCCAGCCTAAGACCGACGTAGACCCCCGAAGGCGCGGATTACGTACGTGTTTACGCCAGCTGCGAACAAACTACCTAGCTACACGGCTGGCTCCATCTGGCCTCTTGCGTACCTGGCGACCCGAACGATGAACGGCCCCAGGCGGAAGACGACGCGCAGGTGATTGCTAGCAACGATCCTGCACTCACGCACCCGAGCCTGGCAACGGCTTAATACGACGCCAACCACACAACCATGGCCCAGCGCAAGGGAGGATGGGGCTCGTTCCTGGGCAGCGCTGTGGCGGGTCTCGAGTCGCGACTCGACACCATTCTCACCGACGATGATCAGGCGAGCGCGAAGTCGAGGGCTGCCGATGCTGCCGCCAAGCAAGACGTCGCTGAGAAGCAGCGCCTGCAGGTCCAGGTGTCGCGCAGCTCCTCGCGAAGCAGACCGAACTCGCGCTTGCAGGACCGCCTGGCTAAAGCTGTCAATAAGGCTAAGGACAGTGCAGATTCGAGGCCCTCGTCCGAGATTGGGTCGCGCCCGGAAAGCCCAGCGCTGAAGACCCCCGCCATGGGGACGGATGATGTTGGTAGAGCAAGCATGGACTCTAGAGCATCAGAAACAGTGGCCGACCTCCCCGCACAGTCTAAAGATGAAGCTCCAAAGACCGACCAAGAGAGCGTGATATCGCCCCAACGCCCGTCGACTGAGGCCCCGCTCGCATCGCCGCCGGCCTCCTCCATTGTATCCGAACAGCCCACGTCAATGCCAGTGCCCACCATGTCTATCCCATCGATTCTCACTCCAAAAACCTCGTCGCCGCGCCAATCCAGTGACAGCGTCCGCTCGCGCCCATCTTTCGACATTGCCACGCCCGCAGAACCGGTCATCGCACCCTCCCAAGACCCCGAGACACTCCAGGTCGAGCTCTCTGCCCTTCAAACTACACACGACGAGACTCTCCGGGAGCACCGCGAAGAGCTGAACTCCCACTTGGAGCGGATCGACGCTTTGCAGTCAAAGCTTACCTACCTCTCGCAACAGCTCGCTTCCTCGGCCAAAGCAGCGTCGTCGGATTCGGAGACCGCGCCCGCGGACAAGAAACTCGCGGAGAAGGATGCACAGATAGCAGCGCTTATGGAAGAGGGACAAAAGCTGTCAAAAACAGAAATGAAGCACATGACCACCATCAAGAAAATGCGAGCAAAAGCCCTGGAGACAGACAAAGACATCACAACGCTCAAGCAGCGGCTATCAAAGGCGGAGAGGTCAATTGCGGAGCATATGGACCGGGCGACACGTGCCGAGGCTGCAGAAAAGGCAGCACAGGAGAAGCTCAAGGTCGTGGCTAAGATAGAAAAAGATATAGAGCTGATACGGTCGGAGCGAGAGGAGGCGGGGCTCACGATTGCGGAACTAAGGAGACAATTGAGTGATGCCTTGTCAAGAGCTGAGAATGCAGGAAAGAGGATTCAAGCTGGAGCTCTAGAAGCAGAAAAGAGGGTTACTGCATCGCTGCAAGAAGACATCGAGAATCTGCGCATTGAGAAGAAGCTCGCCGAGGACCGAGCGAGGAAGGATATCCAAGAAGCTAGAGACGAATCTACAAGGCAGCAGGAGAGAGCAAAGGTCGCCGAGCTGGAATTGCGCGGCGAGATTGCAGTGAGCTTTCATGAAAGGCTGGTGATACAGTCCCAAGCTAACAAGATGTGTAGAACCTCGAGTCTAAACTCGAACTACTCCGAAGCCGCTCTGAGGAAGTATCGTTTTCAGCAACGGGTGACTCTCAGGCCAAACTTTTACGGCAGATAGAAACCTTGCAAACTCAGTACGCTTTGGCTTCGGAGAACTGGCAGGGCATCGAAGGTACCTTGACGTCTCGCGTTGCCGCGCTTGAGAAGGACCGCGATGAAACAGCAAAACGGGAATCCGACATCCGACGCAAAGCCAGAGAAGTCAATTCCAAAGCACGCCGCTTGGAAGACGAGCTGGAAAGCATCAACGACCGGGCAAGGACTCTGGAGCAGGACCTCACTGAACAGCGTACTTCGGCCCAGAAGCTTCAAGCACGTTTATCGCAAGCCGAGACCGCTGCGCAAGATGCTCGTACGGATCTAGAGCGCGAAAAGAAAATTTGGGAAGCGGATTTTCAGCAGCGGCTCGAAGAAGAAAAGAACAAGTGGAGACTGGAGTTACAATCCCAGACTACACTGACCGATGCAACCCACCTACGCGCAGACTCTCCAGGTGCTTCGTTGCGCAGACACTCCCCAGATCCGCTCGGTATCTATAATAGCCGTCGAAACATGCCACCACGCTCTATTTCACAGGGCATGGACATTCCATTCTCCCCTATGGATCGCATGCTCGAAGAAGCACGCCGCCCATCCAGTTCCCGGCAGAAATCCACATCTGCCCAGCGGACGCCAGAGATCGGTTCGCCGCAACGGCAGGACTCTTTCCCTTCCATATCCTCCAACCTTAACGGCACTAGCATGTCCAACACCCCGTCCATCCACGCACCTTCCTTCGATGACGCTCTCGACGCTTCTTCCTCCCCGCACCGCACGATCAACGACATGATCTCCGTGTCGACCGTCGGCGCGGGTCCCTCTGTCCAATTGGTCGAGCGCATGAGCGCCGCGGTACGCCGCCTCGAATCCGAAAAAGCGACGTCCAAAGAAGAAATGGCGCGGCTCATCTCGCAGCGCGACGAAGCGCGCGAGGAGGTGGTCGAGCTGATGCGGGAGATTGACGAGAAACGGGGTCTGGATGAGAAGGTGGAAAGGTTAGAAAAGGAGATCAGGGAGGTGGACGAGAGGTATCAGACGACACTGGAGATGCTGGGCGAGAAGAGCGAGAAGGTAGAGGAGCTGGAGGGTGATGTGGAGGATTTGAAAAAGATTTATAGGGATCTGGTGCAGACAATGAAATAAGGGGTTCTGCATGGGTCGTTAGGGTTTGAAAGGGGTATGCCATGGCTGGAGTTGCATTTTAGGGTTTGGGCGTCCAGGATTTTGATGTTGGTGCCAGATATGTCTAAGATCTGGGTGCTTGTTCAGGGGATGACTTTGCGTCCTTGTGCCGAGCATTTAGCTTTATATCCATTTCGTCGCAGTCATATCCTTTGGAGAAGTGCCGATATTATCTTGCATATTTGAGTAAGGATAATTCATCGATAAACATTTACAGAATACTTTGAGTTGTAGCTACACTTCCTACTGCCGACGATTATCGTATCGATCTAGCCTTCAGCAACCCTCACAAAACACCCAACTCCATGGCCATGCACAAAGCACGCATCGCAACCCAACTCATGTGCCGAAGCGCATTGCCGCCCACGACATTTTTTTACAGTCCGATCCAAAAACAATATCCACAAAGAACCGAAGCAAAAACCCTCCTCTTCCCCGTTCATTACCGCAGCAACTGCCCCGCAACCCCCAGCGCAACCCCGGCGCCCATTCTCCAAGCGTCCGCACACCTCCTCCCCGCAGCGCTATCTCCCGGCCCAAAGCTTGCGCACGCCTCAACCTGCAGGCCAAAGCAGGCGCTCGCGCTCAGACTCGAGCATATGCTGCTCGCAGAAGCGTCCCCCACGCTGGGTACGGCGGTGATGGTGACGCCTCCGTTGGGTGCACTGATGGTGACGCCGTTCTGGCCGCGGGCTAGAGCAGCCGTGCAGCTCGCAGCATCCTCCTGGCAGCTCGTATAAGCGGACGAGCAGGCGGCTGCGTTGGTGTAAGTGGTGGGGATGTATGCGAAGGGGAAGTATGTGTTTGATACCGTTGAGCGCTGTGTGCCTGCATTGGGCGCCGTGGTGCCTTGCACGAAGGTGTTGCTGGTTGTCGCGGATCCGCCAGAGGTGGTGGTCGTGGTGGCGGCGGTGGCGGAGGACGAGGATTGAGTGTTCGTGCCTGTGGGAGAGGCCTGGGTGATGGGTGCTATGGTGCCGGTGCAGGCTGAGCCGATGGGGCAGCAGGCTGGGTGGCCGGCATTGTCGGCGGAGCAGACTTGGTCGTTGCGGCAGCAGAGACCGGGCTGGTTGATGTTGGTGCAGGCGTTGTAGCCGTCGGCGCAGCTGTTTGGGTCCGTCTGGCGCTTTAGCAGCTGGAGCGCCGCGCTGTCTTCCCCGACGGTGTCATTGATTTGCGCAGGTGATTGCTGCAGTTGGGCGGGGTGGAAGTCGGAGAGGAAATCGGGTGCGGCGAGGGCGAGGGTGATGGCGGGGAGGAGGAGTGTTGTTGTTCGCATGCTTGGGGCGGTTCAATTGATTCGTTGATGCGTCTGGAATGGTAGGCGAGAGAGGAATGCGCCGGTGCGCGAGGGCGGTGTGCCTTGCAATGGGTCCGACGTTCGAATGCAAACAGATGGCGGAATTGGGGCAGTTAGCGGGTAGTAGAGAGGACGTCACGACACTTCGAGGCACAATTGTGGTGAGAACGCTGGCGAACCGGGTCCAGGCCAGCTGCTGTGTTGTCGCGTTGTCCAAGGAACCAGACAGCGGACCACAGCCTTGATTGGCGAAACCCCCGCCTATTACACCATACACAGCTAGGTTGGGGTTAGGATCGCCCTAACCTTAACGGGCGGGTTAACTCCAACTCTAAAGCTAAACACCGGTGGGGTGGGGTCCATCGTCGTCTTAGGCAGCTTCGAACTTGCATCCGCCACGCGAACCACCACTTCACAGTCGATCAGCCGCCACCATCTACCATGGAAGACGCAAAGGCCAAATTCGCCATCCATGAAGCTTGCCGCCAGGGCCACACTGCAAAAGTGGAGTCCCTCCTCTCCGCAAACCCCAAGCTCGCCAACCTGCGCGATGACGACGACCGCCTTCCCATCCACTGGGCCGTCTCCTACAACCACCTCCCCATCGTCCAGCTGCTCGTCCAAGACAAATCCTTCGATCCAGACGCCGTCGATGCCTCCGGCTGGACGCCCCTCATGATGGCCTGCTCCCGCAAGGACGCTGACGCTATCGTCGACCTCCTCCTCTCCAAAGACGCCGACGTAAACGCGAAGAACAACAACGGACAGACCGCGTTACATTTTTGCGCTTCAAAGAACAATTTATACGTGGCCCGGACGTTGCTCGCTCAGAAGCCGCCCGCCAGCGCCCGCGTCAAGGACAAGAGGGGGCAGTTAGCCCTGCATCGCGCCGCGGCTGTGGGTTCGATGCCCATAATCAAGGAGCTGCTGGGCAAGGGCAAAAGTCCGCTCAACGCGACCGATGTCGATGGCATGACACCACTACATCACGCTGTTGCCGAGGGCAATGGGGATGCCGCCTTGCTGCTGCTCGCAAGTGGCGCCGAGTTTGATAAAAGAGACACCGATGGTCACGTGCCGCTAGATTTGGTGCCTGATGAGAAGACGAGGAAGTTTATCGTGCGGGCCGCCGAGAGGGAGGGCATTGATTTAGAGTGAGGGCGGACCGAGGTGGAGCGATCGCATGATACCCTGGAGTTTTGGTCTTCCAAGGTTAAAAGATATGATAACATGACCTCATGATACGTCTACATCAGAAAGAGATGATTGTTTGCTCATTTGTGAGTCGGTCGAGCGATGTCCAGCGCCACGAGGTGATACCGTAGGTGGGACTTCATGGGCCATCTATGCTACCAGGTATCTGGTAGTCGATCATGAGCTATTGATGAGCTAACAACAATCAGCACGCAACATAGAGTGGCTTAATATGATGGCCTAGTATGAAACCGAGATCAGCTGCCTTGTGTGTAATCGAATCTAATAAGAACACCGCATGCGCCGCAAACAGAAGCCCAGACTATAGCAAAGCCACAATTTGCGACGAACAAGCTCTCCTTTAAAGGGCAGGTGAGCTTTATTGTGGAGGGTTATGAGTGCAGCGCGTCTTCGAAACGTTTCGTTTCTCGCGCGAATAGCCCTGTTTCGCCCGGTACGGACATTTGCAGGGCTTCATCTTGAGATACGCCCCGTCCGATGCAAGCAGCGCATCGTAAAGACAACCTACCATAGTACTTGAATCGTTAAATCACGCTGCACGTTTCTCTGCTTCGCCCGAGACGGACATGCCCAGACTATCAATTGGGTAGTTGCGAATGCGTCGACCAGAATAACATCGAACAGAGCTGTTTGAATGGGGGCGGCGCAGCCTTGACCGCAGCATTTTGGCTTGAAGTCCAAACCTGGATATGTATATATGTTTATAGCATAATGTCACCTCTGGCTCGTCAGTTCCATCTCTTCTATTCTTCCCTGGGCGGGAGTCCACTCTTTTTGATTCTGAACCTTGCCATTCTTATGAAAAACTGTTGCTGTTATCACTGTACATTTGATCATCATCCCTTATCTTTCGTTTCCATCGACTGCTATTATATTCAGCATCACATTGAGTATTGTCCACCACATAGGTTGAACTCATTCATGTGCTAACCTTGTTCTGGAGCCCAATCTTGTTCCCAGAATGAAACTTTTCAGCATTCTTTTCGGTCTATCGACCATACTCGTCACTGGCGTCGCTGCCATTGGCGACTGCGATAGCGGTCCCTTCGCTGCTCTACAAGCTGTCGGCGACAAGCACGATGCTAGTGATTACGACGTCGAAATTTGCGAAACCCAATGGCCATACGGCACAGTAGTTCGTGGAGTCGAAGTCTGGGGCAGCAAGGATCGCATCAGCGGGATCCTCTTGACCTACTCCAATCAAGATAAAAGTCACCTAGTCGGCGCCCGCGCAGGAGACTACCACCAAGCCCTCGATTGGGATCCATTTACGGTCTCGGTGTCACGAGTAGTACTGTGGTCTGACAAGGATGCCAAACAGCTGGGTGGTCTCAGGATCGAGCTCTCCAACGGCGATAATCTTGAGATGAAGGTCGACAAGATTAGTCAGAGTGTATTCAGTCCAGACGTTGGTAGTGGTATTTTGCTGGGTGGCTGGGGCAGAGCCGATGATCACGTCACGGCCTGGGGTTGGATGTTCCTTGAGGACAAAGTGGCTACAATCCAGATTGGCGACTTCAAGTGGGATCGAGACCAAGACGAGTTCGTCAAGTCGCAGGAGTATGTTCACTTTCTCCACCCAGGCTTTCGCAGTACTACTTCTCAGTCACTAACCGCCGCACAGAGGCATCAAGAAAACCGTAATGACCTCTGCAATGAACTATAACACCGCCTCCAATGCCACGACCGTCGGCATCGATATCACCAATACGGTCACAAACTCCTACTCTTATTCTCAATCCGTCCACTGGAACTTCGGCATGGGCTACTCCCTCGAAATCAGCGGACAAGTAGCGGGCGTTGGCCCCAAATCTACCTTCAGTGTCTCTTTCGAAGTCGGCATGGACTTCCGCAAGGAATGGACACAAACCGAGTCGACCTCCCTCGTCTTCAAAATAACGCAGCCATCCCTCCCAGGCAAAACCACCATGTGCATAGGCTTTGTGGAGTATGGCGAGTTCGATATGGGGTACGATGCTAACGTGCACTTGACGCTGAAAAATGGACGGACGTTTGATTTTAGGGAGAGGGGCCAAAGGAAGCAGACGCTTTTTGGGAAGGCGCAGACTGCATGTGCAGATGAGGATGGTGATCATCAGAGTGAAGACCCGTGGGATTTTGTGACGAGGCATCAGCAGCCAGCGACGAAAAGAGAGAGCAAATTCATCTCGATGCCGTTCGCTGCTTGAAGGTGTTGATACAATTCAAATACGGCCGTTGGTTATTCTTGTTTAGAATTTGCTACCTTCTGAAGTTGATGTATATATATATTTCTTTAGTAGGAAATACTAGGTATACTAAGCCTTGTAATTGCCAGTATGGAGAAATATCTTAGGCAGACGTTAATTCTTTGATTTATTCCTAGACTCGCTTCCACCATGATCGAAGCCAGCTTGCGTTATAGTCTTTGTAACCGTGGCTACCACTTTCGATCGTTTCCGGTGACGACAAAAGTACGATGTACTAGCGGCGAAAAGTACGACACCAGTCGTTGCGCCAAACCCAACCCCGCAGCTCCACTGGTTGAGAGCCCGCTCCATGTTAAGGATTGGGCGACAGTCGATTAGTTCCTGATTAGGCGGGAGGTTTTGAACTACCTCTATAGCTGGATAGAGAGTTTGGTGTGCCGGTGGACGACAGAGAGAAAGTGCTGTTGCTGTCGAAAGGGTCGACGAAGTCGCCATCTCATCATGACTTGACGTAATCCCATCTTCTACAACTTGATCTTTCAACGGAGGTTCCGTATCGCATGTGCCTCACGGCTCGCTCCTTCAACCGAGTGTTTGGAACAACCAAATCTTCCTTGAACAGAGCGATTCTCCAAACTTGTTATGAAATATCAAGTAACAGAGCTTGAATTAAACGTGCTAGGGTATATGGTATTACGTGAATTGTCGGCCAATATGTAAGCGACAATTGCACATGTGGAGGAAGCTATATGACACACTCAGTTGCCAAACTCAATACTTTCCCTAAGGTGGCGACAGGTCAAGCTGACTTGATTTTTGCCGAGGTTGACTTGAAAATGAGCTAGCGCGGCTCTGCCAGCGCAACAGGTTAGTGCGCAAACCGCTGCAACATTCTGGTATACTAGTACTGTTGAACTCGTCATCATTATGTGAGGATATGGGGAAAGGATTGTAAATAAGTAAGGACTGGTCCATATCTGATGTAAACGTGTTTAAAACGTGATTCTCAGACCCCTTAATTAAAAAGCTTTTACTTCAGAGGGCATGTTTGGACATTAAATAATTACCCGGCTATTTTACCAGCTAAGTTGACTTGACTAGAGGAATTCTGCCTTGGCAATTCTTGGAGATACCCTTTTAGGTAAGGTCAAGTAAAGCTCGGCAAAAGTCAAGTCAGTTTGACCTGCAACCTGGGCATGTTTGGACATTAAATAATTACCCGGCTATTTTACCAGCTAAGTTGACTTGACTAGAGGAATTCTGCCTTGGCAATTCTTGGAGATACCCTTTTAGGTAAGGTCAAGTAAAGCTCGGCAAAAGTCAAGTCAGTTTGACCTGCAACCTGTTCCCTAAGGTAGTATGCCAGCACGAGTGTTGCTGACCTTTTCCAATCAAGGCCCCCCGGCGCGGCCAGTATTATCCCAGTAAGCATCCCCCTGAGCACGGCAAGTGCCAATAACACAATACCTAAATTTACGGTTACACGTCAGTAAATGCCTTTTACGAAGAAGCCTAAGTAGGGGAGAAGGAGAAGGCATGTTCAAGATCAGGTTTGCATATGCAATATTTGAATATTCCGCATATTGCACACATCGAGAACTTTTACTCCAGGAGCTTACTTACATGCCGCCACCACGATTCGCTTTGTTGGGAGACTTCATAACGAAAGGATCCGAGAACCTTTCGTTGTCCACGCAGGTGTTCCATACTTTATTTTTGACAGTGTCTGTGGTACGTATTAGAAGTGGAAATTTTGGCAGGTGCGAAACCAATTAATCGCATGCAACTTGGGTCTATGAAAGCATTGGAGATAGACTTACAAGCCGTGTGTGCGGTGTTATACCAGATGCAGACATCGTCTCCCGACGCGCCGTAGCACGTGTATTCGTTTCCCGTTGTCCAACTCTCCTGAACCTCGAATCCAGCCGAGATCCAACTATCAGCGCTAATTCCCGAGGTCCATCCGATAGTGTAGGACTTGGACACCTCGTAGCCCGCAGAGCAAGACGGAGCTGCACCACAGTTGATTACCTCCTATACGTGGGGAGATAAGATTAGCCATGCCCAAAATGTGACTAAAACCGTTGCCTAGGTACTGACCGAGAGCTGCTTGTGGTAGTAATTTTGGTGTGGGTCACCATCATCTACGACATAAGTTGACTTTTCCTCATGGCATTGCTGTCGACCACGAAGCTTGAAAGTCTGACTCGGTAAAGTGCGCTGTTCGACGCGTGTAGGAGTATCCACGATGAGACTTCTCGACCTTAGGGCGAGAAACGAAGCCTTCGCCTCCTCGTCACTGAAGCAGTCCGCAGACTGAGGAGCACCTTCCGGGATATTGATATCAAGACCGGAACATTCAACAACAGCGATGATGCCGTTATACTTGCGATTGCAGCTGACGCCATCCTGAGGCTTGCTAGTGATGTCAAACGTGGTGCTGCCGACAGTAAAGTTTCCAGCGCCGTGCTCGTCGACGCGAGAGAAATCGAGAGACCCGACTGAGCTTCCGCAGCTCTCGGCAAGAACTGTATTGTCTGTAGCACTATGAATGCTTAATGAAGTACTGCCGGATGATTTCTCGTGGCGCCAGACGACGGAGACGTCAGTAGCGACGGCCGAGGCCACAAGTGCAAAGAAGGCGGAGCGCATGATGGACTGAGAGACAAAGAACGCCTCGAAATGATGCTTGTCGTAAGATACTGTGGGTTTTCACTCAGGGGGTTTGAGGCATGCTTTTATACTTCAATATCTAGAGGTGTATACGTAGATATCTAGAATTTGCTCAGTGGTCATGCTTTCTGCCTTGCCCACACGGGACCATCCACTGGACAGTGACCCCACCAAAATCGTACGGTCGTGATAGATTCAAATTGCGCCTCATCTTAGCACAGGTCTGGAGAAAGATCAACGTTGTTATGAGAATCGACTGAAAACAATGGGGCATTTACGTCATGAGACTAAGCTGGAGGTTCGCAGATCTCATGCTAATCTGACGACGCGCCACGTTAGGGAAAAGCTCCATTGCTAGATTCGGCAAAAACCCAACCTTAGAACCTTCGATGATATTTATGGTATAACTACCTTACCTCTTCCCGTTATGCCACGTGGGTCTTTGTTTCAAGCACCTTGGGGTACATAGTTACATTACATTAGATTGTCGCAACCATAGTTAACTACATACCTGCGAGGTATAGAACGATCTGAAGATTAGCCTTGATGAGACTAGTGTTGTCCGACACAACATTTCGGCGTAAGGCAACCACACCGACCAACCTCAGCAGACCGGAAAATCGGCACTGAACACGATCGCAACGCATCTTTTAAAAAATAAATCAGTATCATGACACATGAACATCTTATGACATCACTAGTGACATTCACGGCCACATAGGAAACCGTACTTCAACCTCCCAAGCTGGGATCGTTCGATGGGAGATCCTCTTACGACGAATGTTTAAAGCATTCATAACGAAGCAACACTCAAAATGCATAACGCAAGATTCAGTAATAGTAACCTTTAGAACAGTATCGGCATTTAAACCGTACGTCCCCCAGCACGCGCTACTTACCAATGCTATTTACTTTCAACTATCAACGTTTTTTCGTGTGGTGATGGTAATGGAAGGTAAGGTTACTATAATCACGGTGTCAAGCAAGCAGCCCTACTTTGAAGCATATGCCTGGATGAAACGAATTTGTACTTCAAATCGAGAAATTCAATTTCAATTATTCTAGATATCATCAAGCTATGTACTAGTACCAGTCAACATGCTTACGACACATTGCTTAGTCCTACACCTCCGGTAGCTCGAACTTTTAGGTTCCGGCGGACTCGGCTCCCTCAGCAGCGCCCGAAGACGCGTATTCGCCTGTTTCTCAGTGTCGGGTATTTCCTCAAGGGTTTACCACGGCAAAAGCTTGAACGTTCGTGCTCGTAATATCGTGCAGAATATACTTTGTACGAAACTATAAGACTACAACCTATCTGGATTTCGAGGTCTCTGCGATACGCCTTAGGAGATTCTCCGAAAGAGAAGCTCAAGTTGGATCCCAAACCTTCCAAGAAACGCAACTAGTTCAAGGACCAACCCTTGCTTTAGCGCATTGTGCACGCTCTCGCGCATCTCTGATATATCTGCAAAAGTTCTCATCCCAAGTTGATCGGGAAATGTGCTACAATTTTAAGCTCGCAATGACTATTATTCTGACACCTTCATGACTCACCTTGACAGGTAAGCGGGGCGGAAAAAGACAAAGCAACGCAAGAAGGAGCACCCCCCTTAGGCTTCCCTCGAAGTAAGACGGGTCAATCGCGAAGCAGCTTTCTGGAGGAAAGAAGAACTCGGATACTAAATGCTCGTGGCGTCTGTCTCGTGGACTGGTCAATACAATTACTTCTGGTCATGGGTGTTGGCGTGCGATAATTCCGCTATGCTAAAGTGTGCTGTCTTGTCCTTGCATGGAGAGTCTTGCTAACCTACTTAATTTCAAAAGTTCCTTTATTGATGTTCAAATACCGCATTTCATTGTTTGCTGGTACTGTCTGTTCAATGTCTCAATTGCTACTGCGGCAGCGAGACCTTTGCGGTGAATCTCGCGCTTTTAGGGTACAGCTAGTGCCCTATCACAGATGATCGGCACAGCTGAACCGAGCAACCGAAGAGTATATTGCATATGCAGGCATATGCCGGGTCAGCCTCGCTGCAAGTGCACGCAACCGAGTCCATGGCACCCTAGTCTGCTCTCAATCACCATGTCCAGTCCGCACTATCCACAACCGGGCTTCGATCAGTCGTAAATAGCAAATGCAATATTTCAACGTACGATCCAGCGTCGTTTCATAGATGGGAGAGCAACAAGGCGTCGAAAAAAATACACGGTTCCTCTCTGAAGCCGTAAGGGTCCATCCGTCAAAACCATCAAGGGCGGCGCGCGGGAAATGATGCAAGGTTCGCGGGCCCGGGACAAAGCGCTACAGTAGACTATCCTGTCGGGCGTTCGTATCAGGACGGGATCAAGTATCGAGTTGAGACGTGACTTGAGCCTCTGTCAAAGCGATTGCATATGAGTCCCACAATGCCCAGCATTCTAGCATTGTTCCCGCAAATCCGCACCCCAGGATTCGGAATCATAAAACCCGGGGTTCTCCACGATTCATGAGATACAACGCTAATGAGTCCGCCTGCAACACACTAAAGTGCAGCCCCTCGCTAAACTTGCCAAATCACAAGCAGGATTCCCCGTCTACGCCAATCAATGCATCTTCTAATCTCGCCACCAGCCGAAACTCAGTTCTGAAGGATCAACAATGCTTTCCTCATCGACCGATAGTGCTCGCCTGTACCGAGAAGGGGTCCATAACATGGTGCTCTTCTCGTAATCTTCGGGCCTCCAGTACATGGAGCTATCCCACTGATTAACATCTGAGTACCAGGATCTTGTAGATGATTCCCCTTAAAGATTGATCTACTACACGTTTACCTCTTTCTTTCAGTATTCGGCCGGTCCTCTACATCGTTTTCCAAGGCTGTGTCGCGCTTCGGCTTCGTCTGAAAAAATGGCGGTAGACCTTCTCATTCTCTCTACTGTGTTCATGTCAATTACAATCATTTCTATCGCTATACGCATTTTTACACGCGTGTTCATTCTCAAAAATCTAGGCATTGATGACTGTAAGTTGACGAAGATGCACATGTTTGATACTTTGCTAATATGCCCGAAGACCTGATATGCGCTGGCGCAGTGCGTTTTTGCGATGTTGGAATTGAAATGACTTCGACTTACGTATTGGTTAGGTCTTTGCCATAGTTTGCTCATCAACTCCTATAGCCGGTATGCATTCAATCTATTCCCATACTCCAGACGACACCTATATGCTGACCATCCCTAGCGCTTTCCTATGGCTTAGGTCACCCGCTAGGGGAGCAGAAGCCAGAAGAAGTAGCTCCATATCAGAAGGTGCAGACTTTCATCGCAATTTTAAAATGTCAAATTGCTAACATTGTACAGCTAATCCTTACATCCTCAGTCGCATATACTGTTTCCGCGACATTCATCAAGTTATCCCTATTAATGTTTTACACACGGCTTTCAACAGGACAAACTTTCCTCGCGCTCGTCTATATTGGCATTCTTATTGTGACTGGCTTTGGTATTGGTAGCGTCGCGGCGGTTCTCCTTCAGTGCATACCACTGTCTATGTTATGGGACGACGACAAGAAAGGGCATTGCATTCGACTCATAGATTTCTACTATGCCAATGCGGCTATCAACATCGTCACCGACATTACTATTCTTCTGCTACCGATCAAGATCCTGTGGGGACTTCACATGCCACTCAGACAACGCATCAGTCTATGTGCGCTTTTTGGCCTCGGTGGTTTGTACGTCGCCCCATCTTCCTTCTACCATAATACTATCTCAGCTCCATACAACACATTTTCGTTAGAAAATCCCCCACTATCCGGTACAAACACAGCTAATTACGCCAGAGCTTGCGTCGCTAGCATCATCCGCCTCTCGGCGCTCAAAAGCCTTCTTGCGTCGGACGACCCTACGATCAACCTTGTCACACCACTCAATTGGTCCATCATCGAAGTCAATACTTCAATATTCATTGCCGGTGCGCCGGCACTAAAGGCATTCCTCCGACGTTGCATGCCCACTCTCTTGGGGTCGTCCTACAGCCCCACGGGCAAGACACAATATGGTTCGAAGTCACGACCGACACATCACAATAGCATTCCCCTAGGAAGCATCAGCGGCAAAAGTGCGACGAAGTGGACAAGTAATACGGCATATGCGAGTGGACCGGAGGATAATGAAAGCCAGGAAAACATTTACCAGTCATATCATGGCATCTTACAAGAAGTTACGGTAACAGTTGCGTCAGAGAGGAAGAGCCTAGACACGCAAGAGGGCCGGTCAGTGAATGATACAAAGGCAGATTTTTAAGTGGAAATGATATCTTGTCATAGTAGAGGTTCAACATGGGCCACAACTCCTCGTTCTCGATCGCAGACCTTGGTTTCTCAGCATCTATGTCTGAGTGAGTAGGAGCCAAGATCACCTACCTGGGGAAGAACACGTATTTGACATCGAAGCTGACCTAGTTCTATCAAATCAATTTGAGGTATGTAACTTACGTGAAGAATGTGGCGCGGTGGCTACATTAAGAGGCCTCTATTACTGTGGGCCAAGGAGGACTTGTTATCGCGACACACCCGTGGTAGGTTTCGTATCATGCGACATCACAGCATTACTGGAATACAACACTGAATTGCTCTCCTCTTTCTTAGGCCGCGATATGTACTCTTTGCCAAGTTGTTTGTTGTAGCTCTACTTAGCAGGAGGTTTATGGCCATGAACGAGACAACTGCGCCGCAGTCTGTAGCGCGCATTACGACCGGCGTATGTAGTTAGCAGAACCATTCTTATCGAGCTTTTCGTGTGCAGAAGTTGTTGGCGCGTGGTACAAACTGTTATGCAATAAGCCCTCGGTACTGCATCTTCACTACCACTCGCTCATGTCTTATGGAGACAGCGGTTTTTACTGACGACCTGGCACCTTCTGTTTGCTTTTCCCTTGCAGTCGTGTCTCTGCTTCTCCCCACAGCAAAAAAGCCAAAATCAAGTTAAAATCAAGTTACAATCAGTACCACACAATTGTACGTTCTACAACCCAAGTCCATATATTCAGCGCCAGATGGCAAACTATATTATTGACTTGGGCCGATTTTGATATCAAGAATAAGACTACTCCTCGTGGACACTTCGTGGACTAGCCAACTCAACGAGGATATTAACACGACATTCTTGAATTAGATCCATAAAGAGGCAGAATCGCTCGTATTTTGTTAGCCCCGCCTTTCGCCCTCCATAATTGTTGAGTTCGGTCATTCCAAGGTGCAAATCATGATGCTTGTATCGTTCGTAAGCACGATGGAATTTCGAATTGGCGCGGAGCTGAGAGTTTTGGTAGAAGCACCAGTCTGACGGTCATAATGTAACAATACAGGAGCGGGCATCTTGGAAACGAGGTTTTGAGGCAGTGATAAAGCACGTGCACTAAAGAATGGGTCAGACAACTTGCGGGCGGATCTGTACATATCGACCTCTTCCAAACTGAAGGAAGTATGCGGACACTTGCATTTGGGTGTCGATATAGGCTGTGTAAGTATCCTTGGCCCCAGCAAACCACGTTGCTCACCATGGTCGCAACAGTCGTTGTTTGTAGGGTTGCATTCGCCGGTTCGCCTGCATGCTATAGACGCAAACACCAACATTGTCTTACTGTTCGAAATTCTTGGGAGCTTGGGAATGTCTCTACTCAGCCCCGTTGTTCATTCATTGGTTGCAGGCAACTGAGTATTGAGAGTTCGTGCCTCATCCTTTCGGCCCCAAACAAGATAAAACGCTACGCCGATTGTACGTTTTCGGTTTAAGGTACGAGGCCTAATTTTAGGGGACCAATAAAAAGTAATCTAGCGGTGGCTGGGGTGGTGAGCCATACCGTGTGCGATTTCAGCGTAACTGAAAACCACTTGCGCACAAAAGACATTAGAGAGCGAGTCTCAAACGAAGTTGCGGGCCGACACTTGAAAGTCCCACGTGCTCGATGCAAATCCCTTCACATGCCAAGGCTGACGAGAAGCATGCTTCGTTCTTATTTTCGTTTTTAATAAGCGTAAACATTTAACATAGGCGGGAACAATTTGCCTTTCAACCGCCCCCGCAGGCGCAAAAGACGTACGGCACAGCGATCTGAAGTCGAAACGCTACCTATACATACGCGCCTCTCAGGCTTTCTTCGAATGTTCGAGTGGATTGTCCAATACGAAGTGTGCTTGGTGTAGTATAGTAGCGCTTAGGGCCAAGATGCGGTGGTGGCGCAGCTCAGTGAGCCTCAAGTCAGTGTGGTCTGCTAGCATGTTCGTTCTGCGCCCGCAAAAACAAATCGTCCGGCTTACAACTAGCTGAGTGCACTAGTAATACCCAGCCGCACTTTTCCACAATGACTTCCCCAACAACTGCCCAGCGAGATAAGGTGGCGCAGGCGCACGATGCCTACCACTGTGCCCAGTGCTTGCAGCTATTGCGCAGTCGAAATTGCTAATTTGTACTGAGACACAGACATACAACACCCCACACGTCTGATGGGTAGTATTATGAGGCGTCATTCTTTAGATGCTTTGCGTATATATTCCGCTTTGCTCGTATGTTCAGTCACCATCCCACAGCATCTTCTCTCCTCCTCCTCCAAAGTACTGCGCATCTTTAAACCCTAATACTAATTCATCTTCCTCTACACCATCGACGAATTATACATCCCATCAACTTAATTCAATAACCGAAAAACCAAAATGTCTACCAAGCTCTTCACCTTCACATCTCTCCTCGCTTTGACATCGGCGCTTCCGTCGGGTCTTCGCAGCACACTGTCTGAGCGCCGCGCAGATCGATCAGACTGCTGGCAAACCAAACCGGGATCTGTTTTCTACAACTGCGCGAATGGCTACGTTGGCTGCTTCTACCAAGACCCCTGCTCTCTTCCACCACTAGAATCCACTCCTACCACGCCTCCTTCCACCCCAACACCAGCGCCACCCAAAGTATACGAGATTACCAAGCCGCGTTCTTTCAACATATATGTGCTGAGCGAGGCTCAGCACAATGTACAGGATCAAGTTCCACACGTAGATCTGAATAAGCCGAAGGGCAGCAGGACTACTACAACCAATGCGCTTGTATTCGATAATGTACCTACCGGAGCAAAGAACTGCCACCTCAATTGGAGGAGCACCAAGCCGAATGGCGAAAATGTCTTCACTGTCAAGGGACAGGGACAGGCGTGGCACCGTCAACTCAACGGCTTCCCCACCAAGAGCGAAATCGTGTCATACGATGGCCTGAAGAAGTACCAAGATCCTACAGCTGAGTGGAAGCCGAGCCTAGATTTCTCCTTCTGGCCAGAACAGGAACCAAGGGACCACCGCGGGCCTTCAGTAGAGTGTGCCGAGCAGGTAGCAGTTGAGTTAAAGGGTAACGACGAGGGCGAGCAGGAGAACAGGGTCTTCATCACTCTCACAGAGACAAATGGTTTCTATCTGACCTATGAGCTATAAACAGTGGATTTCAAACTTCATTTTCTTTTAATCGAGGTATATAGCTTAATACTAGTTTATATTACATTGAATCATGAGGGCGCTATTAGATAGAAATAATATACATCTTTACTGTCACCATTTCTTGACACGCCTTTAAAGTTATATAAAATTGCAAGAGTGGAACCGCTGCTGAATCTTTTTATAGTTTACTATCCTTCAGACTCCGTACACCTTTTGTTGCTTGGCAATACATATATAAACATAGTATATTAGGTATGTGACCACTACTTACATACACTACTTGGGATCGGGGTTCAGAACTCATTATGATGTACTACAACTGGAGATTCCATGCGAACATCGAACTTGGTCAAGTCCCCTTGATGGTGAGTATATCTCGTATCAAACCTGGTCTCGATCAACATCTTCAGCCACGAGGGCCACCACTTTGTCCGAGCCCGTGAGGGTAGCATTCCACAACTTGCCGGCCAAGTGGCCCTTTCTATTCTTGATCTCGACATTGATGTCAGCATCCGGCGGTGGCACCGTAGCTTGCATGCCAGCATTCTGCGTGGTGGGACGCACCCAGGTACCACTCTTTGGCTTGATGTCGAAGCGCAGGACCATAAGCGCAACAAAGGCAATGATCTCAGTACTTGCGAAATGTCTCCCAGGGCATAACGTTGATCCACCGCCGAATCCACGGAATCCCACAGGGTTCAAACGCTTGGTACCGGTACGCAAAAAGCGCTTGTGATCGAAGTTGTCGACGCTGTTTCCATAGACGGATTTCTCACTGTGCTGGACGGGACCCGGGATTATTAAAGTTCCGCCCTTTTTCAGGAGATATTTGCCATCTAAGAGGTGGTCTTCCTGAACTATGCGAACAGAGGTGCCTGTGCCGTGGAAGCGCAAGACTTCTTGCAGCGTGGAGAGAAGTATTGGGCATGACGATCTGACCTCGGTCATGTCGATAGTAACAGTATCATTTCGAACTCTGCAGAGACGCTCGAGTTCGATACGGCATTCCTCGAGGATTGCAGAAACCGATATGATGTGCCAGAGAACCCAGAACGCCGATGGAATGGTGTTTGTCAAAATTGCCACCGCGCCTCCCATTTCGAACCTCGCAGTGTCCTCGATCGAGACATTGTATTCTGTGCTATGCTTGAATCGCGCTCGGACAAGTTCCGAGCCTTGCTTGTAGTCGCCATTGCCGAAGTAAGACATGAACGCCCTGACGACCTTTTCTCGTCCTTGAACGGCCTCTTTGACTAGGGGAAAAGGCAATCCTAGCAATAGAGTAACAATTCCAGGCTCAAATTTGCTATGGCTTAGCGTAAGCAACTGCGAGGCACCGTAGCAGAGCAGTAGACCCACCCAAACGCCTCCAGGACTTCGGGATCTTTGAAAGGATTTCTGGGCCCATAAACAGCATCAGTGGTAGCCCAAGAGATCTGCTTGGACACCCAGTTGTATAGCCTCAGATCTTTTGGCGTTTCTGAAGCCAAAGCGTTGAGGTATTCGCAGATTTTCTGGACAGAGAGTCTGTTCATGGCGTCGAGATGAACCCCTGGTGTGACCGCTGCGTGGATTGCCATGTCGGTTTCAATCGCATATGCATGTTTGCCCACGCCCTCTTTCTCTATATTCAAGATTTCTCTGCCCGCCGGCGTCACTCCCATGACATTGATCGCCGCGATCGTCTGGACTGGCGCGAAGTCTAATATACGCGTCTGGCGTTGGACGAGAGGGATGAGACTGGTAGCATTTACAATGTAAAGTCGTGAGCCAGGGAGTCTCAAGGTATAAATTGGAAGACGGTACTTGTCACTGGAAGTAAATTGATCAAAAACGGTGCCTCGATTGAGTTCATGTCTAGCAACTTACCGGAGGTCAGTGTAGAATTTTCCCTTCTTGCTCATCCTAAGGATGGGACTGAGGAATGGAAATGAGGTAGCGAGGGCCTTCGGCTCATTTTCGTCGTGCGTGTAGGCCAACAAAAACCGCAGAAAGGCGTATGTTGCTGCAAGGGTGCTAAGCCCGACAACGGCGATTGACACCATGGCGAGCGTCAATGTAATCACTTACTTCGTTGGTGTGTAGAAGTTCGATTCGGCCATCTTAGTGTCGTGGGTGCGTACTAATAAGGGGTAATTGGGATGTGACTGCGCCGCTTGGCCGTGGATGTGGGCATGTAGCGGCGCCAAGTCCAGTTAGTCACGTGATGGGTCACAGCACCGTTTTACCGATGACCTGCATGTATCATTGATGGCCTGCGACCGCCGTTTCTTCCAGAGACTTGGGCAAAGCGTGCTTAGCTGCGGGTGCTGTGTCGGCTTATCATTATACCTTAAACTATATTAGCGCTAATTACTTCTGCGCACCATTTCTCGACAGAGCAGAAATACAGCAGGTGATGTGCTATGTAATATTATTTCAGGCGCAGGCAGACAATACCACATGTTAATCGAATTCTTAAGCAAACTGTGTTACAGTGTTTCAACACGCAGTAGCTCCATTATGCCTCATCTACGCACATAACAGAGACACTAGTGGCGCATTATAAAGTATTTAGCTAAGTAAATCTGTTAGAATCTCAAAATAAGGTGTATGCTTCGTCTAGGATGTGACTCGTAGGCTTATAGGTGCTACTTGACTGGGTGTTATGCAGTCTGACTACCCATCCTACAACTATGTAATAATGACTCTCATGGATTTGAAACTGGCTATCAAGGCGACATCTGCATGATCATGGGTGCTTCGGACATGAAAGTTACTTAGATATGGTTCTTGTTCTTCGTCGAGTTCTCAGTTTGTAAGTCTAGAATCCTTCCTTGAAGATAACATGACTAAATGTATCTAGTATTTATCGTCGTGTGTCTAGTTTCCTTCAGTGCACTTTTCGTATCATTGGAAGGGAGGGGAGCGTAAACCAATATAGAGGGCGCAAATAAGCATAAAAATGGAGAATAAGGGGTCAAGGAAGAAGCTGGGGTTCCGTGGTAGGGTATTTCAGTCTTTTAAAGTCAATCAAAGACTTAGAATCTGTGTAGGATGATGATATTCACCTGTTGGAGGCGGGGAGATCCCGTCCAATGTTTTTTACTGCTTTCTGTAAAGATTGGATCGTAGCGCCGATATACAGATGAGTTCGAAGTAGTATTGTAGCAATGGAGTCATAATCTACGCACGGTTTCCGTATGTGTATCCTTAGGGCATTTTGCATGCACAGCGGCATTGTTCTAAGGCATCAGCTTCACTATAGGTCTATTTTTCAAACAAAACAGTCATAAAAGGTACTGTTTGATCAGGAGTTCGAATTTTCTTAATTGGTAAGGGGTAACAATTGGTGAAAGGAGGTTGGGTGATACAGGAAGCGAGTGGCCAGTTTGACGCTATGAAGTGCTAGTAGGTATTGCATTCGTAATTATAATAATCATTATTATTGTTGTATAAAATAATATTGAGTGGAAAAGTTTTAGTGAAATTGATTTACTCGCCTATATATTCACTCGCGCATAGAGTACTTATACTAGTCAATTAAGCTAAGCTGATTAACCAAACTAATCACTGAGCCCTAAAAGCATATCACTACCTAGACCCTCCGAATCCTCACTTTCAACTTGGTCGGCTTAAGGACTAAGCTAGGATTTTCAATGACTGGCTCCGTCTCCACGTTCACGAACTGATACTTCCTCACCATCTCAACAAACATTGTCTTCAGCTCAATCATGGCTGCTGCTTTGCCAATGCAGATGCGCGGCCCATTTGAGAATGCTTGGAAGGCATATATGTTCTGCGACTGTGCAGTCATGTTCTCCGGGTACCAACGCTCTGGTCTTACAGCATCAGCATCTTCGCCCCAGACGAGCGGGTTCAAATGGCCTACGGCCCATACACCGTCCACGACAGTGCCTTCGGTGACCAAGACGCCGTCGAGGGTCAGGTCCTTGATAGCTTGTCGATGGACAGTCGCTGCCGGTGAATATAATCGTAGGATCTCTTTGACGAATGCTTCCAAGTATGGAAGTGCATTGATGCTCGAATATGCTGGGTTGGGGTCGTTGTCATAGAGGGCTTGAATTTCGGATCGAAGTTTGTCTTGAATTTCCTGGTGCTTGCTCAGAATGTAGACACTCCAGCTCAATGTGTTGGCGCTCGTGTCACCTCCAGCGGCCATGAACTGCAACATGTGGCCGAGGAGATTGTATTCAGTCAAGTCCTCGGCCGGTCCACCAGGTACCATCTCCTCACAGATAAACGTCAGCAGATCGCGTGATTTCGCTTTCTCGTACGTGCCTGCACGCATCGCTGTATGTACTGTGCGAACGCGGTCACTGATGAGTCCTTTCAATGTAGCCTTCAAGAAGAAGCAGGCGTCCGCGAAGTCCTTGTTTTCCTTGATTGGCAACCATCGCACGGGAAAGAATGCGTTAGCGAACATAAGAATACCACCCAGCGGTCCAGGTGCAAAGATAATCTCGTATGCCTTATGAAACGTCCACCCTTCGGCATCCTTTTTGGCCTTCTTTTCCTCCAGCTTGTCATCGTCGAAAGTGATGGAACCCAAATGATTCAACTCCACACCGAGATTGACTACCCCGAATGTGTCAAGAGTGAAGCTTTGAAAAGTGTCGACGGCTGCAAAGACACCTGTGTTGGAACCATCCTTGTTGGCGGCGATCGATCGATCGAAGAGATTTGACACCTCCTGCGCCTTTTCCTGGAAAACTGGAATCAGCTTCCGGCTGTTTGGCACGTTGAAGGCGCCCGTAAGCATCTTCCTAGCAGCTCTATGGTCATCACCCTCCATATTTATTACACCCTTGCCAATGATCTCGCCCACGATACGATGCCATCGGTCAGGTTTGCGAAAGTTGTAGCATTCTGTTTGAAGCAACTCCCGGAAAGATTCGAGGCTATTTGCAACTAGGACTTCGGTGTTACCGAAGGTCAAGTACCGAATGATAGGTGCATCCGGCCACTCGCGCATCCATTTTACGTAAAGCTCGATTGGTGACGATGCTTTTGCGAAGTTGATGGCTTGCCCAAAAAACAGGAAATTGTCGGTTGGCGTCGGGAGATGGCGGTAGGGTGAGAAGTACCACGGATAGAGAAAGATGCGATAGTATTTGAGACTGCCATATATGACAATGAATAACACTGTTGAGAAGAAAGGTGATAATTGGCCGCCGCTGGCTTCGCCACTCAGCGAGCGAAGGATAAAGGCCCCGAGGGCAGTCAGGCCAGCGCAACTGATGACGTCCATCGAGGAAATGTCTGGCAATGCCAGAGAAGATGATCTGGCGTGTAGGAGGAGAAAGGGAAGTATTGCGGTAGTCTAGATCCTTTGCATTGCAGCCGCACGGATGACCCCAGTTGCAATGCTTGTAGAACTAGCGTATGTCAGTACTGTACAAAGGCAAGCGCTAGGTCACTACGTATGCTCGCTGTAGATCTTAATATCGGAGCAATTCCAAAATGCTTTTGCTTTTACCCTAAACAAAATCCTACGATCTCGCCTAATCGTGAAACACCTTAGATCTCGTGGAACATCCTTCGTGGACTCGAGCAGGAAACACGTGTATCTGTGAAGCGAAAATAAGTCGCACTCTACAGGGCTTAATGCGCATGAGTGAGAAGGAGATTTCTTGGTCTGGAGAGCATTGTAGCACAAATTGTACTCAAGCACCAGCTATACCGTTCAACTACCGCAACAGAACGCCTAATGCACTCTTCAGGCTCTCCAACGCCCAAGGGGCTACTAGGATACTGAGTCGATGCCAATTGCCCTGGGAAAAGCTCCAAGATATGTTCGCCAATCAATTACCCTATCTGGTACCAGGGCTGGGGGTCACAATCCTCCCTGACCGTGTCTAGAGCTCTGTGGGGAATACGACACACAAGATCCATGTGCCAACTTCTGCACAAATTCTCGTACATATGTAGGTCATTAGGTGAGAGCTGACAATGTCTTTATTCATTTCTTTCCCTGCCCGCCCTCCATTTCTATCTAATACGCACACCACACCCATCACAGCGACAAAACTCGATACTTGCGACTGCGGAACGTTATGTCGGCAGGAGCGGTCATTCCGCCGTCTCTCGTAGACGCGCAACCGCCTATCGTACCAGAGGGTCTAGCCAGAACTACTATCATTGTGTCTGGCTTTCTCGGTGGACTGTCAATCCTCATTGTTTCTCTACGTTTTTTCGGTCCGCTTCTGGCTCCTTCGATCTGGCACACGCGCTTTTGGTTTCGATGACATCTTCGTCGCGCTCGCCCTCGCACCATTTCTCTCAGGCTGTTTCTTTGGCGCTAAATCATGCTACTACGGTGTTGGTACAAGGGACGCCGATGTCACGCCACTCCAAATGATCAAGGCGGCGCAGTTCAATACATACTGGCAGTTGTCATACGCCCTCTCCATCCCTTTCTGCAAGTTCGCCATCGCCTCAGCTTTATTCCGCGTCACCAATCAGAAGCTCCACAAGGTAATTCTCTGGGTCGTGGTACTCCTCAGCAGTATCGTCTGTGGAATCGCCATATTGTCACTGTTGTTGTTATGCAGGCCCTGGCCCGCTACTTGGAATCCAACACTCGGCAAGTGTGGTGACAGAGCTATCATCACCGCATTGAGCTACGCGGCCAGCGTTTGCACAATCATTACCGACCTCACTTGCGCGATCGTCCCTTATTTTGTTCTCAAGGACCTGCAAATGCCAGCTAGGGTGCGATACAGTCTGATCGGCGTTTTGGGACTTGGAGTGTTCGCCAGTGTCGCCGCTGTTGTACGAATGCCGTATTTTCGGTACTACAGCCATACGACCGATGTCTTGTGTAAGTCCTCAACCTTAACTAGTAAATATCCAACGAGACATGGCCCGCAAAACTGATCACAAATGCAGATTACTCTGCCAATATCACTATCTGGTCGAATGTGGAGTCTGGCATGGGAATCATTGCAGCTTCGATACCTCCTTTACGCCGTCTTTTTCGCTGCCTCGCCGAGACTATTGGATCCTCTGGAAAGAGCAAGGGAAATTCGAATGGGCCTTCGGACTTTGCATCAGGCTATGGGAAACGGGACCAGCTCAGGAAAGATGGAAAGAGCGGCCATAGCATGCAGCTTGATACAATCAGGTTCAGCGCAACTAACACTGCGACGATAAAGGGTGCATACAGCGGAAAGTACGATGGAAAGGTCGATGGCAAGGGCTGGGAGAGAATGGAGGACGATGAATCATTCTCGAGTCAAAAGAACATCGTTCGAAGTACGGAAGTACGAGTCGATACGGAAAGTCTAAATTCATATGATCTTAGACATGGCCGTTCTACGCGCGGTGGATGATATTGCTCGTGGCTTCTCGCATCTGCATATCTCAATAAAATTCGCAAGAAGGCGCACCTTAAAGTTGCAGATATTAGAAGAGTAGACATGCTAATGCCAGCCTCTTTGACGCTGCGTCGAAAGTAGAAAAGAATGTAGATAATCAGACCTATGCGTTCTTTAAAATTAGTGTAGAGTCATGTTGCGAAGCAGCTATCTTGTGAAATAGATATAGAATCATTGCATGATAGTTAGGTATCTTTGGACTTGCCTATACCCAATGCGTATTAGAATGTCTTTCTGCACTTTCAAACGCCCAATGATTTTACCAGCTGCGATTATCACAGAGCCGCTGCGATTTGAGCTTCTCCGGATGGCGCAATTCAATGCCAAAGGAGACACAATTATGAACGGGAAGATGAAGCAGCAGACAAGTTGGGAGGAATATGTCGCTCAATGTTATTTTCCTCTCACGATTTGATGATTTACAAGAGGAACAGTTGTGCATGAAAAGTCGTCTTACAAACCGACCAATCGGTGCGGAAGCTCGTAATCCTACGAGACTGTGCTTCGCATGGACAAGTGAATCTTCGGCGCAATCTTCGGCGGTTTGAGCACGGGTGTCGCGTTAAGCAGCATTAGCGCGCTCCTTCGAGGAGTAGTACACTAGCGTAGGAGCGGTGAGCTAGCCTGATTGTCTTCTCCTATTCATGTCTTACGGTCTTAGGCTTGCTCTCCGTATGACGTGACTTCAGAGCCACAGACCGCAACATGGAGCGCCTCTTACCCCGATCTGTCTTCGTCCTCGACCTAGATATGATACCGACAACCTCTGATGACAGAACATGTATACTTTCTCCAACCACTGACGCGTGAAGTGAAACTGATAATACACTCCCTGCTATGCAATACGCCTAATTTGGAACAAGTCTTCGTGTGGCAGCTCGGGTCCATATACCAGAAGGCGTATTTCTGTTACCCAGTTAGTGTGTGGGCTTTATAGCGTTGGTGAGACTTTTGCCTTTCCAGATGGACATTCTGCAACCATACAGATGCTCGCTCAAAACATCTCCAGCCTGCCTACCGCGCTTTCGAGCCACGAGAACCACGAGGCGGAGTCTGCTAGTAACGACGAGCCTGTCTCTGCAATGTGGACCTGTCACCCCTTATGATAACAATAACGACTGTTCTAGGTGAAGCTAGAGTTGAAGGAGCCTCGTGATGGGCAAGTGTGAGTCGTAGACATTTTGAACCGTGGATCGCAGTGCGGTACAGAAGTTGTTCAATAATTCAAAAGCGTAACTCTGGTACATTCTCCTGGCAACGAAAACCGTCACTCCTAGCCAGGAAAGCAGAACGCGCCGACTCTGTGCGTAAACGCCTAGGCGCCGTGTGATTGGCGCCCGCTAGAGTTGCGCATCCAAGGAGAAATCTCGCTGTCTAGGATGAGGTAGAAGATCGAGGAACACTACGGCGTGAAAGCTGAGTACGTCTCTTCTACTAGTATAGGGCAAAGAAAACCGACACTAACACAGAGAGGGCCATTGGGCTGCGGTAACGGCGATAGTAAGAAAGTGCTTGCGACTCATATGGCTTGAAATGAAAGCACTTCATGCCCAACAAGCAAGCTCTTCTTCGGGATGCGGTGGAGCCAGGTGTAGCCGCAGAAGATCGACTGACGCATGAACACACAGAGACACGAGTGGCGGATTCTGTCCTGCGGCAAATAGATTAGCATGTACCACACAAATGATACAACATCTGCTGTAGGATGTCTAGCGGTCTTCGAGTGAGCCTCTCCCTTCCTGGTATTGGTGCACTCGCCAGCATTTCTGATATTTGCCCAGTGGTGATCACCTCACGATACAGACCCCGCCGAGCTCCTCATCCCCTGGGCGCCTCAAATATCGTCCGAACTCAAGCCGACGTTCTCTACAAGATCTCATTTGAACCTTCGATATTACTCCGGGCACCTCGAAAGCTAGATGGACGTCGATATACCATGTCAACCAAGGCAAAGGCAAGAAAGACCGCCTGAGAGATTGGAGCTAATAGATAAAGACGTCGTTCGGAAGAACTCGTTTAGAAGAATGGGACCAGTCGTAAATGATAGGCCATGTGCTCGCGCAAGAAGGTGCAAGGATGCCAAGAGGGTCACCCGTAGATTGGTGGAGAATCATGAGAGCCAGAGCAGCAACGGCGAGGACATTGCGGGCATCAGTAAGGCTTTGAATCTTCTCGGTCAAGTCCTAGGTTGCCAGTGGCTATATTCCAAATACAGAAAGCGATACCGACTGCCTCTGGAAGGAAGCGAGAGTGTAGGACATAACTCGCCTTAACGCTGCTTCAGTGGCGAGCTTTACGGAATTTAGGTAGAATAACAATGTCGCAGTTGATGCACTTGTTTCCAGGAGATCGAAACCCTACTAGGCTCCTATGTTACGGGTATCGAGCTGCCTTGATTCGTTGATGTTGTTGAGATCCACGACAATTTGTTGTCTAAACACCAATTTTGGGCCGACTTCGTACTCAGAATTACTATCTCATCACGGCAGCGTTCTCGCGCATAGCTCTTGATAGTCCTCCAGTGCGGGGCATTGAGATCTAGCTGGCCGACCGCTGCAGTCTATGTCGGCATCATTGTGCCGAAATGATAGTGTTTCATGCTTGAAGAAAATCAAGGCGCATTCCCAAGAAGCTTCCTCTCGCCTCGTGGTGGTTGCACAAGCATGCGGACATAACCCGGGTGTCTCTGGGCGCTTTCTATCCCGGCAACCCCGCCCAAAAGCTTCGATCTTCGAAAGTGCCGATCGGCAGCTATTTGGGATACCGATCTTGGCTTGTGTGTTTTTGGACCAATCCTCCGAGCGCCTTGTTTCAATCACATTGTCAGCGCTTGGCGAAGCCGTGCGGAATGTTTGCACCTGCCACCATGGGAGTCCCGTCATTCCTGATCCCTGAAGGGATTTTATCAACGGCTTTGCATTGGTGCACAGAATGTCTGAATGGGGAATTTCCTAAGCCCCTGGCGAATTGATTGGTGGCACCGAGGACAACAATGATGCCATGTACAACCGGGGGCATTTTACTATAGATGGAGTAGGTCGCATGTGTCAGATGAATCTCCGATTTGGGCGTGCTATAAGATAGCGATTACAAAAGAAATATCTTGCGCGTTTTCTCCGCCAGGCCACTCCCTCGCATTCTAATCGACTGCAGAAGCAAGGACTTCCAGCATGTTTCCTATCATACCTCTGATTGTGGGTCTTCTGTCGATGACCCACACCGCTCTCAGTCAGACATGCGCAACAATTAACCCTGCCCGCCCTGCCACCTTTGCCTCCGGCTACTCTGGTCGTGTTGTTGTGAACGGCCTCAAGGGTATGTGAAAAATTGCAAAACGCGCATACCCTCCGGCCTATGCGCTGATGTGTTTCCTGTGTGCTAGGCCCTCGCAGCATAATCTTCGACAACCAAGGCAACCTCCTCACAACAGAGCAGTCTGCCTACGGCGTGCGCTACATCCAGCTCACCGACAATGGCGGGACAAACGTGTGTGTAAAATCGCAGAAGCAGCTCATTGCAGATAGCTCGATCAATCATGGCATTGCACTCACACCCGACGGCAAGAAGCTTTTTGTCTCCTCACAGACGACCGTGTGGAGCTGGGACTATGATGGTACCACGGGCACTGTGAGTAATAAGAAGACGGTGGTTACAGGGATGAGCAACAGTGGGCATTCGAGTAAGTACGATGCCGGCAGGGAGCATGCATTGACTGACGCTTTCATCACCACTAGGTAGGACTTTGTTGGTTCCCAAGGCGAAACCAGATGTGCTTCTTGTGCAAGTGGGCTCGAACGCGAATATTGATACAGGTGCGGCACAGGCTTCGAGCGGCAGGAGTCAGATCAGAACGTTTAAGATTGCCGATCTCGAGACCGCGTCGAAGGCATACACAGCTGGTGAAGTCTTGGGTTACGGCATCAGGAACAATGTGGGCATCGCAGAGGATCCTAAAGGTGGCATCGTAAGTTTCTAGTCTTACAGGCCAACATGAACTAGGAAAACAAACTCACGAATTGCAGTTCTCGGTAAACAACGGCATGGATGACATGCAAGTAAATGGGAAAGACGTCCACCACACAAACCCTTGCGAAGAGCTGAACTACCACGGTCGCATCAACGACACCGCTTCTCCCGAACGCGGAAAAAACTACGGCTACCCCACATGCCACGCAATCTTTGACCCCTCGGTGCTTCCTTCACCACTGAACACCGAGATTAAAGTTGGCACCCCAATCACCAATGGTGCGGGAAGCTCAGCGAGCGCTTGCACTGGACGCCTGGCACCTAAGCTTTGCTTTCCCGCGCATACTGCACCGCTTGACATCAAGTTCAATTCGGCCGGGTCGGCAGCGTATGTCACCTTCCATGGGAGCTGGGACAAGAGCCCCCCGGATGGATTTAGGGTGTCGCGCGTGGCATTCAACCCACAAACGGGAATGCCCGTCGAGGCTGTGACCAATCCTGCGGCGGCACAGAACATCATGTACAATGCGAACAATAACAACTGCCCAAATAGCTGCTTCCGACCAGTTGGATTAGCTTGGAGTCCGAGTGGGAAGTTGTTTTTGACTAGTGACACCACGAACGAGATTTGGGTCATAGGTGGTGCAACATGAGGGAAGATTAAGATTTTGGGTGGGCGTAAATCTACCGTAGATTATATACTAAGTCTGTCACTTCCGAAGGCGTCTCTCGGTACTGGTCGATCTGAGCTCAATACCTCAGGACTTAGTTAGAGGCATTATGATGAATGAACACACGATTAAGGCCTCGACTCTTCTATTTCTGTTCAATCGACATCCGTAGTGTGGATGTCTCAAAAATTGATGCCTCTTATTCACATGATTTATCCCTGTTGGTTTCGACATGATGAATAGTGAGTGAGAGATCTGGGTATTCACTGAGAGTCCGTGGCCCTCTTGGCCATGTGTGAGTGATCATAGATTGGAGCATTCGGATCGTAGATTTGTGGCCGATGCAGATGAATAACTCTTGTTAGTATTCCTATTGGTTATCATGACGTGCAAGAGGAAGCGTGCTCGTAGTTGATGTAGACAGCAATACTGGTTCGATAAGCTGTCTGAAAATCATCAGTTCGTACAAAGGGAATACGAGAAACGACGAGCGAGCCAGTTCAATGAGGATGAGCATGAGATATACTGCAATGAGAGAAGGAATCGCAATGACAACACAGCACCTTTCAGAGACAATTAACCCTAATATACGCGTAGACTTTAAGATCTCCTGGGTTACATGCAATATGGCCTGGGCTGTCGTGGCTATGCATTGATTCTGTACCTTTATCTTATCGCCTCCGCGAATCATCTCGACGAGTACAAACCAAAACAACGCTTGGTACATTGTGCAGATGGCTAAGATTACCCCGAGCCAGTACATGCTCATTCTTTGGGATGAACACGCTACTTATATGTTCACTCGTACGGTAAAGTCATAGAAAGGTGGGTGAATTATTTACAATATCAAAGCTACTGATATGTTGACTTATTATGGCCAACAATCATAGCTATCCCAATGCGACCGTGCTATGGACAGAAAAATGCTCAGGTAAACCATCGCTAGTAATGTTTAGCAGCGGTACCGGATCTGTGAAAAAAAGAGGCGGCCCTAATCTTATTATCCGTAAGACCTGCCATGTCCGCCGCGCTCGGTGTAATTTTACGTCGTTACTCATCAACAACCCATCCGTGATACTTGTAAAGTCCTTGGCCAGCAACGCTAGTGAGACCTGTTAAATCACATGGACGTTGTGTAATGAAAATTACCGCTGTCGCCTCCCATCATCTCGTTATATGTTTTCCGGCCTACTGCCAAAGCCACTTTCGGCACTTCGATGCCCCGCAGAGGCAGGGCACAGCATTTTCAGGTTGATTCTTGGGATGATTCTCCTCGTCATCGCCTTCTTCCTTATCGAGGTAGTCGAACGTGAGCTCTTCGCCTGCAGGGATATCGCGAACGGCGAAAAACGCGATGTCATATACTCGCATGTCATGTTTGTTGTAGGACACGGTGTACTGGCGACAATTCGGGTTACATGAATGATTCATGAATTTTGTCGGTCCGCCCATGAACTCGCCGTCAACTACATAAATGTCTTCTTTCTTTAGACCTTCTGATTCTGCGTGTTTGTCCAGGCTGTAGAGGTATGATGCCTTCGTTGGGTTGTCAGATGACTCCTCGCGTCGCGTCGCTTCCGCGTCAGTGATGATTTCACCACGGTACGTATCAACAAATTGCCCCTGGTATAGTGTCTCCTTGCACCTGAGACCCCAACCTCGACCACTACCCGTTTTGAAGATTTCAAGCTCAACCGTGCGACCGAATTGTACATTCTTGTTACGACAAAGAGCGCCGCAAAGGCAGCTCTCGTTGCATTCGTAAATCGGATGGCGGGAGTTTAGATAGAAAGGTACCAAAGTGCCAGCGCGCTGTAGCTTCGTACCCTCGCAGTAGTAAGGGAATTTCTTTGGGAATCCCAACGTAGAGTCACCGTTCTCTAGGGCACGCCGATATTTGTCCATATTCGCTTCAGGAATACGAGATTCGTCCACCGCTGCGTATTCAAGGCACGAGCACTTCTTAGTGTACTCACACCCGATGTTTCGGCCCATATGTGGTGAGCATTTCTGGCACCCTTCTTGCGTGTCGAGACTTAATTTAACAACCCCTTCGCCAAGAACATAATCAGGAATATAGCGAAACCGCAGGGAGGGCGTGGTGTAATCGTGCACGTTAACTAGCTCAATCTTCTTGCCAGGAAGCTTTCGAAGGTGACGGACGTACTCAGCACGAATGAGAATATTAGCGTGTTCGACCTTGGATTGTCGAGCTGTGCGGAGCATATCTTGCGTTGGTATGTAACGAACGTCAAGCGTTGCGATGTCTGGGCCGGATGCCTAACAGTATTGTATTAGCATATGACTGTCAAGGTAAAGGAATAGCAGGCACTGTCACGAACGCACGCTTCGGCAGAATATAAGCCCATCATTATCTGTACCAAGCACTCCATTATAGACATCGGGCAGAGCACTCGAAGTATTTGATGATGCAGATGGAGAGCGTGAAGTTGAGGGTGTTGTGTTATCTAGATCAAGCCGACGATCAAAAGGCGATGGTCTCCGCTCATGGTCATTGGTGTCGGGCGTTTTTCGCTTGCTAGTCTGGACTGGTGCGTGGGTTGCTTTTGACCTGCAGGAGGGTGAATACTTTATCCTATTGACGGCAGAAAACTCTTACTTCTGTCGAACCTCAATATAGTCCTGAATGTTTTCCAAGCACCGTGCGAGTTCATTCAAACTGTGCCAACTGTAAGGCGGTGTGTTCGTCTCCGTCGAGTTCCATCTGACTAGGAACTGTTCTTCCTGTAGCAATATTAGCTTATGTAATAAAGTACCGAATATGCAGGAGAGAGTTCACATTGTTTTTGACGCGATTCGAGACGATCGAGTGGACCTAAAAGTATGATAGGAATTAACCAATGCCTTTACCATTCGGATACGTTCGTACCTTGTCAGTACGCACGCGGCGCGTCGCGTGTCCGCCTGTGCCTGGGATCACGACCATTGCTGGCATCCCCCCTCTGCTTCACGTTAGCAAGCCCATTTGATACATAATAACGTCATTATTTTTTTGACCGTCACATTGCATTTCCTGAGCTATGTAGAGGCGCATAAAGAGAGGCGGTACGCACTAGCTAATGAACAAGACGTCTAAGCTTAGAATCGACTTATTCACTGACGTAACCCCTGCGTTATTAGTAATTATTTCTAGATAATGTAAACAATAACTCACAAAGGCTCTTTTCGAATAGACGTGGGGGGTGCTATCCCTAGGTAGGTCGTAAGAGGTTATTTGTTACGGCAGCATTCGTAGGCACTATGCGCACGGACCACGCGCCTTCTTAAAGTCTTGGCATTGACTTTCACCCAAAGGTCTCTTTTATCTAGAGTAGCCTAGAAGAATGTGCTAAGAAATAGGTTTTTAATTAGGGATTTTAAATCTATTTTTCCTCTTAGTAGAATATACATTTTAGACTCACATTATGCCTATTGAATAGGTACACCAAAAAAAAGAGAATGATTTCTAAGATATTGAGGTATACTTCAATTACGGAAATATTATAGAATCTCAGTTTCAATTAGGATGGATGCACAAATACATAGGTAAGCCCGATAGACGTTTGGCTTCCCATTTCGTCAGGATAAGTGTTGAGTAGCATCTAGAGTTACTAATGAAGTGTACTTCACCTCTTAGTAATTGGTTATTCAATGAATCGATGAGTTTTATGCCTTCACGTCGGGAGACTGGAAGACTGAAGAATGCTTGGAGCCATTGTCGCATACCACGCTAGCATGTGCGAACTCCAGCGCTTATCGATAACCTTAAATTTTTGGATCGCGTCCCGCCGCAGCGCAACGCAACACAACGCAGCCGTCGCAAAGACCAATCATTTTCACACAGCACACAAAGCATCCACAATGGCAGACGCTGCGCATAATAGCCCGTTTATAAAACACCTCGCATCAAGCGGTAGGTCCACCATTGAGCAGCCACAGCGACTCAGCTGACGAGCAACGCAACAGACAAGAAAACCCGGGACCAGGCGCTCGCCTCGCTGCGCGCATTCCTGAGCGGGCGAGCCGAAATTTCGGAGCTGGACTTGCTCAAGCTGTGGAAAGGGTTGTTCTACTGTACGTAAAATTATGCAAACACGCAACACTCAGCTATGCTGTCAGTTACTGACTGATGATAACAGGCCTCTGGATGCAAGACAAGCCTCACCACCAACAGGCCCTCTCGCGCTCTCTCGCCGCTCTCCCCTCGACGTTACAGAACCCCGTTGTGCTTCCCTTTTTCCGCGCCTTCTGGTTGACCATTGCGCGCGAATGGACGCAGATCGAGGCCCTCCGGTTAGACAAGTACCTGTACCTGATTAGGCAGTACGTCAACGCGTCATTCAGACATCTTTCGAAGAACAACTGGGCGGACAAAAAGGCCGTAGCGGAGTATACGGGGATTTTGGAGGAGGTACCGTTGAGCCCAGGGGATACGACGATTCCTAATGGGCTGAGATTTCATGTGTTGGATGTATGGGTGGATGAGCTGGAGAAAGTGGATGATGTATGGGGGGAGGAGAAGAAGAGGGGAGTGTTGGAGGATCTATGTGGACCGGTGAAGAGGCTTGCGCAAGAGGGCAAGTTAAAGGTTGTTAGGACTGCGGCGAAAGAGACGTTAGATGATGAGAGACTGAAGGCTTGGAGAGGGCAGGAGGCAAAGAGTACAGATGACACGAGGGAGGAAGACGAGGAAGAAGAATGGGGCGGCATTGAAGATTGAGACTTTGAAAAGTGCCTGTGTGGGATGTGTTGGCGTGGCGTCATCATTTAAGCGCGGCGTTCGCGGAGGGCATATTTCGCATGTTTGGGTTTTGTAATAGTCTAGAGACCTGACCTCAAGAAGTTCAAAGTTCATTTCCCGGCATATCTGATGATCCATCTGCCTCTAATTACCATGGTATCGCTCATAACTCATCTACGTCCAGCACAGTGTACCTCTCATTCCTCCCCAGGCCACGCCGGATCTTCCAACCTCCTGAAAACCGCTATGAATTTCTCTCCCTTATTCCTCTCCACTTTCTTCCCCTCCTCCGTTTCGTTCCTCATAACGTCCACACACGCTCCAACCTCTGCCTCTTCCAACTCTGGCCCCTCAACCCTTACAAAGCTCCTATGCCCATCGAAATGCCCCACCATCCACTCATGCAGATCCCTTACGTCTGTAATGGTATAAATTAGCCCGCCCGGACGTAGCACATATGCATACTCGGAGCACAGCGTGCTTGAAACAATACGAGCCTTGTGCTTGCGCTGCTTGAAGTGTGGATCTGGGAAGCAGAGGAAGATGGCGCGCAGCTGGTGCTTCTTGAAGAAGTTAGGGAGAAATTTCATGGTGTTAGCGCGGAGGCAGGATATATTCTGATAGGACTGGCCGGAAGCGTGTTGGGTGCGAAGGGCACGAATTTTTTCTTGCACGTATTCGGCGACGGAAATACGGATCTCCATACCTAATAATATTATGAGTAAAAGAGCGTGAGTGAAGGGTGATGGTGCGAAAGTGTCGGGATGAGAGGTTGCGGATGAGGGCATACACACCCAGTGCCAACGTATCTGGGAACTTTGTCGCGAGCGCAAAAAGCAGCCCGCCAAAGCCGCACCCTATATCTGCGATCTCGACATCCTTCGTGGTTACTCTTGCCTCTGGACTCTGCTGTTCCTTGCCCTGTCCACGTGACTCATCGACCTCCATCTCCTCCCCAGCAGCGTTCTTAGTAGCATATGCGGGGTACAGACTCGCCCAGTCCATATCAGCCGGGCTCTTAGGACTGCGTACCGTCAGCATACATGGCCTTTGAGTCACGATGGCAGGGAGAATATACTAAGTCAAGGCATGGTCTGAAAACGGGTTGGCGTGTGCGCGTTGCCTATAGAATTTCTTCTTGGGCAGGGCCGCATCGTCGGCTGCGAGCGATTTCTTGTACTCCTCGCGACTTTGACGTTTCAAAGGCTCACCCGGCATTGTGACCTTATGAGGAATTGGGATTGGAGGTCGACTTTAGAGTTTCGTGGTTGGTTCGCCTTTGGCGAAGCGAGTGAAGGTACGACCAGGTGCAGGTGGAGTCAAGCTTTTCGCTAGGGCCCAAAACGTTCACGGTTCGCATCTGCACATGTGTGAACGACAAACATACGCCATGACGTAACACTTCGATCCGATATGGTATATCATTCACACTGGGGACCATTATATATCATGCAAATTAAGAGCAAGCCCAGCCCTCTTGGCGCACTGCTGGAAAGGCGGCCTGGCAATAAAAATAGTACGTAGACAAACAGTAGGATCTGTACAGGAAAACCTCGAGGGTGTAGAAGAATAGTCAATACGCTCGCGTGCCCGTCCCAAATGCTGTATCCGTTTGTGCCCGTTGTATCACATGTACATGCTCCAGTCCCTTCATTCAAAGTCGTCAAGATTATCGGAATTCAATTGCGCCCTGACACCCATGGTCTTCCACGTGTTCTAATTGCAGTTTCTGGAACCTGTCTGGGGTCAGCAGTGAGGGAGATGCGGAAGATTGGCACTCACTTCTCGCTCTTCGCGTGAAAGTAGATTCCCTCGATACCGCCGGACACCTGGTTGAAGCAAATGTAGTAGGAAGCCCTCGAAACTAGCGCCGTTGATCGTTTTCACTCGATGGTCCGGAACGAGAAAGTACTCCTTCCAGCGCATGAATAGGTGTTCCTTCTGCATCCAGTCCTTTGAAACTAGCTCGGGTCGCGATGAGTATTTCGAGAGCGGCTTGTATGCTGAGAATCTACCCCAGTGCTGCCGGTCGACCTTTTCGTTCGAGCCCCATTCCGGATGTTCTGTGATGAATGTGTATTTACTGCCAATTATCTCGCCTTCGAAGTACGTGGTCAAGCTTGGGTGGTCCTCGGTCAAGCCTGTGAAGCGTTAGTCACATGGTCACCCTTGCAGAATCGAGCGCGCACCTTTGATGCGCAAGTATCCACACAGGAACGACTCGCGCATATCCACATATTTGATCTCGACTTCAACTTCGTACTGTTGGCGATCCGAGGTCTGGTTCCCTTTGAAGCGACTGCCGGGGCGGAGAAGCGAGGAGGACGAGTTGGGGAGAAACTGTGGAATGGTGAGCTATGAACGGCGCGCATGCCTCATCGCGACGGCGTGGTGATACAGACCCTGTGGTTTGGGTATGGTGGTACCGGGTATCGTTGTTGCGACCAGGGAGCGTGCACTGGTGCCGTCACTGAAAGCGGTGACGCGTGCGTGTTTCGCTGTTCTTCAGCGCTGTCATCTGCTACGCTCATGGGTGTGGGAATGTCTCGGATGGGGCCTTCAACAGGCGCTTCTACGGGCTTGGGGGCGCGATTCTGACGATGAGTGCGCGCGTGCTGGCGACGTTGGGTCAGTAGGAGGCGGCGTCGGCTGCTGCGTCGGGACGTCGATTGGCACTGCATCGTCGCTCGCATTGTGTGAAGATGGCGCCTGCATCACAGTGCGCGATGCGTGAATGCGCAGCTCCTCTGGGGGACATGTCGAGTGGCCGGCCAGCGGGCTCTCGTGCTCGTCCGCTGGCGGCGTGAGCATGGCCGCAATGTCATCGGTGGGCATGGCCGGCAAAAGAAAGGAAGACTACAGACAATGAAAACACACGACCATGAGATGGAGAGCAAGGGCAGGACGAAAATTAAGCTTGAATGGGGATCCAGAGCGAAAGGCGGTGGGATGTCATGTTTATGATAGACTGCACGGACTCGAGAGTGACGGCTGTCCTGCTGCTGAGGCGTGCAGGCTTACCCAGCGTAGCGCGGGGAAGAGCGCCGGGGGTTACGCTAGGCTCGCGTGTGGGAACAAGGGGATGGGGCGCCGCACATGCCCACGGTACCACCACCAGCCCTGCGTCGTTCATGCCAGGAAACCTCGTATGCCCAGCTGCTGCTATCCTTTTCAAAGTCGATGCGAAAGGATCTGGCCGGATTCGCGGCTTTATTGTCGGACGGCGAGAGTCAGTGCGGACCCAGCCGAGTGGCAACACGCTTGGCGCTGCTGGTTGAATTGTCTTGCATCACGGCGCAGCAAAGATGCATTTGGCCAACTCAACTCGTGCATTTCCGTCTACCGGTACTGTGTGAGCAATGGTTCGCTAGCCTCATCTACAGCTGCCAGACGCTGCTGGTCCGCCCAACCCACGGGCTACTGACGAGTCCAGGCTCCAGACGCCTTGCACTCCACAAGTGGGCACCGGTTGCAGTTTCCCTTCGTTTCGACCTAGGTTGAGTCGCTAGCTGAAAAAAGCAAAAAGCAAAAATCAACAGCATCCCCGCCTCCGAGGCTCACAGGACGACCATCTCAGATTGGCTTGATCTAGGCGAAGTGTAAGCATACATCTTGTATTCGCAGCGATGACGATACCTTGAAGTGCAGCGAGATCAGGGAGAAGACCAATGCTTTGAGATCCTGCACGAGGTAGTAGAAGACGCGCAGGCCTTCTGGGTCGGAGGACTCTGCAACATCCTGTAGCGAACCGATCTTTGCCGTCTGTACATTGTCAGTGACTCGTGCGTGGTATTATGAGCGCGAAAGCATCAAGCATAATGGGGTGAGGTGTTCATCTGGAGAAGTCCCCCAAAGCTACGCTTGCTTTGGAAGTGATGCAATAAGACTCTCGGAAATAGACTCGATGGCGCGTACCTCAAAGGAAATATGCTCGTTGCCTAGCCTGATCTCCAACTCTTGACGGCCGTCTTTGTTCTTCTGCGGCCATTTGGTGTCATCTTCCCTAAGTACTGTCAGACCAGTCCATAGTCAATAGGAGCTGCGCAAAACGCACTTCAAAATCTCACTATCCTTTACGATTCGTCGAATCTCGTTGACCATAGCATGGCTTACGCACACTGCCAAAGCAGTGGTCAGTAGAAATGATAGAGTTTGATGCATAGTCTCTTACTCTCTTTGCGGATCAACGAATCATTGCGATAGTTGGAATTGTTCGCATATCGTGCAGACGCGCTACGGCCGTCTCCAAGAACGCGAAAATCGAATTCTAGAGATATCAGTCCGGTTCGAATCGGCTCACCCGACGAAAACTGACCTAAGAACTCATGGCCGAATCGCCCTTGGTGGCCAGAGCTATAGGTTCTTAGTATTAGCACGCACGTGCTTTCAAGGATGGGGCCTACGTACTAGTAGCGCAGGTAGAACGGCTCGTTATTCACCTTGTCGGAGCTCATAGTGGGCGACAGGCGGTCGAAGCAGGAGTGCTGGAGAATGCAGGCGCAGGCTGATATGTGTAGCAGCAGTTCACGATCGCCCTCAGACCCTGGTCGGTTTAGCGAGCTTGGCGCTCCCTTGGGACCACTTTCTCGAGCAGACACCTGTACAGGTGAAGGCAGAAGCTGTGGACACATCGGAGCGCATCCGCACCCACGAAGGCCACTTACTGGCGTCCGACAATTTCTCTCCTCCGCTTCCGAGCTAAACACCTATTGTCCTGGTTCGCCGCGTCCAATTTTCACCGCCGCGGCCACGGTTCCTTCCACGTAGCAGTCCGCCTACCCACAACACCAAGGGAATTGACGGCCGAGGGCCTGCTGCCGGCACCCAGAAGCATCGCGGCGGGATAATACGTGTTTACGCAGATACGCAGCAGAGGACTGGCTCGGCTGGCAATATGGCGACCTTCTTGGAGAACTCATACAGCTTGGTATGGTGCATCGCTGCAGCTAGAGCTCCCCGCTGACGAGCGGTCAACAGGTCCACCAGGACAATGCTGCCGACGTCCCTTCCCAGAATGACCTGAAGAATGCCTTGGAGAAGGGCTCGGACGAGCAGAAGATCGAGACCATGGTACGCTTGCACCTCCCACCGTGCCCCGCGCTGCGAACGACCGCTGACAAGCCGACAGAAGAAGATCCTCTCCATAATGCTAAACGGTGATCCCCAATCCGGCCTACTCATGCACATAATACGATTCGTCATGCCCTCGAAATCGAAGCTGCTGAAGAAATTGATGTATCTGTTCTTCGAAGTGTGCCCGAAATACGATGCTCAAGGGAAGTTGAAGCAGGAGTGGATATTGGTGTGGTACGTGGGCATATTGGCTCTGTTCCTGAGCAGACAGCTGACGTGGAGGCAGCAATGCTATTCGATTCGATCTGCAG
Organism: Kalmusia sp. IMI 367209; assembly: GCA_027946365.1. Taxonomy (NCBI): domain Eukaryota; kingdom Fungi; phylum Ascomycota; class Dothideomycetes; order Pleosporales; family Didymosphaeriaceae; genus Kalmusia; species Kalmusia sp. IMI 367209. Next base: position 937,534 of record JAPEUQ010000006.1, on the reverse strand, counting down.
GCGCCCAACGAATACGTGCGGGGAAATACGCTGCGCTTTGTGTACGGAACTAATGTTGCTACGTCGCACATTACTGACGATATCACAGAACAAAGTTGCGAGATGCTGAGCTTGTAGAGCCTCTTCTTCGTACGTAGCTGATAGGACTGTGCATAGCTGGTACTGACATGCTCTGCAGAGCCCGTCCGACAATGTCTTACACACAGGCACGCATACGTGCGGAAAAACGCCACTTTCGCCATTGCGTCTATTTTCACACATCTGCCTGAACTACTTCCAGATGCTCCTGACCTCCTGGTCACCTTTTTGGACGACGAAAACGATGCAACCTGCAAGCGCAACGCCTTTGCTGCTCTTGTTTCGATTAGCCACGAGAAGGCGCTAGAATATCTAAGCACAGTCTTCGACTCGATCCCGAACCACGATGAACTCGTACTCCTCGCCGAGCTCGAATTCATCCGAAAAGATGCCATTAGCAACCCCGGGAACAAGGCGCGGTACTTGCGATTGATCTTCGATCTGCTAGAGTCCAGCGTGTCCACCGTCATTTACGAGGCTGCGCACGCGCTCACCACTCTCACAGCGAACCCTGTAGCTGTCAAGGCTGCCGCTGGAAAATTTGTCGAACTCGCGATCAAGGAGCCTGACAACAACGTGAAGCTCATCGTCCTAGAGCGGGTGGACCAATTGCGTCAAAAGAATGAAGGTGTTTTGGATGATCTTACCATGGAGATCCTACGCGTCTTGTCCAGCCCAGATCTAGATGTTCGGAAGAAAGCGCTCAACATTGCACTTGAGATGGTCACAAGCAGAAATGTGGAAGAGGTGGTCCTGTTGCTCAAGAAGGAATTAATGAAGACAGTCGATGAACAGTATGAGAAGAACTCCGAGTACCGGTCACTCTTGATCTCGGCCATCCATCAATCTGCCATCAAGTTCCCAGAAGTCGCCGCAAGTGTCGTTGGTTCGCTCATGGATTTCATCTCCGATGTTAGTAGTAATGCATCGGCCGTAGACGTCATCTCTTTCGTGAAAGAAGTCGTGGAGCGCTTCCCGGATCTCAGAGCGTCCATTGTCCAGCGTCTTGTGACCACTCTAGGCGAGGTCCGCGCTGGGAAGGTATATCGTGGTGTCTTGTGGATTATTGGAGAATTCTCACTGGAGTCAAAAGATATTCGAGACGCATGGAGAGGCATCCGCGCATCACTCGGCGAGATTCCCATCCTCAGCTCAGAACAGAGGCTTTTAGACGAAGCATCAGAGGGCAAGGAACCTGAGGAGCAAGTCAACGGCCACGCCAAACCGGCCGCACCATCGGGATCACGCAAAGTCCTTGCGGATGGCACATATGCTACCGAAAGCGCGCTCACATCGTCCGCTGCCGCCAAAGCGAAACTTGAAGCCGTCAAAAACTCTCAAAAACCTCCGCTGCGCCAGCTCATTCTTGATGGCGACTACTATCTGGCGGCTGTCCTATCTAGCACACTTACCAAGCTTGTCATGCGCATTTCAGAAATATCGCAGGACGCTGCACAGACCAATCGTTTACGCGCAGAGGCAATGCTCATCATGATCTCCATTATCCGCGTTGGTCAATCACAGTTCGTCAAAACATTCATCGACGAAGACTCTGTTGACCGCATCATGTCTTGTGTGCGGTCACTTTCAGAATTTGCGCAGAAGAAAGAGCTCGAGGCCGTTTATCTAGAAGATACCCGAAAATCTTTCAGGATCATGGTGCAAGCGGAAGAGAAGAAGCGGGCAGCGAAAGAGGCATCTGAAAAAGCCAAATCTGCTGTCAATGTGGACGATTCTTTCTCGATACGGCAGCTCAAGAAGAAGGACGCAGACGGTCTAGATGAAGTCGAGCAAGATCTTGAAAGGGCGACGGGAGGTGACACGGCAACAGAAGACCTCACCTCAAAACTCAGCCGGGTGCAGCAGCTCACTGGTTTCTCCGATCCCGTCTACGCTGAAGCCTACATCAAGGTGCATCAGTTCGACATTGTTTTGGACGTTTTGCTTGTCAACCAAACCACCGAAACCCTTCAGAATCTCACCGTCGAGTTCGCCACGCTTGGCGACCTCAAAGTCGTGGAGCGTCCGCCTACGCAAAATGTTGGCCCACATGATTTTATTAATCTTCAAGCCACCATCAAAGTTTCTTCCACTGACACTGGCGTCATCTTCGGTAACATAATATACGAGGGGTAGGTCTTACCCATCTCACATTCTTGGATCATGCTGACAAACGATTAGCGAAAAGGGAGTTGACTCGAACGTTGTCATTTTAAATGACGTTCACATAGATATTATGGACTACATCAAGCCTGCACACTGTACAGAGACACAATTCCGCACTATGTGGACCGAGTTCGAGTGGGAGAATAAGGTCAACATCAATTCGAAGGCCAAGTCGCTGCGAGACTTCTTGAAGCAGCTCATGGCGTCAACAAACATGAGTTGTCTCACGCCTGAAGCCTCCATGAAGGGTGACTGTCAGTTTTTGTCGGCGAACTTGTACGCCAGAAGTGTATTTGGTGAGTCCACATCTATGCCTTTTTCTTCTATGTTTGAAATACTAATTCTACCGCAGGTGAGGATGCGTTGGCCAACTTGAGCATAGAGCAAGAGGGAAGTAATGGTCCGATCACAGGCTTCGTTCGTATCCGGAGTCGATCACAAGGTCTGGCGCTAAGCCTAGGTTCGTTGAAGGGCTTGAATAAATAAACTTGTGCTGCTGGTGGAGGATCGGTGCATCGGTTATATGAGACTCGGTGTAGGAGGCTTAGAAAAGGATTGTGCAAGGCTTATCGGCTTCGGATTCTGTTTCCGCCCATGGTGTTTGGGATGCCAGCGAGCGCGTTGCACGCAAGTTCAGAGAAGTGTTGAGATTGAAGAATCTTGTAGTATGGCAATACATGCAAGACATAAAAGCTTCATTATTCGCCCCAGATGCTCCGTCGTCAATAAAACGTGGGGGCCAAGTGATCGCCTAGCAGAGCTGCCAGTTGACAACGGAACTGACAGCAGTGCAGATACGGATAAGCACGCAATGTGACCAGACCGCGGTCTCAAATCCTCTCGCGCGAGAAATTTGCTTCAGGATCAAACACGGCCACTGCAACAGTAATCCCATCGTCTCACTTACCCTGGGCAAGACAAGCTGATTGGTGCTTCAGAACCTTGTGCTTACCGGCCTTGGTAGCAATTCATGACAATCCCAGTACATCCTTACTATTTGGCCCCCGATGTCTGTTTATTGGACTTGCTGTAATTATGCATGAAGATCGAGGATGCATATGTGCCCTAGGGGCCGGGAACAGGCGCTTTAGCTCCTCGTTCCATCATACCCTCTGATCTTGCGTCGTGCGAGACGGGTTCGATACCGTGCAACGAAGACACATTTGAAAGATGTCGCTCACCAATTTGGGAGCGTTGACTACGGCCTTTGAGCCGCCGTCAAGCTGTTTAGCTAAGGGGTACGTATGAGGTGAATGGAACTGCGTCGGTGACATGCTGATGGACACGCAGTGCGTTAATCCAATCACTTTTCCTCTACTTTACCTGATCTTCTTCATCGCGTCATACCTTTGTCCTCCAACGCTGTGTCACATACATATGATTTACAACCCGCAGACAACCTCTGGGAAATCAACAAAAGCTACCCCGAGTTCAGCACGACGCAAATCTACCAGCTCCTCGGCTCGCCATGGGAAGTCGCAACAGACTGCTTCCCCAAAGACTATGATCCCATCGGAACAGCGTACTATTCACCGGGCATGTGCCCGTCTGGGTACACGGTGGCGAGCAGCACCAAGACGAACATCGGCACTGAGACGGAAACAACGCATATTTGCTGTCCTACGTATGTCTTCACCCTCGCTGTGTCGACGTGAAAATAAACGCGTTAATTCTTACGGGAGACAGGGCCATGAAGATGGCAGCACAGACGCAAGCTATGCCCAACGAGCAATATCCATTCCTAGATACGCTGAGATGCGAGTCGACGTACACGGATTCGGGGACGTTTAGGATGACGAGAAGCGATGAGGGTAGGGACCCGAGCCCGACGATTGTTACATATCATGCGAGTCCTGGGGCGATCAACGCGTATGCGATCATCGTGCGCTTTCGATCGACTGATTTTGCGGTATGTCTTGACTTGGGCCCAGCATTTTGTATCCAGCTCGGCTGGGAAGGGTAAATTGGAATGGCAAAGCTAATTGCTTGACACAGTCTGAATCATCCTCATCAGCATCGCTCTCAGAAACAGTGTCAGGTTCAGGTCCATCGGACTCACAATCCTCTCCATCCTCGACGGCCCCACCTTCCAACGACTCGAAGAAATCAGGCCTTTCAACAGGCGCCAGCGTCGGCATCGGTGTCGGAGTTGGCATCTTCGGGCTTGCTGCCTTGATCGGAGCGGTGTGGTTCTTCCTGCGGTCGTGGAAAAGGAAACGAGATTATGCTTATGAGCTACCGCAGAGTGATAATAAGGGTGCGACGTATACGTATGCACATGAGACGGAAGGGGTGAGCGTGCCGCAGGAATTGTCAACTGAAAATGTGCCTCCAGGCAGTAGGACGAGACCGCTGGAGTTGGAGGCGCGGTAGTGTTGAGAGTCGGGAGGGACGAGCAGGACTACTTTTTTGGGTGCGAAACGCCATGTAATGCGCCATGTAATGAAGAGCAAGAGGAATCAGGGTCATGGATAGGGTCAAGAGTGCACATCTCCCTGGTTTTGCAGGAACAAGCCTAGGAGGAATCAGAGATGACGGTTGCCTTCAATGCCAAACTCTCCTAGGAGCATCGTCTATATGGGTCGTATCTACCTATGCCCATGGTCGTACACACATACGTGATCACAGACCACAGTCGCGTCCATCGGCAGCTACCCCGAGATGCGCCTTGCCATCTCAGGCATGATTTAATATTTGGCGATGCCATGTGAGTACGCCAACGTTGCATAGGCGTCCTGTTCAGGGAGGTGTTGGTGGCATGGTTGGCTTGATCAAGCCTCGGCTTAGGTGATTGACACGGGCCAATTTCCTCACCTGGACACGCTCTGTAGACGCAAGCTCCCGGGCGACCCGCGCTTCAAGGGTTGCGCTTACGTCTGGTCGCTCCTTTCGATTGTTTGTCTCCCTTCTTGTCTTCTGCACCATGCAGACAACTGCTCACGCTCCTTCACCGTAACCATGGCTTCCGGCGTCGAGGAGAATCCCTTCAGGGACCCTTCGTTTGCGGGCAACCAGACGACGTCGTATGCCGCCACCGATGTGCCCGCAACGCTAGCTGTAGGCAGGAATGCTTCACTGACGCTAGGGACCGATTCGCTCATTGTGCTCGGTACGTAAGCCTGGTGGTAGAAAGGGTTTGCGCGTTGACAGGCTGCAGACGAAGCTCTCCTGGAAAGCAAAGGCGCAGGTTGCTGCGGCGTCTCCCTTCCTGGCAGTGAGCTCAACCACCTCCCTAGCGCGTGTTCTGCCATTGACAGTGAACAGAGAATAAGACTACGCGTTCGATACCTTATTTTAATATTCTTTGGGCCGAAACTGCCGAAGACGGCGAGATCATCGTACATTACGCGCACTCTGTGTCCAAACAGGTCGTCCGGCCTCAGATCCTCAGCTATAAGCTCGACAAGCCAGACAGCGACCTGTCGGCAGCATGGGCGGAGAAATTGTTGGAGCGGGCATATGGCGCTTCCCAACGACAGAAGCGCATAAAGGTGCTGGTCAATCCGTTTGGCGGGCAGGGCAATGGACAAAAACTCTACCACAAGCACATTGCGCCCATATTCGCAGCCGCGCGGTGTGAGCTGGACCTCGAGACGACTAAGCACAACGGCCACGGCGTAGAAATTGCGCGGGACTTAGACATTGAGAAGTACGATGTAGTAGCATGTTGTTCTGGCGACGGCATACCGCACGAGGTGTGGAACGGCTTGGGCAAGAGAGAGGATGCTGCGCGCGCGTTGGTCAAGATTGCTGTTGCACAATTGCCCTGCGGATCGGGCAATGCTGCGAGTCTGAATTTCAACGGGACCGACAGCCCGAGTCTGGCTGCACTGGCCGTCATCAAAGGGCTCCGCACGCCTCTAGATCTAGTCTCGGTTACCCAGGGCGACCGTCGCATGCTCTCATTTTTATCACAGTCCGTCGGCATCGTCGCCGAAACCGATCTTGCAACCGAGAACCTCCGCTGGATGGGCAGTGCCCGCTTCACATATGGCTTTCTCGTTCGTCTAATAAGCAAGACCGTCTATCCGGCTGACATAGCTGTCAAAGTAGAATATGACAACAAGGATGCTGTCAGGGAAGTCTATCGTGCAGAGTCTTCGAAGCCCCCTCGGACCCGTGACGATCGCGCACTTCCACCCGCTGGTACCGGCCTACCACCTCTACAATACGGTACCATCAACGACCCACTCCCAACCTCATGGGAGCTCATCCCACACGATAGTCTTGGTAACTTCTACGCTGGAAATCTCGCTTACATGTCGCCCGACGCGAACTTCTTTCCCGCCGCGCTGCCCTCGGACGGGTGCCTCGACTTAGTCCGCGTTAGGGGTGACATCAGCCGGACCAAGTCTATTGCTACTTTATTAGCCGTTGAGCAGCACAAATTCTTCGATCTCCCTCATGTAGACTACCAGAAGATTAGCGCATATCGCATCATTCCGAAGAATCAAAAAGACGGATATATCAGTATAGATGGGGAGCGGGTACCTTTCGAACCTTTCCAGGTCGAGGTGCACAAGGAGTTGGGGACTGTTTTGAGCAAGAGCGGGCACATGTTCGAGGCGAAGGGAGTTTGATTAATTTTAGATGGTTAGAAGGAGAGCGTCGCGGATATACCCTTGCGCATATGACGGGAACAGTGACCAAGTATAATGGAATTCGCCTGTATACCAGGCTGCAAGGGCGTTAATTGTTTGAAGAGAGTGAGGTGCTTCATATTGGTCGTAATTGCTCAACTATTATCTTGGATTTTGAGTTTTATGTAGCATATAAAACAGACTGTGCTACTAAGTGCATTGCGTATCTCAGTCCGGATATCCTCATGCCATCCCAAACCTCAAACATCAAAACATTCTCTTGTTCTTTTATCCATCCATCCCCAAAGTGATTCTCACCTTGCTTGTGACTGCCGCGTCCTCTCATATCGTTCATTCCGTTTGTGCGATGTTCCACACCCCCTCCTATGAGTCACCGCCCTACTCCACCTGCCGAAATTTCTTCCAATCCACACCCACTAGCCCACACACCACGCATTTAGACCACAAAAAATCCCTATTGCTCTAACCCGCCATTTTTGATCTGGTACATATACTATTCCCCTCCCAAATTTGTCATCATTCAAGCCAAGCCAACAAAGCTGAGTGGCGCAGCGGAAGCGCGCCGGGTGAGTTCATACCTTTGACATCGGTTCGAGCAAGCTTCTAATATATAGCAGGCTCATAACCCGGAGGGTACGTTATGACAGTATCATCAGATGTCGAGTTGAGTGACTAATTGGGATTAGACCTACGATCGGTAAGTTAGGTCAAGTGTGAGGTGTTCGAATACCACTAACAACAATTAGAAACGTAGCTCAGCTAGAAGCTTTCTTTTTTTGAGAATTTTTTTTCTCGCTCATCATGATATTTCGTAGTAAGGTAAACGGGATTCTTTTTTCTAGGTCGTAGGTGTAGTATTCATCAGTGGTGGTGTAACAGCGTCATATATATTCCTGCATGTTGTGCATACTGCCCAATTGCGTTATACGATGATATGTTAAGGGTGTATAGATTCTCTGTAATAGTTGCGGATATTTAGAAGGTAGGAAACAGCCATGACAATAGCCCGTTCTCGGGCAATGCTACATCTCAAGTCTACATCTCAAGTCTGAACCTCGTGTTCTAAATGAGCTTGCCGCGCTTCATCTGCAGTTGTGGATTGTCTCACGCTAAGCTGCGACTGCGACGTAGTTGAGGTATCCACTGCATTTAGAGGTAGACTGCAGACTTGTCTAGAGAAAGTAATATATTGTAGGTAGATACATGGATCTCTGTATCGTACTAATGAGTGATTCCAATACCTATAAAAAAGATACAAAACGATCAAAGGAATACAAGGAGTGACTATGGAAATGCATAAGTAGGAGCTAAAGAGTGACCGTGCCGCTAAATGAAAATACAATGAATGACTTTGGACATCACTCAAGAGAGTGAAAGCGATGGAGCCTCCTTGTTTGTCACACTCAAGTAGACCCTGAAGCGTGGTCTGACAGCTTTGGCCACGTGTCTGGAGTCTGCTGCTCCTTCTGAGTCATCCAATTGTCTTTACCTTCCCATTCCGGATTCAACAAGATTCCGCGATCTCTCCAACTGTCCTCATCTTCAGGATCTGCTTGGTATCTACACGGGACTCTGGGCTCCTGTCCTGGCTGCTTCGAAGTTTTGCCTTCCAAGATCCAGTTCCAGAGCTGTGCAGCTATGGCAAGGATTAGATGGGGCATAACTAGTAGTTTACGGCTGCTAGGATACTTACCAATCCGATTCAAACCACAGTCTTCATTATAGGTGTCCGCAGCCTTTATCGTTTCTTCTTCGTATCTCGGGTGCATGCTTCTCAGTTCCATTCTCTCGTCGCAGCTAAGATGGTAAAGTAAAGCCTTGTTCACTTCGAACTTGTCGAGTCGCGCAATGATGCCGAACTCTTTGTCATTGTCAAGAGGGAACTTCAATCCTTTTTTGTTCCTGCTCGGATAGACTTTGTAACTGCGGTACCAATGGTGGTGACTGTATTGGTCCCAATCGTGCGGCGCAACTCTAGTATCTATCGGTTCGAGTCCAGTTGTACACACATACTCTTCCCCCTGTATCGTCGCAAACTCGTGACACTTGAAGGTTGTGACAGGGGTCTCTAGGTTAGGTGTGACCACCTTTTCCACGTCGGAGTTGTAAAGCGCTTTTTCCTCCATGTTGTGTCTCGACTCCCATTTGGGCTCCTGGCCGCCAGCCTTGGAAGACTCGGCAGTGGACATGAAGTCGAATTTCAGAGAATGCTCTTTAACTTCAAGTGGCTTATAAAGAGTAAGAAGATAATTATAAGGAAGGAAGGACTTGTATTGTTCGAGTACGTGAGATAAGAAGCTGGAAACAACGTTTAGGAGCTCGATACGTGGATACGGCAGACATGAAAGTCGTGCCATCGTAAGAGGTTTATACTACTGTATTGCCCCTGTGACTCGAAAGTGATAGAATCACTACTTGGGCGTGCGGATCAGAAAGCATCACACACGGCAAAGCCGCTGCTCCCGCACCTAACGTCCCAACCACTAGTGGTCCAGTATTGGGTACCATGCTTGTAACCAACCTTGTGGATGTTTGTTATTGTGCTCACCGAGCCGTGCAATGACCAAAATGGGCTTAGACTGTGCACATGTCCGGTCTTGTGACGAAGGACAAGGGCGTTCTTTGGTACCTGGGTAACGCATTAGCACTCGATATAGTTCATGCTCAATGTCGATTCCCACATCCTCAACCAGTGATTTGAAAATAGCGCTTCTCAGACTGATAGTATAGGCCGCCTGGGACAGGTTCGGTTAGGTCAAGGATTTGTAGACAGGCCGAGAAGTCAGATCTGTGTTCCCGCACAAGTAATCCAGCAACTGCCTTGTGAGCCAATTTTTGGATCTCGACTTTGACCCAATTTCAATGATGGCGCAGGTGGGAAAGCGATGTATGCAGTCAGCACTGATATGCATAAACAAGGAAAGCTGTAACCGACGCTCGGAATTCGGTAATTTAGATTGTTTGCAGGCACTGTCCCCCACGAGGGTATTCTCTTTGCATCGGTCAATCTAACGGGTCGCTTTTGGTACGTTGGATCGAGGCTCGTCGTCCGCATCATCTTCCTCGGCCCAGTGGACAACCCCACCCTCAACAGAAGCAACCACCACGTAGCAGTGCATGCCTATATAAGGAATACTATGACTATTAAGATATCGCGCACAGCGCTCTGTATGCATTACTTGTCACACTCGCTTCAATGCCGGCACTGTGCAAGGACCAATGCCTCTACACCATGCACTAAAGGAAGACCATCACCACGCTTGAATTGCACGCGATTGGCATGGTTGCATCTCAGATCTTCCAAATCTTTGAGTTGCTTCGTGTCGCGTACTACTTCGTATCGCGTACTAACAGGCGCTCTGTCATTGTTACGCTGGCAGAGAAAGTGGATAGCCATCCACTTAAACAGGTCGACCATCGCTTGTTCCCTGAATGTCAGTTTCAATGACAGACTCTCGAAATGGCCCGCACACCTGAACTAACTCAAATCGATACATCCCCACTCGCTAGTAGATGTAGTTTCTAGGTCACTATGGGTCATGTATCGCCAACGATGCTCTCTACCTTGTTGGCTTATTACACGAAGCGGATTCTCCCTCTCAAAGGAAGTCTCATAGGCTAGTAAGGTGAAATTCAGTGGTACCTTCTGAATTATATAGTAGCGAAGCCTCACGCAATTCGACGCACATACTACTCTGCCTGGGCAGAAGATTTTGTGTTCTCTTCATCAACACTTGCTAACCTATCGGTTGATCTCTTTACCATAAGATCTTGCCTTTGCTTTGTTACACTAAAGTGTGCACAGGGGAAAGCTTTTAGCTTTATTAGATCGCCCGAGGTTCACCCTGTGTGCTTGCGATTGAGTTCACCATTCGTGAGTGGCGTAAGCTAGGGATTGCAAGCGTTTAGCGGTAACACGTGCTTCTAATTAGTGGGTAGCGGAACTGTACTCTACACTAGAGTCACAGCTCTCGAAGCGACTCGCAACCAATATATTATTTACTTGGAGCTGTAGAGCCACCACGTGTATTTTTGTGATATCAAGCTCGAGGCCGAGTCGATTTTACCAATACCGACGTTGATTTTGGCGAGGACCCTTGAAGCTTACCCCAGCTACCGGCCACACTTGCCGTTGATTAGACCAAGGTGTACATCCCCAACTGGGATTAGAACCGTTCATGCCCAACACTACGTATCTTCTAGGGGACTCCGAATATGTGTTCCTTGACGACAACACTTTTGCACTGCTGAGCGCTCGTATTTCTTGCTTTGTCGGGCCGCATCGCCGCCTCAAGGCTGACCAGGTCAAGATAGTCATGCATTTGACCTTTCACTACATTGGCTAACTATCGAGACTTTTGACACTTTGAAATTCTGAGTGAACTCAGTAGTTGTCAAGTCCAAAAGTAGGGGCGCGGTCTATCATTTAAATGAGGCTGGAGCAGGATGCCTACGAGAACATCGCGAAACGTAACGTCATTCCAACCCTGTACCGGTAAAGTCTCCAAGCCTAGAACGGATAGCGCGACTCGGTCTTGCTTCCCACGGACCAAGACCTTGTTATTCAAAGCTACCCAACTGAGGGACATACTCGACTCGCTGTATTGCATAATTGCTATCATAATTGACGAGCCTTCTAGCACATGGCAATGTGTGAGATCGGTCATCTGATAAGACATGTTGGCGCTGGGTCCACGGTCATTGTTGGTTCCATTTCTTGTTGAAGGCAAAGTCATCCGCATGACACGGCTATCGCCGAATTCATGGATGCTACTAGGGTACGACATGACGATGGTGTGTCGGGTGCATGTAACCGCTAAGGCCTGACGCTGCTAAAAGGAACAATCATACATTTACTAGACAGTCAAAGAAGCTCCTACTAAACTAAAACTCTCTCTAGACGAGGCCTCATAAGAAGCAAAAGCGACTTCTAGAAGATCAAGTCCCACTCTCCCGTACTTCGCCTGAGTCGCGTTTTAAACGAATACAAACATCTACGAGCCAGTTTGGAAGGCGACCAGCAAGGCTCGGTCTGATATCGGGAGGAATCTGCGGAAAGAATTAGATGCAGCAATCGTCCAGGCCAGAAGAGGGCCACAGTCTACCACAGACTACTCTTAGATGAGGAGACTGGAGCATGATGCCTACGAGGACATCGCAAAACCTAACGTCATTCCAATCCTCTTAACTCTTCAAGCCAAGAACGGAGAGCGCGATTTTGTCTTACTTCCCACGTCCAGGAACGGAAGCTGGAGGTGGACCTGGCACCAACGTGGTCTATTAAATGACCAATTTTATGCATTGCCATGTGTCACAAGACTCGTCGATTGTGACAGTAATTTTGCGTCGTAGGGGTACTAATATGACGATGTAGCGCTAGGCGTATACCCACGGAAGCCAACACTGTTTAATACGGGGTGGATGAGTAGTCCCCTCGGTAATACTGCCAACGATGGTATCAATCACGCAGACGACGCGGACATACGCGAGTATAGAGAGGTATATATGAGTAATCATGCTATCTATTGGGAATTAAAGTTTTAGTAGAGTCGATATGCGCCCCCGTCAACGCTCCTGGCTTGTGTCAACTCATCGTACCATGACATCAACAATGTGTAAGAAACTTTTGAAAAGGCACCTCCGTAGATGTAGATAGAATCGCCGGTCTAGCTTCCGTCCCGGTTATCTTCGTAGAGGTGTGACTTCCACGACTTCCACGTCCGCGTAGACGAAGCAACGGCCAGCTCAGCCCTAATGTCCCCGGTGCCGTCCCCTCGCCGCCAGGTCCGTTATCAATCAGTAAGGGAACAGCCGCACAGAGCTCGTCACCAGTCCCCGACCTTGGCCAATCTCGTTGGCGGCAGAAAGGTGCTGCGTCGGACGTTCCTAATCGTCAAATATCGGGGTGTCCAACCAGGTGCGTATCTTCTCCAGAGCAAACAAGTCACGTTGATAGTCCGACGCGTGATAATCCTTTGTTTCTCTATCAATCCACCCTTTGGTCCCTCGGCTGGTCCCTCGGCTGGTCCCTAGTTTAGCGCCGATCTCGCGCGCTGACCCGAAGTCGATCAAGATCGGCATACCTACCTTATCGACTAGGACGTTGCCTGGATTGAGGTCGTTGAGGGCCCTGCCAAGAGAATGCAAGTGACGGATAGCCGACTCGAGGGCCTGCATGAAGGGTTCCTTATACACGAACCCGATCCTGTTCTTAAGGTAATTAGTTAGTGTGTTGGGGAGGCGGTCAAAGATGATACTGGTGATGCAGCCACAGTCAACGCGGCAGCCGTGATAGTAGATGATGTTAGGGTGTGAGTGCTGTGAGATCATCGCCATAGCCTGGGCATCTTTAAGTAAGTCTTTAGGGATTAGGTTGAAGGCGTTGCGTTCTTGGAATACATCATATAAAAGAAGGGTTGGGTGTTTGATGTAGATGTTGAGTGGGAGTGTGTCTGGAGCTTTGGTAAGTTCTACATTAGAGGGCGTCCATTCTGGAGAGAGGTCATCATTAGGGATGCGAGCAAGGGCAGATATGAATTGCTCAAAGAGGTTATCGTGTTTGGGATGATTCGACTTGCCGAAGTAGGCGGTGTCATCTTTGTCGACCACTGCGAAGGTTGTAAGTCATATTGGGCGTCTTGCGTCCTTAAGAAGCGCTCGCCTCCTCCAATGATCGAGGGAGCTAAGTGGCAAGCCATGCCTACAGATACCTCCATGTCAAAGCTCCATCAGATGCCAACGCTCCAGAAGGCGAGTCATCCGCGTTGCGCTGAAAAACGTAGCGCAAGATAGCACCAATCCTAGTCGCTCGTTCAGCCATGCCGCGAACTTTGCCCCGCCGCCCGTCACTCCCAATTCCGGAAGCTAACCAGAACTCATCCCAGGAAACTTCATGCAGTTGCGACCGACAGGCGTAATCGTGCCAGCCACCGCGGTCCATGTGCCCCGTCGTCAAGAATAGGCAATCCAGCTCCACAGAGAAGGGCAGTATCGCCGCAAGAGACAAATTGATGATTTCCGTGCTCCCATAGGTGTCCTCGTCGACTAAAATGTTGGATCTGGACATGTCGCCATGCGTGAGAATTGTGGGTACTCCCATGCGAAAAGTGTGGAGAGGCTGTGCTCTAACTCTGACACTACCGAGGTGTTAAGAATAGATGATCACCACGTTAGTAAAGCGAGTCTACGTCGAATTCTCTCCAGGCCCTCTGCTCGTGCTTTTGCTGTCACATATTGCGGCTTTGACTAGCATCGAGCAAATTACCTCACAAGGAAGGGCAGCATGGTAGGGGTATAGGCCCACACTTAAGAAGCAGACAACATGTCCTATCTACCTAGTAAGGTGCCACACAAAGCAAACATGCCTGGCCTCTGTTGCCTCATCCATCCTAAGCTCGCAGGTAAGAGCATTGAGGCACGAGATTACCGGCAAGTAGGGCATCATATAGATGGCCAAGGGGCGGATATGCACGATCTACCATGCTGTGTTGTGATACCTCAGGCACTAGGGAGCCGTGGATATCCCGTGCTAACTTTCCCATGCTTTGGTCAATGTGGGCTTCTGGTTCTCGAAAGGATACAACAAGGGCCTGCTTCGCTACCTGATGACCTGTGCAGACGACGCTGTAGCTCATCGAGCCTGGCGTGTCGGAATTGTGAACTTCCGAAGGATCCGAGACGGATCGCGCAATTTGGTCACACTGGATCTGGGTAGGGTATTTGCGCCCCGCGAAAAAGTCCTTTGACGGCCGGTTGAGCCCAGGATGTCTCAACCATGGTAACAAATATAGCTCTACTGATATCTCTGCGATGATGAGCAGGGTGCACATCGAAAGTGCTGAACTCTGTAGAGCAGGGTTGAAGCGAAGGAAATTCACAACTTAGCTTGTGGATTCCTTCTGGACTAAGTTAAGTGCTCAGTCGCCGTCTTAACAGTACCTGTCAATCGTCGTGATGAGCGCACCAAATTCGGATTGAATCAAAATATTTCTGATATCCTAAATTTCTACAACGCCTACATACTAACAGTGTTGTAACACGGGTTAGACCTAAAGCCAAGCGAAGGGCAGAAGTTTAAGTCACTCGACAAAGGCCGCGATCCTATAGATACTGCTAGCGACAACGAGGGTAAGCGCTGCACCGAGAGACGATACGAGCACGAAGTTGGATAATGACATGGGTACGTCCCTGGAGTAGCCAGACTTAAACAACTCCATCAGCAGCCGTGAACTCCTGAAAGCTACTCTCCTAAGCGTGAGAGTTGACGATGATAACGGCATATTGAGGGACAAGTGGAGATGCTTTTTGGCTAATGCTGATGGCCACAAGTGTTACGAGCGGGGCGAGAAACAAAGGCAGCCTCCAGAAGAGGAAGCCCCATCCTCCCGCACTTCGCCTAAGCTGTCCTCCAAACGAACACGAACATTCACCAGCCAGTTTAAAAGGCGATCAGCAATGCTCAAACTGAGGTCCGAGGGGAGGTCAGCGCGAGGTTGTGATCGAGAGGGTATTCGAAAGAAGTGAATTCTCGTGTTGTTTGGGAACGGTTTGATCCCTATGTGAATGTGATATTAGCAACACTTTCGAGGGTTATACAAAGGAGAGCGCGTATCACATCCAGACATTGTTACACCACTGGTGTATTTAGGATACTCAGCCCGCTCGCTCGACTAAGTGTTATCCATCCGGCTGCCCCATGTGAAGATTTAGATAATGTGGGTTGAGAACACGTTTCTGGTACACCGCTGCAAAACCCCATTACTTTCCTTAAGATGAGACTCTGGGTATCTTGCGTTTGCGATTCTGTGTCGTATGTTCGGTCGTCGGTAGCTTCATATTAACGTTGTACTGATATGATAGATGATGAGAGCTGTATATTTAGAATTCCACTGCCGTATTTCAAGTAGTCAGATAGGCGCCACCGAATGCTGAGAAGAAAAAAGCCAATAATGCTATGCTAAAGTGCGGGTTGGACCAGACCGATGGCAACGGAGCGCCTGGTGGCTTAAAAGAACAGGGGTGCTCCGGCGAATACTTACCCGTAGAATCTTGCTCATAAGCTGCAGAGCTAGCAGGGGGGTAGGAGTCGCGAGGACCCTTCTGGAGGCCCTTGCGTACCAAACACAGTTCATAAGGGTGCTCGTGACCCTACCCGCCTCCTTACTAGCTCTGTAGCTTATGAGCAAGTTTCTACGGTAGTTAGTGGCGGCACCGAACGTAATAGGAATTAACAGCGACCCGACAGAGTGGTGTGCTAGAGGCCTGGGTGATAGATCATCGGTCCCGCCGATATTCAATCTCGCATATGCATTACGGGGGCTCCAACTTTGTTCGATGGTGTGTTGCATTAGCGCCCAAACTAATGCAAGAAGCTACGCACTTCCTGTGGGTAAGGTGTTCGATATCAGTACTGGTACTTTTCATTCCTAATCTCAACTTGAAGTCTAAGACCAGCAACTTAGGGTCTTATCTAAGTCTTAATACGTACGGTGTACGGGTAGTGATTCATGAGTTCCATTAGAAGTTCTCGACATACCAATAATCATTGATATTCCTGAAGCTGGGGAGAACTTGCGTTATCCAATCTAATATCGAGTAAGCTACCTATTGAGTACACTAATTGGTCAGGCATTTCGTGGTAAGTCGACACATGACTCGTAAGATTCGCGTCAATGAAAACAATGTGCCGCGTCCGCACAGCCCCGTCGGAGGATGGATACCTCAAACAGTATACAGGAGAGACTAGCTATATTATGCTTTGGCCCGCCAGGATACTCAGTCATCGCTGACGTATATGACCTACTCAGGGGACATCATGTGCCCCACCACTATCCTTCTTGCCGAGCTTGTCAGGCTTGTTAGAATCACCAGACTTCTTAAAGTTCTTTTCCTCTTTGACTTCTTCGATGCTGAATAGCATACACGGAGACTCATGTACCGTGTCACATTTGAAAACTTCAATCTCCTTTACGTATCGCAGCCCTATATCGGCCTTATGTTGAACCAACATATACCCAATCGCTAACCCATTTGGCGTTCCCAGAAGCGCTTGGCCTAGACAGCGTGAAGTCAGTATCCAGTACCTCGTGTTTTCTCAGACAGGTTAGATATTGTAACTCCCTCTCGACCAATGAGCATCCACTTTGCAGGGCCATACATACCGTCTGGCGTGTCCGAGGAAAACTTCACCCCTGGATAAGCGGGCAACACTCCTTTTACTACCCTGTAGATGATCTTTGAGGTAGGTTCATTGGTGATGGACAGAGATAGGAAATATCTGATATTTCGAGAATCCATGTAAGCCCCATCCTTCCAAATTCCCCACATGATATCCGAGGAGGCAATCAGTTCAGGGAGTGCGCCGCCGGCCCACGGTGGGTTTAAGCTTTTGACAGCGTACCTCGGACTCTTGCGGTTCATGGCCATGATGACGCCTTGGTCGTAATTCATCGCGAATGCGAAGAAGCCACGCGTGCACTAGGATCGCAGCTTGTTAGTATTTGCAACTCTGGTGGAGACACGTTCCCAGATGAGTCTCCAGGCGTTGGGGTTGAGGCTGTAAATTTGAGTTTGCACAATGGGATACTTACGTAGTACTTTCTTCCACCTACAAAGTACATCTGATGCTGAACCGGCACAGGATTCTTGATGTCCTCTTCTAGTCCTATATCTCCATGCAAAACATAATGCACTACGTTCTTGCCGCCCTGCTCCTTCAACTTGTCCGAAAGTCCTTTTGCTCTCAAAGCCCTTCCAATGCCCCAGAACTGATCGAATTGGCCGTACTTCTCACTTTCCTCGGTCGCATCGTATAAGTTGTACCCCCAGTCGTCAAGATCTTGCTGAGCAGGATCTGACTTCCACTTGCTCTCGGTTGTATCAAGTGGTGGTGTGAAAAACCTACCCGCTTCATTGCTGTTTACGGGCATGGCGCACACAAACTCATTACCCTTCTCCCGGCACTTTTTGAACTCCTCATCGGTGGCTTGCGGCGGTGCTGTAAGGGTGATCTTCGGTAAACCGTCGCCACTGATGAAAGGGTGTAGTTCGAAGGATTGCTGCGTGCGGTTGGTCGGACGTGTGGAATTCGACACGCGCAGGTTTCGTATTGAATCTGCATGTCGGATCACTCTGCAAATACTCAGACCTACTGCAGAGGCAAGGATAATGGTGACTGGCAGCTTCATGATGACGCAATGTCGGGGGAAGAATGCGGCAGCCGTTTGATACAAGCTCGCGAAGTTGAACGGCCGAAGTTGAAGTGGTGGACGATCTGAAAGAGCGAGAAGTGCAAAAAGACCGGGGCCGTGCGATTTGCGCGTGAAAGAAGCGTCACCACGCGCGGTGATACTCGCTCAGTCGCTCGTTCAACTGCACTGTAAAGCTAACCTTTCAACAGGATTGGATCAACCCATGAGTAGCTGAATTAGATCTTTTCGTAAAGCAGTGGTGAGCTCGGGCAGGTCATAACACAAGAAGGATAGGTGTCACATGAAATTCGACCCGATCCAGAGTTAGGTACGCGCGGAGGACAGTAACCGCTTTCTCAGCATCACAATAGCCGTCTGGAGAGATGTTTCGTATAGAATTTACACTGCGATGCATAACATATATTTCGACTTTCGACAGGTTTGTGTCTTAAGCGGCGACGTGATGCAATCTTACCTACAATCGAGACGTCTTCTGCCACCTTCAAGTCGGCAATACACTGTTTCACGTCCTCGGAATCCTCATGGGCAGATTCTCCAACCTCACATTAATTGTTTCTGCGATCCTACACTCACACGCCCGCGTCGCCCACAACAGCCTACCCACGATGACTCCGTTCTTCACAAGAATGCCCGCACCGTCTGGTTTCGCGAATTCGTAATGAACACCCGTTATGCGGTAAGCAGTGGAGCCACGTACCTGTGTCGGCGGTCGATGCAACCCGACTTGATACACCGAGCTTTCGTGGCAACCTGGGCATCTGGCAGCAATTAGACTTGCCGATGAGTAGCCATGTATGCCACCGCCATGCTCATCAAGGTAACCCATAGGCGTAGTGAGACGATGGGTGTTTGGTAGAATGCGCGTTAGACCCATCAGATCAGCCAGGCGTTGTGCTGCCTCCAGGTGTATGATGGCGAAGCGCGTGGTGCTATCATACCAGTCATTGAGTATGACTTGAATCTTGCGACAAGTGATGAAGTCGCCTAGAAGGTTGTCTATGTCCAGCTTATGGAAGTTATATATCCTTCCAGCAACTGTCTGGACGAACTGAGGCAAATCCGGACCGGTATGGTCGAGCGTGAACATGGCGCATTGAAGGAATCTGCAAATGGGCTTTTTGGAAAGATGGTGCATCTGCGAAGCAAATGTTACTTTGCCGATACATTCTAATTTGATATTGCACCCAGTTGTAGAGAAGGTCGAATCGGATTGGTATTCTGGGAAGCCATGCCGGTTACCTAGTCCAAATGCTAAAACGTCGAGATGACCAGATATCTTGAGAATTGGCGGTAAATTGGCTTCGTTTATGGCAGCCGCTCGGGGATTGAATAATAATGGACTGTAGTCACCAGCCTGCATGCAAGCAATCGCAATCTGAAGCATTGCTTCCTTTGGATTCTCCTTGAAATTCACACCCATCAAATCCGCCTTTACTATACCCAGCAACGCATGGAAGAAATCGCGGTCGCTATAGCAGCCTCGTCGCGCAAGAGTCACAAACGCAAAGGCCATGTCTACCGTTCCTTGAGCTTTGGCAGTAGTGAGCAGACCTAAGTTCCATGGGACAATATTCTTTCCAATCTCTGCAAATCGCTCGAGGTCCTGTACAGTGTTGAAATTTTTCCGTTCTTCGTTCCAGACTTCGTTCATTTTGCCGATGAAGACTTGTGGTGCATCTTCGATGAGCGTACCCTCCTTCATCATGACTTTAACGCCAGAACTTCGGATGAACTCCATGGTGGTCCAAACGCGGGAAAACCATCGTGCGTTGCATATCTGCGTGATGCCCTTAATTCGCTCTCGTGTGCTCTCGCCATACCGCAGAAGATTCACCGCTCCAATTCCAACATCGTGTAAGTAGACAAGAGTGAAGAAGGCATTGTGGAAGATGTCGGGAATGGCACGCATGATTGCTATTTTGACGTCGTCTTCCCACTGCGGTACACTGACGTAGTCGTACCACATCTCCAGTCCCTCCTCTAAGTATGAGGATAGACCACTACTAATGCGCTCAAGCGAGTCAAAAATTATCTTAGAAACTTGCAGCTGAAGAGCCTTCGTCGCAGCGCTACCTTTATGATGTGCATCGCTCACGCCTCGGTCCCACACGTGCGATATGGCAATGATAGTCCGATTTGTGCAGCAGCGATGATGACGATCGAAAAGGAAGAGATCGTAGTTCCCGCCTGATATGACTCGGGAGCAATGCGGTCGGTCTTTCGTGGAATCTTTCCGGAGAGCTCGGAAGGTTCTCACTAGAACTTCGTTCCCGATCGATTGGGCACAAACGAAACAACATGGGTCTTTTGTGTGACCGTTGGTCCAGAGCCGATCGAGTCCAGGGAGACCCTCTGCTCTGTCCATCTTCGACTTGATGCTGTGGAAAAATTTGCGAGATAAGATTTGCCAAGCAAGAAGTTTTAGGCGTCCATTGCATTATATGCTGGGCCAGTTGAGAAGAAAGGCTGCGAAGTCATCGTTGGCAGCCTGGTGTCTTTCTAGCTTTTCATATAGTAGAGCGCAGATCTTATCTTCGTATTATACAATGCGCCCGCTGGCGTCATGGCTGACCAGGATGCACATTCCTAGCCAATTACCATCCTTCGAGTACGGTGGCACTAGTGGTGGAGGGTTGCACATATGTCAGCACCAACGACAATCAACGGAGTCTTCAATTCTTGATATTCGGCGTGTGTATAGTATAGCACTCGAATTATCATGCCATAAGGAGCTTGATAGTGGTGTCGAGGAAGCTACAGCCACCCTTTACTCGGGGTAGTACAGTACCCCCGGCTCGAACCTGGAGCGTCAAAAGGATGACTAGGTACTCACGTCCTACGCAAAGATGGCTTTTGTATGTGTTCTCTCCATGCCGCCCGTTGATGCCATGGATTTATGGCTTAAAGCTACGGTTATTGGACTGCAACAGGTCTGAGCTGGACGACTACCAAAAAGCGCCCGCAGCTCTGGTTCCTCCAAGAAACGATTTCAAGATTTCGATAAGCATCGTCAAGCTTTGCACTAATCCCTAGAGGCATCCGATGGATATTAATTTCCTGCTTCAGGCGAGCAATTGTCTGATCGTCGGCTGAGACGCTTCTCGCGCGAGTTTACTTGCCGGCTGTTGATGAAGTCTGATCGCACAATATCACGAACCGCAAGTACAAGAGTGTGGCATCAAAAACACAGCATTGAGCTTGTTATGTACGATTCCCAAACGATGTATAAGACAGCACACTCGGAGTTTAGGAGGTCAAGGGAGGAAGCCTAAGTTACTTATATCGGACGCAAACCCGCCCCGATGGCCGCAGCCTCAAGCGAACACGCACCGCCCCCATTCCGACCCCCGATGCCGACAGCAACACCAACGCCCCAACACATCGCTCGCACAGTACGTCACGGGGATGTGGCCGCGCCGCAGGCCCGTTCGCTCGGGACCGAAAGACAGACTTTCTGAAACGATAGCATTTCAAGGCTGACAATTGCTTATGCGACACCGCAAGTATGCAGTAGTCGGCGGCCGTGGCCGGTAGCCTTCCGTTCTCGTATGTATAGTGGGACAGCACCTTCTACCTCGAATATTGCGAAATTAAGAGTATATAAATGCCTTGTAGTATATCATCACAAGTCTCATTCAACTCAACAAACCATTCCTCTCTTACTCCAAGCTCATCCCAACTTTCTCCTACCAATACCCATTAATCGGCCACATTACTATCCACCAAACAGCAATCATGGCAGCAAACACAACCCCCTTCCTAACCGCAATCTCCTCCCGCCGCTCCGTTTATTCCCTCTCCAAAGACCTCCCCATCAGTAAAGATCGCATCCTCGAGCTCGTCAAAGAAGCACTCACGCATGCACCCTCGCCCTTCAACGTGCGTAGCACACGTACCATCGTGCTATTCGGCGACGACCACTCCAACCTCTGGGAACACGCATACAAAGTAACCGAGGAATCATCACCCGCAGCCATTGGAGTTCTCGGACCGAAGATCAAGGGTTTTGTAAATGCCGCCGGAACTGTGAGTTGCCTTTATCCATTTCGCAACCCGGTTCTCTATTACATCCAGTTTCGTAGAATCCAAGGAATGTTTGAGGATGAGATGCTAACGAGGGGTTTATAGGTTCTTTTCTTCGACGACCCAGCCGCCTTTGAGCTCCTTACGCCGCGCTTCCAGGCACACGCCAAACTATATCCCGAATGGGAAGACCACTCGTCAGGCATGAACCAGCTAATCGTATGGACGGCGCTTGCAGCCGAAGGCGTAGGCGCAAACTTGCAGCACTACCAGCCTGGCATAACGCCGTACTTGCAAGAGAAGTACGGTGTAAGCAAGGTGTGGAAGCCCAAAGCGCAATTGATTTTTGGGGGCGTGGTGGGCGAGTTGCCGGGGCCGAAGGAGAAGACGCATTTGGAAGCTAGTCTGAAGGTTTTTGGGGAGTAGATGGGTGGTAGGGTTGCGATGGGGTGTGTGTAGGGTGCTTGGTTTGATTTGCGGTACAAAGATGGCGTAGCTGCGTATGGCACTGTTCGGAATATTTCGTCGCAGGGTCTCGTGTACATCTAACATGAAATAAAGAGAGCCTTCACCAGATATCGATGATGTTCGTGACGACTGGCCACACCTCGAGCTCGCACCCACAACACGTGCAGAGAGTGTGTCTTAGCGCTCTGTATAAGAAGCACTCTCCAACAAGCACATAATGTTGCTCAACTCTCCTTAGAATGAAAGGCACATCCGCACCATCCAATGCCCAGATGCTATCACCAACAAGCAAGCCTGCGCGCGCCACGCCAATTGAGCGTCGTGTCTGAAACATCGTTTTCCCATCTCCAAGCACCCTCTTCATGTCTCTGCTAAATTCGTCGAATATGGTACTGGCTACACTGGGCGTATGCTGACATATTGGCTTCGCTATAAAGTGTTTGGCGCATGTAAAGCACAGGCGACGCTTACCGAAGGCTTGTGGGTGAGTTTTAGGCAGATGGGAAATTTGGTGGTTGGAGCGTACACCGATTATGTTGCTGATTGTGTCGAGGCTATGGGCGCGAACGCGCAAGCAAGGCCACGTTGGCGACATAGAGAGTGAGGGGTCACCCGTTCTTTTCTTCCACTCGGCTAGTGAATATTTATGGATTCTTGTTTCGCGGTCTTCGATCGCAAAGTGGAAGTCCGAGGCATGTATTCGTGTGAGGGATAGTGCTGTGCCTTCGAGGTTCATCATGGGGTTGTATTTGGTACTAGTTGCCTTCGTCTCGTTGAGCCAGAGTACAAAGAACTGCAACCAAGCTGCCGTTGACATGGCGTGATTGTCGATAGAAAGATAAGCCAGGAATCGTTGCAATAATTCATTTGACTCTTCTAAAGCCGGATCGCAGGATTGCAACAATGGGGTAGACCAGTTAGAGGAAAGAACATCTAGCTCGGAATTACTGAACTGTGCTGGTAATGGATCATATCCGGCTTTTATGTCCCATTGAGGGACCCAACTGGGTATATTACAGGTTTTCGGAGCTGATTGCTGGCTGGTGGCGTACTTCAGAACTCGGAGATTTCCTTCGACCTGGCTTAGATGTATAGCAAGCTTAGTATATACTTCCTCGACAGTCAAAGAGTAATCAACAGGAAAACTACTTTGGAAGTCTTGATGGACCAGACCGAGAACTGCAAACACTTTGTCCCTTGGATCTGTCGAGGAGCAATTCCTGCTTTTATGAAGAACAGACAGTGTATCTCGTTCAGGTTGGCTGGCTGGCAGCCAACGCAACGCACTGGGCGGTTCGATGGACAAATTTTTACAGAGCATGAGCAATTTGCTGATGGATTCCAAGGTCCATTGAGCCGTCTTGTCGCCAGCTGTTATTGTCGCAAGTCTTGCCAAAGCAATTTCTTGAAGAACCCACACTCGATCTAACCAACGATGATCTAAGAAGTTCTTGATTACAACGTTGATGCGATCTCGCCTGACCTGAGCGAAAGCGTCGGTGTTGCCGTTGAGGTAGTCCAGCACTCTATCAGTGGCTTCGTTTCCAGGGCCGAGGTAGATGACGACCTGAGAGGCGTTCGCGAAAATGGTACCCATGAATCCAACCTGATGATTCCGTTCTTGAATATTGCTCTGATCGATACAGATGGCGTCCACCCAGAGATATCTATTCCGACCTTGCCATCGAAGGCGTCGCAGAGCTGCTTCGCATGTCTTAGTAACAAAGACCACCCCTCCGCGGCAATGTACTGTTTGCGAGAGCGAGTCGTCACCATCCTGAGTCGCCCATGCATATGAAATTGCTTCGTATGGTGGGTGATCAGCAATGTTGACGTGCATTAGGTCTACCACGACATCATCTGCTGGCCGTCCGGGGAACAAAATACATAATCTAATTTCTTGACCAAGTGCGTAATTTAGGTGGGCATATTCATACGGCGCATTGTGGGGGCGTTGTGGGTCAGAGTTTTGGTCCGGGATGCTGTCAAACTGAGTTTCTCCACATGCCAGACAGCATCGCAGGTTGTCAAAGACCTGAACATCATGGTGCCGACATGGCATCGTGGGATGTGGTGTTGGTGCGTTGGGATCGTGTAATCCACAAGAGCTGAGTGTCGCTCTCGTTTTGGGAGCTGCAGGTGCCCAAGAAACCTCGGCATCATTCTAAAGCTCCAAATAGCCAATCAGATTTCTAGACTTCAAGCCTACTTCGTATTCCGCATTCAGGCCAGCTTCTCTGCAGATTGCATGCGTTTGTCGTTCAGAGGCTTGTGATGTGTATACATAAAGTAGTTCAGTTCAATTGGTCTCATTTCTATCTTGTTGGTTGGGCTGATGCGTACCTCCCAGAGTAAATATTCCAAAGGCTGTTCGTAATGTCGGTTGAAAAAGGATGTAATGGCGTCGAGCGAAGCTTCGAAGTAAGGTTTGATGGTACAGCTGGTGTTGAGTATATCAGGTCGGATTTAGGCCCTAACGCCGGGCGTGAATCAGACGATAGCTCAGTACAACTCGCCAAGCTGTCAATAATCCATTCCAACGCTGCTTTAAGCATCCCCACGCGTCTGAACGCGCGACCAAGCCAACCATGAACTCGTCACAGCTCCCGCTACACCATCTTCCGCCCCAAGCACTCCACCTGCACCAGATCACCCCGGGTCTGCAGCCCCTTGAGGACATCTCGCCACAGGCGAACGAGGCCTTCTTCCAGCACAGATACGCCCAGCAACTACAGGGAAGCAATCCACATACGCTACATTTCCAAGGCCATGGCTTGCAGCAGGGTGGGCAACCACCCTTTGAAGGCTTTCCGGGCGGATATGCGAGGTTTGAATTGAACCCGCCCAATCCGCCTCCGCCACCACCACAGCATCAGATCCAGGGACCGCCCCCCCGAGCCCCAGTCGCGTCCCAAATTCAACGGCCGCCACATTTGCACGACTTGGAACAGAGGAATGCATTTGTACAACCACAGGGACAGCCAGAAGTGCAGGAGCAACCCCAGGAAGGCGACGATGCACCCGTGTCGAATCATGGTCAGTTCGAGGGACTGAAGCTAATTCCTACCCCACCAGACCTGGACGCTTGGAGGGCAAAACTATTCCATGTAGACGATACGATCACGTTGAACGAGGAAGAGTATGTTTCCCTCTCTTACTAGCAGCTCGTCCCATATTTGGTGCTGACATGTGCGTTGCAGGTTTCAGACCTACTTCCCACACGTCGACAACGTCTACTCGCACCGCTCGACACAACGACACAAGCGCAAGCGTTTCGTATCCCACTATTGGGACTGCAGACTCAAAGGACGGCCACCGGGCACTAAGAAGTCAACAGACCCAGAGAAGAAGAAAAGGAAGCGTGTGGCGCGTGAGCGGGATCTCTGCGATGTGAAGATCAAGATCACCGAATACTTTGATGGTGCGGAGCTTACAGAGCAAACGGGCCTACAGCCGCCACGAGAGACGCATCCTGTATTTGAACAGTCCGGTAATGGAGGTCAATACTTTGGTCAAAATGGCGGAGGAGCATGGCCTATGCCACCTGGCATGAACATGCGACAAGCGTCTGGTGGCAATGCACGGCCAAGCAAGTTCTATACCATACAAAGAGTGAATGGAAACGGCGGAAACGGGAAAGGCGATGGCGTCGCAGGCCCGCATAAACATACGCTGGAAGAGAGTGATCGTGTGAAGAAGAACAGCGTGCAGCGGTGGTTGATGAAAAATGAGCGAGAAAAGAAGAAAGCACAGGTATGTTTGCCGCTCATACGCCCCATCTCAGTCTCGTACATTTTCTACAGCCATATATGTTCTCGGACTATCATAGCTGTGATTTGCTTGATCTGTCCCCTGCAGAACGCGTTCGCTTTATAGCAGCACCGAGGCACTGCATGGCGCCCGCGTTAACAACTGCCAATCATGTCCATCACGTCATGTTGATGCGGGTTACTTCCGAGTATTCGCGGTATGCGCAACATCTGTAGCATGATGTGCGGTGCTGTTCACCTTTTTTCTTCTTACTATGTTTTTGGCTCCACGCACCCTCCCTGCAGTTACGCAAATCTTCTTCTCCCGAACTCGCCTTTGCACACATACATCTCTTTTTCAAGATCATATAAGAGCTGCTCCTATTTCATACTCGGAAAAGCTCAGCATACCTATACGCTTCAAGATGACTGATACAAACCAGGGCGGCGATCCTACCAAGAAGACATACCACAAGAAGGCAACAGGCAACGCCCTTGTCACAGTCAAAAATCACTCCAAAGAAGATGACCTGAAGCTATTTGGCAGCTGCTTCTGGTAAGCTCACCACCTCTCCAACAACTCTCCAGCTGTCAACACCATCACGCCTCATGACGTCACCACACTGACTATTACCTTAGCCCCTTCGTCCAACGCGTGTGGATATCCCTCGAACACAAGAAAATTCCATACCAGTACATAGAAGTAGATCCCTACAAAAAGCCGCAATCCCTCCTCGACATCAATCCCCGCGGCCTCGTTCCCGCCATCCGCCACGGCCCAACATGGTCAACGCACGAATCCACAGTCATAATGGAGTATCTAGAAGACCTGCAAACGGGCCCTGCCATTCTACCACCTAACCCGCAGACCCGTGCGACGTGCCGCCTCTGGACCGACCACATCAATCGCCACATTGTGCCCACGTTCTACCGCCTCCTCCAAGCACAAGACCCCCAGGACCAAGTCTCCCACGCGACCGAGCTGCGCACCGAAATAGGTAAATTGGTCGATGTAGCGGATCCGACGGGTCCGTTTTTCCTAGGCCGCGAGTTCGGCTTCGTGGATGTGCAGATGGCGCCTTGGGTGGTGCGGTTGAAGAAGGTGCTAGGCCCGTATCGTGGGTGGCCGGAGGCGGAGGAAGGTAGTCGGTGGAAGAAGTGGGTGGATGCGATTGAAAACGAGCCGAGTGTAAGGAGCACGACAAGCGATGATGGGCTGTATTTGGATAGTTACGAGCGGTATGCGGAGAATCGGCCGGGGACTAGCCAGGTGGCTAATGCAGTGAATTCAGGGAGAGGTTTGCCATGAAGAGTAGAGACGTTAGTCTGGACCTGGAGATATGAGGAGTGCTGTTTGGAAGAAGTAATTGTCGCGCGAGCAAGGATAGAATGGAAGTTGCGATTCCATTCCATATGCCCATATTTGGTGCAGATCAACTTATGCGTCTACGTCTGGATGCTCAATATATGTCGACTTCTATCCCTCTAGAATTTTAAATGCCTCAAAGCATCCAATAAAGGGCCAGCAGTCGCAATCACGATAATCCCCTTGAATTCCTCTATCTGATCTTCTTTCATCGCAGCAATATCATACTTCTCCCCGCTTGCAGAAAACAAGATATCCATCTTCTAGCTACACGTACACTACTCCCCATCCCTCTTCTTCCCCGGAAAACGTATATGATGACCTAGGCTACTATCCAGCCACGCAGCAGTAAACATTCGGAATGACGAACTATCTCACATGGATGTCGCAGCCGTTGGCTCCAAGGTAAACGTGCGCACTGGCGCTTCCCCACGTGCCGTAGAAGCTGACCGATACGAATTGCTATGCTCCTGAGCGGCAATAGGTATTCACGCAACAGACGTGTTTTCCGTGTGTTCGGGGCTTGTTCTGCAGTGGGGAGGTGTCGAGGTAAGGGAGCGTACTGTGGGTTTGATCTCGTCGTAGGACGTGTCCCTGGCGGTTCTACCGTGCCCCTTCAAATGGTGTACGGGAAGATGCGCTATACATTTCCCTTAGCCTCGTTTGCTTATAATACTTCGACTAGCAATACAGACGCAGCCGCTCGGTGATTGATGACATTTTCGGATCAGATGTCACTAGACTGTTCAAATATTCAACACGTCGCAGTCACGAGACGGCATCACGGGTGGGCTTTGTCTTGAGATAATTTAGCCGTGTTTCTAGGGGAAAGGTATTCTGGGCGTAAAGTTGTCAAAATATTACCCTAGGGAAGCGGTGCATAAAGTAGTGACTGGGCTATCATCCAGACGCATATGCTTGAGTTGGGTACAGTGGTTCGATGAGGTTTACCAAAATACAAACATTCAAAATTTGCATTGATTCTCATTTAGCGCTGATGCTCGTGGCATTCAAGTACTATATAATTCATTAGGAGCTCATCGCTCATACCCTCTATAAGAGACAATCGTCAGCTTTTGGCCTCAAACAGAGAGAGCCTATCACGCCCCAATGCCCAGCCCATGCCATGACAAAGAAGCATTATCAGAAAAAAGTCGACAGCCACCACTATGACTCCCCAGGCAGCAAGTTGCTCTTGACTGCGAACATCTTCGTGCTGACACCCGCCGTGAAGCCGTCCACCTGCCTAGCGTACTGCTCCACTTGCCGTGAATTGAGCAGCGTCTCCAACCTGCTGGGCTCTTGGGGGAGCTTGAACAGCCTTTGCCACTCGTCCTCGGGGAGCAGGGGCTGTTTTGATGCTGTCCTTGCAGCGTTTTCTGCCTTACGCTTCTGTTGCCAAGCTGTGATCTTTGCCTGCTCTCTTGCAAGCGACCTCTGGTAGTATTGATGGTTGTTCAATTCTGTGTGGTGGTTCTCAATGCTCTCGAGCAGAAGATCGCACGTCTTCTCGAGGAAGGGGTCGATGGAAAGATCGAGAGAGTCGTAGTTGGGAAAGAAGGGCGGTTCTGGAGTGTTAGGATCCTGCTGCAGAGCTGCAAGGTTCGGTGGAAATGAAAGCTCTTCTTTAGGAGCGTCCGAAGGTAGCTGATGAAGGAGGGAGGTGAGGAGGTGGGAGTTGTGGATGGTAACAGGGAGCTCGATTAGGATGTCATGGTACCGGAGGCCGCTCTTTTGCAAACTGCGACCATTAGTCTAAGTCCGAAATCATTAACAAGGCACGCATACCTATCGGTCGTGAACTTATTTTCCTTATACGCCGCAACAAAGGCAGGCGAGAGCCTATAAGCGCGCAAGCTCAGGGCACCCTGGGAGCTCCTGCTTACGTCGTGGACTAAGGCCACCGCCCGCTCGTTTGCATCTTTCTGGTAGAAGAATTGGTTCTCAATGGTCTGCAAGTTGACGAAGTTGCCCATGCTTGTGCTCGTATACCAGCCAACGTTGTTCGCATCCACGTTGACCTCTCTCAAGAACTTGATCATTTCGTTCTGGTACGCTACATTTGCCTTCTGACGGGGCGCGGCCGCAGCGACGTTCGCGTTGTTATCGCGATGGTCGTCGGAAGCGGGAGTATCGATGGCAGGGAACGGGAAACAGGACGTCACTTCGAGAAGTCCAGGTTGGGTGGAAGATTCCATTCCAACAATAGATCCGGTCGCGACGGTGGGGAATGTTTTGGCCGCATGATTAACGAGCTTCATCACAACCTGCGAGAGTCAGAGGGACTGGTGGGGTAAATGTTCAGCACGCGGAGTTGACCTACCAAGGCTTCCACCTGCACCGCCTTGATGGGCGAGTCCTTCAGCGCGTCGGCCATATTCCAAAGCGTCGAGAAGGTGGGTGGTTATGGTGGGGCTGCGCAGAACGGGCGTGATGGAGTCGTCGCGAATTTCGCTATTCGCAAGTGCGATCTTGCCCTGAGTTATCGCGCTAATACGGAATAGGCATAGTCATCCCCTCACGCATGTATGAAGACCACGACGCGACTCGACGTAACAGGAACTGCAACCAGAAGCATGCATTGTTCCTAGCTTCACGAATCTTCCTTCGAGGGTTTTTGCGTCTATTCGAACGGTTTGATCATGCCATCTATTAGTGCCAGGATGCTTACGAGCATGCTGACTAGCATCCAACGTTCCAAATGAGACCATGTAGCATGCTTTCAAATTTAGATATTTATCTTTGCTATGAATAGAACCTTACGAAGCCTTTGGAATGTAGGGATTACACAAGCATTCGCTGCAATTATCCAGATGGCTACAATGATGCAATGGATGCTGGTCGCTGTGAAATTAGAGCCACTCCATGACTTGGGATTGACCATATTAAAGCCGACAAAACACATGGGAGTGATTCTGCACTACGCGCAGGCTTAGCATCTTCATTCTCTTATGACCTTGCCACAACTAAACTAGTCGCTAATGGACCAAGAGCCAACTCGCCGTTTCATAGAAATCACATAATCTCAAACTTCGTCTAACCCATGTCGCCAATGGCCATTACAAAACTCGCTTGTGTCCTCTCTTCGCCTTTGTGGAGGTTGCAAAGTCGTGCCATATGTGCATGTGCGGAAAAACCAGCGTAGCCACCTTGGAATCATCTCGATAGTCCTCTGACTGGATAGCCATTCCCTCCCAACAACAACTGGCCAAAAACTTCTACTGTAACAGATGGCAATCAAGTCCACTGGACCGATCACTGGGTCAAGATCACAGCAGCGGTCACTAGCCTATCACATTACGATGGCCGTTCGCAGTTGTCGTCGGCTATGCTTCCGGTACTAAGCGAGGGGTCGACAGGCCGGTTGACCGACCAAGTGATTTGGTGAGAAGTAACTCATTGGCGACCGTTTCCTTGGACTCGTTGGGAGATGTTGGTACTCGTGTCGTTTAGGCCTCTATCAGCTCTCGCGTCGTGGTGTGAAGCAAACTTAGCGGGGATTGGATCCGAGATATATGGAAGGATCCCACTTAGCATGCAAAGATTAGGTATCGTGGCAAGATCTTGATGGCCAGCGACAAGCTTGGAGAAGGCGCCACGTAAAACCGCAACACCCCTTGCCCCATCTTCCTGCATGAGGATCTCGGCTCTTTCTCATGAGCAAGAACGAGTGTGGCATCTGATCGGCAGCCTCGGAGACGTCAAGCTCGCATATGCTGTGTTCTCCCAAACCGCGCCTGATCCGCCTACCATAAGCGCCTGTCGCTTCGCACAACATTGCGCATCGCAACACATAGCCCCACCTCATCTTGCGAAGAAGCACACAGACCGCATGTTCGCGCCACTGTTCGCTGCCGAAACGCCTGTCGTCACCCTCGCTTCCAGCAATTGCTATCCTGTATATCATTCGAATACACGCGTAGTACAACCTACCACCCGGGCGCTGTGATCAGCATCGTTTGCCGGGCGAGATGTCGCGTCCAGCGACCCAACGAAGCGGATATTCTCCGAGCCATTGTGTTTCATCTATAATCTGGAGGCGCGACATTCCCTTTTACGCGATACCACCAGGCAAGTCTCGGGAGCTACCCAAGCCCCGTAAAAGCCGCCCGCCTATCTTCGTTTGTGTGTGGAGATTGCGTGCAACTCAGGACATGTACTTCCAGCTTCAGTCCTGAGAAAGGTGGAGCGTGAGGTTGGGGGTGGCACCAGAGGAGCGGTGAGGGTGGATGCACATCTGGAGTGTTGTTGGTCTATACGTGCTGATACAGTGGAGCGACAACCGTTATTGGACAGGAGGTCGAGCTAGCAATACGCACCAGGTCGGTCGCTACGTGTGTGGGTTTGAAGTCAGACTTAGGTGGCGATTAGTGATTCGCTGCTGCCAGTTGCCACAGCAGTAGTGTGACAAATGTGACCTTGAATTGAAGATAGAGGTGGACACCATCCTGTGGTATTCTGTAGTATGACTCCAGGACTGTTGAATCAAATGCGACTATCGTAGATGAACTCGAGAAGCATGGCCAGGGCGAGACTGTAAAATTAGATTGCGTTCATTCTAATTCCCTCCAAGTTCCATCAAACCATAGCAGCTGTGTGCCGCGGCACAAACGCATCCAACACCTTCGCTACATGCCCAAACCATCGAGTATAAGTCGCGAGAAAGAATCCACCGAGTGGAAAGTACAGAACACGCCGATCACGAGACGTGAAGGAACGTGGTAAGAAAGTAGAAGGGAACCGGGGGATATCTTGCTGTCTGATGCTGTCGTTACCCATGCAGAAGAAACAAGCGCAAGTGAAGGAACAGGGTGTGGTATGATTGCTTTGAGATTAGAATATAAAGCCTTTTCGAGCGAAAGAAACAAGTGGACTGGTCGAAATCAGGCAAAGTAGAGGGAATCTGGGGGAAGATGCAATGACAAGAAATAACCATTCGATACTGTTACATAGACAGAAGCAATCGGGTCTGATGAATCAGGGGGAAGTAGTCATGGCTTGTCAAGCTAATTGCTTTTGCGGCTGTGGGTGCTGCAGCTGATGCGGAATAGACTGGCGAGTAAGTCGTGCTCGCGTACTTGTGATCCCAAGAATGGACCATCACAAGTTGTAATATGGGAAAGGTTTTGTGATGAGTTCAGCGACCAAAGCGATGTGCTATGAACTCCTGCTCACTCTCCAAGACAGACAAGCCATGTCGCAGATGCGAGCGATGACTTGTTGCGTACCGCTTCGACACTCGTGACTGATGAAGGTCATTGCGACGTTGAGTTTAGCAATGTCGTTCTCGGGGTCGTGATTCATTGGCATAGGGACCGCATCGGGGAAGCCGCGGACGCGGTTACCAAGTTGTCGTGCGAGTGCGATGGAATAGATAGCATCGCGAACCTCTCGTGCCTTGAGGACATTCCGCATCCTACCAAGAGCTACCTCAGCGATTCCATCGGCTGTAGCCTCAGTGCCCGCATGTACCACGAATTCGCCTAGCTGATCCCAGAAGGCGATCTTGTCCTTCTGCTCTTCTGAAAGCTCGGTAGGGTACGATAGCTGGCGTAGTGGGTTCGACTCCAGGCTTTGATTGGTCAAGAGCGCCTCCAAGACATCGAACCGTGCTCGAGCCTCCTTCAATGCGATATCTTCGTGCTCAGCGTTCGCCGGAGTGGATTCGCTGGCGCCGTTCAACGAGATTCTGCACGTGCCTAGCAAATGCCAGATCAACCTCGCTTCCTGACTAAAGACCTGGCTGACGTCGGCGGCGCCAGTCTTGAACTTGACAGTTTCGGTGAAAAAATGCGCCTCCTCATGCAGGTTCTGGTCGGTGAAGACCCGGTGTAAAGCATTGTTCATGGTCGAATACCAATTTGTCTCCAACATCAGATCGAGGCCCATACAGTAATCTTTGCTGAACATGACTGAAAATTCATCGTCGAGCTCAGGAGAAAAGGCTCCGTGACGAGATGGCACTTCTGGTGGGTTATATCCACAGATAGAGAATATCTCATCGATTCTCACTGGTCGCCCTATTCATGTGTCAGAAAAGACGCCGAGACGAAACGCTTGAAGCTTTACAGTCTGGGGCCTCACCTTTCAGAACCGGTGGCTCAGAAGGGGCAGATGAGTAAGGACTGCCCCGGAGCCCCGGTTGGAGCGCATGTGCGCCGTTGTAGGACGGTTGTCCATTCATTGCTGGGTCTGTCGCAGCGAGTGCAGGGTCGATGGCGGAGTTGTTGAAGTTCTCGTGCTGCGAATGTGTTGAGCTGGCCGTCGACGCTGCGGGCGCGTAGCCGGCGGAGGCTGCCGGCGCGTAACCCTGGGGCACTTGTGGGCTGTACGATGCAGAGGCAGGTGGTGAGGAGGCAGATACGGCGGGCTGGTGTGGTGTCGAGTTGGGTGCGGGTTGAATCTGCGCGGGTCCCGGCTGTTGCTTGAAGATGGGGTCGTAACCCATACACTCGCGCTTGCTTTTCTGGCAATTGCGGCAGACGGGGTGGGCTTCGTCGCACTATTCGAAGAGTGTTAGCGGAAGCGTGCGGAGAGGTGAGGTCGGATTAGAGGAGGTAGATAGTTTGGATCGCTCGCTTCATGGTGGCTCGGTTACTGACAACACCGCGGTCTTGAGGGTGCGTGCCCTCGCCTTCTGCACGCGCAACACGTCGCGTCTGCGCATCGCGCACCATTGGACTCTGCACTTACCTTTATTCTTCTCTTGCGACACGTCAGACAACCGGTCTTGGTGCGCCTCTTGATCTCCTTCTTATGGCGACCGCCCGACAGAATCCTCTGCTCCCCGGGCTGGGGCGGCAGCTGGTAGCGCATAGCGAGATGCTGCGAGCCCATGGGCATGGGCTGGCCCGGCGGTGGATGTCCTGGATGCACGTAGTACTGCGGCATTCCGTGCTGGGGCGGCGGCAGCGGCGAGCCCATGGGTTGGCCTGGCTGAGGCTGCTGCTGCTGCTGTTGTTGTTGCTGGCCATCGACACGTATGGGGGGGAGGTTGAGCGGCGGCAGGTTCATGTTGGCGCCCTGGGGCGAGCGGTAGGGCTCCGCGCCCGGCTGTCCCTGCGGAGGGGGATACGTGTAGGCGGGCATCTGTGGTGAGGGATAAGAATGGCTGGGCGACGGGTAGGAGGGATTTTGTCGGGCGTGGTGGTCGGCCATATTATTGGACTGCACCAGGTGCGACGGCGCAGGCGGATACGGCGCAGAGAAGGACATCTATGTCGTCCTACGCACTGAGGCAGGCACACCCTAGACGTGGGCCGCTGCGCGAAGCTGTGCTGCCTTTCGCAGAGGGCTCGCTCAAGCGAGAGAGTTAGTTAAAGTCTTGGGAGGCGTGATCGATTGATTTGGCGAGCTAGGAGCCAGGGGTGCTTTGTCGGCGCCTTGCGCCAGGGCCGAGGCGCAAGCTGCAAGGTGTATGCGGGCGCTGTAGCACTGGAGCACTGGAGCACTGGAGCACTGGAGCGGCGAGGTGCGCGCGCGGATCCCCTGGTGAGCGGCGGTGGAAGTGGAGAGGTGAAAGAGTGGAAGAACGCGTGGGAATTGGCGCGCCGGCGAGGGAGTAGATGCAGCGATGCAGCTATCGGCCAGGGAAGGAGCCGTGGCGGTGCGACAAAATTGACCGCGGGCCAACCTACGCTAGAAAGTACGTAGAGTCTCCCTCGCCTCGCTACGCCCTGGGACAGAATTTGGGAGCGTGCGTGCTCTGACGTTTCCCACCTGCACAATCCCGGACGGCTGCTGGCTGCGCGGGCTCTAGGGCAGAATCTAGATGCGGTGTGTGCTGTGAATGGCGGCGCGAGGGCAGAGAAATTGCGGCGCTGCCGTGCTAACAATGTTTGGGTGCGTCACGTGCCGCCGTCCTGCTTCGGTAGTCCCCTGCTGCCCACAGCTAACCAGACCGTCCGCATCCTTTGGGAAGACCAACACGACCCTGGCGAGCACCCGCGGGATAGGCTAATGCTAACGTTGCGACGCAGCACCTGGGCGGCTGTCGACGACGCTCAATCATGCTGCGCTCACTGTCCCGGCCGAGTGTCTGGCTGGCTACCTGCACGACGCCAGCCTAGCTCGCTCAGCTTACGTCCGATATGCTCGGTGCTGCTATAGCTGGCCTGCCCTCGTGGGACTCGCGCCGGACACACTTCCTCCAGCCTGACCCTGGCCCGCTGGGCGGAAGCGGGAAGAGCACTGCGTAGGGACGCTTCGCTCCAACGCTTCCCACGCGCCATCGTCGAAGCTCCTCGCGCAGGACCGCTTGCCCTCGTCCTTGGATGCGGATGCATCCAGAGGGAACAGCAACATAGAGTGATTGGGCCCAGAGCCACCAAGCGCCTCTCAATCGCATCTATCGGCCCGTCCATCCTGCGCTGTGGGACTGGCACTCCCGACTGCGTACTCTGGGGCGCTGACAAGGCGTGTAAATTTCCGCTTGCGCATGCCATTTACCCGTCGAGGCCACATCTGGGAGCCAGCTTCAACCCCAGCCATCCTCACGAGGTCCGCATGAGCGTGCCAGAATCGGTGAGCCGGCGCATAAGGGCAGACCAGGTGGTGCGTATTCAGACGAACCCATCAGGCTGAGTGCTCGAAACGGCGGCCTGCGCTACGGAGGCTGTCAGCGGATGAACGCAGCGTACAGCCGTTGGGGCCGTTGCCTGACGGGCGAGTGCAACAACCGCTGTGTAGCAGAAGAATTGCCAGAAAAAGTCGCTCTTCCGGCGGCACAAGGGAGAAACAAGAGCATATGCATGGACGACGATCCGGCATCCTCGCCGTCTTGCGTCCGAACACAACTTGATTGATACATACAGTCCTGCGAATTGACTGCAGACCCGGGTACGTGTCAATCTGGCGACCTTAATGACGCCTAGTATCGAATGGGACGGTGACAGCCTGTCGGCGCAAGAGGCGCTCTGTTCCTCCGCCTTCTGTGCCACTTACGATAGCCGGATGAGCGGTCTATACAGCATTGTCAAAAGTCCTCGACCTGAATTCTGCAGCTGTGTCTGCCAGGGCACCCTTGCCTGCGGACGCGAATCTTGGAGGCACGGAAGGTTTCTAGAAGCAATCCATGGCCAAGACTAACCCACTACCGATCCAGCCTTCTATCGCTCTTCCAGAACCACGCTGTCGTTGCAAATCCCCGTTTTGTGGGCTTTTCAGAATTGTACAACAACGTAACCTGGCATGTTGTGCAGCATGACACGCAACATCATAGCAACACGGTAACGGCCTAGGCGTCGGATCTACTCCCATTCGCGGCTCGTCTCGCCATCATCACATGAGCTCCCGCACAGAAAGCCGCGTACAGGGAACAGCCTCGGAAGCCTCATGAGTTCCACACTAGCGACCCACTGCAGTCGCCACCAGCCGCTCGCCTGACCGTTGCTTCCCGCGTGGATCGCAATGGTCATCGCCAGGGTCGAAACACATGCCCGATATGCACGACAGATTGCGGAGGGATTCTCACGCAAATCAGGCGGACTTGTGGCGGAGGCTCAAGATCTCCTGCAAAAGTTTACGGAAGAACCACCCAATCGGCTGCCTCAGCATCTCTTTGCTTTTTACGGTTTGCTCGCCAACACCACCCATAAGAGATTTTCGCTAGCGCATCCCTGCTAGGTACCTCACAACACCTCGCGTTGATGATCATTAGCAAAAGTATTGTTGGTCCTAGCAATCTATCGGTGAGCAGCCACCATGCATTCTTCCTTTGAAGATTCGCCCATGGTCCATGTGCAACATCCGCTGAACACGTTTGCAAGATCAAGAGAATATGTTGCAGAAGGCTATGTACGTGTACGATGGTGAATTCGATTCATATGCATATCTACCTTCAGCAGACTGCCATTTACATGTTGTCTTCGACTGCCAACGCTGGCAAGTCTTCGCGAAGGCAACGACCAAGACGAAATACGAGACGTCAGATATGTGATCAACTTACCAAAATCGTCCGTGCTCAAGCTCCTAGGTTCAGCCTCTTCCAAAGATCCTCCGCACGGCTACTCGCTCCTTCTCAACTAGGGAAACACGGGACGAATGGGGAAGGAGCATTTTTAAAACCCTCAACCACTTCACCTGCTGTCACTTCGTGTCTCCACATGGTTGCATGAGCGCAAACGTCGTTCAGCATCCGGGCAAGTGGTGGCGGCCATGGTCGTGCGGCTGACCCCTGAACACTGCATATGGAGGCATCTCCTCTGATTCAGAACAGTCGATGCATGTGAAGCCGCAGAAGTGGATGAGACATTGCTTGATACCGAGACGCCCGTACATCATCTACGTGGAGTATGAGTACCACACTGAGGACACATGGCTAGTCCGGCAAGTGCCGAAGGCTTAGTTTCCACACAGGTCTGGCCCGATGGATGCATGCAGCTCAGATGTTCTCCAACATCGTAAGTAAGCTGGCATTGCCTCATAATCCTGCGCATATTCCGAGACAGTACACCATTCGATCTCACTACTCGTTGGTATCCTTCACGATGAGTGCTCGTTGGGTTCAATTTTATCAGATCGCGATGGTCAGCCTCCCTATCGACACGAAGTGGCAGTTCTCGCTAACGCTACATTGTGAGCTTGCGGTAACTTACGTATGTCTGACCAGACATGAGATTAACGCGGCAACCGGACCATCACGATCCTTTCCGCAGTGGTTTACGAGCAATTGTCGAATTCCCGTTGTATGGTAAACCAGTCTTCCTCGATGACTATAGTGCGCTTACTTTTAATACATATACAACAACACTTTGCCAGCTAACCCGATTTACAACAGTAAAAGATGAACCAGACTTTGCTCATCGACAATCAGGAACATCGAAGTATGACTCTAGCCAAGTCTATCATGATACCGCCTGGTGACAGCGTGAAAGTCAATTTCCCCTCATCCGACAGGTGGGTATGCTGATTGATCGAACAATGTACACTCTCTATAGAGCATTTACCGAAGCCGATCTCTAGATCCCACATAGCATATCGCTTGAACACAGATTCTTCGCGGCGAAACGGATAGTTCACTATCAAAAGTATAAAATCCGTCGTGGACTGCATTACCTCAGGACACCCAATACAATCCTTAAACGTTTCCCACCTAGAGCTATTCTTTCACCTAATGCCAGTGGTTATACATGAAATGATCATCTCGCACAGGTGTAAGAGCAAAGGGATTTTAGCCATGACAATCTTCCAATGTATATATGGAAGAAGCTTGTTCCTACCACCAGAGCTACACCCTGGTCTTGTTCACTACATATTCGTCTGACCGTCCGATCCCGCCGCTAAAAGTATCAGACCTCAGAGCAAATGTCCGTCGCGTAGAAGTAACACCCGCTACCGTAGGTGAGTACAGCTTTCTCCACACGTAAAATATATTAACATCTCGAACTAGCAACTTCTCACAATATTGTAAGCCTCTTACCGAATTGTGCCATCTTCGTTCCCACCATTGTGGTCATGATTGGTGTATAGAACCAGTGTTGAACTCTTATATGTACTAGGTTGTGGAAATCAACGCATAATGGAAGTACTATCCGACAATGGCTGTCATTCAAGCTAAGCATATGTACCCCACCAACGGGCGACACTATATTCTAGCATCGCATGCGAATCCGCCCTTGCCGCGATACAGTCAAAAAACGAATCCTTTGCGCATGAACAATCGCTTTGCAGTAGTCGGATCAGATAGCGGCTGGGGTTATTTCAGGGTTTACGGCGTATTACCAGGATGAAAGAGCATGGATCTGCAGCCGTTGGCTGAAGCGAACAAACTCAACAAGCGCGGTCGCTTAATGTCAACGTTTCGCGTGAAGGATGCAGAAGCCCGCCATTAGAATAAAGTTAGGAAAAGCTCGCTCTTTGTGGTGGCTTCCACGAACGTCTTCACGAGTACGAGTTGATAGGACCGAGATACAAAACCCAAGTAAACCCCCACTCTTTAGCGGTGATCCAATACCTCTTACTTCCGCCAAGCATCGACGTGGCCTTTGAGTTCTAAGCCGGGATGCTTTATGTCAGGTAGATTAGGAGTGGTTGATGTTGAGAAAGACTAGGTACGACGGTCGTACGTTCATCAACTGATCATAGCAGCGGCCACTTCGCTCCTTCATTACCTAAAGTAGATGTGCGGGCCTGCGTTCGTACATCTACTAAGGACGTACATGTATGCAAAAGTCTCTTAGAAAGGCAATCGCATGGCAATCGCACAATCTAGAACGCACCCTGTCTCTTTCCGGATCTCCGGAGCATCTCAACCCACAAGAAAGGTCTACATTGTGCTTTATCGGTAGCTTCGGCCATCCTTTTTTAATTGATTCTTCCAGCATAGCGGCTCTCACAGGGCATTTCGAAGAGGAGCGCGCACACATCCGTTCAACTGTATGCACTGGTGGCTGTCTATTGCAACTTGAAAGTCAGCATACACTTTTCCAAGTACCACAGTCCTCGAACGCTACCGAATATACTTTGCAGCATCGGCGTGTTCTAATCGGCCCTCGTCAAGGGCGCGTTCCAGATCTATCTACCATCTATCGATCCAATGACTGGATTGTTTGTGTGCACAATGTAACGCCAACAATCTCACGACATCATCCACGCCCAATACTTCTCTTGCCGTCAAATCTGGGGCGGAAATGCACACCAATGAGACAGCCCACGCGTGGGTCCTTCTTTCATCTTAAGGCAAGCTCCAACAGCAACCCCGGACTACCTCGTGACAGCGCTTTCCCACGTAGCATTTAGGATCAGCATCCCGGCGTCAATCCAACGCATCAGCGACGATACTGCGCGAGTAGAGCTCATTCGTAGAGCACCCTCACTGTCATGCCAAGGTCACGTTTTTATCATCGCCTCAGCGTTTCGACCCAGTCGGAAGTTCCCTGACGCTCGTCCAACACCGTCTTGATGACTTGGACGTGGGACAAAATAGATCGACCTATGGTGATCGGATATGGGTGAGGCAATTCAGATAAGACAGAGAGCAGCAGAGCTCAGGTGAAGTCGAAGTCGAAGTGGCGTTGCTCTAGTGGATCGGCAGACGGATACGCCCTTCGGAGTCGTGGAAATATCTTTACAATGCATCGAGGACGGGAGCACGGCTTCTTTGCCGTCTAGTGGTACACATTACAAGCACAATGATAAGAGTTTCGACCGAAGATGTCACAATACAAGGGTATGGGTCAAAGAGCGCACATGGTGCATGAAGTCGTAAGGGTAGAAATGGATCCGCTACTCACATGTAGGGTTTAAGGTCTTAGCTCTGGACTACGCACATTAGGCACAGTGCCAGAATCGTCCTCCGGTGTCTGCGGATGGCATAATACCAAGAAGTCTAGTTACGCCTTGTTGAGAATGGTCGGATATAGCTCACGGGGTTGGACTTCAGTGGCTTGCACCTAACCTGCCGATTCGAACAGGTGGTCGATAGCAAAGTGGCGGTTCTCCCCGATATTATTGTATACCATTAGCTAAGACGATACCTGGGAAATTGAACCCGATGCCGGAGCACTGCATGCAGAGTCATTCGGGCCAAAGTCACGAAGTGCCTCAAGATTCACCATCGATATCCGCATCCCGTATACTTGCAACGCCTTATGTTCATGATCAACACCGCCGGTTCCCAAAAGAAATTTTTGTTTAAATTACTTTCTGTAACGCATTGTCGAATACCATTTTGCGTCAAAACCCCCTCCTGGTATACATAACGACAAGAAAGCACCCAACTTTCGGACCGCTCAAAGTGGTTTAATTCTTGCCGACACCTAACAATCTCGCTTCCTACCGTGGCAGCATTCGACAAACAACCAAGGAAATTTACGGGCCGTGCGAGTCATTAGACTCTCTTGAAAGTACTTGACCCGTTGCTATATACCCACATTTACATAACATGTATATAGATTGCGCCCTCAACATCCCTAGTCTATACTTACAACTGAATAGTATGCCTCCACAACATGTACTCTACAGCTTCTCCAACCTCTTGCCTATCTATCACGAGAGCTCTTTATATGGTACAAGTCGGCGTGAAGTATATGTACGGCCGTAAAACATCACTAGTGAAAGTGGTCCTCGGAAGGAAGTTTCCCCCCATTCGCATTGAATATCGTTTCGCCTACCCGTCTCATGGACCGAAAGCTACTGCTTTCTAGGTGCAAGTGGTGACGCTAAAGGTGTGTCTACCAACCGTAAAACTTATACTAACATTCATACATACCGAGATGTCGAAAGGCTTTTATGAGGACGTCTTTGGCGCGCTCGGCCTTTGCCCATATTGTATACAAAGTTAGCATTCGGTTAACTTTCGAAAAACATGACTGAGTATGATGGGGTGTGGAAAAAGTTTGTCATTATCTCTGCATTCCCAAGTATGATGGTTGATAAAGATTTCGTACACTGCCTTTTGAGTTCGACAGGAGCGATAACTTTTTGCGCGAGGGTAATGTACGTATAGATAGTCAAGCTCCTCGAGATACGTCAACACACGGGACTTAAAGTTCTGAATGAGGGGTGAGGGTACTCTAGCTCAGTGATTCAAATCCATGCAAGATATCACCATGATTCTAAATTTTCTCTCTTTCATCCCTTGATATATAATTGATTTCTCATATCTGGACGCTATTATATTGAATACGCATCAATATGTGTAACTAGCATAAATGATACGAGACTGAAAGTTGTAGCGATTTCACCTTTGCTTTATATTACTCCCAAGGTGTGTGAAGGCAGGTAAGTTCTAGACACCTACTCCCGCTTATCTCCAAGGTCGACACTTGAAAGAGAAAAAATTCACAACATCGTATATGGCTCGTGTACACCATTGACAAGCCCACTTTTGTGAGTCTTGTTCATAATCATCCCATATGAACGCCACTTATACAGATATACGGAGAATCCTCGCAGAGGAGGCTTTCACAGCCGCATACATCTAAACCGTCCCGCTCTGTGCTGGTTACGAACTGGACTAAACAGCCGACAGATATGCAAATTACATGAAAGGCAGCTCAATACGCTCGGAATATTAACTTCAAACAGGAGTCAGCAGTTCAAAACGCCACATGCAAATGAGCCACACGAGATCCATCGTACTATTTCCAAGGGCCATCACCTATTACCAAGGTACAAATACACTCCTTTCCCCTCATACGTAGTCTACTCCCCGTCCTGCGCCTGCGCCTGCTGCTGCTGCGCAGCCTTCCACTTCTGCGCATTCGCCATAAGCCGCGCCAAATTCGCTGCACTCGTATCATCCGCAGGGAACACGTAATCCACATATTCCTCAAAGCTATCATCATCCAGCTTCCTCCTCTTCTTAACCTTTCTCGGCATCTGTTTATCTATCTTCTCTTTGTCCTCTGGCGCACCACACTCGTCTTCAAAGGACTTCCACGCGCTGAGTAGCGCAACGCGCTCCTCCTTGAGCTCGCGGTCTTTCATGCGCGCATGTGCGCGGTCGAAGATGGCACGCGCGTTGACGATGGCGGCCGGGGAAGGAGCGTGCTCTGCGTCGTCGTCGTCGGCAGGTTGGCTTGGATCCGGAACGCTGAGTTCGAACTGCGCCCAGGATGTCCATACTTTGACGTGGTCGGTCTTTTCGAGAAGGCGCTCGTACAGGGCGCGCGTGCGTTCGTATTCGCCCTCGCCCTCCTCGAAGTCGATATATGCTTTCCATAGCAGCTCTGGCATGTCTAGTTGGGGCTCCTCCACTGCGAGTTCGAAGATAGCGCGCGCTCGCTCGAGGTCGTCTAGTCCTCGTTCGAGTTCGGCGAATTTAATCCAGGTTTGGCAGTTTGCGCCATTCCATTCGATGTACTTCTGGTAGAGTTGACGGCAGCGGCCGAATTCGAAGAGTTTCATCTCCAGCTCTATGTAACCTTTGAACAGCTTGTCCTTCGGGCACATGCCTATTGATTGGCCGAGAAGCTTGCGTGCTGCTAAAAGTTGGCCCTGTCGGATTTCAAAATGCGCGGCCATCAACCATACTTTGGCGAAGGTGAAGCGCTTGTGTGGTAGTAGCCTTAAGCATTCCTGGTAAACTTGCCGTGTCCGTTCAACATCTCGTGACACCATTTCTTCATATATTGCGTAGAATAACCAGAGATAAATGTACCTTCTCCAGTGTCGCTTCTCTTGTGTTGGGGGTATTTGTGCGATAGCGCGTTCGTACACATCCCGCACTCGGTCTGGATTTCCAGATGCTTCTTCCAAGCGCGCAAAGTCAATCCACGCGTCGTAGTTCTTCGGGTTTTCCTTGATCTGCTCTTCATAGTGAACCCTCCGTTTCGATAGAATGACATCCTCAATCCCATCTCGGTCTCCGTACTGCTTTTCAAATTGGGTGAACGCTTTGTGTAAATTCACAGCCTTGGACCGTGGCATGCGATCTAGAGCAAATTTATAGATTGCTCGAGCGCGTTCCACCTCCTTGAGCTTTGCCTCAAACTTGGCGTAAGCCATGAACAGTTTCTCGTCCATAAAGTCATCGCCTAACGTCTCCACGGCGGTGCCGAAAACATCGCGCACCAAATCGCTGGTTCCATTTTCCTCTTCGAACTTGGCCCATTTGATCCAGTTCTTCGGCTCTGGGTGCACAACGGTGAAGCGCTCGAAGAGAGCTCGTGCCTTCTCAAACTCGCCGTGTCTCTTCTCGAGCTTGATGTACGCCGACCACGCCGCCTCCTCCGGTTCCCACTGCATCCAGCGCTCGAACACAGTACGTGCACCCTCGATATTGCCGAGCGTCTCCTCCATGTACACATACTTATACCATAGCTTGTCGACTCTCGGTAGGATGGTAACGGCGCGGTCGAACAGATTCCTAGCATGGTTGATGTTCCGGTTCTTCATCTCGGCCTCGCAATAGCGAATCCATAGCGCGACCGACGTGCTATCAACATCCAGTGCTCGCTCGAAGATAGACCTTGCGCGACGAAACTCTTTCTGCTCCAGCTCCCACTGGGCATAGCGCATCCAGTTGTTCATGTTGATCCTGTTGCGCCTCACATAGTCCTCGAACTCTTTCCGCTTCCGGCCCTGGAACTCGTGCAGTTCTTCCAGATCAGCAAAGCGCTGCGTAGGCGCCTTGAGCTTCTCATCTTGACGGTCGACGGCTTCCCGGAGCAGCTGTTCGGCGCTGATTTGGATGGGCGCGGCCGCCTTGTTCTTGACCCTTGGTGGGCCTCGTGAGCTCTCCATGATTGTGGGACTGTGGATGCAGATGCGGTCGTCAAATTCCCAGAATTAGGACGGTGAAAAGACGCGTAGCCGTGACGCGCTCGCAGCGGTCGCTAGAGAGTGTAGGTGATT
Organism: Kalmusia sp. IMI 367209; assembly: GCA_027946365.1. Lineage (NCBI taxonomy): Eukaryota > Fungi > Ascomycota > Dothideomycetes > Pleosporales > Didymosphaeriaceae > Kalmusia > Kalmusia sp. IMI 367209. Next base: position 892,575 of record JAPEUQ010000006.1, on the reverse strand, counting down.
GAGCTCGACAGCTTAGGTCACGAAATTCACCAGGGCTGGGCGGTGATAGACGGCAGAATCTCCACGCCAAGTAGCTAGCGCCTGCACGTCACTTCGGCCGCAACTCACTTTTGCCGTCGACTTCTCAACAAGCCCAAAACTCACCGTCAGCGGCTACACCGCGCCAGAGGTACGTTACAGCTTGCAATTCTGCGACCCAAGCACTCAACCACTTTTCACTAGGAGGGTTTCCTCCGGCCGGTAGTCTGTCGCCTCGTTTGCAGCAACGCATAGGCAATAGAGCGCTACCTCCACTCATTGTACGCGCGACCTTCGTACCGACGATCCTGATTTAGCATGGCGACACTCGAGCAGGAGTTGCTTGCCGACTTTGCGGACCTTGGATCCGACGAAGAGCAGGGTTTTGCCGAGGGTGGGGATGATTTGGCCGATCTCGAGAAGGATTTTGGCGGTGGCGCATCGGCCGACGATGATGGGGACGAGGCTATGGCAGATGAAGAGGCCGAATATGCAGCAAAGCAGAAGAAGCAGAAGGGGCCGGCCGACATTCGAGGCGCCGCAACATTGATCGCAAAGCTGAAGCCTATACTGGAGCAGATCGATGCTGTTAAAGATAATATGGAGGAGGTCTTGGACGGCGAGTCGATCGAGGACAATCCCGAATACCAGCTTCTCAAGGAAGCCAATGAGGACTCCACGCAGATCGACGACGAGATTACGGCCGTGCACAAGTTCATCCGCGACCACTATTCACTGCGCTTCCCATACCTCGAAGAGCTTATCAAAAACCCCGTTGACTACGCCAAGACGGTCGCTATCATCAAAAATGGCCCCCTGGACAATATTAAGGAAATCTCGCAGAGTGCAGACAACCTAGTAGGAGTGCCGCTGAAGAACATTTTGGAGGGACCTTCTCTGATGGTCGTCACTGTCGAAGCTTCACGAGCAGCTGGTCGGGACTTGAATGACGCTGAATTGAAAGCTGTGCTAGATGCTTGCTCTATGCTACTGCATCTAGACAAGGCTAAGGTCATCCTCACCGAGTATGTGCAGTCTCGAATGAGCGTCTTTGCGCCCAATCTCGCGACATTGATAGGTTCCTTGACCGCTGCGCAACTGATCAACTACGCTGGAGGTTTAGCCGGACTCGCAAAAACACCTGCCTGTAACATTCCGCCCCTAGGCTCTAACAAAGCGTCTGGACTTGGATTCGCAACCAACGTGGGTATCCGACATCAAGGCTTCTTGTACCACAGTCCGATGCTGCAAGCAATCCGCCAGGACCTAAAGAAGCAAGCAATGCGCATCGTATCCGCCAAAGTCATCCTAGCCGCTCGCGTCGACATGGTTCACCAATCCCCCGACGGCTCCACAGGCCAACAACTCAAAGACGAGTGCGAACGCCGCCTCGACAAGCTCACCGAGCCGCCTCCAAACAAAGGCGTGCGCGCTCTCCCAGCCCCCGACGACAAGCCCTCTCGCAAACGCGGAGGGCGCCGCGCCCGAAAGGCAAAGGAAGCCACCGCCATGACAGAAATCCGCAAAGCGCAGAACAGGATGGCCTTCGGCAAGGAAGAGCAGGAGGTCGGCTACGGCACCGGCGACTCCACGCGCGGCATGGGCATGATCGGTGCCACAGACACAGGCCGCATCCGCGCGCACCAGATCGACCCCAAGACACGCGCGAAGCTGTCCAAGAAGAACCCCGGATGGGGAGGCGACACAACGCTCGGCGCAAACACGTCGCTCAAGAGCTTCGGCGCCGGCGGAACATCAACGAGCCTCAAGGCCTCTGGACTGAGGACGGGCGGCGTGGGGCTCCCTGGCGCGGGAACGAGTTCTATTGCGTTCACGCCCGTGCAGGGGCTCGAGCTGGTGGATCCGAAGGTGCGCGAGGAGATGAATCGCAAGAGGAAGGCGGAGGAAGATCGCTGGTTCAAGGGTGGTACCTTCACGCAGCTGAATGGCACGAGCACGGCAAAGGTGGATAGTGGAGGGTTCAAGGTGCCGGCCCTGCCTACTAAGAGACAGAAGCAGTGAGGGCTGCGGCCTGGCTGAGTGACATGAGTGGAGTGTATTTGTATACTATATGCATATGGATATGCTACGGATTGGTGCGTTGCGTGGCATTCATGGCGCTTGGGGAGCGCATTAGCGATTGCATCGGGCGGCGTTTATGTGGGGGATATCGAGACCTGGCTTGTCTGGCGCAAGCAGCTTGCGCACTTTGCGAATTTCAGAATTAGATTCATGTTTACTATTTCGGCTACTTCGCTTCACGCGAATGCAGCTTCTTAAACTGCAACTTCAATGTAAAGCATTAATTCAGGGGTAGTATCAGTGTATCAGTGTATTAGAGTGCATCAGCAAGTTTATTATTCTGCGTTAGTAGTTCTTAGGTGTAGGGCATAAATGCAGTGGAGAGACCTCATCAAACAGAGACTACAAGGGCAGGTGTACTGTTGTACAAGGACACTGTCCGCGATGGAATTTCAGCCGAGCACGAGTGGACGTGACCTACCTTTACCACGTCAGCAGTAAGCCTGGCGCAGGTCAAGTATTAGCATGACTAGAGTCAACGACATTGCTCTTGTGCACGTCAGTCACCAGCAAGACGCGTAAGGGATCGCGGTGTCCAAATTTGCAATGTATCCAAAAAATTCCATTGCACCGAAGAGGTCGGAAAGTATCTACCAAAACGCCGTGTATCCAATGATCCGGGGAAAAGAGTCGACCAACAGAGTGGTATCATGAACATAGAATCAAAGTCGAAGTCCAAAGCAGAAGTCCAAAGCAGGGAGGCCACGGCGGTGGCTCTGGTACTAAGTAACGTATTAATGCAGGCAGGAAAAGCAGATGACCGCCGGTAATTAGCGGAATCTTTAGTATCCAGGGAAGCGTTGTTCACGCCTTGAGAACGCCGATATGGTACAGTGAGCGTGCCTTTGTAAAGGTCACCCTTAGTGGCGTTATTATACGGGGTGTATGTATGATGTAGGGTCCATGAGGAGGGCTATTTACGTGCGTAGGGATATTCTTGGGGCGTGGTGGAGATGGACGGCGATTCGCTCGGCGGGCGTAGTACGATTTGTGCTTCAACGTCAGGTATCGTCCATTGCACATCCATCTTCCTTGCTTCTCCACGCCCTTCTAATTGTCATCGGTGTGGCTTGGTATACGAGTACTCTTGTGATGGTGATGCTCGGGGAGAAGACCGAAGGGGCGGCGACCGACGGAGGGAAGGAGATTTTCGAACAGCATCCGAGGCTTGTATAGCAGCGCCACTAGGTGATACAGGAGTAGAATTTCCAATCAACGGGGTACCCTTGGCCGAACCGCTGCCAGGATGTTGCTGTATCGTTCGCACAGTAGATGGAGTGGCTGGAGAACGGCCGCCTTGTGGAGCTCGCGGCGTTGTGCTAGCACCACTTTCGACACTGACATGCCGAGCACGTGGTGTCGTGTGTTGACTGCCTCCACCTGTGAAACGCTGTGTATCAGAACGCGGTGTACCCTCGTGGCTGGCCCCTTCTTTTGGCCTCGATCTACTCTTGCTCGCCGAATTCGATCGACTGCGGACAGGGGCTGACTGAATATCTGCGGCCGGTGGGGCATCGGATGAGCCACCAGCAGCCCTCCTGTTCGCTTGTGGGCTGCCCTGGCTTGGCATATTTGTTTTGTCGTTCTTCTGGCTGGTACTGGGTTGTGCACCACCAGGTGTGGCAGAGACAGGTGGTTCCGGGGTCGCAACACCTCCGACACGTGGTGTACCCTCCCAACTTTTGCGTTTCATCATGCGGCCGAGTATGCCCACAAGTTCAGCTGCATCCTCGAACTCACTATCGTCCATCGCTTCTTGTGCGCGGTATACGTCCTTGATAGCACGTCGGGCCACGCGTCGAGAACCTTCGTGGTCGTGCAAGCAATCCCAAAGAAAGGCACTGTGCTCGAGAGCCACGGATAGTCTCAATGGGTGCGATCCGGGGAGAAAGGATGTGGCGTACGCTGTGGCTGTTGTAAAATAGCCTCCGGCCAGTGGGACGAAATTCAACGGCGGAAGGATGAACGATGACGGCTGAGGAATGGGTATGGGATGAAGACCTGGGGGTGCATTGGGAGGGCCGGGTGACGGTGTCCCCACTGGGCCGCCCGCTGCGTATGGGTTGGTAACGAAGGAGGTCTCCGAAACGATAGAGTCAATTGGTTCGCGCAACATAGGCTGCTTGCCCGCGCGTTTTGATGAAGGTGAAAAATTTGATGTATCGTTGCTGCGGGACTGTCCATTGCCTGTCCGCTCAGAAAGCGGTAACGGAGGTACGGCCAGGTTTCTTGGGTCTGTTGTTGTCATGTTCGTCGAGGTAACGGGTGGCTGATTGTGAAATAAGCAGAAGATGTGGTAGAAACTTGCTCGTAGCTTGACGCTGAGCACCCTACACTCTGGCCCATGTTGATTGTCCTGTGCGTACGGCAGGACGCAAAGTTCCAAGATGGAGAGGCCCTCGCGAGACAACCAGAGGATATGTTGATAGAGAGCGAGAGACGGCGTGTCGCGGCTGGTGTCAAGCTTGCGTAGCTTTCTCGCTCGAACAAGTCGGCGTGCGAGGAGGACAGACAGACCGAGGATCTGATAGAGTGAAGCAGAGAGGAGCGGGTTGCTGGCTGCTGTCTGCTTGGCTATCCGACCGAGGAATTTCTGGTCGAAGTCCAAGGTTGCCATCTCCAGCAGACTGTTGACGCGTCAGTGGTCAGTGGGTCGGTGTCGATGGAAAGAGCGAAGGTGGATGATGTTGAGGAAAGTGCACGAGAAGCACTCGAGCTGAACAGGAAGCTGCAGTCTCGAGACCCTCAAATAACGCTTCGTCCTGCTCGTTTCTTCTCCTCTCCAGCCCAACCGAAGGCGCTTCCGATGGCGTCTTTGCGAGGCTGGAGTGGAAAGAGACAAGCTAGCGTCTTGAAACCGGATAAGCAGCACTCACCATCAACAATCTCTATGGACTGTCGCGCTGTATCTCGAGACCAGACACAGTGCGACTTGGCCCAAGCTGGATCAACCGCCTTCCAACAAAGTCTCCGAGGAGATGAACGTCAAACGCCGGGCGCACTTGCAGCCAATTGATCCGTTTCAGGCAGCGGCCCCGTGCGCGGGAGCTCGTGGTGAATGGCGGTTCCCGTGACTGCCCAGCCTGCGCTAGATTTCGATGACGGAGGCTGGGTGTACAATTCCGGTTGGCCCCCGTGGATCGACTTGATTAGGCGTTGATGGTATGGTGATATGATGATATGGAGTCGTGATGGTACAAGATAAAGATACGGTGGTGTGGGCGGACCCGAGCTGGGCCGATATTATACAAACGGCCAACGCAACGCCAGGAAACTCCGCAGTGTCTGTACAACCGTCAGCCATGGGGTCCGAAGAATGAAGCACTCGACTGTGTGCGCCAGACGTACAATACTCCAGATTATCCAAAAAGGGACAAGGCAAGACAAGGTGGATGCTGGACTGGGCAGCTTTCGTCCCATTCGACGATGCGAGCCGCGGGTGAGCCAATGGCAACGCGCGATGGATGAGGCAACTCGGAAGGCTCTGCGGCGGACTAGCAAGCGTCAATCATGAGGCGGAGGATGCAGGTGGTTGGCAGGTCAGATTCGAGAGCCTCAGACAGCGCATTGCGACGTCTTCCGGCCTCGATGTCGCCCGCGCGAGGAGCTGCGACGGTATAAAAAGCGTGACGTTCGGCAGGCGGTGTAGGGCGGTCAGTGCTCGTGTTTGAAAGCTATTTCGGCCGGAGGAGCGCTCGGCACACACACACACACACACACAACCAGGGCGGGCACTTGGAATTGCGGCGCGCACGAGGCCGGGCGGTCGGGCGCGTTCGTCTTGGGCGCTCCGGCGGCTTCTTCTCCGTCCCGCGACACGATTGCCCTTGGTGTTGAGAACGAACGAGGGCGGCACAGCAATGGCGCGCGGCGACAACGACGGTGAGGAGGAAAAATTGACAGGGCGGGCGCAAAGGCAGTCGGTGCTACTATAATCCTCCATCTGCGCCCAGTCGCGTGGGACTCCGGAGTGCAGCTCCTGCGTCAATCTTGCAGCGGCGACAGCAGTTGCGTTGGTTGACGTGTCAAGCGTCCAGAGCTCCGCTAGCCACACCTGTCCCAATGCATGCCCGCTTGCCCGTTACAGGAGATAAAATGGGGCGACAGCGCTGCCAGCTGGCATCGAGGCAATGAAGTGCGGTATCGTCTTCTCCAGATCGACCAGCCATGTCGCCATCGCTCGAGGCTTGCCAGCGCGCAGCGACAGGGCTGGTCTACAGCAGTCCGGCCTGCAGCCACACATCTCCAGCCTTCAACTGGCCCGGCAGACAACATCAACTCTAGTATTCTTTTGCCGGTGTGGTCGGTATGCTGGCAACCATCCCACTTGGTTAGACATGCCAGACCGCGACCTCCCTCAGCAGCCACATAGCCAGCACATCAACTGCGGCCGCAATTTGGCGGTAGCTTCAATCTCTGGACCCCACAGTGTGGGTACCGAATGCACGCTGACAGAATGTCTCAAACTCCAGCGGGATTGAACCACCACCAAGAAAGGGCTCTTTTGCGCAGTGGTGATGGTGCGGAAGAAAAGGTCCGGTCAATTCAATGGATGCAGACTTTCACTAGGTCTTCGGACAATTGAGCAAGGAGACTTTAGACGGACGCTTGGTAAATCCGCCATCTTGTAGTATTGCAGCGGTTCGCATAAAAAAAAAACAGGTGCGTCAACTCAATCAGCGGTGAGCGGTCTCGTGTGATTGGTCGGCCGGCAGGCAAACGTCTTCGTTGGCAGCAACGGTGCACCAAGACCTTACAAACGTCTCGATCCATCTATCTTTCAAGAGATCTGACTGCGCCCGCTCGTGCATGAACGACGTGGCACGGAAACGACTCTCTTGATAGCGTTCAGCCAGCCGGGGAAATTCACTAACCGAAAGTGGGATGCATGCTTCACCAGCCAACTACGTCATTCGCTCTTTTATCCTGAGGCTGACGACCAGCTAAGTCTGACTTTCATGGCGGAAGCTCAAGTATAGATTAGAGTCACATGTTCCTATGTCATACTTGTTGAACTCTGCCCACTGCAAGAGCGGAATGCCCTGAATTTATCGGGTAAATGGTCTTCTCACATTTTCGAACTCGTAGTCTCTTACTTTGACATCCAAAAAATTTCGTGTCCGCTCGCGTCCAACTTCAAGCCTGACATGAATCCGGGAAGTGCTAATTGTACGAATGTCACTCGACGTTGATATACACACGGGGTACTTTCTGCCGCATGCCGGCGGGTAGAAGCTTCGTATGCAGGGGCAGTGGAGACAAATCACGATGTAAGTGCCGACGGCGCAAAACGAACAAACATGTCCTTGAGAAATATCAATGTTTTCAATAGCCATATTAGGGCCGTGCTGGGTATTGTAGCCTCGCTTAGATGACAGATTTCCAGATCCGTCTGCAACATACCGAGACGCCACGCGATCGTGTAACTCGAGGAATGTCGTCGCGCATTATACCTCGTAAGCAAGCGCGCTGGTGCCTAGATTTGCCGACAAAGTCCTTCTCGATTCGGAGATTTGGCGTCGACGCAAGGAGCGTCCTGCAACACCACAAGGATCCAATCTGGAAATTATACCCGCCGCTCTGTCACCAGTTGCCATATAGATGATTGTCCCCATACGTCCTTCAAATCTCAGTGACGCAGACCCGCGATAGACCTATAGTTGCAAGTGCTCGCCGTGCCTCGCAATCAAACTTCGCACTCGACTCGTTGGAGTGTCACCTATAAGATGATGACAGCTCAAGCATATAAGGCGTGGACACACGAGTCTCACCCATCGCACGAAGTCTGACTGTGTGTCCCTTTTTCTGAGCATCCTCCTCCTCCGACTACTCAGCCCCGTATCTGCTTCGAGCGCACTGTCGGGCCGGATCTCCAGTTGCTCTCCAAGACGCACTGCTCTAGAATAGGTCAGTTGCCACGTTCTCATGCCATTTTCTGCGCCCAAAACGTGCCCCGGTTGACTGTTTGAGGCAGCACCATTGCGCAAACGGCACTGAGCGGACTCGCCGTCCGTGACTAACCGTCTTCAGCTGTCCTTCAAGGCCATTTTTTACCTCCAACGTTGAATTATCTCGCAACATGTGTTTCTATCACGCATACAGCCACGCATGCGGACACACCGAGATGGTCTTCCAGAAGCACTGCGCCAGAGCCCAGATGATCCAAAACAAATGCCCGCGCGGCCAGGAAGGTATCATCCTGACGACTGTCAAAGTCGAAGATCCGTGCAACAGCTGTTCGAAGAAGGTACATTGGGCGCTGAGACTACACTCTTGTAGCAGTGGGAGTATATAATGCTAATCGCGTCTTAGTGACCGGAGTTCTGCACCATCTAGTCGTTGTTCTTCAAGAGGTGTTGATATCAATCCTTGGCAAAAGACACAACTGCTTTACTAAAAGCAGGAGATTAAGTCTTCAGGTCTTTGTGGGATGTAGAGCTAGATGTGGCTTGGTCGTAGGATGTATATGATGGGGCAAGGGGGTCCATGCGACACTGGACTGGCTGGCAGCTTGTATGTGTACCTTGCAGGCCTTTTCGTTCTCTTTCTAGATCCCCTTTCAAGATGTATTATTTCGGGTCTTTGCGTATACTTTCTTATATGGCTCTGTGCTATTCATTAAGGGAAGCCTAAACATCCGGTGTGAAGAGGAGGGGCAATGTGTAGTAAGAATTTAGCGCCTAGGAGAGAGAGAGATGTAGTCTGTTATCTTTACTTCTTTACGATTACGAACATATACCATTACTCTCTATCGCTTCCCTCTGTTTTTCAAGCAATGGGATAAGGGAGTGACTGATCAAAATCGGTGACATGAACAGATTCGACTGTAATATGCAAGATTGTAGAATACACCCGACACGTTACCTACTGAGTCATCTTTAGGCGTGCTATACAGTGCATACGGTAAATACGGCGCAAGGTGTCCAGGCCTTCGCTTGCGCCTGCCCCTGATCGCTAGGCCCCGCAAGAATAGACGACACAAGCATCCATCGGAAAATTTATCATCACGCGCTCTACAGTTATGTTACGGTCTTCCAGCCGCAGCTACCCCCAAAGAGTAGGAGATAGTTATCTATGAACCAATGACATATGGCTGTGGAATGTTTCGTACGCTTAGCTTCGGTAATAAAGACAGATCCCCACGTGCACGCAAAAGGCGTTTTCTCCACACGCCATTCCTCAGATCATCGGCGCCATCGCTAGCCGAGCTCAAACCGACTTCCTCATCGAGCGCGCAAACAGACCACCATCGCCTTTCACTGGAACAGCAAAAGTGTCCTCATGGGCATGCAAACAGCTCATGGTTCTTTCTACTATCTATAGCATCGCTCCCACGCTATTCAATGCAAAAGTTGCACGGAAATGACCTCCTAAAACAATTTAAACATCGAACCGTTTCCTCGACAGCGAAGCGAGGGGTAGATCCCCTGCCGTTAGCCTAAACCAGCACGGAGGAAAGGCCCTGTGATTGGGCAAGAGCACGCTGCATCTTTGCTTCCAGCCCGGTCACCTGCTAAAAGGCCTGCCCGGAATGCCAGTTCCCGAGCATCGGTTCGAGGGCGTCGTATGCAAGTGCAGCGGTGCTCCGTCGTTCGAGCAGGGCGGTTCATCTCGCCTGCGGGAACGGGCCCTATCGCAGGGAACAGCTGCCATGTAGATAGACTAGGGTTGCGAGAATTTAGAGGTTCCCCTGCTGCCTTCTTCCTTTCATCTATTTTCTTCGAGACTTGCGTGCGATTGCGAGACGCCGTCGAACTGTTTGTGTTGCGTCATTGCAACTTCCTTTGAGCCCTTGGACTTTAACTATCAGGCTTCTGATGCGTTGAACGTGTGCTCGCGCTTTGTTTCGAACGGGAGTAACGTTCTACCCGGATTGTTCTTGTCCGCGACTTCTCCGTGTGCGCGGTGTAACGGCGCGCAGAAGTGGTAGCCATGGGCCTTCCAGAGACTGAAGCGAATAGTCGCCCTACCGACGCCGACGAAGAAAAACATACAGCAGGCGAGGAGAAGCAAACATCAGAAACACTGGACGCGCCAAATGGGACGACACCAAGCGAGAAAGAGGTCGGAGCAGAACAGGCTAGAGCAGAGGAGGCCAGTGGAGAGCAAGCTGGTAGTCAGGCTGAGCAGCCACTGCGTGAAAAGGAGGCTACTGGTGGAGCTGTACAAGAGGTAGACGGGGCGAAGGCGCCTTCACAAACTGCCGATGCGGAGCAGCAGGACGGACAGGAAGACGAATCGAAATATTTGTCTGGATTCAAACTCGGCGTTCTCTCCCTAGGCCTGTGTCTTACAACCTTTGTCATCGCCCTGGACAACACCATCATAGCCACTGCAATTCCCAAGATCACCACCGTATTCAACAGTCTGAATGATGTCGGTTGGTACGGATCTTCGTACTTGCTAACTACCTGTACGTACAAAGTTGGACGCGTCTTCTTAGCGAACGAAAGATTCCCTCACCTATGAGATATTCACAAGGTACCAATCCCCACTTTTGGACATCCACTGACTTTGTGCCCATTCCTTAGGTTCACTTCAACCTTCTTTCGGGAAAATCTACACGTACTTCGACGTCAAGTACACTTATCTCTTTGCACTAGTTCTTTTCGAGGTCGGATCTGTCATCTGCGCCGCAGCCACCAGTAGCCCGATGTTCATCGTAGGAAGAGCCGTCGCAGGAGCCGGTGCCGCAGCGCTCTTCTCAGGAGGCATGACTATCATTGGTTATGCGGTGCCTCTTCGCAAACGTGCCATCTACATTGCGGCTCTGTCCTCCATGTTCGGTATTGCTAGTGTAGTCGGACCGCTGCTTGGAGGCGCCCTTACCGACAATGTCTCCTGGCGATGGTGCTTCTGGATAAACCTACCATTTGGGGCCGTTTCCCTCGCCGTCGTGTTCTTCTTTTTCTCGAACCCTGAGCGCCAGTACAGCCACATTCCATTCAAGAAGCGGATCCAAGAGGTTGATCTGGTGGGAGCCGTATTCCTCATCTGCGCCATCGTATGCTTGTTGCTTGCCCTACAATGGGGCGGGCAGGTCTATCCATGGAAGGACTCTAAAGTCTGGGGGAACCTGCTAGGTTTCGGTCTGATCATTGCCGTGTTCATCGGCATCCAAATCTGGCAGAAAGATCGAGCGACCATCCCGTTGCGCGTTATAAAACAGCGAACTGTCCTGGTCAGCTGCATCTTCACGGCTTTCTTATCCATGGCTTTATATACGTAAGCTATCCTCCTCTCCCCAATACGCCAACGCTTTCATCTTCCCTCTAACATCCCATCAGCCACATCTTCTACCTCCCCTTCTACTTCCAAGCCTCGAAAGGCACCTCGGCCGAAGGCTCCGGCATCCGCACCATCGCCTACCTCTGCAGCATCACCCTCTCCTCCATCGTCATCGGCGGCCTCATCACCGTAATCGGCTCCTACGCGCCCTTCATGTGGGCCGGCAGCGCCATCTTCACCATCGGCGCAGGCATGCTGTACACGCTCAAAGTCAGCTCCCCAGCCGGCGAATGGATCGGCTACCAGGTGCTCGCCGGGCTCGGTGCAGGCGCCAGTGTGCAGATCCCTTTCGTTGCAGTGCAAGTCGTCACATCGGAGAAGGACATGCCCACTGCCAACGCGCTCGTCATGTTTTTCAACTCGCTGGGCGGCGCCATCGCTATCTCGATTGCGCAAAACATCTTCATCAATAGCCTGGCGAAGGAGATTCCGAAGTATGCGCCGGGTGTGGATCCAAGGATTGTAATCAATGCCGGAGCAACGTACGTTAGGTACGTAGTGCCGGTGCAGTTTTTGAAGGGGGTGTTGGAGGCATATACGAAGGCTATTACGACGGCGTTGGTGTTGAGTATTGCGACGGCGGTTATTGCGTGTTTGGTGAGCTTTGGAATGGAGCGGAAGAGTATTAAGGGGAAGAAAATAATTCCGGGTGGTGGGGCTTAGGGTTAGGGTCGGGATAGAGATAGAATGGGAGGATGGTTTGCATAGCGTTGCGTGTACATAAAACTAATAGACCACTTACATTCATGGGTTTAGCTATCGTGAACGTGGCCAGAGTATTGTGTCGTTTGATCTTTGTACAGTCTGTCTCTGAGCTGCAGTATTAGGACAAAAATCCGAGAATGCATTCTCAGCTGGGACCCTGGGATACATAATATGAAAGTAGATAATTGCTTAGAAGTCTTTATCCTCTGACTATATATGTTGCCGCATAACTCACAATATCTGATATCGTGACCTACCAAAGAGCAAACCTAATTTGGACTGCTGATTATACATTGATGTGAAGATGAATATCTCTGAACTCACACGATGTGTTACCTCGTGATACGCTGACAGGGGCAGATTGTACAATGACTAATGATCTAGTCCGAAAACCGCTCCTGAAAAAGATCTAGGGGACTACGCTCCCGTTCCTTCCTGGCTGATATCAGGTCCGTCTCCTTTAGAGAGGCATCTACCTACACGACCGAGTAATTCTCCTTGCTAGCCCCTCCTCCTGACAGCCTTCTCTATATCCCTGACAACCGCCTTCCTAATCGTGTTCTTCCCCCATGGAGTCAGCTCTTCAACCGGCATCATACACTTATCCTCCTTGCCACGCGACTCCGCACAAATCCTCTCCATAAGCGCCATCCTAAAACCCAACAACCTACCCTCCCCACTTTGCCCTCTCATCCCATCCCCTGGCAGATTATTCGGCCCCGTTTTAAGAGCGCTCATGCCAGGCGGAAGCGTCAGGTTGCGCCGCTCCTCCATGCGCTTGTCGAGGTTCGTAGCGTCCTCGAGGAGCGAGCAAGCGTGCATATAGGCCGCGTAATCTGCTTGGGATTGTGTGAGGGAGTATTTTTGCTTCAGCAGAGAGACACTGCGGGCGAGAGAAGCAATTTTGTGTGCTTCGGTGCGGATCCAGCTTTCGCGGAGGGCCTTTTGGGCATCAATGCGGGCACGAGATTCGGGACTGGGTTTACAGACGAGCTGTGCTACCGGAAGAGGAGGTAGAAGGAGAGAGTTGTGGTCTTGCGAGGTTGAAGGTGCAAAGTGTGTGAAGCGATGGTTCTGGGGTCCCTCTGGATGGCGCGGCGTAATCGGTGTGGCAGCCTTGCGTCTGTGTGGTGTAAAGCCCGGCGTGACCGGAGGGAGTGGACGACGGCGGTCTACGAAGGGATCGCTGATATCGCTCATGTCGAACGGTGAGTAGCTCTTAGCGGTGCTCTGCGTGTATGAGAACGGAATTGCAGCAGGTGACGCCATAGCTGTAGTCCTCGGGGTTGGGCCGTTATGCCACTGTGCATTCTGGGTCTGATTTGATGGTGCAGTCGCGGGCGTGGGCATTACCAAACCAGATACATCCGAGCCCAGATCATTGGTATATTGACCTGGCCCAAGGGGAGACGGCAAGACTGGTGTGAAAGAGAGTTTGCTGGAAATCCGGCGGTGATGGAAATTTGGGCGCATAGCATTTGGGGCCCCGACTCGATCCATGCTAACAAAGCCACCGCTGCTCTTGAGCGCGGAGCCTGTCTCAAAATCGTCAAATGCGGATGCTGTTCGTGAGTCAACAGAGTTTTGGTGGAGGCTACACTCGTTCAAACCTGATCGGTGCTTTGGCTGCTCGACTGCAGATTTATATAAACCTAAGTTTGGGTCGTTGCCCAAGGTAACCATAGGTTGAAAGACGGGGGCGCAGGGACTAAGTTGTGATGCTGAACCATGGGCCGGACGTCTGTAACTGGCAACGCCACACTTTATTCTTTTCTCTGAGCTAGGCTCTTGTCCCCAACAATCTGAACTCGTTCGGTTGTCCGTGATGTCGTCCGATCTGAGCACATCACCCGGCTTGACAGTATCATCCGACCGGGGCGAAATGGACGACTCGCTTTCGCTGCGCGTATCCGTGTATGAAATGTCGGTCGGCAAGACCGCTGCATCGCGATGGCGCGTCACTTGAGTAGAAGCATCGCTGGCAAGCAAGACCTGATAACTAGGTGAGAGTTGGATCTCGTCCAAGACCTGCTGCCACGACTGCTGCATTGCAGAATCGTGTTCAACTTCCCTCATCATATAACTTGGCAACAACGGCATCGAGGTCGACTTGCCGTAAGTGCGGGGCTTGTTCAAATCCATGCTGGGCGGGCCACGAGCGACGAAAATTTGATGTAGAGAGTATGGTCGTAGTATAGAGTGGATCAGAGATAAATGCCGATGGATTGATATACCATGAGTGGGGTGCGTGATCTGATGAAATTATGTTGACTAGGTGATAGTTGCTGTGACGAAATCTGATAGTGAATGTGGCTTGTAGGAGTTCATTCACCGGCCTTATGGGTCTAATTAAAGGCCTCTAGCATGGTCCGGCGCCTTCCTCTTTGCTCAAATAGTAGATTATGGGAGGAATCGAACAAATTAGCAGGATCCGTGTTGCGACATGAAATGACATTGTATAAAATCTGAAAGTTGCAGGTGTCAAACTCCTTTTTACTTGCTGTCTCAATCTATCTGTGACCGTTTAGCTTACTAGAGATTGCGAAGCACAGGAAATGTATGCTCGATATACGTTTACTATGTTTTAATCGAGGTCTTGTACCAGCGATAGGCTCATCAGTTCTGGGGGAGTGTGTAGGCTTGTACCACACAATATTGGCTGATAGGGCACTTAAATAGACACTTACGCTCTAATCTTCATAGTAATTCTGCCTCGCACACATGTTCCCCTCTCCTACTGGCTAAGTAGATTCTCCCGCTTTCATACACCCCTAGGTACAGTCCGCTCCCCACGAATGTCCATATGCCTCTTAACGCACCACCTCTCCATAGTCCTGCCATACCCCTTTCTTGCACGATCTCTTGCCCAATTTTCCACGCACTCTTCCTTCCTCTCCTCTCTGGGCTGGCCAGCGGGTTCAAGTTCTTCACCGCACTCTTTGCCGTAGCTTTTGAAGATTCAATGGTCTTACCGAAAGCGTCCACCAAACCCTCCGAGCCCGCTTTGGCACTTTTGTGCTGAGTCGAAACCTCATGAGCCGAATCGTCAACAGCAGATAGCATAATCCTCGTTTTCACTACATCCACCGGCGTGGTGATAATTGCGGCAACTGACCCCGCAGCTCCAGCACTGACAGCCGTGATGATACCACTCTCGAAAATCGTACCAGTCCTCACGCCCTTGCGATCGCGATACTCCTTTATCGCCTCTTTCATCTTCTCGAACATTGGAAATTGCAAAGCTGTAAAAGGGAGGTTGCGCCCCGCTAGTGCGGCGTAGCCCCTCCATAGCGCTAGCGGATTTGATTTGAATCTTGCAAGTGTCTGTATGGTGGCGTTTGTGGGCGAACCTGCTGATACCATCTGTGCATTTTGCTTGATCACCTCGGCTGGAGTGAGGATTGCACATGAGACCAATTCTGCAATCGAGGAGGCGCCTGCATGCACAATAGGCGTGGGTATAAAACCGTTGGGATGTGATGACGTTGAGGGGTTAATATGAGTGAAGAAGGCCTTTGTTCGTTCATAGGTGGTGAAGAATGCTCCTGCTGTTCAGTGTCAGCGAGTCCATCTACTGGTAAGTCGATCTCGCCGTCGCTAGTCACCATTTTCTAATCAAAGGATAGCTCCTTACATGAAGGTAGTGTCGCTATGATAACGCTTCCCACGCCTTGATAAAGTCCCCTGAATAATGCCGGGTTTGGCTTTTGAGTCGCAGCATTGGTATATAATTTTGCATAATTGGGCGATTGTATTCGCGTCTTTAAGGTATCGAGTGGATAAACAAGAAGATCAACAGTGAAAGCTGCGATTGCACCGGCCTAGGACTGTTAGCTCGTCTAGTTTTACGTCAAAGACAGTATTCATACAAGCAGGATATCACTGTTGGTATTGCCGGACATGAATAAGGATGAGGATGTTCGATGAGGTGTTCGTGGTTAAGATCACGTTAACGAGAAATTGTTGCTTTTTCCCGGCCGAGGCCGGCACGGACAATTCTCGTTGAGTACGTCATCTCCGAAACCTCCCCGCCAGTGTCCCTATACCAGCGCTTTCACGTGTAGCACTATTCACTCTTGTCGTCGGACGTATTTCGGTGATACTTGACATCTTATCTGATGCGAGAGCTACTGCATGCATTTACGTGTAGGCAGCCTCAGCCTGGTTAATAGAGTTTCCGCGTGGGGTCTGTCAGCGACACTAACACCTCACGTCATCACTACGATAATGGCGAGCGTTATTCCCACCTCCGCAACAGCACCTCAACAGTGCGCATACCATCGACGCTTCGCCTCGCATTTAACGCTTTACAATCTTGATTAGGTGCCAGTCTTGACTCCGAGGTTGCCGGACCTTCATTCGAGCCTGCTTACCCGCTAAGCCGACCCACAGCCTTTGGATAGGAAGCGTCATTAAATAGAAGAGCGTTACGTTGTCATATAAGTTTATTGTCACTGACATCACCAACATGCGATTTATAGCACGATACTTGGGAATCGGTTAGATAGAGCTAAATCAAAGTGAAACATCTGTGGCAGGCAGACCGTCGTAGCAAGGCGTACACCGTGCCACACGTTGACTCAACTCCATCCCCCGACTCTTACCAACCGTATGATCGATGAGACCAGCCGGTGCTAAATGAGCGGGCATCTCAATACATAGAAAGAGATATTCTTATTATGACCTTGGCATCAGCCTAACCACATAACCCTCGTGATCTGTGTCCGGACCAAGACCTATAGACTGTTGCTCCCTTGGCGTATACAACAGTCGTGCGAGAGTTCAGGCCAAGACCTAGCTTTTACCGTGCCTAGTTATCGTCATCGACGGGGATGATGTTGGTCGCGCGGTACCAGGGGTAGAACGTGGTGCGTTTCTCCTTCACGGAGCGCTTCTTGTCATCACTAGCAGGAAGAATGTTGGTCGCGCGGTACCAAGGGGCGAATTCGGTACGCTTCTCCTCCACAGAGCGCTTCTTGTCGTCGCTAGCAGGTAGGATATTTGTTGCGCGGTACCAAGGGGCAAACTCAGTGCGTTTCTCTTCTGGAGCTTCCACATCACGTTTCTCTGCGGCAGCCTCGACGTCACGCTTCTCGTCGCTGGCTGGGAGGATGTTCGTTGCGCGGTACCAGGGAGCGAATTCAGTGCGTTTCTCCTCGGCAGCCTCTACATCGCGCTTCTTATCATCGCTAGCAGGAAGGATGTTGGTTGCACGGTACCAAGGCGCAAATTCCGTGCGCTTCTCTTCTGCCTCTGCGGAACGCTTTTTTGTCTTCGTTAGCATGGAAAAGATCGACTACGCGATATGTAGGAGCGGATTGCTTGGGCTGGTCTACCTCTACAGAGCGCTTCTCATCGCTGGCGGGGAGGATGTTGGTAGCACGGTACCAAGGGGCAAATTCAGAACGCTTCTTCTTGTCATCACTGGCAGGGAGGATGTTGGTTGCTCTGTACCAAGGCGCGAACTCGGTGCGTTTCTTCTTGTCATCACTAGCAGGAAGAATGTTCGTCGCGCGGTACCAGGGCGCAAACTCGGTACGTTTGACGACCTCCTCGTTGGCAATGGGGGCAGCGGCACCCAGGGTAGAGAGGAGCGCCGAAGCACCAAAAGCAACTTCGACAAAACGCATCTTGTCGATTGAAGGAGGAAGAGCTAGGAAGACCAAATATTGAAGATGTGGCGTGACCCAACGGCTGACGAATTATGAGAGGGTCTTGATCTGTTTATATACAGATGCAACAATGGGTACTGTCGGCCATGTTGGTAATCCTTATCACACCGAAGCCGGGTCGACCATATGACAGTTTCCGCGTATGCGTCAGTGGCCGTCTAAAGGCGTGACGCTGAGGGATTCAACAGACACACCCCGCTGGTGGCCTAGGAGGCCATACCGGCGTTTGGAGATCTACAGCAAGTCCTGTGCCAATCAATGGGAACAAGACGGCTCGGCTCTCAAGGTGCAATCTATCGCCAGTTTGAGATGGGATATCGTGCTGGGCATTGCGGAACCTGTGGCCACTCATAAGACGATTTAGCACATCCGGCGAGCAGCTGTTGGTGTCGACTATACCAGAGGAAGATAATGTGACTGCATGTGCAGAGCATCGTTCGTGCTTACGCCGGAAAAACCTTCCCCTACCCCTCTTGACCCTTGATAGAGCTTGATCCTTCTAAGCGTTGGCTGTAATACCTCGCGAAAGCTTCGATTTCCAGAAGGCAACAACCTGACCTAATCAGGCAGGTAACATGTACATTTAAACACCGCGTTCGCGCGAGTAAGCCTGGAGAACCTCCTCTTGCCGACTTAGGAAGGTATTTTAGCGTAAGACTTAGTAGAGTCCCAGTATTTTCTGTGTAAGAGGTGATCAACAAAGGTTAACCGAAGTGTTTCTAAAAGTTACGCTTGCCCAATCACAGCCGAATGAGCATCATATTGCATCTGCAGGAACTACAACCACGCAGCGCACACACGCTAGCTTATCTACCACAGCGATCCTGGGAAGCACGCGCTGCCTGATGATGTCGCATGGTCTACCCAGTCGCCGAATTCGCCCGTTCCATTCGCTGCGTTTGTCTCCGCGCATAACCGCTCACAAGTTTTGACCTAGCCTTGACATCCCCTCCTGCCTTCGGACCACCACTCAGCTTCACCATGAGTTGGCTACAGAAATTCGAATACAGGCCAGTGGCCTCAAACACAAGCCGAGATTCCACATCAGAATCCGACGAAGACGAGACGAAAGGTTTCATCAGCGGAGCTCCCACACATGGCGGCAAACACTTCATTATAAGCAGGAGAGCAATTGTACTTGTAACGCTTCTCAACCTCTGCATATTGCTCATTTCATCTACCCTTTTCGGAGTATGGTTCTACCACACCTATGTTGTCCGGAATGCGGCCTACCGAAGGGTATCCGCCTACAGTCCCATCCTCGACAGGTACACTATCGAGACCCAGGACGTAAAGATCAACGGAACTTTCTTCCCACCAAAAGACGGTGGCAGTATAGCACGGCACCAACCTAATCCCATGGATGACAAGATCTGGGAGGAGTGGGAGTTGACGCGTGTGTATCCTGTCACGCGCGAGGAGCTCACGAAGATGGGCAAGGACTACACAACAGTAGCTAAGCTAGAAGACAAAGACTGGGGCTTGGGCGACAATGCATATGCAGCTATTTTCGATGTCTACCACCAGATTCACTGCTTGAACTCGCTGCGGAAAGTTGTGTATGGAGGCTATTGTGAGTCAATCTTCTCTATAATGCAGATGTGCTTGTGACTGATGATATTTGGCGATCAGATAATATGAGCATGGCCAGAGCAGACAAGGTCATGCAACGCGAGGTACTTCCGACTAACAAACCCATTGAGTGGCTGCTAACAGAATGAAGTTGCACATGAATCACTGTATAGACATACTTCTTCAAGCTATCCAGTGTTCGGCTAATATGGATATGATTCCACTGGTGTGGATGTATACACAAGAGTACCCTTTCGCAGACATGTAAGCCGCCCCTCTTCTCTACCTTTCAGCAACGAATAGCCTACTTACGCTGTTCTTAAAGGTCCGTCAATAAGAAATGCCATGCCTTCGACAAGCTCACCGATTGGCGCCGAGAGAACTCCATCGATATGGACAAATACATCGAGGTCATGAGGCAACCTGAAGGGGACAAGCCGGGTATCAAGCAGCTCCCGGCTGCAGACAAGTACTACGAATATTGGGGTTACGATAACCCGAATCACAAGCCGATTTCTGAAGGAGGGCTTGGGATACCGTGGGACGATGAGTCAAACTTGTAGTGAGGATGAGAAGCCATAGGTTCCTTGTTCCTCGCACGCATGCATTAAGCATATTCAAATCAACAAATTAAAAAAATTCATTTCGAAATGCTTCGAGGTGATCGTGCTCTCTACAAGCCCAGCGCATTTGGATTTTACGTGCCTATGGTCTGATTTTGGCACAATGAAGGACTCGTGATAGCGTGCAGGCATGATTTGAGCCAGGTTAAAACGTGGCGTACCCTTCTTAGATTCATATAACGTTGGCCTCAACACTGTATTGGTACCAGCTCCGTGGCATGAGCAGCTCTCGAAGGGGGAGGGGGGGATACGCGTATTGCCCCGCGCTTAGGATCACTTCAGCTGAAGACCCCTCCAAGGTGGGGCAATGTGGCGCAGACAGACCATCATCACTCGCAAAGCCTCGTTGATGTGAGGCGTTGAGGTCGTGCGAACTGCGGCTTGGCCTTTAATGAACGTGCAAACGTTGCAAGGGCAAACATTTGACTGGTTAAGGCCCTCTTGAGTGTTGAGGCTTGTGGAGAGACGTGGCGTCATAGCTCGTCGTCACTCCAGCTGCTGACAGGGCAGGCGCAAGTGACCCATAAACTTTATGAGCAAGGGTCCTCCTCTCCTACATCACAATCTCTCACAATTCACTCGCTATGGGGCTCCAAACGAAATACGTGCTGCTAATTGCGATAGCTGTGCTGGTGTTGCTGCCAGCCAAAGCGCACGCCTTTGGTGCCGGCAACATCGCGTCTATCTCTGCGGTTGAGGGCAAGAACTGGCGTCATGGCGACATTGAAGACATGCTCGCGACGGTCGCGTGCTTGAAAGGCCACAAATGGAAGTCTATGATGATCAAGGTATGCCATACTTAGATGCGCTAATTGTGCAGAAGCTAATCTAGGATCAGCGCGTGTACTTTGGCAACTGGCTTCGAGATTACTCACAGGTATGGAAATTGCATGATGATTGCTATTGACTGTGCTGAAAAGCCCAGGCTGTTGATGTCGCTACCCTGAGTAAAGTCCAAGTGAGTATTCGATCCGCCAGTGTGCCGTCTACCCGAATACTGATCATTGCCAAGGCCGAAACTATACGTGTGCTCGTCTGGATACTTTCGTTTATGTCATTTGGTTATGCGACCGGCGAATTCGAAGTTACCTCCGATCGACTTGGTGTCTACAGACCGGAAGAGCATATCGACAATCCGAAGGACTATGCCGACAACCAGGACGCCAGGAGATACGATCCGCGCCTTCGCGGCCCTGTTACTGATGCTGAGCTTGCTATCGATCCCGACACCGGGATGAAGAACTACATCGCTAATGAAAGAGGCCCATGGGCGACGTCTGCTGGCTATGTCAAGTTCTCCTTTGCTCGAGCAATCCATTACGGCCGGATGTACACGCATGGGCCGAATGGAGAACGAGGATCGGAAGCGAACCTTGCTGAAGCATTACGATGCCTAGGACAGGGCCTCCATTGTCTGGAAGATTTTGGCGCTCATACAAATTACACCGAGCTTGCTTTACGAGAAATGGGCTACCATAACGTTTTCGCTCACACAGGAACTCAAACCCAAATTAACCTTCGTGGCAAGCATGTATTCCCACTCGTTACTGGAACCTTTGGAGGGGTTGACTTCTTCCACTCCGTGTTAGGAGAAGCAACGGACCATATTACGCAGTCTGAGGTCGACGAAATGAATACCACGCTGTCGGATGCTTTGACAACTAACAAGAAAGGATCCGGCGAAAACTCCTGTTCGGCCCTTACTGACGTCCTCGGAAAGGTCCCTGGAACTAGTGGACTGATCCAGGAAGCCCAGGCTCTTCAAGCTGCATCTGATGCGCAAGCTGCTGCCAATGCAGGCCATGGATACCGAAGCGGAGGCTACGATGATTATAGTAGCTCGCGAGCTGGAGGCCCTGGCCAGCACCAAGGTGGACAACCGACATTTGACGCACCGCCTGGCTCTGTGGGCGGACCTCCAGGACCAAACATTCCTGGCACCAACACAGATCCGGCGACTATCATCCCCAAGATCTACCCCATCTTAGAGTTCCGCGATAAAGTAGTCAGGAACATTTCTGCGATTGTCGAGAAGATCCCAGGCCTGGAGAAGCTCATTGAAACAATTACCGAGCGAGTGACACTCTTTGTGTTGTCCCTACTGGCCCCATTCGTCATGCCCATCATCAAGACCGCTTCAGAGCAGCTAAAGCTCGGTTCTTCTACCGTCATCGATTCTGCGGCAAAGCATCAATTTGAAGTGTGGACAAACCCTCATTCATCGGACCCAACCCATAGTATGCTCTCGAAGGACCATTTCTCTAACATCCTCAACTCTCCCGCTGGTCAGGTCGCAGTATCGATTCTACAATACGTAGCTCCACGCGTAGTCTATGCTTTTGACCATACCGATGTCCCTGTTGATCAGGTTTTGGACGACTGCATGCAAGTCTTCCACCACCCTGCTGTACGTAACCAGAACAGCGAGATCCACAGGAACATGTTTGCCGTCGTCGAGAAATGGGTGCATAGCTACCGTGGCCGTGATCTCAATGACGTCTTAAGCTCAGAAAGCGTCAGAGCAGGCAAGAATCACAGTGGCCAAAATGACCACTCTCATGGCTCAGGCCATGGTGCTGCTGGTGTAAGTTCGTTCGCCAGCCATAGCCACGGCGGAGGCGGTCATAGCGGCGGACATCAGCAATCCCATTCTGGTGGTGGTGGTCATGGCCACCAGTCATCACATTCTGGCAGCGGGGGCGGTCTCCTCGGAAGCTTGGCTGGAAATCTCCCCGGTGGGTTGGGACACAAAATAAGCCCTGCACTCAATATGTTCAGCAACAAGCGCGAAGGACCCGGTGATTTCGACTCATCGGCGCCACCGTACCAGCCGTCTCCCTCGCCCCAGCCCACCCACGACTGGGGCTCCTTTCAGCCTTATCAATCATCGTATGCGGGCGGCAGCGGTGGAGCTCCAGAGTACAATGCCCCCCCACCTGCGGGTGGGGATACCTGGAGTCATCAGGGACAATACGCTGGTGGGCATGGAGCTGAACCGGCGTATTCGGTACCAACGGCGTATCAACAAGGCTATGAGAATTATGATCAGGGTGCAGGTGGGTATCAGCAGCAACAGCAGGGGGGCTACGGAGGGTATGACCAGGGACAGCCAGAGAGTGGCGGTCGCCAGTGGGGTGCTGGCGGTGGGAATAATGTTTGGTAGGCGGCCGGTGCTGTTAGGCATAAAGCATCATTCAGACACAAACTGTTCTGGTATAGGTGCTGGGGCGGATAGTTTTCAGATACTCTTCCCACACAATGTTGATATCTCCTTTCGTAAAAGAGAACGAAATGTCACTGATTGCAAAGCCCCTCGAGCAGAGATGTCCGTTCGTATTATTACCAAGCCCTCAGCCCTACTATCTTGCTTGTTGTTGTAACTACACACATGAAGGAAGTAAATGTCGCTTTGATTGAAAATACAATGCCCAAATGCCAATCCGATATACCAAGGTGAACGCCGGCGGGCATGCTAGGCGGTCGGGTGGGTCGTGGGTGTTCTGAGGGCGCGGTGATGTTACAGTAGAGATACAGGAGGTCGGGCGGGAAAGGGCGGAAGGTGGATGTCGAGCGGCAGCTGTCTGCGTCTACTCGTTGATCTTGGCCAAGAGTCTGTTGGAGAATTAGTAGAGCGTATGGGGATGGAGGGGCTAAGGGGATGGTAAACATACTCATGGTCGCGGAACAGCGAGTACTCATCCTCGCCGACCTTGAGGGGGCTTCCACCGAACTGCAATCACGTCAGTGACATTCTCACACTGCTTTTCTCCCGTCATTTTTCCTCTGTCAATTCAACCCTGATTCGCTCTTTCAACAGCTCCGCCGTACCGCATGTTTCCCATACTCTTATCTTCATTCATGTTGAAAATAACAATCCACGTACCTGCGGGATCAACACCTTATCTCCCGGCTGCACACTCGGTGTAACCCTCTTTCCATCCTTATCCAGCGCACCGGGACCGACGGCGAGAACCTTGGCCTCGTTGAGCTCCTTGACAGCGCTGTCGGGCAGGAAGATGCCAGTTGCGGTCTTAGCTTCGGGCTTGATGCGCTGAACGAGGATGCGGTCGAGGAGGGGTGCGATGCTGCGGATGGATTTGATGGCCGACTATTTTGCTCTCGTCAGATTTATCTTGATGGATGCTCCGGGGCGCAAAGAGAAAGCGTTCCGGGCCCATCGGGGGTGGAGCTTTGCGCCGTGCATTGGAGCTGAGGTGGCAGGAGGGGCTTACCATTGTGAGGGATTTGTGTGTGGGTGGTAAGAAAGGGGTATCTAAAACGCGAAGCTGAGGGTATGGGATTGGAATAGAGTGAGGTTCGAGATGGAATGGTGGATGTTTTTGTGAAGCTCTGGAAAATTCTCGAACAGAGGTGGTCTGTGCGTGCTTCCGAAGCTCAGTGCAGAACCTCGGAACTGGCGCATCGACGCGTCGGGATAGTTTTGCTGCATCCTTGTACTTTATCTTGCCCTTCTCTTCGCTCCTTCACTGCGGTCTTTGGGCGTAGAGGGATTCATGCCACGGCGTCGTTTATGTTGAAGAGCAATGTGTCGTGTTTGAGGAGCTGTTGCTCTGCCATTTTGAAGCATGGATGGAGGGTGAGGAGAGGGTGTGAGCGCCTTGGGCGGGAACGGAGTGCGGACGTGTTGTCGCGACGATTTATACATGCCGAGACTGGACTGGGGAAAGGTCCCATTGAAGATGAGGAGTTTCAGGAAGCACTGAAGAAAGTGTGGCCTAAGAAGAGATTCAATCCTTACATCATAGGTGTGTTGCTGTCGGGGATGACATTGCAGAGTCAAGCTCATAGAACCTAGGGCTTGCGATTAGTGGAGGTGTGGATTCTATGGCGCTTGCGACTTTGTATGCGAAAGTAAATCCATTCAAGAAGAATTATTTGCCAAAGGTCCATGGCTTCATTATCGACCACAAGGCGAGGCCGGAAAGTGCCAAAGAGGCGCGCTGGGTTGCCCAACAGTTGCGCTCCAAGTGTATGATCCTGATATTCTTCTGAATTGTCTAATGTCTAATGAAGTGTAGTTGGCATAGAGTCCACAATCGTTCCCGTCACTTGGCCCGAAGACTTTGACCTCTCCAATCCCAAACGCTTCGAAAGCGAAGCGCGTAAACTGCGGTACCAGGCTCTGGGGACAGCATGCAGGGACAAGGGCATAAAGAACTTGATGGTGGCACATCATGCAGACGACCAGGTGGAAACAATTCTTATGCGGCTCATGAATTTACGCCTGAGGTCGGGACTACGAGGCATGCAGAGGGTGGAGTGGATCCCGGAGTGCTATGGTATACATGGTGTACATCATAGTAGCGCAGATACGAAATCTGAGGTCGCTGATCGCAAGTCTACTGGTGTTGATCAGGCCCGCGAGCGGCAGGAGCTCTCAATGCCATATCCGATAGAGCAAGGCGGCATACAAATTCTCAGACCGCTGCTGGGATTCACGAAGAATAGGTTGATTGCAACGTGTGTGGAGCACAACACCCAGTGGGTAGAAGACAAGACGAACCAGGATGCGACACTCACCGCGCGGAATGCGATACGGCACATCTTCAATAACCACCAGCTTCCCAAGGCGCTGTCCAGAGAATCTCTGCTAGCTCTCGCCGAGCACACCCAGAGCCGAGTGGACAAGCACAAGAAAAAGGCAGAGCAGCTTTTCAGCGAATGCCCCGTCAAAATTGACATCCAAACCGGAGCGCTTGTTGCGCGCTTCCCACCCGTCGACGCCCTGTTCTCCAGTCCCACCTCCCACCCTTCTGAATCAGACCTGGCAGAAGCTCGCAACACCGCCTACCTTTTTCTCTACCGCCTAGCCGAGCTCGTCTCCCCCTCAGAAAAGCCCAAACCAGCCCGCCTCGCCAACACCGTTCTCTCCGTCTGGCCCACTCTCGCCTGCACCACCGAACCCCGGTCCCCAAACTTCTCCTGCTTCGGCCTCTGGTGGCGCAAATGGGATCTGCCTTCCCCTTCGACCGCTCATCACCCGACGCCCACCCCGAGAATGGCTTCTCTCGCGCCAACCCTCCCCCTCAGCGACAATCTCCAGCACTCCATCTTCTTCCCGCCTAACGAGGGCCGGCTCTCCGAATGGCGCTTCTTCGACGGTCGCTTCTGGATCCGCGTGCGGAACCTCACAGACAAGAACATCGTCCTACGGAACCTTACCGACAAGGAATTAGAAGAGCTACTGAGGAACAAAATCACGGTGGAAGCATCGGGGTATTACCACGACCGACACCAGCACCTGCGCGCCGCGCTGGCCGCGATCAAACCGCACTCGCTGCGGCGCCATCTCCCCGCGCTGTTCCTCGCTCCGGATGACCCGGGCGCGGAGCAGAGCGTCATTGCGCTGCCGACACTCAATGCGGACCTTAGCGTCCTCGGGAAAAAGGGTCCGGACTGCAGGTGGGACGTACGATACAAGAAGATCGACCCAGGGACTCGAGCCTTGGAGGACATCGTGCTGAAGCCTATGCAGTACGGTGTCGCTCGCGAGGAGTCTAGACGGAGCATGAAAGCTACGCTTGGGTTTAAGAGATTGAGCCTGGGCACGGAGCGCGCAAAGGAGGATGTGAGGAGGAAGAAAAAGAAACAGCACGAGGAGAAGCGGCAGATGAGCGAGGGACTAGGCTCGTTCATGGAAGCGGGCGAAGTCGAGACAAGGCGGAGTTATAAGCTCTTTGACGAGCCTGGGCCGCAAGCTGCGGAGAAAAAAGATGCGCGCTTGGGTTGGAGCGATTTCGAGGAGAGGATATGAGGAGCGAGCGCGTTGTGTATTGTATGTTGTAGTATACCACAGATTCTACCCGGATGCACGTCAGTGCTGCATGAAGAACAACAATTGTAAGATTTCACGATGTGAGAAAAAGTGTTACTCTTCGGGGCCCTTAGTCGATGAGTGACAGCCTATTAAACGTGAAATTGACGTTGCAAAGTTCGTTGGACAGCACTTCAGCTCAGGAATACTCTCGCTTTCACTACTAGACTCCCAGTACCCACAACCTATCCGTATCACCCCCGTCTCCCTTTCGAAACTAGATGAGTCCCGCCAAGAATTTCGCAACATCATTAGATACTCGGGACTCTCCCCGAGACCTTCCCACCAGGTGTCCCACGACAATGCAAAGCAAGCCTATCCTCGTCCTCGAAAAGATTGCGTCAATCTGCAGTCAGACCACCACAATAACAATTATTCGTTCGTACCTTGCATTGTATTAGCCAGCCAGAATTTTGAAAGTAGCCCCTCGCAACTGATCTACAGCCCTTACGACGCTCACATCAGCACTTAAGATCACCGTTTCACAGAGTCAGTCTATCTCACGCCGGCTCGAAAACACACATTCAACCGGAGAATCCTCACAGATTTGATTCGCTAGCCACGTGAACACAACCTTCATATCGAAGAGCACATTCACGAAACCAAGCCCAGATATGCCGTGCTACCATGCCACGCTGAAGAAGAGAAAAAAAAAGGGTATTCCCATATCCGCCGTCCCAACCAATCTACTAAAACGCCACAGACAAAGTCCTAGGACCTGTCTTCTCGTAACCTAATCAAGCAACGCCTAAAGCACTTTTCATAATTCGTGAAGTCAAAGAGTCCCGCCCACCCTGACACCACAAACGCGTCTCTCTCCCTCATCAGAGCGCGTCAAGACATACTCCTTATCCGATGTAACCCTAAAGCTTCGTATCTTGCCTCGTCGAGTCGCTCAGCCTCCTCAGCGGGGCGTGGAACGTCGCACTTGGGCCTGATCTTGCCGCGCTACTGCCCTGCGTCGCACTGCTCGCGCTACCGCTCGCGCTTGCACTCGTCGCTGTTCGGGCAGAGTTGCGTTGCTGCAGCGTTGCACTCATCAGCCAGTGTAGCTGCATGCGCATGCTGTTGATAGCCGCGTTGGTGTGCAGCATTTCGTCTTTGGCACGCTGGCTCTCGTTGATGACCATCATGTTGGTGCGGCCTTCAAGCTCGGTAAGGGCGCCGGTGATGCGGTTGACTTCATCGCGAAGGGATTCGTGGAGAGTGAGGAGGTGGTGAACTTGAGAGTCGAACGGTGGTTGGCTGGGATTGTTGAATGGCGCCTGCGACGTATCGTTCTGGGGCACAGGTGGAAATGAGGCGGGCGGGAGGCGGAAGTCTGGGGTGGGGATAAGGTGTGACGGGGGAAGTTTTCGGAATTGTTGGGGTCCAGGGGTTGGTGACGGGAAGGACGAGTCGTTGCCGTTGGCTGGATACAACATGTTGGTAATGTTGGAGAGGCCGTCCTCCAGAATGCCAATTTTCCGAGTCAACGGTTCCAGACGCGCCTCATTTCGCTCGATGCGGACTTGCTGTTCCCGGAAATGGGGAGCCATGGTGGCCATTGGACAGCTCTTCTCATGCGCATTTGTCTCTGTTCGCTCGGCAGAAAAGGTACAACCAACGATTGTCCCTTGACACGGAGTGATTACCCTGCCACAGGCGTCTTTGATGTGCGTCTTCAGATCGATCCGCAGTAGCCTGAAGTCGCAATGAGGGCAATTTGTCAACCTATTCGCACAAGCACTCCTCTGGTGTTCCTATAGCCATGATGTTAACATCTAAATGTAGGATGCTGAAACAAGGTCACATACCTCAAGATCTTTCTTCATCATCGATGTATGACAGTCCTCGCAGCTCACACTATAGTGCAAGCAGCCTTTGTGGAAGTCCTTCTGGGATACGTGTAAACGGCAGTCGGCCAGTGAACATTCCACAAGCGTGTACTCGCAATACAACATGACGTGGTCGTGTACATTGACACGCTGCTCCTCCCAGCCACAGCCGGATTTCGCATTCGGACACTTGACAACCAGCTCGTCCAACATTGTCTCAACAATCTTCGGGACAGGCCGCACATCCTTCTCGGGATCTACCTTGCTGCGACAGGTCGGGCACGTCTTGCGTCCGTCCTGCTGCGCCTTCCATGCATGCTTGAGGCAGTCGCGGCAGAAGAAGTGCTCGCAGAGCAGCTGCACGGGCTTGTCGAAGGGCGAGTGGCAGATGAGGCAGACGAGGTTGCTGTCGGGCTCGGAGACGTACTCGAGGAGGTGGACGTCGGGGGGCTGCTTGGCGATGGTGGTGCGTCGGTTCTTCGAATTCAATGAGTTTGATGCTCGGATTTGAAGTGGTGAGGGGCTGCTGGGAGGGCCACCGACCGGGAGCATGCCCACTGCCGTATCCACCGCGTTCGACGAGGCCCGCGAGCTTCGCCGGTCGTTGGGCGGGGGGATAGGCTCGGGAGAGGACATGGCTGGCAACGAGACTGAAGATGGCTGCAAAGTATTGCCCGCTGAGCGAGAATATCGAAGGGGGACACGGAGATCACGCCAGGCGGTGGGCAAGCTCTGGGGCGGTCAGATTGCGATGCAGGGTCGCCGGTCGAGGTGGAGAGAGTTGGGTGGAGTCGCCCTCGCAGCCAACAGTTTGCTGTCAGGCGAGGGCGAAGATCAATCATATAAGATTGGGGGAAGGCGGTGTGTGACCAGCAAGGAATGTGCACGCAGGCATGCCTTTTTTGTGCGGTGTGGTTGTGCAAAGGCGAAACATGGAAGGCATGTGGACTGTTCTCCCTCGCCATTCCGACAGCACATCTCGCGGAACCAGGTCCGACAGACGACACGGCCCACGCCAAGCCCGGGGGGCCGGCCACGGGACGGGAGGCCCTTGTGCGGCTCCGGCCTGGCGTCACCGGGTGGATCTGGCTCCAGCGTCTGCGCATCGTGCATGCAGCCTGCTTGTCCCTGAACTGTGCAGCTTCAGCCCGTGACACCTGAGCCTGAGCTTTCCAGCCGTCGGCAGCTTGTCTCCCCTCCCGGCCGCCTCGTCCCACGCCCGCGTCCGTTCACGCCTGCCGCCTACCCGCGTTCGGCACCTTCACTGCGGCACTATTGAACCATCCCTTCATACCCCCGCGAGCACCATGTCGACCACGAACCCGCCGCAGCTCTTCCTCCTCGCAGACCACATCAAGCTCTCCCTGCTCGAGCGCCAACGCGCAATCTCACTCAACCTCTCGCCCAACTCGCAAGATGGCCAGATATCGCGGTCGCTGGAGCAGCTGCGCTCAGGTATCGAATCGCTGGAATCGCAAGTCGAAGACAACGCCGATGAGTACGCTCCCTCCCCTCCACAATCCCCACCAAAATCCGATACTAACAGCCCCTCCCCTAGATCCATAACCTCCCAACTCCCCGCCTCCGCGCCCAACTCGCCGACCTAACCTCCCAATTCACTCCCGCCGCTACCACAACACCTCCCTCCCCAACCCTCACACACCCCAACAACCCCTCCTCACCT
Organism: Kalmusia sp. IMI 367209; assembly: GCA_027946365.1. NCBI lineage: Eukaryota > Fungi > Ascomycota > Dothideomycetes > Pleosporales > Didymosphaeriaceae > Kalmusia > Kalmusia sp. IMI 367209. Next base: position 862,279 of record JAPEUQ010000006.1, on the reverse strand, counting down.
CCGACTTCGCCGCCGCCCAGAAGAAGCCCTTAACCCCAAATCCGTCCGCTTCACCGACGCCTCAGACGACGCCTCCAGCGACCCCAACCGCGCCTCGCTCTTCCCCTACCGCGACGACCCCGCGGACGACGCCTCGCCGGACCACTCGCACCTGTCCAACCAGCAGATCCACGAGTACCACAGCCAGGTCATCGCCGACCAGGACGACCAGCTCGACGCGCTGGGCGCCAGCATCGGCCGCCAGCGCGAGCTCTCCATGCAGATCGGGGACGAGCTGGACGGGCAGGTGATGCTTCTCGACGACGTCGAGGAGGGCGTCGATCGGCATGCGGCGCAGTTTCGGCGGGCGAGGGGGAGGTTGGACAGGTTCAGTAGGAAGGCAAAGGAGAACTGGAGCCTGACGGTCATTGTGGTGCTGATCTGCATTCTGGTGCTGTTGATTGTCATTACGAAGTGAAGGGTGGGAAGTTAAATTGGGAAATGGGAAGAGGGTGTGGATATCAAGAGGAAGATATGATGTATATGTATGCATAGCCGGCGTTTTGGAGCGTTTTCGGAATGCTGCTACTCGTCCCTTGTCAGGGACGTCACACTTTGTGTCTGCTATTATGTTCTGCGCGCTTGTTCATATCTTACGCTCAGAGCTTCGTTTCCTCAAATAGTTCATTTGACTTGGAGATACCTTTGATACACATGAAGCTAGCCTACTCCGTTCATATCGTACCCGCCGCCTATGGATCCAACCAATGAACTAAACATGATGATCTATTATCCTGATCTAAACGCCAGCGCTCCAAAGCACACGATGCAAAAAGATGTGCGAATGACGTAACAGGTGTAATGCAATTCTGCGGGCCAAGTCACTCGATGATAGAGGACGACTGATCGGGTATCTCTAAGGATGCAAGGAAATAGTTCCGAGGGCGGCGGTAGAAATCTCAACGCCACTAGACTCGGTTCGGTGTGGGCCTGGTTCGGCCACTGCTCCTAGAAGTCCAAAGGGTATCATAGGGAGGACAAGTAAGAACGTCTAGGGATGTAAAGGTTGGCCGTGATGTAGGAATTCGAGGAGATTTAGGGCTAGCCACTTGTCCTAATCTTGTACCGGAGGGTCGAAGGCATCGCGTGCTCTGCTTGTTTGTAGGATCGACGTAGGTTGGACTGGCATCAGCCGTAGGTTCCTGAGATGACCAAGGAACGGTTTGATATCTCAATGTATGCCGAGAGCCGCCTTAGACTTGTCGTAGACGACGTAGGTAATCGACACAGCCGGGACAACCTTTAGCAAGTTCGGGGTGAGACCCTTGAACAAGCCTCGTACACCCTCACCCTTCAATGTCTGCTGTGTAACGTCCATGATGCCAGTATATGTTCGAGGATGAAGTACCGTTCCTTGACTTTGTAACCGGGTGCGGAGAAGGTTTAGCGGGTATACCATACTTGCTCCAAACGCTCCAGAGAAGCCCCCAATAGCTGCAGTAATGAAGCCCCCTGGGGCAGCATCTTCCTCGTGGCATCCACGTTTCCGGGCATTGTGAGCTGTGATAGTACGCTTGAGATACTCGAATGTTCCCAGGTCGAGAGCGGCATAAGGGAAGATACCGATGAGGCCCATGCCAATACCGCGGTAATACGAGGCGATGCCGCCTTGGCGCCACATCTTCTTTGCAGTGGCAATAATAAGACGATTGCCATGGAGACCACCTGAAACGGTCTCGCATTGCATTCGACTGGTGGGCAGTTAGTGCTGAGCGCGGTCAGAGGGATAAGGGTTTTGGATGGTTTACAATTTGAGAGTATCAACAGGGTAGACGGCGAATTGTGAAATCATTCCTGGTCAAGTTAGTACGAGAGTAAGGCATGGTGCGGTGTCAATTTCCTCACCTGCCATTCCACCCGCCACGAATTTGGACCATGAGTGGATTTTGGAAGGGTCGCTATGGCCTTCGATGGTAGCAAAAACACGCTTTGCAGCCTAGAAACATTTAGTGTATGACTGATTTGGTGGTGTAATTCAACGCACCTCGTAGGAGCCGAACTTGATGGCTGATTCGGGCATGACCTTGACAACGTTCAACCCGTTCCCTATTGTGGATCAGTCGAGTATGTTGCAGCGAAGCGACTACGACTTACCCGCATACAAGCTGCGCATGCCACCGGCCTGCCACAGCTCTTTAGTGGCTCCAGCAAGAGGACGCCATGCATTGAAGGCTGCTTGCAAGACGTTACCGGACTTTGCAGCCGCCACGGCTTCTTTGGTCACGCTTGTCTGCGCGATGAGGTAGACTTTGAGGCGATCGAGAGGTGCGGTCGAGGTGCGAGAGACTGGAAGTGAGTGCAAGATGAGCTTATGTGTCGAATGCAAGAATGCTAGGACAACTTACCAATTCCAGCAATCCCCCCCGCCACGAAGTACTCTATATCAGGAAAACAACCAATCAGCACAGATGCTACATTTTGAACGAGTGCCTTCTGCTCTTCGGTAATAGGAACAGGAAGGTTCTCGACATCGTAACGTGGCGGGAGGGTCTGCGAAGTTGAAGAAAGCGCATCTTCAGCCGGCAAAGCCATGTCGAGCGACTCGAAAGAATCGTTGAACGCAGAAGCAGAGAGGGGCGGTGTTCTTGCTATGAGAAATAGGGAGCCAAAGAGAGAATGGAGAAATGTTATACCTAGCCCGGAGATGGTATCGTCACTAAGTGTAACGTCGCCTTCTGGGTTAATGTGGTGAGTGGCCTGGTAGTAGGTCATGACCTCTCGGAGATTCGGAGCCGTGGCCGGGATGAACAATAGAAAGTCCCTGCATTCACGTCAGCGAGAGAATGTTGAAAGTGAAAGTGAAAGTTCATGTTTCACGGCTGTTGGTGTGGAGGCACGCGCCTCGCTACCAGTGACGACGTACCGCCATTCTTCGAAGCTTATGGTCCCATCATTGTTTGCATCAACTTCGGAGAAGAAAACGTCCAGTTTGCTATTGGGCACTGCCAACCCTGCGTGACCGAACGCCGTTTGCAGCTCCTCTCTAGATATCTTGCCATCGTTATTAAAGTCGATGCTTTTGAAGAGGGCCAGGAGCTCCCTCTCCGTCTCCTTCGCGAAGGTACGGAACTCTTCGCCATGACAGTCAGCAGGATATTAGCAAGGCGACTGCAATGGCTGACCGTTGTATGATATGCGCCCATTCCCATCGGTGTCGACCGTCTTCATCACCTCGGCCAGAAGATTGTCCGCATTTTTCAGCGCTGCCGCCAGTTAGCGAGAGCTCCTACCAGCAGTGCGATACCGTACGGTGGTCTAGCTTCCGCAAGCCCTTCTTGAGGGCCGCGAGGTCCAGCTGACCCTGCTTCCGCGTGTCGAGGGTTGCCCACAGTGCGTCCACCCGCGCATCCTGCGCGTTCGCGGTCTCGGTGTCCATCGTGTTGTTATCTGTGGTCTATCATGGCTAGGGGCTGCGGATCGCTATAGAGGGCGTGGCCCGGTCGGGCGAGAGTGAATTGGCAAATGAATGGCGCACAGGACGGGTGCATAGGTCGTGGTCGATGAAAGACAAGCGGGGTGCTGCTATGATGTCGAGCTCTGAGATCCGGCTAGTAAGCGTGCCCGCTTCGGCAGGAGCTAGGGCGCCGCCTTCATCATGGCCCTACAACACTCACAGACGGCAGCTCGCTTACTCTTCCACGAACGTTCCGCTTGACTCGTTTCTCTGTTTCTAGCTCTGGGTTTCGATTTACTGTACGCCATCTACCACTCAGTGCCGTTTGTGTTTTTTTTTCCTTGCACTGTGTGTTCTAAACATTGTACGAACAGTGCCTCGGAGATACCAATCTACCTCAGATTGCCAACAAGAGACATCCGCATTCGAGTTCTGCTCTACCTCAACATGCGGTGACAATAGCGCCATTCGGTTTCGAATTTGGTGATTTGGCGCCATCCTACCTTTGGAAATCTTCAGCCTTGCGTACGGGGTCATATCCGTCATATAATATTCACTTAACACTGCAACCCTTCCCACTTGCGGCTGCCTAGACAAGATGGCGTCTACCTGGTGGGAATCAACTCAGAGGAAATTCTGGACATTCAAAAAGCCGCAGTTAGTCCTTGAGCGTAAGCGGTTGGAGGAGTCGGAACGGAATTTGGTCAATATGTACCCCCTGCCAGACAGACGACATCTGAGCATATACTTCTACCATCGTGAGTCACTAGCTCTCGTCTGGAATCCAGCTAATCCAGCGTTAGAGCTATCAAAGATGGCACGGCCTTTGGGTATCCGACAGCAGGCCTTGGCAACCGCCCAAGTCTATATACGGCGGTTCTATGTGAAAGTAGAGATTCGCCGTACCAACCCTGCGTTGGTTTTGGCAACGGCTCTATATCTAGCTTGCAAGATGGAAGAGTGCCCGCAACACATTAGACTGGTGCTTGCGGAGGCTCGTCACTGTTGGGGTATGGTCCGTTTTGCCCGTGTGAGCTCCCCAGCTGACTTGCCAAGTAGACACGTCTTTCAACGACATTTCGAAAATTGGCGAGTGCGAGTTCTCGCTCATATCGGAAATGAACTCTCAGCTCATTGTTCACCATCCGTATCGTGACTTGGCCGAGTTCCAAGCCCAGTTTCATCTCACAGCAGAAGAGAACTCGCTGGCGTGGTCGATTACCAACGACCATTATCTAACGGACCTTCCGCTCCTCCATGCTCCCCACGTGATTGCCGTCACTGCCATGTTTTTGGCCGTTGTTCTCAAACCCACGCAAGGCGGCCTCCAGATACATGCCGCAGGGGTTGCCAGCGCCCTTCAAGCACTGGGCAACGCTCGAGCAGGAGCAGGGCAGGGCAGCCAGAACCGGATTCAGAAGCTCGTCGACTGGATTGCAGAATGCGGTGTGGATATTGAAGCAGTGGTAGAGTGCACACAGGAGCTCATATCGCTCTACGAGATATGGGATTCGTACACGGAGAAGACTTGCAAAGATCAAATTGCTAAATTTGTAAAGGGCAGAGGATTGGACAAGTGAGACTAATGTGTCAAGTTGAGGCCGTATCCGATAAGCTTCGGCAGTACATGGGCAATTGGAACGGGGCCGCAGCACGATGATGACATGGGACGGGGTTTCGATATTGCGGCTGTCTAAGCAGACGGACAAGCAACTGCGCGAGACAAGAGTCGGAGCGAAGGATCCAACGTTCGCAACACGGGGCCAACGTCGGACACGATGCGCAAAAGTCTGAAGATCACGTTGGACGAATCTCGAGTTGTCTTGCATGTTGTCGTTGTTATTGTTGTTGTTATTGTCGTCGTCGTCAACACTGGGTCATCACGGTGCCACCACTGTGCAGCGATTAATTTAGGTGCTGACCACCAGCTCAGAAACTAAGCGCGGCTGACCACAGCGTATGGCATAGGGCTCGGAAGGTCGCTAGTTTGAACAAAAGTCGCCTATATGCACATAGATTGAGCCTTCGCGCAGCATCAGCAGCTTGGTTTCCCCGCGGTGGAGAGCAGCATCATCAGCGCATGTCGACAGCGCGGCGACAAGCGATTGCCAAGGTCAATGCGGGAGAGCTTGGCCTGTGGCAGTGGTGTTTTGAAGGCGAGATGGCGGGTTGTTGCGTGGAGCACGCGCGCCAGGCTCCAGATCTGCTAATTATGGCGCAAGCAGGGCGCTTGATTGATTGGCCCTGTTGTTTGTCCTGCATTTCTCCTGCCCCTCGTGTGGGATGTTTCGGGGTGTCGCACACCAAGGGTCCTCGCCATCCATGGGAGCGGAAGGCTGGGAGAGGCAGCGAGCGTCTCGAAGGCTCCAGGCGCTGTTGTCGCCATCAGCCAGCGGGAAGGACAGCATCTTTTGGACCTCGCCCCGCCACCCTCCTCGCGAGCACCCGCCGCCTGGCCGCAGCGGCTGCGTGACCTCATGGGCCACTGGGGACGAGCGACAGCCAACACGGCGCGGCATTCCAGAAGCGTCGGCTGGCTGCTGTAACGAGGGACGATGCGCAATCGGCAGGGAGCGCAGCAGACGTCGTCGGCAAGCCCAGGGCCAGGCGCTGTTTTTTGCGCTACCCGTAGCTAGCGCTGGACGCTGTAGCCGACCGGAGTTTGACGTCGGACTCGAGCAGGCTCACCTGAGCGTCGTCGCGCACCCGGGAGCGCACCACCACTACCACCACCACCGGGAATTGTCGCAGACGAGAGGAATGCGCTGTCGGCGGTGGGGTGCTCTGCGCGTGAGCCTTCCCCTGGCGCCGGCCACTGAGGACGTGCAGGGCGTGAGATGGCGGTCAGGACGATCGTGGTCACGATGCCAGCCCACCAACTCGCGCGCCGAGCGACCGCTACCGCATTAGCCTCGCGGCCTGCATAAAGTGTTTGGCATGCTTCGCCTCCTTCGAGACATGAGGCTGGCAGGGGACCGGAGGAGGAGCAGTTGCGTCCAGCCTCAACGCTCGAGGTCGAGAGCTTGTTGCGAGGGCCCTTGAAAACGCAGCCGTCGCAAACGCTTGCCGCCGTGCAGCGAACAGCAGGAAAGGGCTGCGCATCCCTCCGCACTGCGCGCTGATGAAAGCGCCGGCGGCAGCCCAGCGTCCCGATGCAGCGACAGGTCGGCCGCTGGCCCACGGACATCCTGACGGTGCGTTCCTCGATGCAGCGCCCAGGGCAGTGTGCGCGCACTGCTGCAGCGCTTCGCCCTAGACCATCCCGCGGCCAGCTTAGACTGAAAGGTGGGCCGCTCAACTTGCCACCCAGCGCCTCGAGCCAATGGCAGCCGCCCGCCGCCCATCCACAAAAGAGAAGGAGCGACCCGGCGCTCGCCCGCTCTTCTCCTCGCCCTCCGCCTTTGCTCAGCTCCTCGATATTCCATATCCATATCCAACCGCTATTCTGTACTCTCTGACCTTGGTCAACCTTACGCCTGCCCGCTTGCTCGCTCTTAATATTCGTGCGCTCTCACCCACATACCAAACCGACCTGCCTGCTGCCGTGCCACTGCTTCCCGCTGCATCCGAAAGCCGCCTAGCCGACCCCTTCTTTGTTTTGGGTGGGCGCATTCTCAGCATCCCTCCTCACCGACACTCGGCACCTCACCACACATCCACCACCATCACGACGACCCATCCTCGACCATGGCAACCATGTTCAGCTACGGAGGGCAGCATCACGCATCACACCTCAACGCTCACAACAACCATAACCACCATGGGGGCCGGTCGCGGAGGGCGCCCCGGATCTCGGCGGCCCAGCACAACAAGCAGTTCCGCCAAGTACGGACCCCCAAAGAGTTCGTCGTAGAGCCGCCGACGCTCGTCGCTTTCCGTCGCGACTTCGAGGCTGCCAGGTCGTTCGATCTCGAGGACGACGAGCTCTTCTGCCCCTTCCACTTGCTCACCGAGGATGATGTAAGTGCCATGCCGCTTCCGCCCGACGATCTTCGCCACCCGATGTCGTCGCTCCAGGATGCGCTGACCCTTGGCCAACAGCTCCAGTCCATACACTCCTCAGGATCCGACCGCTCGTCTCTGTCGAGCGGCTCGCCCGAGCAGTCGCCGCTGCAGCATCAGCTCCAGCCGACGCCTTCTTTCGTCTTGTCTTCTGCACCTAATCCTTACACCCCGGCTGGCTACCAGTCGAGTAATTCTTCTACCAAGCTTCACCAGCCACTAGCGCAGCGCACCCGCAATGCCATCCCCATCGTCGACCCGTCCACGCGCGCTGTTGCCAGCCCACCTCCGTCTGTCTCCCCCAACCGACAGATGCAGCAGCAGTTCCGACGCTGGTAATAGCCCGGCTGGCACGAGGCTAGGCGAACTATTTGGATGGCATTGCGGCGTGCTTTCGTTGCCGAACTAGTGGCTGACCCAGCATGCTTGGTGCAAGCGTTTTGCTTCACCAAGCCTGCGCTTAGGATTTACATTCTCTTCTCCCAATATCCTCCGGAGGATCACCCGTCTATACTATCGACTCTCCTTGTACAAATCTACGATATCTCCTTCGACATATTGGGTATACCACTCGGAACGGGCGACGGCGTTGCACCAGCGAAAACATGTTTTTCCAATAGAGCGCTTCTGGCATTGTGTCTTCACGCGCTACGCATTTACGGCGGACTGCAAATATCGGTGTTTTTGGTCGCATTTTGGGTTCATTCGACGTTCTAAGACTTACAAGAAAATTCTGGTTACAGATATTGGTGTTTCTGTAGCGTTTGGCTGTCTAACTTATTGTCACCCGGTCGCCCTCCTCAGGGACCATTACAAAGGGTAGATTTCTTATGTGTGGGTTCGGAAAGCTGGGATACCATGGGCGCGGTGCAGGTTTCTTGTAGCGGAGGTGTCGATCTGGTCATTTGGGTCTGGTGCATATCTCCACATGTTTGCGGGTTTGTCTCTTGATACTGTACGGCTGGGATGATTCACGTCAATCGCGTGTTGTGGCTTTGGATCTTTTCGTTTATTTCACTTTGTATGGGGAGTCGATACACCCTAGGAGTCGAGGGGTGGGAGCGATCTTTTGAGCCTTCTTGGATGTCCTTTGGGATTGCTCTAGCTTCCTCTATTTGCGGGGTTTGCCCTTATACAATACACGCCCTGATGCCTTCATCGGGGGCAGTGAGTTTTATCTAGGAATCGCAACTTCTTTCACTACTCATTGAAGCTTCGAACCATCATGCGTCCATTATGTTGAACCGAGCTCGAGCTATGTTGTGTTGTTTTGGGGTCGATGCGCTGTCAACGGAGTTGGCTTGCGACGACTTGCCCCGCCGCTCGTAACAGAGGCGCGGGAGGCGGTTTCAGATCGTTTCGCGGGGCATTCGTGATCAGAGACGGTGGCGCTATAATTTGCGCATGCCCATATTCAGCAGGTAGCTTGACAGCTGAAGAGAGTGTGCCATGCAGGAGAACGCAAAGGCAAGCGGTACCGATCCGCCGTGTTCCCCGAGGACCTGATTGTGCATGGTGAGATTGCCAATCCACGGTTCTACACAAGTAGTATGCATGCGTTGCAACCCGTATCTATTTACCCCTTCTAGATTGCATGTTTGCATCGACGGTTGATGGCAGAGGTCCTACCAACATGATGGGGCTCCATACGTGCGAAGCTTTGAAATCACCGCCCGTGAGTGGTTTTCCCCCTTCGGCGCTTGTACGGAAGCATCTGCCCTCCACTACGTCATTCACGTCAGGATCGCCAAAGCTCCCCATCGTTAGCACCTCGGCTCTCATTACCCATTACATTGCCATTGCGCGCCAGTTCTAGCTCCAACCTCACTTTTTTCTCCTCTCACCACCAATTTCCCCCAGACACGAGAGCAGCCAGCACCCGACATAGCGATTCTCCGTGCATACCTCGGAGAATAACCTGTCGAACCAGAGAGCGCTTCCCCGCCACGAAAACCCACCGACCTTCGAACACCGAGCCACGTCTCCGCGTCCACGTCCATATACCGAATCATGTCAGCTTTCCGAGCTCTAGCCGCGCGCCGCGCGCCCTTTGCGCTCTCTTACCGTTCGACTGCGGGCTTCCACAGCTCGATAGTGCGCGCTGCGGGCAAGGAGACGCATCTCCGTACGTCCATCCCACCCCATTCAATTCGCCCTTTCCCTTTTTTCTTTCCCTTGGGTCCAACTGCAATCCCTACGCCGAAGCCCTGCTTCAACAATGGCTGCGATTCGGTTCCCCTCATTTCCCTTCGGGGGCTTTGACTGGGATGGTCTTGTTAACACGTGGGCAGATGATGAAGGGCGGGCGGACGAGGTGCAGAAGAAGAAGGACGAGCAGCTGAGCAAGCAGAAGGAGGGCAAGGGGCATTGGGAGGAGGGGCTTGCGAGTGATAGCGAGAGCATCGTACGTGTGCATTGATTTCCCGAGAGGGAAAGTTTTCGCATGGAGGGGAGTCGCTGACGAATCTACAGGTCAAGGCGGATCGAAACGAAGCCGAATCATCTGCCGAGACGATCCAGAAGCTGCAGGAGGAGACTGCGAAGATTGCGAATAAGAAGTCGCGCGCTTGAGGCTTGTGCTACGAGGATAATGTGCACATGTCATCGATGAAGCGTAGCCTCAACGGGTGGACACGGAAACTCGCATAGCATGAATCAGCAATTGTCGCTTGTAGGCATTGTGCTCTATACGGTCATGTTCAGTTCAGAAAGTTGATCTGCGATGTTGACCTGTGGTTATATGTTACAACAATACTACTTCTTTTTCTCTGTTCGTGGTCTTCTCACTTCGACACTGTCATATACTTGAAGACCGGATAGTAGGGTAAGGGTGGACTGCTGAAGAATAGCTAGCAGCAATAAGACGTCGTGTACTACGAGTTCCTCTACAAGGACGTTCTTCCATCGTCTTATTCCGATCAACAATATCAAGTGAGCAAAGCAACCACACAGATCTTGTATCAAGTACTCACCAAGTCAGAATAGTTTCTCTAAACCAGGTATGATCAGGTATGATCCTTATCATACACGGCGAGCAGAAAGATACGATATTCCTCATCACTCTCCCTTCCTATTTGATTCGAGTCGAATTATCTCCTACCTCACATCCCCCACCTTTAAGCCCCACTCCCTTGCCCCAAGCCTTCTCAACCACCTCCTCCACACTCATCGGCTTGATCCACGGAAACTCCCCATTCCGCACTCCGACCCCACTCACATCCAGCACGCCCCTCGTCGCCATAAGCCCAAACTCGCTGATCATCTCCCTCATGCCGGGGTACTCTGCTTCGGTCGGCGCCCCCTCGGGCTGCGGCAGCATCGTTGCCTCGCCTTTCTCCAGCGTCTCGATGGAATCATACGTGACGGTCCACTTCTCGCCTGCATCAACACCCTGTAAGCTCACTCCTCTTCAAAGCGAAGAAAAAGGGGGCGGGGAAAAGAAACTCTCTCGAAATCTACCAAAGATCGAAAAAGGGGTAAAAAAAGAAACAACAACATACCAGTAACCCTCTCAGCAACGCTCACAAACTCCCCCCAACTCACCACCCCGCCCACAAACGCACTCACCTCGGGCCACGCGCCCTCGCCGTCCACCACGGCCCCGACATAGCGCGCCAGATCGGCCGTGTGCAGGAACGACACGGGCTGCGTGCCGTCGCCGGGGACCGCAGCCCGGCGCGCGTCGAAGTCCAGCACGTACCGGAACGGCTTCATGTAGCTGTGCACGCGGGGGAGCCCGTAGTGGTCCAGCGTCCAGCCGAAGACGATGCGCGTGAAGTGCAGGTGCGAAGTGCGCAGTGCCGCGGCGGCGTCGAGCCAGTAGCGCGCTGCTGGGTGGAAGGTGGCTACTCTGTTTTTGTTTGTCAATTTCTTATCATCTATGCCGTGCTTTGCTGTTGCATGGCGAGGGAAAAGGGGAAAAGGGGGGGTGGTGGAGGAGAAAGGGAGAAGGGGAAGTTACTCTTCCGTGTAGTGTATCCCGTACTCGCTGGGGATGAACTTCTTGACAGTACCGGACTGCACGGCTGCTTCGATGAGGTTGAGTTGCGCCTGGCTGTTTTCCGGGGTGGCGAGGATGAGGGCGGAGACGACGATGTCGACGCCGTGCTCTTGGAGCGTGTTCTTCAAGGTGGCGACCGAGTCATAGGAGGTTGCGATGGTGGGGATGGAGGTGGATCCTATGTCTACGGTGGCAGCCTGTTTTTTGCTTGCATGTGAGAATACGTACGGGGAAGAATGTGGGTGAGGTTCGGGGGAGTGGGGGGAGCATGTACGTTGCGGCTTAGGACTAAGATCTTGTGCTTGCTTTGTTCGACGAGGCCTGCGACGAGGGCACGGCCGATGCCACCTGTGCCGCCTGCGACTGCTATCGTGTAGGGAGGCATGGTGGACTATTTGGTTTCAAGGTATATATGAGCGTTTGGGATGGTAAACACGGTGGAGGCTGAAGCTGCTATGCTGCCCTCCCATGACCGTCCCCCCCAATTACTTATACCTCACATCCACCCTCCTTCCAAGATGCCGTTCTCGTAAAGACACAACAAATTCACGTAAGAGATCGACCCAGAATGTCGTACACCCAGCACTTTGCTTACATGAACACGCACATGCCCAGGCCTGACGAACACGAAGCAACGTTCCGTACCGTAGCCAGCACCCCTTGGCATGCCGCAGCGACCGCTCCATCGACTTCCGTTTTGGGGCATGGAGCGGTAGCTGAAGCTTCGTTCGTGGTACGCTTGGGCGTGCGGCGCGCGCTTGGCAGCGGGGAGCCTTTCAGTAATCACTAGCTGGTGGTGGTGTAAGCAGGCGCTTGGCGGCGTTGCTCCCCGTGCTGCGTCGCTGTCCTCGCGGTCCGTGAAATCACGCAAGAATACGAGTGGGCGTCGAGTGGTCATCGTCTGGGTTGGCTTATGAAGATTTACTCGCTCTTGTACCGTGATTAGAAGATTCTTTCGATGTATGAGCTCACTCTTTTGTGTACATGCTGGAGCATGGCATTTGTGTGGTACACGCCTGTCTACTCGTCAGGCCTCGAAATATGAAGATGTCGATGTTGCTGGTTCTGGGATATCTGGTCAGTCTCGCATATCCACGTCAAATGCGGACATGAAAAGCATACAGAACTGATATGAGCTGTTGTATTCTTTGGACCACCCTCTTACCTCTTTCTATGCACTTCACCCTCAGCATCGCTCAACACATCTATTAGATCGAGATATCTCGAAGATTGTGATCATCCTTCAAGCAATCCTTTTGATGCTCTATATCCCGCACACTGTGATAGACCAGGGCGTCTTGAGTGCTCAGGCGTGGACCTCTATCAAAACGTTACAGAGCAACAGCTGCTCATAGGAATGAGTTTCACCCTCAAATATCCCTAACCATCCCCATGCTCTCACTTAAACAGTCGAGCCTTTACCATCTTCTCCACCTCATCATGCACCTCATACCCACCGCTTTCCAGCTGTTCCTCCAACCACTTCCCGCCCTCCCACCTCTCCCAACTACTCTTCCTCGCAAACCCCTTCCAGTCCCGCCTCTTCGGTGGATACAATCCACCCATCTTCCATTCCTTCACCTTCTCCAATGTCCCCTCCGCCTTCTCCCTCTCTTCTCTCTTCTGCAGCTGCTCCTCACGGAACGCCCGCATCTTCTCCTCCCTCCTAGCTCGCATCTCAGGCGATTCCCACGGCGGCCGGCGCCCAAGACGCACCGTGTCCGTCTCCTCGTCGAGAAACAGCCTAGGCGAAGGCAGCGGGCCCAACCTAAGCTCCTCGTTTTCCTTCCCGAGGAGAGTATTCACGTCCATCAAGCGCGCGATCTCGTCGTACGCGGCGCCCTTCTCCTTCTTCACCGTGTCGAGGCGGAGCGTCACTTCTTCGAGGCTCGACTGTTGGGCTTCGAGTTTGCGCGCCAGCGTGGCGATCGTGAGGGCGTCGGGGGCGCCGTGCTGGCGCATGAGGGACTGATATTTGAGGATCGTGTCTTGGAGTTCTTGTCGGAGGGTTTGCGTTTCTTTGTCTTCGGCGTGGTCGCGTTGGTCGAGCATCTGTTTCTGCTGCTTGTAGTCTGCCTCCCAGTCCTGCGCCGTGGACCTGAAGTGGTTGAGCTGGTCTTCGAGGTTCTTGTTGGTGTCGCGGCAGCGGGTTAGTTGGTTCTTGAGCTCTGTGTTCTTGAAGTCGGTGGTGAGGAGGCCGTGTACTGACGCTGTGAGGTGGTCGATTTTCTGGTCTTTGGCGACTTCATTTCTCTGCAGCTGTTCGTAGACCGCGTTCCAGGGGATAGTGGGATCCTTCTTGAGGGCTTCGGAGACTTGTTTTGCTTGGAGGGCTTCTTCTAGCTGCTTGATCTTTTGGGCTTGTAAGTCATTGGCCTTGAACGCTTGGAGTGCGAGTGCTTGTTCCTGCTCGCTCTGCTTGATAAGAGTCTGACGTGCCACTTCGAGCTCCTGTATCTTTTGGGCTTGTTGCTTAATCTTTTCCGAGGCTTCTTTGACCGCTTGTGCATTTTCTTCTTTGCTGCGCTTATTGGCAAGTCGTGATTCTTCTTCCTGCCGAAGTTTTGCATTGACGAACTCAGTGTGCTCTTGGCTCATGCTCCGCATGGTCTCGCAATAGCAGGTGACTAGCGCGATGATCTGAGATCTCAGCCCGTTGATACCCGCAGGGAAACTGCTACGTTCCCGCAAGGCGTCTGCATACTCATTCATCTTTTCTGCATCCACCGAGATGGCCGACTGAAAGTTTGCAAGATCCTGGCAGACTGCCTCAAAAGCAACACGCAAATCATCGTTCTGAGATTGCAAGCCAGCACTCTTACCGAGGATCTCAGCTTCTGTGTAGCCTTCGAGCGGCGGCTGTGTCGAAGTGTACCAGGCCACCGTTCGACTCTCGAGCTCCGCGGCCTCGGTCTCAGAATCGACGGTGAGCCCCTCAACTGGCTTAGCAAGAGCTAACGAACTATCGCGATCATAGCCTAGCTGGTCCTGAGATTCGTCAATGGTAGAAAAGTACTGCAGGGGCTTATAATTGGCTGCCCTTGTAGCTGGTCCCTGCGTGAATTCGAACCGTTTCCCCCTCCAATCGCCTTGCCCGAATCTCGTTATCTGCCTTGTGAGTGCCTTTGCTCCCGGGGAAGACGGGACGCTGGAGCTATACTCCACTTTCTCGTGCTTCTTCTGCCTGTACGAATCTGTTTCCACTGCGTAGCGCGCGCGATTGCTCGTCGGATGCTCACTTGATTCAGCGGTTGCCCGTCTGTGACACTCTCGATTGGATGGTTGTGAATCAAATCCTCTTCCGCTAAAAGAATGTCGGAAATGGGTTCCTGCCCTGCCGCGGAGTGAGTGCTGGTAATACGATCCAGACGCAGAAGTAGAAGTGTGACGAGGCATGTCAAAGTAACCTTCCTGAGGTCGCTGGCCTCCTATGCTCACTATGAAGTCCCCGTACGCGGCATCGTTCGCGGCTTTTCTACTAGCGTGCGAATCTACGATGCGCTGATGTGCTGGGTAGTCTCTTGGTGGAGTGGCTCGGGCATGATCCCCAAGCTCCATCCTACTATCGCCTTGGGAGCTTTTATTATCTGAAGCATCTTCGTTTTCGGTCGATTCATGCTCGCTCTGAGATTCAGCATCTTCATGCTCAAAAATCCCTTCATTGTCATCGTCCGCTTGTTCAGCGTCGAATAAGCCGCTGTTCTCATTATACTCCCTCTGTCGCCTCCTTTCCTCGTCGTAGGACAATATCGATCCTCTCCGCTGAGGAAACTCAAATTCAAGCCTCGAAATCGTTCTAGGTGGTACATGGTCGTATTTCGTCCCGACACTCCCCGTTCTTCGTATAGACGGCTTATTACCAGCATTCCCTGCATTCCATGCCGGCCGGGGAACGGGATCTTTGTGAAGAACGTTAGACACCCTAGACCCCCTGCGAGATCTTTCCTCTGCCAGGTTTGTAGAGAGAGGGGTGGACGGATCCCCGTGGCTCTGCGGCACAGCAAGGCTCACGGGGCTAACGGAGCTGTGTGCTAACCTCGATAAGTCTGGAACGATACGAGGTCGATTTACTGAGCTTGAATCTCGTATCCATGTAGGCCTCGCGGGGTTCAGCTCAGGCGGAACTAACGGCAGAGCTTGACTATTGCCTAGACGCTTGCCGTCCTTTGTCCTTTCCGCTTCCGGCATCGCAACTTCTCCTCGCTGCTCCCCTTCAACCTCGTCAAAACTTTCCCCATCACGTTTAGTTGGGGACTCCCCCTCTATTATATCCGGGAGTGGCTTTTTTGGTGCGTCTTCAAATAGCATGGTACCCTTCGGCTACGTCAATCCCCAGTTAAACTCACTAGACGCAGGTAGCAGCGTGAAGTAATAGATGACCACAGAAAGCCCACAATTTAAAGTGAACGTGTATGAAGCAAAATTTGGTGTGGTAGTGTTGGGCTGGTAGTGTTAAGAAGACAAGTGTCAAAGCGCAGGTGAGGGTGAAAGCAAACTTGAGCCTCTCTTTCACCGATCTTTGAGACTGTTGTCAGCACCCTGAGATCATGCCTACAGACGAAGAAATAGGACCTCAATAAGGAGGCCCGCTAGAGAATACAGGCTGATCTCTTTGTCGCTTCCCCCTAACGCCTTGTTTCATCGCAGCCACTGCGCAACTTCATTGTTCTTCAGCGTAGGGCTGTGTTTCGGGCTTTCAGCGCAGGGCTATGTTTCGGGCTCGTGCGTCCTTTGACATAGACCTCTAGCTATCACGTTGCTACGTACTTGACGTGCCGCTTTAATGCGATGACGAGAGATCGATCTTGACCCTCGCGGGAAGGCGAAAGTATGGGAGGCTTGCGTTTAACACGAACTTGTGCCCTGCATATTCACAGGGCGGCCGCCCCTATATCATTTAAGGGGAAGGCGGCACTTTGTATACACTGCGGTAGCCCTGTTACCATACAATTCGAGAGCTACGAAGATCGAGAACGAAGAGGAGAAGAACAAGCTAGCTTCCTCGAATCATAGTAGCGGTTAGCTGCGCTTTCGGTACAGCTCATTTACCGAGCCGCATATGAGTCCGGTGAATTCTGCATCCGTATTGAACTATATACAGCAAGGATGCTTATGATGAGCTCCGAGTGGAATATCGTCTAGTCCGGCGTAGCGATTGGCTCATGATATTTCCAACGTTGCTACAAGGAACACATAGCTGGAATAAGATTGAAAAGCTGGTAACTTTCGGCAGTAATGCTTCATTGCTCGTTGCTAGCTTGGTACACATGACGTTGGCATATCCGTCTAACAGTGGAGAAGTGACAGTCGATCATCTGGAACAGGTTCATTAATAACTAGAAGCAGTTTACGGTCTAGTATCAGGGAGGACCGAGTGATGTGTAACTGTGCAAGTGTTGAGCTGGTCGCATGTGAAGTGAGTAGTGCCGGACTGTGCTGGAAGTTGCAATCAATTCCTGGCCTAAGCTTAGCTGAGTTGTGCCAAGCCGAGTGCACTCTAGAGTCGAGAATGTAGTGTGATAGAGCGTACCGTGGAAGAGAGCCTCCACACAAGCTTGCTGATCGTTTGGTATACACTTCACCTACCCCTCCTGTCCGTGACAACGTGCTCACTGACACTGTACCTACAGCACCGCGACCTGCAATGCACCTATGAGGCCATCTTACCAGCGTTCTATCAGCGTGCTATCGGCGTGTTCATTAGCGTACCTTGCGGAGTAGCGACATGATCGAACCCCACAGGGCCGTTTAACCTAGCCATGGCCCTAAGTTAGTGTACCAAGTCGCTCTCCGCGGACGGATTACCTCAGGTATGCGTAGCTCAGCTCGTATGCATGCCTTGGTTGCCGAAGGCTTGATCTGCCAGTCTGCCAGTCTGCCAGTCTGCCAGTCTACGATCAGGGCAGCGGGCATTTGCATCTTGGTTACACAGCGTCGCGAGAGTGTTTGGTTGTCATCCTGGTTGGAGCTTAGCGTGCATTCCTGACGTCGTGCCGGACAGGGGAAACTAGACCGGCCGGAAGCAACCGAATTATGCGCGTGCGATGGCTCCCGCGGAACAGCAGCCGTTAGGATCTATACACTGGCTCTACCGTAGCGGCGATGCCGATATCCTCGTCACAAGATCCAGCTCGCCGAGATAGGAATCGAGTGGCAACCGTGGACTGTGGGCCCAGCGTAATGTGCGCGTTGTATCAACATGCGGTGACATCTGCTGTAGAGGTTCACCATGCTAGACTGTCTGGCAGTGTGTCTGCATTCGATTCTCACTGCAAGCTGCAGAGACTGATGAGTATTCTACAGTTCGGACGCCTTCACCGGTGTCGAAAGCTTAATCTTACGGCAGATAGCAGAAGCAAAGCAGGGCATTGCTTGTCTTGGTCCGTAATCTCGTCAAGTTGAATCAGTATGCTGATCACGCTGTGATGCGGCTACCCGCCGCGCCTAGGCCAGCCTCAACACCCACGGTGCGAAGACATGCCGCGTTCGACAGGGTAAAAGTAAGACAGCCTTGATGCTGGCGCTTCCTGAGGAAAACATCATTGGTGCGAAGAATGCAGACTTCGGAATTTGTGCGACAACGTACCTTCTCAGAGCCTACGCCAAGCGACTTGATTCACCAGAGGGTCTGCCACTCGTCTGACCCCGCATTAAAGCTAAAGGTTGACGCCTTTCTAGATCGACATGTAGTCGTAGTTGGAGGGCGGCCGCCGCTATGGTGATAGTGTGTGATGAAGTGGAGAATGTGGCGTTCTGCGGCCGTTGCTTCACTGAAGTAGGATATAGGTAGTTTCCAACCATACGGTCGACGCTATACTTACGACCTCCGACTTAGAAACTACGGACAGCGCAGTTGACCAGACTCCGACATCTGCTTTACCAGAGAGCGTGCTTCTACTAAAAGCAGCGTCAGATGCTAAATGTGGTAAAGCTTCAGAAGCCAACACGCATCCGGTCTTCTTTGTCCGTTCCCAGCGACCAGGTACGCTACACACTACGTGAGCAGTTGACCTCGAGCCTCAGCGAACGCTACAAATATCTGTTCAGATCTCATCTCACAAGACAAAGAAATGCTGCGCGTCGACTTGTCTTCTCGCGATTCTCAATTGACTTCCCATCGACAGAGAAGCGCGTGAGTCCACCAGTCTCAGACACCACATTGTGTTTGAGGTGCTTGACCGAATCGCCCCACCATCCGAATCGATTGCGCGGGAGAGAAACAGCAGCGCCGGTGAGGGGCAACCGTTTGTCATAGGTTCGTTCCCAATTGTTTTTGCAATCCTCTCGCATGATTGCGACAAAAGCAAACCCCCATGTGCAGCAGCACCTCGTGTCTGACACTGACACAACCCTAGAGTAGATTTGGGTCAAGAGAGATTACTCTGGAACCTTTTCTAGAAGCACAGAAGAACGTCTTTGATTGTGTGACCGAAACAAAGCGTAATCTAAGGGTCTGTCTCAAGGCCTGCAGTCGACTCTGCCATTCCTGCGGAAATCGGTCGTACGTTTGGCGGCGCGATCAATCTTTTTGGACAACGAGCCTCAATCATTGTTCGTTTCACTGTACCCCGAACTAGTGACAGGGAACGACGCTGACGGAATTTCGAACAGAGTGGTATCATCCGTGCTTGGGCGCGGTTTCTGGTCGTCATGAAGACCGAGACTCTTCTTCTAAGCCATCCTCCCACTCCACCGAACATCCACGCCGACATCCATACGTGTCTACACCAAGTCGCGCATTACAATGCCGATCGCGGTTATCCATACGATGAGTCACCATCTCAGGGGGGTGTATACGCCTCGCCTAGCCCCGCCATGCACGACGGTCTTCCGCGCGCCATGGGAACGTCGGGAGCAGACTTTAGAGTAGGCATACAATATGTAAGAATGTCTCTTCCTCAACTCATCTGCTGAACTAACCAGCATGCAGGATGACTACGTTCAAGGTTCGGGCTATTATCGCGGAAGTCAATACAACGAAGTTCCTGTATGACCGACTCCCTCTCTAAAGAAGCGAGAGAGTGCTGACTATGGGTAGAATGATCCTGCGATGTTCTCGGGTTCACCTCCAACCCCGCGCTCTGCGACAGAGATCGAAGACGGCATTTGCCGGACACGAAGTGGTCGAACTATCATGCCATCCAGCTCCCCAATGGTCGAAGAGAAGCCGAGGCTCAAAGCCACGCCAAAATCCAGGAAGACCAAAGTAGGAAAGAGCGAGAAGGCCAAAATGCCAAAGCTCACAGCGCCGTTAAGCCTGTTGACCAAGGATATGAATTCTATACCGATCCGCAACATGGAAGAATGGGTGAATAGGTCCGCCGATGTAAGGCGGAAGGAGGTTGAGAAGCGGAATGGATACGTGACCAGGCCAATGAACTCGTTCATGCTGTATCGGTCGGCTTATGCCGAAAGGACAAAACAGTGGTGTCTACAAAACAACCACCAAATCGTATCCTCGGTGTCCGGGGAGAGTTGGCCCATGGAGCCTCCTGAGGTACGCGAGCTGTATAATGAATACGCAAAGATCGAAAGGATAAACCACCAGAACGCGCACCCAACATACAGGTTCTCTCCGAGCAAGGCAGGGGCGCCGGCGCGCAAAAGAAAAGGCGATTTCTCTGATGCGGAGCCAAGCGATTTGGATGATGCGGAATGGAATCCAGGTCATAGCCGCTCAAGGCCCCGTCCTTCTAAACGACTCGACCGAAGTTCTGCCTACTCTCTCAATGACATGAACGCCGAATTTTTTGATCGACAATATGGAGGATCTAGTGGTGGAGGTGTGAGCAGATCAGTCTGGGAGATGACCAACGAAGGACGTCCGATGCCAATGCCTGTGGACCAGGGTGACCTCTACAACCAATATTACCAGACCGCGGTTCATCTACATATGGGCATGAACCAGGGAGCCATGGATGATATGCGGATGCGACGTGCTGATACGCCGATCACGGCCATGCAGTTTTCAGCGGACCATGCACTTTTGGGTCTACCAGGAGGTAATGCAACAACTGACCTACTGCAGCAGTTGCACTCCCATGACGTTACCCCTTTAGGTGGTGAGCCGCAAGTAGACCCCATGCTCTTGGCTTTCGACGGTAGTCACCATCATGATGTTGTCGTAGCGACTGGACATCCTGATTTCCGCAACGGACATATGGCTATATTGGACAGGGAGCTTGATCAGCATAGCGTGGACAGCTTCATCGGAGCAGCACAGGGACACGAAGAGTACCGCACGGAATCTTGGCAACCAGACCCGAGCATGCCAATGGAACAGGAATCGGAATTCGAAAAATGGATGGGTGAATGACAACCCGCTAGGAGGAGAGCAGGTCCAATGGAAGAGTTGTCTGTACAAAGGAGTGTTCGGGGCTGCTCAATATGGCGTTCAAGGGGTAAAAGATATACCCGTCGTCCGAAAGCTGGTTGGTAGTTTGGCTTTCTTGCATCGTTTCTTTGTTGCAATCCATACGTTTGTCATATATTGAATAGATCGATTATGAAACATGCTGAGGTTTTGTCGGCTTGTTCTGGTGCGACCTGTTGTATGTGGAAGTGAATTGCTTCCCATGCGCCGTGTGTGTAGCTCCATTAGTGCCAGCAGGTGGCCACTGATCATGATGAGAAAAGAGAGTATCCCGACGTATCTGACCATACGATGTAGCAGAAGTGACACCATATTTGACGCGTATAGGCTTTGGATGTGTCTTTGGCTTTAGGAAGGCGGACAGCAAAGACATTGTCAACCGAGCCTTCTTGAGGGCGTCAGTCAAGAAGGAAGAGAGCGCGCTCGGGGCTCACGGATCAAGAAAGTGAGGAGAATGCAAATTGTGGAATGATTCATACGATAATTCTACAACAAAGCCATAGAGGTGGCGAAAGGGATGAAGCCTGAATCGTCTTTAAGCGTTGGACTGTTGGACTCGCACGGGCCAGCTTAATGAAGCAGGTGGGGCGGACGCGGTGAGACGCGCCTGCCCGTCAAGTGCAAAGACTGAACACGCACAAGAAACCAGCCTGGACTAAAGACACGATTTTGTAATGAACGACCGCCCGAGCAGCACTTCTATACGTCGGTAGATCTGGCAATCGTTTACGACCCCCGTCGTTCGGCATGTATGGAGAAATCGGAAACAAATTGGTATCCACGCCGCACGGCGACTCGATGTGTCCCACTGACGTGCAACAGGTACAACACGCCAAACGCACACAATCGCTTGCCCACTTACCACCTTATCAAACCGAGCTGGTGCGGGCCGTTACCCGCGAAGTACGCGATTTGGATAAAGACGTCGCGACAATCCTCGAGCCCTTTGCGGGGTCGTTCAACCCATCCACTGAGCCCGCTACTGCGTGTGCACTGCTGGTCAATCATCTATGCATGAGGAGGAACAAGCGCTGCCTGCTCGCATACCACCGGGTACGGACCGACAAACTGGAAGAGATGTGTTGGAGCGGCATTGACGTGCTTGAGCGGCAACAGCAGCAGACCAACAAACTTGCAGGGGAGGGCACGTCTATGGGCACCGATGGCTCCTCGAGCAGTTTAAGTCCGGAGGAGGAAGAATATGTGCGGCAGTATAGCGACTTACTGGCTGCGTACAAGGGGCAGTGGACAGACATTGATCTTACAGGCAACCTCGAACCGCCGAAGGACCTGTTTATCGATGTGCGCGTGCTCAAAGACGCTGGCGAGATACAGACGGAATACGGGTACGTGCTTTGCGTTGATGCATTATGGTTTCAAGGCTGACCGGCTCAGCGCCATTACCTTGACCAAGAACAGTCAATTCTATGTACGCCAAGGAGACGTAGAGCGTCTGATTGCCCAAGGCTACCTCCAGAGGCTCAGCTGATCCTGCTCTGTGTGCAAAACAGCACCAGAGAGCATTATTCCCGGGATCGTCTAGGTAGAATAACTTGATGCGAGCGTACCTTGGCGATTGTTGTTCCGCATGCAGCATCTTCTGCCGGCATCGGCATGTTGCGCCATCATCCGACCTTCGGGATGAGTTACACAGCCAGCTAATCAGAAAGTGGATGCCCTGGAGGAGAGGCTCGTCGAGTGGGTCATCAAGAATGTTGCCGCCGTGGGGGGTGGGGCGGAGCTGCGGGTCTGTCAGCCGAAGCTCAGTCTGAAGACCACGCCTCATGAAAATGTCACACAACATGCGGAGAAGTCGAATAACGCACAGACCTTGTATGGCGTTTCGCGGGGGCGGTAGGAGAGGGCCAATTCAGACAAAGATGGTAGGTAATACGATGACCAAAGTGGATCATACAGACGTGGAGCGGCAACATGGTGAAGAGTTAGTTTGTCTTTCATAATTGTCACTGTGGTTTTATTTCTCACACAATCCTAAGACATAGCCCGGGCAATATCCATCTATTGCAAGCATTTTGTATCAACTAGTCCATCATATGTTCATAGACTATTTTACTGATACTGTACCGTTGGGGCATGATGGAGTTTCGCGTCCGGTGTGGGTCGTCGCGTGTTAACCAAGACTCCAACCAGCCTTGAAGATCAGCAGAGCTCCTGACCAGCGGCAGCATCCGCGAGGGGCCTACCTGCATGAACGCGCGCCGGCGTTCATGATTTGCCGAGCTGCTCTGCAGTGCCGCGGCTAATGCACCCAACAACAGCATGCGAGTCTAGAATGCTGCGATGGTGAAGGTTTGTAGTGCACATGGCTTGCTCATTCTTGCCAAATGTGATGCAATTCGTCGCCATGACTATGAACCCCTGAGTGCTTTACTTGGTGCTACTTCACACCGTCCGTGGGCGCCAATTGATACCCCTAGTTCGAAAAATCAATTGCTGTAGGGCTGGAAAGAGGGGCTTGGCAATGACGTTAGCGCAGTGAAGCACGTATGCGACGGAAACATTCCAGCAAAAATTTCACAATATGGCCTCCGCAAGCCGGACCCACCGATATCCTAGCCAACTCATGTCCCTGCGGGGACCTCTGCAGCCACAGAGAGGGTTTTCTGGACAATTGGCCGTAGCTTATCAACTTCCTTGGACCCGCTATTATTATTGAAGCTATAACGTGCTACCCACGCCGTTATCAATCGCGATCTACGCCTCGCTAGCTGGACGCTCTATAGACGTCACGTCTTCCTTTTGAAATGCCCGCTGAGCTCCTACGCTCTCTCTAGATCCTAGCGGCAAGATGCCGTCGCGTCTTCTGCCATGGCGCAGAGATTCGGACTCGTCACAACAACAGCTCCCGTTCACGAACGACTATGTCAGCGATGCTGAGCTCGCGAGCGATAACCAATCGACAGACTACGGCTCGAACACCATTCCTCGGTCGCGTCCTATGAGGGCATCGTCCAACGTGTCCCACACCCTCTCCAGCTCGTACAACCAGCGCAATCCAATCCGATCCTTCGCCCACCAAACGTCGCATTCGGTCACGGACAACCCCCAGTACTCTTCGCAAGGCGTTCGCGAGCGTACCCAAGAGCTTGCTTCCTATGCGCTTGATTCTGCGGCATACCACAGCCCTCGGAGGAGAGCAAGCAGCGTGGCCAACGAGTCCATTGCTAGCAGGCCGACAGTACCAATCGATATTGAGGGGAGGTTGTCTCTGGATTCAGCAGGCTCAGATGTCATAGTAGAAGAGAGGGAAAGCACATCCGTATCGCCCGAAACTGTCATTGGTCCAGCCGACCGCCGTTTAAGCAGTCGCTTTCCAAGCCTCGGCTCTCCGGCCCACGATGGCCGCAAAGACATCCTTCCGGAGGTGGTAATTCAGGATACAGAGGAGACACCGCTGTTGCCCAAGCCCAGACTCTCACGAGTAGACTCTCAAACACGGCACAAAGCATCTGCCGTTCCTGCCACATCCTCGCGCGCCGACAATCTCAAGACGCGTTTCGTGGATTCACTCTCCGCTAGCCGGGAACACTTAGCTCACGTTGGACGCTCCGTGACCAACCCGAAGAACTACACCAAGGATGCAGTATATGCGGGGGTCACTGCCAGTCTGCAGATGAGCTCAGCGGTATTCCTTGGGCTTCTGCTAAACATCTTGGATGCCTTGTCATACGGCTATATTCTTTTCCCGCTAGGAAGTCCTGTCTTCAGTCAGACGGGGCCCGACGGCATATCCATCTTCTTCGTCAGCTGCATTGTCTCACAATTATGTTACTCGCTAGGACTATCAATCTTCAGAGGCGGCGTAGGGTCCGAGATGATCGAAGTGGTGCCCTTTTTCCACCGGATGGCGTATTCCATAATGGAAAGAATGAAAGGAGCGAGTGCCGAGTCAATCATCGCGACTACAATCGTTGCGTACTGTCTCAGCTCTATCATCACTGGCATGATCTTTCTCGGTCTGGGAACTTTTAAGCTTGGCAATCTCGTCAGTTTCTTTCCTCAGCATATATTAATCGGATGTATAGGAGGAGTAGGGTTTTTCTTAGTTATGACCGGTGTCGAAGTGTCGGCAAGATTGGAAGGGAACTTGAATTATGATCTGGACACTCTACACAAACTCTTTTCGCACGACACCGTCTACCTTTGGGTACTACCCCTAGCCCTTTCACTCATTATCATGGGTCTAGAAAGACGGTTCAAGAGTCCCTTTCTTCTCCCCGGATTCTTCATCGTTGTCTTTGCGACGTTTTACATCGTTGTGAAGGCTATCCTCAAACTAGACCTCGAGGTATTACGCGACTCTGGCTGGATATTCGAAAAGCCGGAAGCAGGCGTGCCTTTCTACAGGTTCTACTCATATTTCAGTGAGTTTGAGATTGTTCAGTACAGAACATCATGTTAACGTGCCTAGGATTTAGCCAGATTGACGGAGCAGCACTTGCAAGCACGATCCCGACCATGTTCGCACTCTCCTTCTTCGGTATTATCCATGTTCCTATCAACGTGCCGGCCCTTGGAGCTGCGGTCAAAGAAGATGCCATCGACGTGAACCGCGAATTGATCGCACACGGTATCTCGAATACTCTATCTGGATGTGTTGGCAGCATCCAAAACTACCTAGTATATGCTAACAGCATCATGTTCATCAACAATGGGGGTGATAGTCGCGCTGCTGGTGTACTGCTAGCAGTGGCTACCACTGCGGTTTGGATGGCCGGACCAGCTATGATAGGTTTCATTCCTGTCTGCCTGGTTGGCGCCTTGATTTTCCTGCTCGGCATCCAGCTTATGAAAGAGGCTGTTTGGGACGTTTTTGGTAGGCTACAAAGACTTGAGTACTTCACTGTCTTAGCCATCGTCTTGATCATGGGGGTCTACGACTTTGTCATTGGTATCTTCGCTGGAATTGTCTTAGCCTGTCTAAGCTATGTAGTCCAGTCCTCTCGCGTACCTGCGATTAGAGCAACATACTCCGGAGAAGTGGCAGCATCCACTGTGCGCCGTCCCCGCAGCGATGTGCGGTATCTCAGCAAAGTCCGCGGCCAGATCCGAGTCATAAAGCTGACAGGCTTCCTCTTCTTCGGTACTATTGTCTCTGTCGAAGAGTACATGCGGTCCCTCATCGATGAGAAAAGCTTCGAGGAACAGCCACTTAGTTTCATTGTTGTCGACTTTTCCCATGTCACAGACGTCGACTTCTCCAGCACTGAAGGATTTCAGCGTATCAACCGTCTTCTCAATCGAAAGAATGTCAAGATGATAATTTCTGGTATCTCTTTTGCCAATAGAGTTGGCCAAGCCCTTCAAAACGTAGGGTTGCTGGACACTGAAACGGCAAGTCTGGAATGCCCACCACCGCAGGTCTTTGAGGATCTGAATACGGCGTTGGAAAGCTGCGAGAACGAGTTATTGGAGATCTTTTACCAGCACTGCAACTCACCACAACCCACACGACAGCGGACGCCGCCAAAGTCTATCAATGGGTCCACTCATAGCGATGAGACTTGGGACCCCTCACCTTCACCACCTTTCGGAACCAACCCAATCCTCCCAGAATTCTCATCCCCCCGCCGCGGCGCGCAGTATCTAGCCGCTACTACAACATTCCGTGAGCACGGCAGCGCGACGATCTCATCAAGCAATAGCGATCAAGAAGGTACATTAAACTTTCCATCCAAGTGGAAGAACTTTTCCCAGCCCACCAAGATCATATTGCAGACTTTCGAAGATGTGTCCTCCAAGAATGAAGATTTTTGGCACATGGTCGCTCCTTACTTTGAACGAAGGGAGCACTCCAGAGGAACTGTTTTGTATTCGCGAGGCGATGAGCCAGATGGCTTCTTCGTGGTGGAAAAAGGTCGCCTTCGAGCGGACTACTCATTCGAGCAAGGCAACTTCAGTGAAAACATCATGCCTGGTACCACTTGCGGCGAGCTCCCGTTCTTCTCGGAGACTGATCGCACAGGAGTAGGTCTTGACCCTATATGCTTTTACGGCTCACTGACGATGATTAGACTGTAGCAGCAGAAGAAGACTCTGTCACTTGGCTTCTGACGCGTGCCAAGTACAAGGAGCTCGAGCAGAAAAACAGTGATGTTGCTGCGGAACTCTTGAAGGTCGGGCTGAAGCTCACCAAGGAGCGCATGGATGCTATAACATCGTACGCATTTGGACCCCGTCTACTTTCTCGGTCATGGAGCTAATGGTTGCAATAGATATGTGCTTGTCACTGCATCGTAAGCGTGGCTGTGTTGGCTTACAATTCTTGATTTGCATGGTAAGCGTAGCGTGCCTGTGTGTTGTATACCATTTTGCATAGTAGTTGTCTGCCTCAACGGGATAGCATGGGGCTCTTGGAAATGGAGAATATTGACGTTTCAAAGTCAAATATGTTTGGAGATTCTTCTGGTCATGTACAGCTCCAGGCCAGAATTAGGAGGCTACGTTGTGTCTTACGAAGTACTTCAGCCTACAATGAGTCCGTAGGCTTTAAACTATGGCATTTTGTACTGCCTTTTGCGCTTGTCCAATCACCTCGCCATCGTGCTGTCTTTCTTTTTTTCAGTTCAGTAGGAAGCATCTCATTCTAGTTTCCTTCTCCGGCACACGGTGTCCTTCCTTCTTTCATTTGAAGGAGCAGGCACAACTCACTATGAGTTACGGCTAAAGCAAACACTACGACAGGGCATCTTTCTACACTCACCACCCCACCATCACTTTTCATCACCACTATCACTCGCTCGTGTTATCGTCCATCATTATCTCTACATCGTTGGAACTAGTACTTATCGGCAGCATGAAGGGGTCAATGTCACTCTGTAGGACTGAGGACTCGAGAGGGGAGAATGACGCACCAGCAAAAGGTACACCCGTGGCGGATGAACAGAGGCCTACGAATACGGTCGCTCCGAATAGTGTAGCAGCTCCCAGCCACTCGACCAATGCACACGTGGTATATTGTCAAAAACAAACTATCACTGTCACTTCGAATAATGCACAGTCTCCTACCCACGAGAATACTTTGAGTAACCGGATCTTTGCGAACGGTACAACACACCCAACACTGAAATTTACACAACCTTCACGGGAGAGCGACACTGATAGCGCGTTCCCTCAATCCCACACGCAAACGGATCCACTGCCTTTTCGCACTGACGTTGAACCCGATAGCTTGAATGGGCAAGAGATGCGCACGCTTGGGTCGAATACTGTGGGACAAGACAGCACTGATCCAACCACTGTAGCGTTGAGCATGGCGACCTTACATATTACGCGGCTTTCGGAATCCTTAGCTGCCCCGGATAGGACAACAGCGTGGGTGAACTCCATGTCGAATTCACCGAGGAGGCTGAGAAGCAGACTCCCTAGCCCCATTGCCAATTCGTTTAGACACTTTTCGACGCGCGATCCCTATCGACCGAGGTCTCTCGACTTCGGGTATGAGAGCATGACAGTGCCTGACAGATCAGTGTCGCAACAAGGAAGGAAGAGCAAGATTCCTGCTCCTATTCCTATTGCCAATTCACGCGCACTCTTCACAATGCGTCGCTACCGCCTGGCGAATCCCACCAACCCAGCACGTATAGCCACTCTTTCCGCACCTCGGCCGCGAAGTCAAACCCAGGATCAACGAGACGACACTCCATATCAACCGCTCTCTAGGTTCAAAGGACCAATTCATCACAACTCGACAATGGAACAAGCGAGTAATCCCAGGGCCAGACAGAACCACTCCCCACATGGTCCTATCGTCTCGCAAAGGGGTGGTCGCTCATCTAAATCAGACAAATAACCCACAGCTCAGAACCCCTCGCCTCGCCTCGGCACAGACCATCACAGACTTCGGCTTCATCTCGAAGGATTGCCTCAACTGTTAGTACTAAAACACTCTCATCCGCCGCCTGGGGGTCTCTACATCCACTAGCCCCTACATCTCAACCAAAACAGACTGCCCAGCCTCTCACGGCAACGTACGGTCGGCCCACGAGAGAGAGATCGGTTTCGACTGCCGTAGATCAACATCCTGAGCCTCGCATGCGTACGATTCAGAGCGGTTCGGATGCACGTAAATGGCATCTTCGACATGCAAAGTATACTACCCCCAAAATGGAAACCTGCTGATAACAGAGTAAATGTCTACGAAAAGGTTTACGCGTGCTACATCTCCACGTCCATTCAAAAAGGTCTGTAAGCGCTATGTGAAGCTCGATATGTAGATGCTGAGCTTCGTGAAGACAGGGAATTCGCCGACTGTGCTCGTTTCTGTGGCTGGTGCTGAGAAAAGGGGGAAGAGAACCGCAAGTGATGAGAAAAAGGTTAAGGATGAATCGGCTAGGTAAGTGCCCTATTGTGTATCGTAAGGAGTAGATGGAGATCAGATTATTTTATGGTATGGGAATTATTGAGCGGAGGGTTTGGGATAGCGGGTGGTGTAGTTGCAGATTGTGCGTAGTCTTTGCTCGCTCGCTTATAGCGTGGCATTTAATCTGGATAGCCTTGAGCTCGTACTGGTGTTCTCCTTCAGGCTCTTTACCGTGTATCAGCGCTGTGTCTTTGCTTTTCCTTTGTTGGTGCAGGATAAATGCCTGGATATTGGACCTTTCACGGCTTGATCAGCAGACAGATAGACATAGAGACTGAGAGTATCCTCATATTATCTCCTCTCTTGGAAGTAAGCGACCACAAGAGCTAGCTGGGCTTCCGCAGTCCTCTGACGCAACTTGCTCGGTAGCACTAAAAAG
Source organism: Kalmusia sp. IMI 367209 (assembly GCA_027946365.1). Classification (NCBI taxonomy): domain Eukaryota; kingdom Fungi; phylum Ascomycota; class Dothideomycetes; order Pleosporales; family Didymosphaeriaceae; genus Kalmusia; species Kalmusia sp. IMI 367209. The sequence goes on along the minus strand of JAPEUQ010000006.1, from coordinate 832,709 downwards.
ACACGCACCGCACGGCAGACACTGGCACTTAGGTAGTGGCAGGAAACATGAAATGACTACAGATATATTACTGAGCCGAAACAGCAGCAATATGCCTTGATTGGCAGCTCCTCTCTTAATTACAAGATCCTGTCCGATCCAGTCCCATGTGCCGTCCCGTGCCGTCCCCAGCGCCGTGCGATACGAGAATAAAGAATAAAGAAAAAAAAGGGGGTATCTCTAAACCGGAGCCGACAGACAGACTGACAAATATTAGTGATGGCGATGATGATGATGATGGCGGCGTACGAGCATGCGCGAAGTGGCGAAATTGCTCTTCTGGCAGAAAAAGACGAATGCGGAGCTGTGGTGGATGCTATTATAAGAGCGTGGTAGAGACGAGATTGAGTATGGCGATGGAAGAAGAAGGAGAAGCGACGGCTTGAGCTGTGGCAGCCAAGCCGAGGAATTGGGGCGTGAAGAAGTAGCCAGCCGAAGGCTACTCGTTGACCATTGCGACGAGGACGTGCTTGCTGTCGTAATTCCAGTACGGATGCGATTCGAGAGGCTGGCTCTCGTCGAAGATTTTGCCGCCGTAGACGATGCGGACGGTTACGAAGGGGCTGAGCTGTGCACAGTGTCAGTCCATGATTCGCGGTGCGACCTACACAACCCAACAACACTCCTTCTGACTTCATGAAATGTGAAATGGAAGGAATCGACTTACCCCAGCCTTGGCCTTCAGTTTCGCAATCAGACTGCTTACTCTTTCTCCCCTCCGTATATCCACCCTGACATCCCTCCCCGTAGAACTAAGCCTACACCGCACCTTGACCTCTTCCCCCAGGTTCTCGACCTCGACCTCTTTATCCTCGTCCTCGCCCACGCTGCCCACCTCGTCGTCCTTCAATTCTTCCTCTTCGACCAAGCCTTCGGGTTCGAAGACGATCCACTCAGGCACCTTGTACCATTCGCCTCGATTGTCAAATATGCCACGCCAGAGCATCCCGTTGGGACACGTGCACTCGGTCGCGTCCAGCAGCGCCTGCGCCTCCCTGATATCCCCTTGCTGTAAAGACTGCACCATGAGCCGGTACGCGCTCCATATCTCGCCCGACCCTGTCGTCCGCGTGTCCCACCAGTCGTTCCTCTCCTTGTCTAGCCGCTGCCTCGTCCATTGGCTGCTCATGCTGTCACTGAGGGCCGAGACATGGTTCCTATGGCTGCCTACGGTAGGCGAGGCGAGCGTCTTGGGCAGCTTCGAGCGGTGCGTCGCGTCGAGGGGCTTTAGAGGCAGATTAGGCCTGTTCTCAGCTGTGGGATGCGAGGCCGAGCCGCGAGGGGAGGAAATGGAGGATGCGTGGGGTGGGGTCGGAGCGGTGATGTTGCGCGAAGAGGCATCGGCTTGGTTGGAGACAGGTGGGTAGGGCGAGTCGTCGCTGTCGGACCGGGAGAGACAGCAACCCTAGGTGCGCGTTAGCTGAAGGCTACGAAGTGTGCGTTGCAGACTCAGGCGCAATGCAACGTGAAAGACTTGTGTGACGAAGCCTGCGTAGCCCTGAGCTCAGCCTCTACGGAAAAAGATAGAGCACGCTCAGCAGCGAGTCCCCCTCGTGCTCTTTTGCCATTCTGTTGTGTCGACCGCTTGAGGAGCCTCGCTAGGCAAAGCAAGCTCGTTGTCTCGCGCAGCAGCCGAGCAGCAGTAGTATGTCTCACTCACCATCTTCCAGAGGCCTCAGTCACCCGCAAAATTAGGTAGACTGCGTAAAACCACACAAGCGAAAGACCCCGCTATGGCAACGATATACACATTAAAACCCACGGTGCGCGCGCATACGAGCGCAAACCAAGAGACAGCAGCAATGGAGATGGGGAGGAGGGATGATGAGGCGAGGGTGCGCGGCGACTGCGGGGAAGCTCTTCACTTGACAGGTTGAGCTGCCCAGGTGGGAATATGCAAGCACGACCAGTGGTACGAGCGCTCCATAGAGGGAAAAGAGCGACGTCTTGTACCGCGCTCCGTGATCACAGCCTTGGATCCAGACCTCCGCTAATGCATCCATACGAACAAGTCGTGGCGGGCGGGACAGCGCATTTGACATCTCGTCATGCGCCACACAATTGGAGCGGAGTCTGCCCGCCCATGATTCGCCCTCCAACTCCTCGTGCGCCTGTATTTGGCAGCTCCCGTCTCCACACACGACATCACCACAGGACCCGCACGTCGCGATAAGCATGCATCATGTAGCCAAAAAGAACGCATTTTTTCTATTACAGATTATTAGGTGCAGGGTGCCCTAGTGGCCGCTCGTACACACCTCATAAGGCTGCACGCAGGGTATCAGGGGTATTGCGCGACAAAAGACCAGTGTAAACGACAGCCAGAACCAAACAGACATTGGTATCAAAATGAGACGAAAAACAAGTGCAGAGTGGTATCAATCTAGACAAAAATGTGGGCATAAACACTGAATACGCAACACATGACACCTCCAAAACAAACATGTCAATGCCGCACATCGTGACCCACGGAGAGTGAGCGAACAGGAGTTGGTCGAACGGAACTGGGTATATAGGAGAGGAAATGTGCAGGGAAACTCAGTCAAGACTTACACCAAAGTGTTATCCGGAAAAGTCCTGGGGTATTTTGGGTAGCCGTCCGGTCAAACAAGCGAGCTGCGCTGTCTTTGCTTTTCCGTCATTCCATCATGGCTGTCGTCGACGTATGAGGGATCTTCCCACCATACCTTATGCAGTGGCAGAGACTTGTGGCGTGCTTTTCGTATCCTGCCCTACTGTGACAGCTTCCGGGACGACGTCACCGATGGTGGCGGGCTCGGCCGCAGCAACGGCAGGCTCCTCCTTCTTCTCCTCGGCGACAGGGGCGGCCTCGGTCTTCTCCTCCTTGGGCTCGGCAGCCTCGTCGACCTTGGCGGCAGGAGTAACCTCCTTCTCCTTCTTGGGCTTACCGGCCTTGCTGGCGGCGCGGAAAAGACCACCGAAACCGCTGCGGGCCTTGTCGTCACCCTCCTTCTTGCCACCGAGGGCACCGAAGATGGAGCCACGCTTCTTGGTGACAGGGGTGGTGGTGGTAGCGGCCTCAGTGGCCGGTTCCTCCTTCGCCTCCTCCTTGGGAGCCTCAGCCACGGGCTCGACAGCGGCAGGGGCGCCGACAGCCGGGGCCTCCTCGACCTTAGGAGCTTCCTCAGCCTTGGGGAGCTCGGGAGCCTTCTCCGTAGCCGGAGACTTGGCCTTCTCCTTGTTGCCACCGAGGAACTTGCCGAAGGAGAACGACTGCTTCTCCTTGTGAGGAGTGGTCGTAGCAGGCTTGGGCTCCTCGACCTTAGGAGCTTCGGTGGTGGTGTCGACAGCAGCAGCATCAACAGGGGGGATTACGGGAGCAGTCTCAGTCGTGGCGGGCTCCTCGATCTTGGGAGCTTCAGCAGCAACCTCGGACTCCTTGGCCGGAACAGCGGGGACGAGGTCAGCCTCCTTCTTCTCGTGCGTCGGGCTCTTGAGCTTCTCGACGAAGTTGCCGAAGATGGACCCACGCTTGGCCGGCTTGGGCTTTTCCTCGACCTTCTTCTCCTCCACAGCTGGGGTCTCCTCGGCCTTGACAGGCTCAACGGGAGGAACCTCAGAGGTGATGACGGGAGCCACAACAGGAGCAGTGGCAGAGGCTACAATCGTCAGGATTAACACGCAAGAGAATGGTGGTGTTGAAACTTACTCTCGGCAGCAGGCTCAGCCGGGACAGTGGGCTCCTCCTTCTCCTCCTTCTTTTCTTCGGACTTCTCCTTCTTTTCCTCCTTCTTCTCTTCGACCTTCTCCTCGGCCTTGTCCTTCTTTCCAAGGAGGCCACCGAAGATAGAGGCACGCTTTCCGCGGGAGACGGAGCGGCTCTTGCTCTTTGCCGCCTTCTTCTTCTTATCCTCGTCAGAAGAGCTAGAAGAAGAGGAACCGGTGCGGGCCGGTGCAGCAGTTTCCTCGGTGGTAGCAGCAGCAGTGGAAGACTCAGCCTCCGCAGGCTTAGGTGCAACATCGGTGCTCTTCTTCGGGGTGGAGCCAGTGGTGGCAGCTAGCGTAGCGGGCTTGCCTGTGGGGCGTGTCAGTGCGTCTGCAGCACGGGAAGAAGCGAATGCAACATCTGTTTTCGCGACGCGATGCGACGCGTCTTGAAAAAAAAATATTTAGAAAAACGTACCCAGCTTCGAGAGCTCCTCCTTGTAGGTCTCGTTCGCAACGATGCCCTCCTTGGCAGCCTTGGCCTCCTCAATGGCCTTCTCGACGGCGACGAACCAGCCATTGCGCTCAGGGGCAGTCTGGGCCTCAAAAGCGTGCTTGTGGCCGTGGAGCTTGAAGTGGAACGCAACGAGACCGTCCTTGGAGAGCTCGGTAGCATCGGCCTGTCCATGTTAGATGATTGATGATTTGAAAAATATGCATGTTTATGCGTACCAGTTTCAAGACACCGGCAGGCGTCGACTTCTCGTCGGCGTGCTTGACAAAGTACAGCAGACCCTTGCCGGTGACGCTGGACCAGGCAGCGGTCGGGTGCGCAACGTCGGCCTTCTCGCCACGAAGGTAATGGCTGAGGCTGGATGTCGGGACAGCGGCCTCCTCGCCGAACCAGAAGTACTTCTTGGAGAAGCGGAATGCGCTGTTAACGCTGTCAGCAGTGGCACCCAAAACTAGCAGCGCTGCAAAAAAACCCACTTCTTCAGGCCCGGTGCCTTGTAGCCAAGAGCACCGCTGTAGATGGGCTCAATCGGCTTCTCCTCCTTCTTCTCCTCAACGGGAGCGGCAGCCTCGCCCTCGGCCTTGGGCGTCTCCTCCACGGGCGCAACAGGCTCGGCGGGCTTCTCCTCGCTCACAACACCGGCGGGTGCTGGGGTGGGCTCAACAGCGCCGGCCTCGGTAGCGAGGACGGGCTTCTGCTCTTCTACGGGGGCGGACATGGTTGCGAAATACAAGTATTTGCGGTGAAGTTGCTGGGAGAAGGCGGGAGGGCGGGAGGACGCGGCTGGATTGTGTAGGGTCGGGAGGGGGGATCGAGGCAAGCTCGTGTGGTGAGGGGGAATTACAAAGGCGTACGGAAAGAAGGCTCTGTGCCGGCAGGTGGCAGCTTCGTGGAAGAAGGCTCGGGTGAGTGACGAGCAAAGCGTGAGAGGCAGAGAATGAAGGAAAAGCACGCCACGGCCAAGGGCTGGGGGAGCTTTAAGGTGCGTGGGTGGTTGCTAGGGGAGCGTGCAGGGATGAACCGAAATTGGTCTCCCAGCACGTCCTTTGGCAGCCGCCGCAGACCCGCTCGTGTATCACGCCTGGCCCTCGCGCCGTCGAATTAACGTGACTCAACTGCTTTATGCACTGCTCGGGGCCTGATGAAACAGCGCCGTATGCATGGCAGCGCGCCGGCCAGCCAGCCAGCCAGCCAGCCAGCCCAGCCCATACACACAGCTTCACCTGCGCAACAAAGAGAGAGAGAGGCACGGCCAGAGGAGCCACCATCGGGTGGTAAGCATGTGGCAGAGGCGACGGTGACGGCGCCGGTTCTGATAATGCTGCGTCCCTATCTCGCCGCAGCCGGTCGCATGACCTTCTCTCTCCGCACGCCGGTCGATTGTCCAACCTCTGTGGAGGCTTCCATCCCCCCTCACGAGACACATGGAAAATGGAAGACGGCGGCCTCCTGCCGCTCTCCACCGCCGCAAGCATCTGGGGACTGCTATTTGCCTGTCGAGGCCCTTGCAGGGCCCGGTCGCATTGGTGGTGTTCTGCCCCCGCAGCTCATTGTATCATTCTGCAGTCGACCCTCGCCATGTCAATACGTACTTCTGCCTGGGCGGAGCCCTCTTGCAGCAACGCGGCAGGGCACACTTTCGCAACACCCACCGCCTCGAGCGGCTAGACGAGTCCATCTGCTGCTCTGCATGCTCTTGCACTGCTCTTGCACTGCTCTGCAGCAGCAGCAGCAGCAGCAGCAGCAGCGTGCCGATTCCGAGGCCCCCGGCGCGTTTCTGCAGGCCTTCCTGTGCGTGCAACACCAGCGTCTTTTATCCCAACCATCGCCGGCCCTCTGCACAACTCGACCCTGCGCGCACTTTCACCATGTCAGGCGGTCCAAGCTCCCATCTGGGCAAAGCATGGGAGCAAGCACATCTCGCCCTAGTGCAGGCTGCACAGCGAATTGCGGGCTTGCAGCGTCGCCGATCCCCGTTTAGAGCCCACGAGACCCTTGCGCGCACCAGCATGGCACTGGCGTTGGCACCGCCAGCCGAAAGTGGTGCCAAACTGCCCGCCCTCGCACGCTATCACGAGAGCGGCGCCGCTGGTGGTCTAGCAGACGCCTGCGGATCATTACCGGCCCTATTTCCGCCCTCGCAGTTCCAATCTCTGTGGCCGCGGGAAGGGGGAGGAGAGAGCTGACGTGCGTTGGTCCTGTCCGTCTGCGCACCGTTGCGCCGCCGTACCTGAGCGGGCTGGGCGACACGCTTTTTCCTCTGCTGTCTCTGCACAACGCTGCAGGGTGACGAAAACGTCTGCCCGATGTATTGATGAGGATCGAGAGGGGCGCCTTTCCGCATCCAGCGGGCCCTGGCGACAGAGCATTGACGCGGATGGTGATGATGAACCTTGGCCGATGCCTTCGGCTGATCTAGCGCTATGGGAACCCATACCCAGCCCTCACGTGAAAAGGGGCAATCCCAACCACACTCCTCACAACAGCTGCTTGCTCGACCGACGGGGCCAGAGCCACGGTTCCGCCTGCCGCACGTCTGATGACACCGATGTGTCAAATCCACTCGCCACATCACCTCCCCAACAGAAGGTCAAACATCGAGGCCGCCCGCCTCCCTCGAATCTTCATCTCTCTCTCTCTGCCCGCGGTTCGCACGGCTCATCGATAACAACCGCTGAAGATCCCCCTAGAATCTCTATCCGGCCAATCTCCGTGCGTTGCGCACACCGCCACAGGCCCTCGAGGAAAAAATCAGACCCTGTCGACGGCACGGGTCGATAGATGGGGGGGCGTGCTTGAATCCACTGTGCATCCTGTTTTATTATTATGGTTGTTCTCATGGCATGAAAAAAATCTGGCCCCGCTACGATACTTGGAGACGGCACACACACACGTGGTAGCCAAACCTTCACAAACTGTGTAAAATCTCTTCAGATGACTGCGGATCACTCGAATCCAAGTGGCAGATTGTCGAGATAGCGATATGCCTTCCGCACTTTGCGATCTTGGGCGTCGCGCGCCGAGTCCTGCAATTCGTCAATCTGCCGAGTTGCATTTGCACTTCTTTCCCAATAGCCATCCACAAGTCAGCCTCCAATAGATCGTCTGCGTCCTGACTCAAGGGAGAAGAAAAATGCGGGGCACGCCCATAGCCAGAAAGCAGGCACAATCGCAGCTGGGCCACAATGGAAATACTTGCGAACATCGCCAATGGCATAGTTCCACCCAGACACGCATTTTTTTCATTTTCTGCTCGCCGTCCCACGCACTACTGCCCTTATGCCATCGCAATCTCTTTCCGTGAACATCTCCCATCCAATCTATCCCAAACAGCGCGTACCAGCGAACACACCGTTTCGTCGACCTGGGCGGGCCCATTGGCCGTCGCAACACGCCTCAGTCCAAAACACTCCACCAATTAACGACAACCCACGCCAAAACCGTTGATGAAACGCCCGGTGTCCGTTATTTCCACATTCGCACTCTCCAAGCGGAACCCCCCCGACGGCCGCCGTGGTCGTCGAAATAAGCTCAACGCCTCGCGGCTGCGAGGGAAAAGCGCGATGTCCCTACGTCCTTCCTCTTCCGGCCGAAGCGTGCCCGCGAAACACTTTGCCACTCCATTCTAACTTTCCCTTCGTACTAGCAACTCCGAGACATATGGCGCAAGGTGAGACTTTGCGCCCGCCGCAGTTCATGCGAGCACGTCGCACACGCGCACATGCGGGGCCGGCAAACGATATCTACGTCCCTTTGCCGCCCCCCCCCCTCCCCCCTTGCTTGTGTGCATCTTAATTCCCTACTCGGTTTTTCCGTCCCGTGACTGGAGGGCTCTACATGCATGACCCCTTTCGTGACTTGCGTGCGTAGTCGCTCGCATGCCGAGGGTATCCCTTTTCTCTTGGGTCGTGCCCGCAGTTCGACTTCGCGCGAGATTGCTACCTTTGTATTGATACGTAGCCGCGTTACTCGGTGCCCGCTGAGCCAGAGGCGTGAGGCGTGAGGCGTAAGGCTGAGTGGATGGTGAGGCTGGCGAGACTGGAAACGCGTTTGCGTCTTGGTCTTCTCCGCATTGGAGATTGGAGTCTTGATTGTGACTTCGTGTGCGCTGGGAGATGGTGGGACATGCTGGTTCGAGGTAGCTTCAGTGTTAGCATGGGTACGTCTGCCGAGCATACGTGATGCGTGTCCTGCTTGTGAAGAAATTCTTGTATAGGAATTCTGCTCATGTAGAAATCTGTGGCCTTGTCGTAAAGTCCTTGAGACGAACCTAGACGATATATTATAAAGCGTACGCAGCGGCTTCGGTGGCTTGGAGAGGCTCAAATCTACGCAAGAGACGACCATCGCCAAAACATTGTATAGAGAACGAGCCCTCCTTTACATGCATTTTGGGCATATCGAGCAGGAGAGGTGTCACTGCTATATGCTATGTTATCATGCAAAAATATGTACAAACTTTATAACAATTTTGGTCGCTATTGTTCCGCATCTTTCGCCCACATTGCTCTCGACAGGATCACTCAATTCAGCAGAAGGTGAACTGCTGATCTTTTCTGTCGAGGGTCCTCAGGCACCGAACGGACAAAATCCTTAGCGCCATATTTCAACAACAATTCCTCGATCGCAGGTCGTTGCTTGGCTCTTTCACCCTATAGAGGGGTGGCTTTAGTCAGCAAGGTCCAGTTGTTGGGAAACATCAGGTGCACGCAGACCTGAGCATGTATATATCCTAGATGCTACATACTCGAGGACGAAGCTATTCCGCTTCACTGATGATAGCGCTGTAGAGAAACACATCAAACGATAGGAGATTTATGTGTAAAAACATACCTTGAAATCTATGTAATAAGCTTTTCTCATTAACCCGAACTCAGCATTTCGGATAATATGCAGAGGACTGGATTGCGCCCCTGTCTTGTCCATGTGTGCCGGAATGTAGCCACTCGGGTGCCCTGTGTCGTTGGGGTTTGCGCCATATTTCAGGCATTTGTAGACCCCGGCATAATCCCAGTTCCGGACAGCAATTTGTAGTGGTGTAATGAAGTATTTAGACGAGTTCAGAGGTATTCCATCATCCAGTATATCGGTAATGAAGCAAGACCGTTTACAATTGTTTTCGTGGTAATGAGCTCCGATAAAAAACATAAGTAGCTTCCATGGTTCCATGATCGGTTTCATGATGCTCAACAAGCCATGTATTGTGCTCAAGCTAAAGCAATATACTCCAAGTGCATCTAGGATGGTTATTAGACCTCGCTTATATCTGAAGCCAGGCGCAGCTAGCTTCAAAGGTATCAAGACAGATAAAGCGGTCTCTAGAGGAAGCTCTGTCCACAGCTTTACTACCATATCCCTGCAGCCGAAGCTCAAGAGTGAACAAAGATATTGGAGTTTGGATACGAGAAGGTCGTGTGCTGGCTCAAAATCAATTAAGATTCTTTGTTCATCATGTAATGCGAGTGTGTGTAAGTTCCATGAAAGTTTTTGTGCATCAAAGAACCTGTAATACCGATCCCAGAAATTTTGGTTCTGTACTATAACACATTCCCATACTTCTGGGCAACACCGAGCGACGATGTGACAGTAGCACGGAAATCCAACATGGTCCAAACAGGAGTCGTCAATTACCACTTCTGGCCGGAGGACAGTTTCCAGCACCAGCTGTGCACATGTTTCTTCGGACATTGCGAAGTAGGAAATCTTGCTCATCTTCATACGTTCAGAGAAGAGAAATTCCTGAATAGTGTAGTGCGCGAGTAGTATGGTAGGAACAGCTTGGTCGTTCTGGCCTCCTTCATTTAGTGAATCTCCATTCAGAAATCCCCATTCGACAGTAAAGTCGATGGGATCGATGAGATTCACTTCGATTAGACAACCCAGTATGTCCTTGAGATATTCGTGCTTGTGGGCATCCTCATCGACATCTAACACAGAGGTAGAATCGTGACTCGATATAGCTGAGCTAAGATAGCTCATGGGTATGGCGGTAGGGAGTCCCAAGCTCGAATGTGCGATGATCCATTGCAAAGCTGTACGCACTGTGATCCAGTCCTCTTGAGGTATCTCCAGTAGAATTAGCTCATATGTCTCCTCGATCGTCTTTGGAAGATGCTTAATCGCCTCTCTGGCTTGTTGGACCGACTTGCGTTGGAGCCTATCAAGCTGACAAACAACCCAACGAAACCTATTAGTCAGCTACAGGAAGTAAGATGTGGTCCGATGTGATATACTTACATGCCTTGGGCGCCCTGGGCTAATGATGTGGTAATTTCGTTCCGAAAGTTTGCGGACCATGCCATGAACTTCTTGTTCCGCCCCATACTGGATTCGATATAGGTCCGTATATCTGCATCGACAATGGAATTTGACATAGGCAATGAAGGTTCTGATAGAAAACGAAGCGCTCCTTCAATATCTGCGTACCTTCGGCTTGTGATTAGTAACTGTATCTTTCCATATTCTGGTTTGAGTATGATTTCCTGCAGGAATTCCAAGAGATTTCCTCTTGGACTGCTCTCATCAACCGCGTCAACAACGATGTAAAGTGTATCGAAATGTACAAGAAGTTCTTGTAGGGCTTCTTTAAGCGCTTGAAAGGTCGGCATGGTGTTTTCTTGATAGAGGGGAACGAGCTTGGCTGGGACATTGTCAACCTTCCGGCAAAGTTGGCTGACTAGCCATCGCACACAAGATATCGCTTCGTCTCTTCGACCCTCTTCGCCATGACGGAAAGAGCAATAATAGTAGAGATGTCCCACACGGTTGTCTTGCAAGCCTTTACAGTGGGCGGCGACTTGCTGAATCAAATACGATGCGAGTACAGTTTTTCCGGCACCAGGAATTCCGTGAAGCCAAATGCATCGGCGTTGGAGATGAAGCCAATCATTCCATTGATCCACGCGATGGATCCATTGTGTAGTGTTCTCTTCATGGTTCCCGCAAGACATGTTATGAATTGAAACGGGATTGATATGCTCAATCCAGTCGCACAATTTTCTTCGATCTGCTTGATTAAGGCGGTCATCTACTCGTTCCATGGTGCTTTTGATCTCCTTCACATCGCTCGTGATTTCGCCGAGGAGTGCAAGCGTAAGAGTTGCCTTATGCTGCATCACCTGATCTAGCAGCTTTCGAGTCTTGCTTTCCCGTAAACACCACTGCAAGGATCCCTTGACTCTCTGTCGTTTTGAAGTATTAACGCGGACGTGTGAGGTGTTGGCAAGTGATAGCCTATCTAGTTCTTTGGAAATGTCGTCGACGGTGCCTCGGCATCCTTCCACGATCCCGTTAGGATCTGTTAGACTCTGTGCAGTATCTGAAAAGTCTGCCCTCGAGAGGAACTCGAAACTTTCTAGAACTGCCTTTAGCGACGTTATCTCTATAAGAATATGTCGAAGGTCCTAGGAAGAGAAGCGGTCTGTTAGTAAAGCTCTCTAAGTTCTACCATTCGATTTACGAGTTATCCGCAGGCGTGCAAAACGCAACGCAATATTTGAATCGCAACATACGTACCCGCGGCGCATCATGGGCTGTCTCGATCAATTCTTTGCATTGTTTGATGACTTTGGCGGTTATCTCCAGAACGGTTAAGCCCCCCTCCTACTATCCCGAATACTTCTGCCATATTACGCTTTCACAATCAGCAGTGAGAATTGTTAGGTGGGAAGTTGTCAAGGAGAAGGCTGAAGTAAGACAGGCGCGGGGCTGCATTCCGGTGAGCGCCACTTGGCACAGTCCACGCAGGCAGCAAGGCTGAATCTGTACTGAACAAATTATAACGTTAAGAACGGCGTGGAAACGATATATGATGTCAATAAAAAGCACTGTAATGTCATATTCATTGGATTCGCTTCTAAAGAAAAGCGACTCTAGAAACTGGTGCACCTTCTTATAAGCCATCCACCCTTGCCCATGAAAGAGAAACCTTATTTCTAGGCTACGTATGACCTCTATCCATCACATAAAACGACACCCGTAAAGATCGAGGATGAAAAAAAAAGGAAGCAAATAATAGTGTCGAGCATTCGGTCCAAATAGATCTTCATTCTGCAGGAGCCAACCGCTTTCCCGTGTCGTATGGGAACACTGCGAAAGCTAATTCCTTTGCATTACATCTATGCAGCTCTTTGGTACATTAGAACAATATAGTGGCGCTCAGTAACGAATATAATTTAGCATTGTTTTCCTACAAGTAGTTTATATGGCCTATACAGACTTATGCCAACCTTGCTACATCTTTAGAAGCAAATTATTGCATTAAACTACCCATCAAACGTAAATGAGCTCATTAAACCTCTCTTGTACTTGGACCATGCACTTGATAGACTGTTGCTAAGACGGTGCATTTCCCCAAAGAAGACCTCACGTCGACAGCTCTTGATAGATATACAAAATGACTCGCTCTGGGTTCGCTATTCTGCGGAGTAGTATTGTATCGGCTACAATGATGTCGCTCTCTGCATGTCGTGTGCAGTATTATAGGTGTGGTATATATTCAATTCAGCGATGCTGATTGTGAGCTACTTGAGGTCGAATAGTTCACTATGGTACGGTAAAAGCGGGTACGGAAAACGTCGTCGAATACGTTTTGGGAGTGAAGTTCCTCAAACACGAAGAATCGCTTCGCCTCGGTCTAATAGGCTTTTTTCTAAAAAGCAAACTCTAGCTAATCGCGATTCTGATGCTGAGCGGAATTGGCATAAAGCTCGAAAGGAATCGCTTTATTTGGCATTTCATGAAACTGCCTCGAATAGGCAAGTTCGGCTGTAGGTTCGGATATCTCATGAATCTGATTCGAATACGCAAGCTCGGCGGGTAGTCTCGATTTGGCAACTTGAGTGACGCTCGGCTTCGTTCTACGTCGAAAGACGAGCAATACGATCGCAAGAACTAAAGTGACAATCAACGGTATACCGATGCCTAAGCCTATCTTGCCGCCTAATGTTAGGCCACTTTCGTTGTTCGCCGGTGGCGAAGAGGTTACTGGACTGCCAGATGATGACGCTGCTGAGGATGACTGCGAGCCAGTTTCGCCAGTGGAAACGGATGTAATTGTACTTGTCAATGACATCGTGGAAGATGAAGAAGACGCAGCAGCAGCAGTAGCAGAGGCAAGCAACGCCTGGTCGGAGCTTTGCCACCAGATCTGTACGCCGTCACCAACGACAATGGTATCTTTCGCCACAGTGGTCGTAGACACTGAGCCACGATCCCAACCAGATAGAGCTCCATGGTTGGTTGGTTGGGAAAACGTATCGGACAGCTTGACCTCGTGTAAGAGTAGTGTGGCATTGGTGCCCAAAATTCAAATACGACCAGCCACTACGTTCATTAGCTTCCAAAGATTAGAAATTGCGTAAGCTCAATAATTGGACACATACGATGGACAGCAGACTGCGACTGAGGTCTTCGACCCTATTGACACATAGATGGACGGATCGTGACCTGGCACACTAGAAGTGAACGTCACGTCTTTTGTCCAACCCTGTGGGCACAGCGCAGGACTGTCTACGTTTGGTCGTTAGCAGAGTAAAAGAAGCTGGTAACCTAGAGCTTGCAATAGAAGAGATCCCATGATTCTAACATGAGCTGATCTGTTCGAAGAGATCCAGTGGGATAGCAAGACGGATCGAAGTATGGATCGTTCCCATGAGCGAAGAACATAGCATCGTAAAATTGCATTGAGGTTAGAATTCCAGTACACGAAGCTGGTGGTGGAAACAATGTAGTGATCGGCCCTCTATTGGAATCAGTGAAAGAGGCAGGGTCGGTAAGTAGTGTAATCGAAGACTGTGGATCCGTTGTGATGCTTGCTCTTGCCATATTTGCGGAGATGCAAATGGTTCAGATGATAACAGCTGATAGGTGAAAACCCAGAGCGATCGAAAAGGTTTAAGCGGGTATCGTAGCTTTTAAGCCGCTCAATGATTATATGGTCGATAGAGGGGGCGAAGATCGTTGGTTACACGGCTTTTAGCGATTCAAGTTGAGTGGTTTGCCTTATGATCATATCTCCCGAAGTAGTACTCGCCCCCACACTCTTTAACATCATTCGTCAAATCAAATTCAACGTTCAACCGCTCTCGGAGTCAGTGACACCTGTAAGTTATAGTAAGGGGGTTGCACTACGAAAGGAGATACATCAAAGTCCAGCCATTGGTTTCTTTCCAGGACCTGTGCGCGTGTCTCTAGCGTGCCTCTGTGTGTTCCCCCGGAACCAAACCAGTGGGTAAAAGTGCAATGAAAGCCAGCTCCGATGTACATCTCCATATTGTACCCTTCTCGCTGTCCGATGCAATAGTGTCGTAATAATACCAAGGGACGAGCGTGGGCTTGCAAATTGGCGGTCCGTCGCAGGGAAGCCAGATCAGAAAGCTAATTCTAGAGGTCCTATGATCACCCATCATTCTCCTCCTGAGATGACACAGAATTACCTTTATTGTTAAAGTTGAATTTCAGGTTCTGCAAATCGGGCCCCAAGGAGCGTTTCATTTATACCGTATACTGACGCCTCAGCAGCCACGTGACTTGTGTCACATCTTGAGTTCGCAAAGGCGAATCTCCCAGCTTGTAGGGCTATAGTAATCACATATGCATGTAATGGGAAAATATCAAATTATGTAGCATTATTGCTTCTTATAATAACCCACAACTAACCAAGGCACGGTCAGAACATCGAAACTCCTCCGTAGAGTGCCTTTGCATACTTCTTCCCTACGCTCAGATGCCACAACGAATCTTTTGATTTTCAGTCGCTGTTTGGTTCTCGTGTCATTCAGCCTTAAGATTACAATCAAGACGCTAGGCCACGCAAGGACAGGCCTTCAGTGTGGTAGCTGGTAGGCTAGAGACCTGCAAGGTTAAACAGACTGCATAGAGGCTGTGGCTACGAAAAGGGTAGCGCGGGCAGATGCTTCTCTAAGTAAAACCAAATCATAATCAACGAAGAGTCTCTCCTGACGCGAGCGTGATTTGTACATTTCAGCTAATCTTCTTGAAGTTAATGCGGGCCGAGACTTACTAGGTCTCAGGGCTCCTATAACTCAAGCGGGGGACATCAATGTTCGACTGACTAATTTGAAGTGGCCACTTTCACTGAGGCCAGTCGAGGATACGACTGAAGTTAAGCTCCTTAGTGAACGCTACCTACACAGATACACGCGAGATGTCAAAAGTGAAGGCCAGGAGTGATGACTCTCTCTTGGCTAGCGTTCAGTTCGAAAAATGTTGTTGGGGACTAAGGAAGCACTCATCCAACTTCGATGAATCATATTCTAGCTTGAACTAATGGTACTATGGTGGAACAACACATTTCAGGAATAACGTAGCCGCGAGGTTCTTTGGAGTCAAGGGCGGGCAATTGACATCGTGTAACGTTAGCATGTTCATAATATCGAATCTCGTAGATGTAAAGTATTCCAAGTCTTTATGCTTCTTCCTTTACAAGGAAATATCTCTTTTGATGTTTTTGCCGAAATAATCCACATGGAGTAATGACGGTGAACTGAACTCTTGTAGTCGATTTATATAATGTGTAGCTGCTATACACGTACCTGTTGCATATCAATATCGCGAATGGTTGAGACAATACTTGCACGCATTTATATTGCTGCTTTACTGGAGCGCTATTGCAAACCTAGCGCTACGTATCTCACATAACAGTAACAAACGCCTATACCGACGCCATATCCGCCGCATCCTTTTCTCGATCTTTAACTTCTTTCTGGCCCTCCCCACCTAACGTCGCAGCAACCTTCTCATTCATCAAATCATCCGTATTTGGTGCCCACCATGTCAACAAAATCGACAGCCCCGAAAACGCAATCGTAGCCAAGTACACCGTCCGATACGCATCTGCACTCGCTTCCTGGTACGCCCTGTACCCCACGCCGATGATCTGCTCCGTGATGCCCGGCACAGCCTTCAATGCATCAGTGCCCAACTGTATCGCCGACAGGAAGCCTGCTACGCTGGAAGACGGCAGACCAGCGTCGATGAGGACGGGCGGGACCTGCTGGGGAATCGTTTCGTCGAGCCGATTGGTCTGTATGGAGACGTAGATGGCTGTCAGCACGGCGCAGATGGCTGCGCGGACGGAGCCTGCTGTTCCGCCTGCGATGCCAATCTCACGCTGGTCTTTGACCAGAATTGTAGCGTTGGCGAGGCAGATACTTTCGTTCCAACCGATGAAGAAGCACCCTAGGAAAATCATGGCGACTGCGACGCTGAAATTATCTGGGGTTGAGACAGCTGCGCAACCTAGGAAGACGCCGCCTAGGACAAACACAGCCATGCACTGATACCGTGTCTTTCCGATTCGTGCCGCGAGGAACCCGGCGACGATTTGTCCAGACACAATGCCCAACCCGACGATAGTGCTCATATAGCCTACACGCATGGTATCTCCATTACCGTATAGGATGGCTGCTTGTGCAGGCCAGACAATAGAGAAGGCGTAGTACACACCTGCGCCGAGACCGAGGAGCACGACGGCAGCCACCCAGCGGCCGTTAAGGAAGAGGTGCATGGGAATGAGGGGTTCTTTGATGGGTGCATAGATTTCGTAGAGGACGAAAGCGACTAGGACGGCGAAGCCGAGGAGGATGGCGCTGATGACTGCTGCGGATTTCCAAGGGTAGATCTGGTATCGTCAATTAGTCAATTAATTCTGAGTATAGAGCATATTGTGTAGGAGAGTATAGGACCTACCGAACCACCCCAGCTCAATCCCATCAGAAAGACGATGAAACCTGCTGCAAAGAGCAACGTGCCCACCCAGTCAAAGTGCCTCAACCAGTACATCTTACTCCTGTTTTCGTCACCCTTGTGCTTATCCTCAAACGTAGGCGGGAAATAGAACGCCGTCCAGCAGATAAAAGCCGCAATATTCATCGCAAGCAAAAGCCAGTACACGCCTCTCCACCCAACATTGGGATGCTGCGAGACGAAGCTAGCTGATATAGCAGGGCCGAACCCAGACGACCCGAGGGTAAAGCAGTAGATAATGCCGATGGCGAAGTAGCGGTGCTTCATGGGAACCAGTTCACCGATGACGAAGTGGAAGCTAAGCTGTGTCGCAGTAGCTGCAGCAAGGAGCACCGTGCCTCCGATCTACGACTGGTCAGAAACACCCCTTGCCTCTTATTTGTTTTCTCGGAGTATTCTTATACGCACCAAAGTAGGAATGTTCTTCGCCGTCGCACACACCACACTCCCCACAATCGCAACCACACTGCCCCCGATGAAGAACCATCTCCTCCCAAAAATGTCGCTCAGCCTCCCGACCGGACTCAGGAATACAGAGAGTACAGCATTGTATACAAGGCTGATCCATACATAGCGATTGTCTGGCCCAATGTCCGCATTGATAGTCCCCAGAATAGGTGCCGCGAAGCCGAATGCTCCGGTGCCGCACATAATCGCTAGACCGACGGCAAGAAAGGTACCCAGAAAGAAACGGCTCCGGTAGTACCCCTTGGGCAGGGTGTTGAAGTCGGTTTCGAAGCCATGGATCTCGTTGGTCAAGGTGTGCTCCAGTTGAGTGTTCTTCTCGGAGTATTCATCATATGAAGGCGCTGCTTTGATGGACTCAGTGCGTGCCATAGTTGTAGAGTGTAGTGGCCGTGACGAAGTTAGCCAGAACGATAGTTCGCAAAGGGAGGACCCACTGTCATGATCCACATGAGTCCCATGGCAGCCTTCTTATATTTCAATCGGACGGGAAGACATCAATCCCGGATCCGGAACATGATGAGAGATGAGCTGCAGGTACCATATGGAGATCGGTATCCAGGATTATTGAACAAAGGCTAGACACACTACGTGCAGACTTCGAGGTCGTGCCATGCCGTTGATCATGCACGTGTAAGCGAAGACAGGCAAGCACATAATAGACCAACGACGTTTCAGCATTGCAGATCTACTCGCGTATGCTCGGTTGCTTTTGTGCGGGGTTGGGGTGCGGGTTAGCGTGCCCCTGTCTGGGGAAGACACCTAGGGATGAAAGCGGGTATGCATACCCGGGTGGTCGGGACACTTCACAAGATGGCAACCTATAGCGCTGTCAAGGTCACAGGGAATGATTGACACTCATCGAAGCCCCTATCAATCTGAAATCAACACAAATGAGTTTATCAATCAATGGAAAAAAAGGGTGGTGCATTTCACGAATCATGCCATATCAGCAACGAGCTCCAGCTATGGAATCCCTGACCCTGTGCTATGCATTCCCGTCCAATTCGACGCCCATCGATGCAAACATACCCGAATCACACATACACGTATCCCACAGATGACCGCTTCCTTTAGTACTCGAAATCATCATCGACGCTTGGCCCCTTATTCTTGCTCACGCTCTCCTGCCTTGAATACATCTCCGCGATCAAACGACTCGTGCTCGCCATATCCGGCTTCTTATCGTCTCTCTCCTTGATGAACCTAGGAAACCTTAGACTGACTCCCTTGCCACTACCCGCCACCTCGTCAGCCGCAGCCTTGTATCTCGGACTCAATGTCAAGTCTGCTGTCTTGACCTCCCACACATAGCGCGGCTCGAACCAGACATCTGGCTGATCCTTGTTTCCGGCGCTGTGCGTGTAGAAGGGTTTCGGGCGGTCAATAACAATCTCCTTGAGCTGCTTGTGGAGCGTCTCGAGGATGGCTTCTGAGAAGCCAGTACCTATATTGCAGACGGTCTCGTATTTTTCGGTGGATGGATTGTAGCAGGCGAGGAGGAAGGCGCCATACCAGCTTGTGCGTTTGCCTTTGCCGAAGTAGGCCCCGAGAACGACAAGATCGAGAGAGTCACCGACGCCGGCAAGGTAGTCCTTTTTGACTTTGAGCCAGTTCTGCGAACGTTTGCTTGGCTCGTAGGATGACTCTGGTCCGTCGAGCATCTTTACCATTAGACCTTCACATCCTGATTTAACAGAGTCTTCTAATAGGATTTGAATTTCCTCCAACTCGTTTGTGTTTCCGTACTTAGCGAAGGCGAATTCACCCTCTACAGGTTCGAAGGCACTCGAGAGAGCTTCTCGGCGCTCACGGAAAGATTTGTTGACGAGAGCCTGACGCTGTTAGCATTAAAATAAAGGAATGACGGGAAAACACATACTTCACCGTTGAGATAGAGGATATCAAAGGCAAAAACGCAAACTTTGACCTTCACGTCTTCAACCTTCACATCCTTCCGCTTACGCGTCATCAACTGTTGAAAAGGCAGAACCTTCTTCTCCTCTATTGACCAAGCTACTGTCTCGCAGTCCAAGACGAAGCTTTTCGTCCCGTCCTTAACCCACGTAGGTAATTTGGCGAGAATGTCTGGATACTTCTTCGATAGATCTTCCGAATTTCGCGAGAATATGTTCGAGACACCCTTATCGCTCTTTCCAGCAGTAGGTGCGGCTGTAGCCAGCTCCATCGCAGCGTCATGCGCAACAAAATGAATTTGGGCTCGCTCGCCGTCATATTTGTATTCGCATGTGAAGTCTTTGCCCTCAAATCGATCGAGGACTTCAGTAATAGACTTTGTCGGCTTGGCAAGCATAGGTTTGAGAGGAACACCGGGCTGTAACTGGCAATTCTCACGCAAATTCATGATACCGTGTGTGAGCATCGCAGGGATAATGACCTCGTAGCTTGGAAGCTCGCTAAGTGGTTGTTAGTAGAAGTTGAATATTAGTGTGTAGCTGTGCACTCACCTGTAAACGGATTTCAACATCGATTCGGCATTGGCCAAATCTGCGGTTGATGGAACCTCCCCGTTTTGCGACATCTCGTGGAATATCATTGCCTGGGCAAGAGCAACCACTACCGTCTTCTCTGCAAGACCAAGTCGGAGCTTGCCTTCTAATGTTCGTACGATATACTTGGCCTCACTGGGCCCGCCTTTGTCTTTCTCGATATCAACTGCCTTGCCAGCATTATGTGCATCCGCAGCAGACAATAATTTCTTGATTCCATCAACCTTCCTACCTTGGGCACCTTGTCCTTCTGTGGTCGCAATCGCCATCAACCCTTTGTGTACCCCTTGAATCGTCAAAGCCTTCGGCTTGAACATAGTTGGCTGCTTGGATCGACTCTTTGCTGCAACCATGCCAAGATCACCAATTTCGTTCTGATCACTCTTGATGTGTTGGAGACTCCGTCCGGTGCTTTCGGAGATAGCCTTCATTATAAGCGACTCGCCAATTCCCAACTCGATGCCAGCGTAATCAGCCGCGAGTTTATTGATCATAAGCAGGATAGTGGGCAGCAGATCCGTTGGCGTGAGGCGGAGGACCTGGCGGAGGAACAGCGAGCAATGGGCTAATATCTCTAATCGTTTCGTCGTCATCTCGATCTTGGAGAATGTTGTGCAAAGCGCTGCATACGGAACCGGCTCGCCAGGCTTCCAGTCCGGGTATGGATCCTTGGTTATACCTGTTGAGGCACCCTTCAGTGTAGTTTGGACTTTCTCTCGCGCCTTCTTCGCAACCTCCGGAGGCTCTTCATCCGAGCTTTCGACCTCTTCATCCTCCTTCGCACTCGATGCAGGTTCATCTACCGGTGGTGTCTTTTCCAATTCCTCCTCCTTACCCTTCGCTATCTTGGCCGGTGCAGCTACCTCCTCATCTTCATCTGAGGGTTCTTCGACCTTGGTCTTAGCAGCAGTCTTTTTTGTCTTTGCAGGAGGCTTCTCTGCCTTCTTTGGGGCAGCTTTGGCTTTCTTCGCCGGCTCAGACTTCGCCGGCCTCCCACGCCGCCTCTTTGTCGGAGGGGCATCGTCAGAGTCTTCCTCTTCCTCTTCGACCTGCCTCTTCTTGCCAGCCTCAGGCGGGGAACTGCTATCAACCTCCATATCATCTCCATTAACCTCTTCCTTAACATCTGCACCAGCTGCAGCATCACCATTTTCTTTCTCTAATGCTTCCGCCGAAGACTCTGGCTCTTCCTTGGGCTCAACATCGTTCTTCAATACCTCTGGCGAGGACTCCAGTTCACCCTGAGGCTCGGCATCCTTCTTCTCCGCTTTCGGCTTCGTCGCAAACGAGAGCTTCGACTGCTGCGTCTTAGACGCAGCGCCGTTCTGCTTCCCGAAGAACTTTCTGTAATCGCCCACGCATCAGCTCAATCCCATTCCAAAAGACATACGAGATCCGCACGTTAACATAGTCTGAGAAGGCCGCACATACCCAAGGGTAGCCTGCTTGGGCGGCATGGCTACGATTCGACAAAAAGCACGCTCAGTGCTGTGCCGCGGGAAAGCGTACGATGGAGCGCAGCGCAAAGATAAGTGCGAGGCGCGGAGGTAAAGGTGTTTGGATGTTACACAGAGGCTGGCAGAAGCATTGAAGCGGGGGAAGCATGTCCCAGCGAAAACGAAGCTGCGATGGAGGTAGACGCGCGCAGCAGGCAGCCACGCGTCGGCGTCGCGCTTTCGCGTCGAGTCGCAGCACTCACGTGAGGAACTGCTGACATCATCGCGGTAGGGATTAGCTCTGATCGCCCTGTCCGTCTGCGAGCATCATCGAAGTGTCAGTCAGTACTTTGTACTATCATTTACAAGCTGCTCAATTTTGAAGTTTGCTCGCGAAGCTCCGAGCTATTCATTTTCTCCTGTAGAGATAGACAGAGTGAAACTGTCTTCTTCGCCACCCTACGTATTTACAGCTCTCGAAAGTATCATCCGACCTGGCGCATCTCTTCTGGCAACAGGCTCCTGTTGAGCCTCCTCCCAAATCCTCACCCGCAACAATGTCTCAGCCCTCCTCCCGACCACATCTGACCCCTCAATTCTGCTTCAACCAAACCGCTCTCCGAGGTGAGCCCCTCCCTTCCCCCATCATCTCCCTCACTAACTAATCAGCCCACCCACCCTAGACTTCCTCCGCATATCACGCAGCACAATAGATGACTCGATAACGCAAAACCTGAACGCGCTCCTCACACCAGCGGAACGCGGTTTCGACCCCACATCCACATCCTCGCGCTCGCTCTCCGCGCCGGGCTCCTCTCGCTCGATACCCGCCTCCCAATGCACCGCGTTCAAGCAGCGTGTGCTCTTCCCCTCGTGGGCCGTGCGCTCAGATGTCCTAGACTACTGCGCGGGCGTTGCCACATCGCCGGACCCAGATGACCCGGACAGCGTGCTGCGGCAGATTGAGGATAGCAAGGCGCGGGAACGCGTGGTGGACGAGCGGCTGGATCCGTATAGTGGAAGGTATTTCCCGCAGGAGGCGAGGACAGAGAGTTTGGCGATGCTGATGCGGAATGAGAGGGTGGTGGAGAAGATTATCAGAGGGAGGTCGTGGAGTGTATTGGGAGAGAGGTGTGGAATGGGCAGTGAGACGGCGGAGGAGGCTTTTGATCAATGGAAGGGTGAGCAGAGGAAGTGAGGGGTTTAGTAGGGTTGTGTATGAGTAGGCAGGGCCCTATGCTGGAGCTTGGAGATGTGCGATGGAGTACGGACGTGGATGGAGGTAGAAGTTGGACTTTCCACTCTTGAAGCATCTTTATACAGATTCGGGAATACACGCATAGCATCGCGACATGGAGTAGCAGGAAATTGTTTATAAATCTCATGTAGAATATTTCCCTGAAAGACCCCAGTACTTCAACTAAGCGCAATACCGTCTCCGTGAACAAGTCTTGTTTGAACGCAGGCATGCGCCAACGAAGGGCACAATGCTCCACTCGAACGTTCAAACGCACTGCAAGTAATATGCATAACATATCACTGCGCCGCGAAGACTTCTGCGCTCAGCAAAACTGCACGCAAATGACATCACATATATCACACAAAAAAAAAAGCATGTCCCACCCATCCCACAACTCCGATCCATCTTTTCACGGAAAAAATATCGCAATTGGTAGGAAAGACGGTTGGGTGTTTCTCTACGGGGCCGGGAACGGAAGACTATCCATCGCATGGGATAACCCTCAGCAAGCCGCCTTAGCGGAGCCACGATTTTAGGTATGTAGATTACCAACTGATGATGGGGAGGGAAGCTGGGACGCGGGCGTGTCGAGTTTTTATGCGGAAGTGGGTGGGCCGTGCGCGGTGGGTAAGCCGGTGGGCTGGGTGGGGCTGGGCGCTGCTGCTGGATTGTTTTTGGGGACAGGTGGGCGGACGCGACGAGGGAGGTTGTGAATGTTTTGACGCATGGGAATGTGGAGAATACTCGCAGAGCTATGATAGCATTTATGAGAGAGTCCTGAGTGGGAGCATAGTGGCAAGAGCGTAGTGTTGTTCACAGATTATTACAGGCATATTGACACAATAATTTCATGAGCTTCGTGCTTCATTGACTGCTACACTACTGCCCATATCTAGATTTTCCAATCGAGTTTCTTTGCGGGCGACCATAGCAAGACACAGCGAAGTGCCTCACCTAGTACACCCTCGCAGATCTCAGAGACCCTCTAGTAGAGACGCTTGGGCGGGCTCATGGTAGCCTTGATGGTCAAGCTACCTACGTTTTGCCAGCCCTTCTTCAACAGCGAGACGAGGTAGTTGATGGACAACATGATGTTGGAGATGAGCTCATCCTCGGTCATGCCGACGTTGCCGACAGCGACACCCATGCACAGCACCTTCTTAAGCTGGAACTTGATGGTGGACTTGACCTCGGTGATCTTGTTGGCGAGGTCCTCAGCGTGCGAGACGGGCGTGGGGAACTTTCCGGCCTTGGAGAGACCGGGACCGAGGAGACGCGGGATCTGCTTGATGAGAGCGTCGGAGGAGACGAAGGCATCGTACTTGCGTGCGAGCTTCTTGATAAGCTTCTTGTTCTTGTTGAGCTTCTTCAAGTCGTCGGCGGACTATGTTGCATTAGCGGAAGCACGTTGTTTGTTGAATGTATGGGCTCACCATGGCATCGACACCGTGGTGCTTGGCACGGTCAATGTCGTGCTGGTCACCAAGAACGCCTGCGCCTGTCAGCTCCTTGCATCATAAATAATCGTCTACACATACAGATGGCCATGTTGGGCCGCGGGACGGTGGGGAGCTTCACGGTTCCCGAGAAACGCTTGTCACGCTGGGGGTCATAGTTCTTGAGGCCGATCTGCAACTCCACGGTCTCGAGGAAGTTGCGCTTCTTGGTCTCCTGAAGTGAAAGTCAGTGGAAGTCCTGAAGCAGGGCTTGGTTCGTTGTCGATGCCCTTAGCCAAAGCAAAAGAGACATGACTTTGCACCCGGGTGTACGTACATTGCTGTACTCAAGGAGTTCCTTGACGTTCGAGCGAACGCCGGCGACACTGCGAGAGTCAGACTAGGTGTAGCGGTCTGCACGACATTGCAACGTACGAGATTTTTGACATGATGTCTCCCAAGGGAATTTGTAGGTTCCTTTGGTGGGCTCTGTTGCGATGTGGTTGAAGAAGAAAGTTCGGGCTGGCGGCGGAGAGCTTAGTGGGGAGGTCGAAATTCGCCTCGCTTACGAATCGCGCGCCGTCTTGGCGGCGCTAGACAGCGTTTCGCATGTTGCGCGTACATACTAGATTCGGAAGCTTGACATTCTTCTCACTCTATGCGATAAAATCGATACTACGGGTTAGGAGTGAAATTGCAAAGGCTTATTTGAGGGATCGGTGCCGAATGATTAGTGAACGTAAAAAGCATACAATGTATCAGAATTCTTCAATCCACCCATCTATCACGCTCAAAGTCACACTTCACAAAGGTGCACTTGATACAAATCGCAATTCCAATAGTATATTCAGTACTCATACATCGCATCACGACTGCACCGAGCTATGTTACACAAGCACTTTTCATCATAATCCACCCATTGCACCCAGTCCATGCAGAAACCCAGACTCCAGGCCATGACTATAAACCGAACCATACACAGCACATAAAATGCCCCTAGAGAAAAGAACAAGCATCGCAGTTTACAGTTGCAACGGGTATCGCATCAGTGGTGTCCAACGCCGTGCCGGTGCAACCAGTCCGTGAAGGACTAATCGAGAAGAAAGGGGTATTTGAGAAATCAGGCCGCCCCAGACAGCCTCAGGCAAAGACATAAAAGCCTCCCAAGGCAGAAATATAGATGCAGGTATTCATGGCTAAATGGAAGTTTGTCGACTGGACAGCGCAGCCCTGTGCGCCTACTGCTCGTTTAACGGGAGCATACACCTGGTGTAATGCCGAAGTCGGACTCTTGACAGTTGATGTCCACATTAGTGGAGGAGTTGTTGGTTGCTCCCAGGTTCGACAACGTTATCTGAAAGATTGATGAGCAACTGGGCGAGGCAGCGCTTCGTAGCAGCATCGTCGCGGAGCACGGAGGAAAAGGTAGCATCGCGAAGGGGCTCAGGCAGGCATTGACGAAGGGCTTCGCGGGCGCGCGCGTTATCGCTCAGACTGATTGCAAGTTAGTTGAATACAACAAGATAACACGGGAATCTTACCGAAGGAAGCAGCGAACAACGTGCTTGAGCAGGCGAACGGTCTGCTGCTCGACGAGCTGATTGACCATGTTGCTGAGCACGGTGCCCACAGCATAGAAGCGCTCATAGGTCTGGCAGATATACGCAAGGCCGATATCATCAAGAAGGATCTTCTGGACAATGAAGATGGCGACGGTTTTGCTGAGCTCAGAGCCCGTCTCCATGATTCGCAAGCATAGCGGAATGATCTCCGTGGTCAAAAGGAAGTTGATGACTTCGGAAGAGTCGTTCTTAACAAGTGCGCCAATAACTCCAAGCGATGTCAAGCGAAGATACTCAAACGGCCTGGATTTTGAGGTCGTGTTCAGGAACGGGTAGAGGAACAGCGGGATATGTGCTTCTATCGTTAGCAAAGTCCAACTACGCCTACGTTATTTTCTTACCGCTCAAGAAGAGACCACGAGTTTCGGTGTGAGATGCAACACATTGAAGTAGCGCGAGGGCGTTGCAGACGCGATTAGAGGCTGCAGCGGTCAACTGCGACGGATTCAACAGCGGGTAGACGGAGATGATCTCTTGGAGCAGCGAAGCCATTACACCTGGGCTTAGGTCAGCAACAATAGTTTCACAAATCCAATAGCATCCAAAATACCGTATGAGTGCCATAGAATCAAGGCGAGCTCGGGCACCTGCTCGCGCTTCTTGCTGAGCTCCAAGAGGGCCGTCTCTCGCGTGGACGTCTTCATGAGCTGCGCAATCCACTCTAAGACGCGCTTGTTCTCTTCGTTCAAAACTCCTTCGCCATTGCCTTGGATGTCATTCGCTGGACCGCGTGGAATGATGCCGCCGCCGGGTATGGAGGTACCATGATTGCCAGCAATGCGCTGGAAGTGCTGCTGTTGGGCTGCGGCTGCGGCGGCTGCGGCAGCCTGGGCTTGCGCTTGCGCCTGAAGCTGACCCTGCTGGTGGGCTACATGATGGTTTGGATGCTGGTGGTGTCCCTGCGACCACTCGCCTGGGTACTGCTGCTGATGTGTGAAGACGTGCTGCATTTGCGGGCGACTGTGCTTGCGAAGGTGGATGTATGGTGTATGCTAAATTAGAGCTCTGTTGGTGGGTGATAAATAGGTCGAAAGGGCTGCGTATCGAAGGCGAGGTGCGTTATAGTGGGGTGGTCAAGTGAAGGTGTGATGCTGCCTTTCGCACTCGAGCACACAAGTGAGTTGACGCGGAACACCCCGCGGGCACGTGCACAGGCTTGGCGAACTATTTGACGGGTAGCTCGAGCTAGCCGGACAGATCACTCACCTGCATGGAGCAAGTAAAGTGAAATCACCAAATCGTTTCACTCCATCGTCACCCAAAAGAAACTTGATTACAAAAGACAATAACCATGCCGCCAGGTCTCGAAGTTCACCAAATTACAACACATGTCTATAAACAGACCTTGTTTCCACACGAATGGTCCCCCATCAAGGCCAGACCCATCTCCAATGAATATTACAAATGAGATTCGTTCGTCATGTTTGTGTCCTGCCAAACTTCTCTCTAACAGGCTGCAAGTAAACGCAAGCAGCACTGCAGCTGAAATGATAATTGCTTCGCCCAAAGAATGCCATGCCCTTCAAAAACGCCTCGCTCGTGCCTACCCGCTTGCTCGCTTACAGTCGTAGCTCCGAAAGGATTGTCTGAGCCATATTCTTGTACTGCCACGTGCCTCCGTCAACCTTCTTGAATTGGATGCCATGTAATTGCAGAAGAGGCACCTTCACAATAAGAATCTCAAAAACAAGGACCATGCTCCCACCAAGGTCGTTTTGCACGTGTGTTGAAGTCTCGCCAGGGGGCAACGCTCGACCGGAGCGTGGCTGCCGGTCTTCCTTATCCTCGCCGCTGGCATCTGATTCATCGGTATTGGTGAAGCTTTGATCTGCTACCGAGGGTCGACCTCTTCCCGACTTTGGGGTCTGAGGGAGGCGTTGCTGTTCCTTGAAATCGTCCCGATCCCTGTTAAAAACACCAAAACTTCTACGCCTATGACCGGCACTCGCAGGAGGGTTAGCAGAAGAAGGCGAATCCACTCCTCTCTTCATATCAATACTGGGAACGTGACGGCATTTGAAACCACCCTTGATCTCGTTATAAGTAACGCCAAGCTGATCCAGCACACGAATAATGTCTGATTGAATGAACGAAAGCGGCTTGCTGCTGGTGGTCGAAACGCTGAATAAACCCTTGAGGAACACAGGCTTGACATCAGGGCTACGACTCGCCTCCGCCTTAGTCTCAGCCAGCTCTGCATCGGTCTCCTCGGGGACATTTGCTTCGCGAGCCAATTCCCTCCGTGCCCGGCGAGCTTGGATGCTCTCTCTGCGAGCATGACCAAGAGACTTAGTCCGGGATGCTGCAGTGCGACGTGGGCTTGCCGATAGGTCTTCCGAAGCAGCATCATTTGTCGGCTTCGCATGCTGAGCATTGATACTGGATCGATCAGAACCACTTGTCGGGGGAGGATGTCCTGGATCCTCTGATGACCTTCCCCTACGGCTCAGGCGCCTACGTAAGTCAGCACCGTTCACACTAGTAGAGCGACCAAGAGCTTTGAGCTTCTTAGTAGTGCTAGTAGAGCTACTTGGTGTTGGCGGGGAGAGCAGTTCGGGCTGGTTCGCATCGCTCGGATGCAAATGTGAGGCTGATTGATTGTCCCTGTCTCGAGTGCGTCTGACACTGAAGCCCCCTCTTTGGGACGCTGGCAGATTCTGCAGGTCCAGGCCCTGATACGGCAACGGCCGGTGTTGGTGGCGGCTCTGTACGCTCACGATCGGGATTTCTGTACTTCCTTGTACTGAAGCGGCGTAGAAGCCCAGCGGCGGCACTCTCCTTCCTAGGTTGTTCTAGAGGAGGGGAAATGATGGCTGGAGATGCGTTCCCTTGAGGCTCTTTCAGATTCAGCTTCTGCAAAGTGTCCGTCACCTCATCCTCCCCATGTGTTCGAGCTCTAGGTCGAGATCTGCCTCCTGTCTTTTCGCCTTGCATCTCGTACGTGGAACTGTTTGTGTAGGCAGCTTCTGGGGCGGGAAGATCAGGTAATTTAAGCGGCTGCTCGCCAGGACTTTGAGGCACAGCCAGAGCGCCTGGATTGGCTTCAAGATTCTCGCGATCTCTCTTCTCTCGGACGAGGTAATAGACAGATATGAGCGGATTGTACGCATTGACGGGATCGAGTCCTCGCTGTAGATCCTCTGAAGATGACATGGGCAGTTGTTCTCTGCTTGAGATCGAGTTTCTTCTTTTGTAAAAATCGAACATGCCTCTCTTCTTCTCCGTTTCCGGGGTTTGTGCTGCAGTTTTGCGGGCAGCGAGGCGCACGGCACGAACATATTCGTCAGACGACAGAACTTGAGTCAACTGAGTTTTGATATACTCAGCAGAGCCAAAATCGAACCCAGTCATTCTTTCAATGATATCATCGTCAAGTGGCAGTTGCAGAGGTTCGCGGTGAGGTAGATAGTTCTCCGGTGGAGTGTTGAACCCTTTCGTTAGCCAAGGGTGGGTCATGATCTCGGTGAGTGTGATGCGCTGAGCAGGATCAGTTTGTAGCATCCGATGAATAAGGTTCCGACATTCTAGATGGGTCAGTGACAATTGCGGATGTACAATGCGGAAGCATACCAGTTGATAGCCAAGGGGGGGTAGTCGACATGACCCTTCTTAATCTTCGCATGTAGCTGTGGCATGCTCTGGTCGTCGAAAGGCACTTTTCCGCATACCAGAACATACAGGACAATCCCAAAGCTCCAAATGTCAACTTCTGGGCCGGTATATTGCTTGGCCTGCAACAGCTCCGGGGCCGCGAAGTACAGACTGCCGCAAAACGTTTTCAGCAAGTTTCGCGGTGAAAAGAGGTTGCTCAATCCGAAGTCGATGATTTTGATGTCACCAGTTTTGCTGATGAGGATATTTTCGATCTTCAAGTCCCTGTGCACAATACTATTTCGGTGGCAGTAGTCCAGGGCGCTCGCAATCTGACGAGCGAACTTGCGGGCCTGCTTCTCCTTCAGACGGCCGTGTGAGATGATGTAGTCCAGCATTTGTCCACCATTCACAAACTCGAAAAGCATGTACCAATGGTAGTTCGTCCGAACGACATCGCGCATGCCGCAGATGTAGGGGTGATTCAGAAGGCTGACGATAGCAGCTTCACGTGCTGTTCGCACCTCCTTCGAGTGGTCTGCACGCTCCCGGTCGGCTTGACTGTTATGCTGGTCGGTCGACTGTCGCGGTACGATCTTCACAGCAACCTGTGACAGTTAGCAGCCTGTTGAATACAAACGACCCCAGCCTTGGTACTACCACATCCATCAAGAAGGATATGACGTACCGATTCTCCCGACTCTGCTTGTTTCGCAAGCTTGACCTTGCCCATACTGCCTGCCCCGATCGTCTTTCCCAGTATCCATTGCCCGGTGTGTGGGGCATTGATGCTCGTTCGTCGCCTGGGTTGGGTGGCTTGTGCCCCCGACCTCGAAGCGTCGGTCGCTACGCCGTTGATGGGCATGGCAGAGGCTGTCGACGCGTCTGATGCATAGCGCGCATGCCCCCTTCGACTTGTTTCGGTGCGCGACGGTGCCGGCGCAGTCCTGTCTCTCGACTCGCTGCGTCGAGTACTAGGCGAGTTGGCCAGGTTTGACTGTTCAAAGTCGCGGCGGCCAACGTTGGCGAGATTGGCTGACTGGGGCGGCGCGCGGGCGTGCGAGTGCGGCTGCGATTGGCCACTTGGGCGTGTCGTCGTCGACTGCGAACGGTGCGGGCGGTCAGAGGGGCTGTTGACGGGGTGTGAGCGGCGTGAAGACGAGTGCGAGCGCACAACGGCCGGCGAGGTGGGTGCGGCCGCTGACATGGCGAGGCTGCTGTTGCGCAAGGAGCAGCAGGAGGCCTGGTAGCAATGCGGCGCACTGAGCTCCCTTGGGATAGCGAGGCGTAGCCCAAGGTCGACGGGCCGTGTACTCAGAGAGTTGAGGTGCAAGAGAGGTAGTGATGTGGGAAGAGCTTGGGAGCTGCGCGCAAGCTGTCGTCGACCTTGGCGGCTGGCGATTGAGTTGGCGGAGTTCGAGGGGGCAGGGCGCGCTCAGACACGCATGACGGCACACGGGTGCCTCTCAGGCAGGGCCAGCGGGGCTCCAGCGGGCGACAGCACGGCGACGCGGGCGCACAGCAGAGGGAGCAATGTCGTTGGCCGTGTGGGAGAAAGAGGAGGCCAGATGGCGTTGGGGTTGGATGTGGGAGCACAGCAGTCGTCGCTTCCACGCCTCGCTGACTACCTGACGACCTGACTACCTGCCAGACTACGGTACGGGGCGCCTCTCGCCAGCCGCCATATCGAATTTAGCGGGGCATGTTGGCTGCAGCGCGCCCAATCTGTGCCATGGCCCATCTCAAGGCCCAGTGCAGCGCCACAGACAGACGTGCCTGGTCTTTGATCTCTCTACATTGCGCGCTGTGCTGTCTGCGGTGCGTCCAGTGTATGCAGCCTCTGCGCACGCATGCTCAGGGTCTCTGCATCTCGAGACGCGCACCCAGGTTGCCGCGAGGCTGGCGAGCTAATCCAGGTACGGCCTCCCCGGCATTGGCATACATCATCGCCGCTAGCAGTCACTGCAACGCGTCTCTAGCAAATACTTCCGGCCCCATCGCAGGAGCTTTTCGGAGCCTTGCATGATCGCCGAAATCCATGAATGCCGATCGTGTGCGTAATACCGTCGCGCAGGTTAATTTTGATCTTTTGTGACGCAGCCGTCAATACGAAGCGGCTGAGACACGACGTGGATCAGTTATGGCGCTATGAGCGGTCTGCTCAAGGGAACGAAGGTAGTACTAGAGACGTCCGCACTGCGATCTCGTAATGCAGCTTTCCATTCGAGTAAGAGTGCCATCGTCCGGATTCGAGGCGAAGCTCCGCTTACATAATGTCCCGAGCCAAAGTTGAACCGCAACCTAGAGCTTCCCTGCACTAAGCTTGCCATTGAACGACCTTGACGTACCACTACCGCAATAAAACCATGCGATAGACACCGCGATCCTCATACATACCCGCTAGCACCCGCAATCTGTACCATGTCTTACAAGCGCCCCCGCGCAACCTCGCCTTCGGCCTCCCAAAAGCGCCCTCGTGGTGCAGGCGCAGCCCTGAAGACAATCACACTGGGCACCGAACTGCCTCCAGACGAGGATGGTGATGATGGAACCTTCGTACCAGTCTGGAAGCAGACCGTGACAGACGAGCGTGGCCGCAGAAGGCTTCACGGCGCATTTACTGGTGGCTTCAGTGCAGGGTAAGCTACAGAGCCTTTCTGGCCACGAACGATTGGCTTCTTGACTCTGCTAAGTTACTTCAATACAGTCGGATCTAAAGAAGGATGGGCCCCGAAAGCCTTTGTCTCCTCTCGGTCGAACCGGAACAAGGACACCGCGCAACGTGCAGAGGA
This sequence comes from Kalmusia sp. IMI 367209, assembly GCA_027946365.1. Lineage (NCBI taxonomy): Eukaryota > Fungi > Ascomycota > Dothideomycetes > Pleosporales > Didymosphaeriaceae > Kalmusia > Kalmusia sp. IMI 367209. The sequence continues at coordinate 800,630 of JAPEUQ010000006.1, read as the reverse complement.
TTTCATGGACGAGGAAGATAAAGCCGAAGCTGCGGAATCTCGCCAATTGGAGACTGCTCAGTCTTCCGCAACCATTGGCCGTGTCGAAGACACTCAAAGTGATGCTCTGTTTGGGCTCTTCGTGACTGAGGAAGAGACCATGGGCGTGAAAATCGCTCAGAAAATGGGATGGCGGCGAGATCAGGGTGTTGGCCGAAAGGTCCAACGGGCTGCTCGCTTAGACGAAAACGACATGGCAGTGAAGGACACGCCGTCAGCCCATATGTTTGCGCCAAAAGATTCTCGCATGATGTCGGCTGCTCGCAAAGAAATCAATCGCAAGGGGCTTGGCTATGTGTCAGAGGCGCGTCTTGGAGCCCTAGAAGAGAAGGAGCCTGAAGATCGGCTGATGCTTGCCCTCCCATTCTTAGACGGCTCGTCTAAACCGAAAGCACTCAAGAAGGCGGCCCCGAAAAAGTCGTCTTTCGGAGTTGGCATTCTCAATGATACCGGCTCAGATGACGAGGATCCTTACGAACTTGGTCCGAAAATCACATTCAATAAGACATTAGGCAAGGATAAGAAAGCCAAGAAACCAAGCAAGTTCGCCAAACCTGGTGCAGGCGAAAAGCATGTCTACAGGCCGAAGAAGGCATCTGGGGAAACCTCCACTTCTTCTCGATTATCATACGACGGGAAGCCTCCGTTGGCAGGATTTGTGCTTGCAACGCAGTACATAGATTTGACAAGCAAGTCCAGATACCCGCCACCCAAAATACCTCTAGGATGGAAGTCGACGAAGACAAGTGCCCAGCCAGCTGATGCTCAGAACTACCAATCCATTTCAGATGCTGCGAAAGCTTCCACGCTTGATGCGAAGGCTCGAGCATCCCTCCTCGGGGAGACCCTACTACCAGGCAAATCAGTTTTCGACTTCATCCCACAGGATGTTCGAGATCGCCTTGCAACGATAACCGGCAAGACTAACCTTCCTCAAGGTTTGGGACAACGCGCCCCGGAAGGATACCAGCCTTCAGATAGCGCGCGACCAAAGGACCTATGGACCTTTGTTCCCATCCTAGACAAAGGCACTGCAGCCGCTGCCTTGGCTAAGGGTGCGACTGGTTGGATGCCGTACGCGGAAGACCCGAAGAAGAGAGCCAGATACGCTGGCTTCCTAGAGCTCCGAGCTGGTCTGAAAAGCGATCTTCCGGAGAGAGCCGAAGGAATGTCTGTTTCTGATTGGACCAAAGAGCTACAAGAGTTCGCACATGCTGCTGAGGTATTTAAACCAACCACAGGAATTATGGCTTCGCGCTTCACGTCTTCAACATCATCCAGTCACCCGGGTAGTGGAGAGGGCACTTCTGATGACAGTCTTCTTCGCCAGCGAACAGTCAAACCGGAAGACCCAGCAGAGCAGGCCGCGAAGCTGGGTATGTACGGGCCCATGACGCGAAGCAGCTTTCCGTTCCACCCATCACGACTCTTGTGCAAACGCTTCAACGTCAAACCACCTCCGGATATGCCTCACAGCGCAGACCCGGATTCTGACAGCTACGGCTTCAAGGGTAAAACCGAAGAGGTCGTATCCAGATCTGCTATGGATAAGATGATGAACGAAATGTTGACCAAAGGTACGCCGGCCTTGCAAAGGCCTACATGGATGGGCGCGGCTTCTCAGGAAAATGTTCCCGTTGCACCTGCTGCTGCCCTGGTGCCGTCTAATGAGCACGCCACTGTAGATGTGGAGAACAATGATGCTTTGACGCAAGAGCGCGCATCAGAGGATGTGTTCAAGGCGATCTTTGGCGATGATGATGACGATGAATGAGCATTGGTCATATATTTAGGACATGATCAGAGCGATGCCATGGATGAGCTTTCAATAATTTGTTTAGGATTACATACAATTAGTCCCTATCCTTCATCCACTATCTATCATAGATCCGATACAGAATGCTGAATCTCATTCTCTTCATCAAATCAATGCCCACATGTAAGATCCATGGCATCTTTTTTGTGCATATAAATATCATTCTCGTTCATATACTGCCTATCCGTAAATGTGAATGCTATTCGATGTTCCACAGAAGGCAACTGCGTACATCCAAGAAGCAGCACCGTCCTCGCCATCGTGCAACGCAGCCTCATTATGCGAAACGAGTTGGCAGCAGATAGGACGATGAATCTATACTGCGCCTATATTTAATGACTGAGGCCCTTCTCACGTGCTCAATTGCGATCATCTCCAGGGCTGAGGAAAGACTTTCTGTAAGTATTTCGTATGTGTTATCTCATGTTTCTTTCCTCGCATTGCTTATAGGTTTCCACCCTGTTTTGCTATCGTCCCGCTTGGTATTGGAACAGCGAGCTGGATATATGATTCTTCGTTCTTCGTGCGCGTATGCTATGGACAAGTACGGATGCCATACTATCTGTTCTGTCTGTATGCTTCATGTATAAATCCCAAGTGCTCCTGCGCTCCGCTGGGACTGGAAAACATCTACGCCATGCTGCGTTCCTACAGCCTATTTTTGTCGAGGACTTCATTACTTCGGGGCGATCATGGCTTTGTCTTCGACATTATGTAGAGTGTGAAAAGTATGATTGGATATGGACCTAGTAGTATGCTAATGACTGAAGTCATTGATAGTTTGGCTTATGCTGCACGATGGTTGGGAGGAACTGATCGGAGGACGGAGCAATCTTGGGGACCAGGATGAGAACTTCTCTGCTGGTAGCCTTGCTTGCCATGGGCCTGTCCGCCGTTTTCATGAGCATTTGGTGAGATGTTTGATGCTCTTCGAGTGTTCGACAAGAAAAGAACAGCTTGAAGTGACTTATAGAATGCCTGTGAGGAGTAAATCATTTGCTTGTCACATGTTTGTGGATAGATGCGCATATTTGCCAATATATTTTGCGCAGCTAACTGGACCGGACGCATTCGACCTCGATAGACTCGATAACATAATCATTCTAGAATTCTGTTTACTTTTCACAGCATAACGTGTGTTCCGTCAGTTTCCCGTAGCTCCAAACGATCAGACCGAACTCTGACTCTAGCAAATACAGAAGCACTCATAGCGGCATCATCATAAGCAGCCTTCACCTACCCATCGCACTTCAAATGCATACACCTGATCCACGCCCGAGCCAGACTTGATGTTTGCACACACAAATTACTGCTGCCCGAGCAATATCTTGAGCGTCTCCACGCCCAAGCCTAGAACATCTTGACTCCTACTCTCCTTGAGCATGGTCTTTAGCGCCTCGATGCCGCCCTTGGCTTTCACGGTGTCGATACCCTGCGGTCCGATAGCAACGACTTCGCGGACGCAAGCGACACCGCGGTGGCGCACATGTTCGTTTTCGTCGCGGCAGAGACCTATCCAAAATCAGCGATATAGTCCTAAACAGCAATATCGTAACGGCAGAAAAACCCCAAGAAATACTACTCACCAAGCACGAAATCCACCCCCTTCTCCAGCTTGAGCAGCTCCATAACAGCAAGATCAATAGATAGTAACATTGCCAACGCGCCCCCAGCCGCACTCCGCGTCGCCGTGTCATCTACGTCCGTCAGTGCGCATAGTAGATGCAGCCGCGCGCCTGCCCTCCCGCTCCCGTCTGCAAACTTCTCCGCGCAGTGCGGACTCGCCATCAAGTTGCACAGCAGCTCCGTCGCTGCGCGGCGCACCAGCGTATTCTGCGAGAGCAGCAAGTCGTCGGCAACGGTGTCGAAGGCGCGCTGGATGATGGCGTCTTGGGTGGGCGTGTCCATGGATGCGAGATTCGTGAGGGCGAGGAGGGACTCGAAGGCGTGGAGTTGCCATGTTGAGGATTCGGATTGCTTGAGGAGGCTAGTGAGGGGGCGGAGGGCGGATTGCGAGGGGAAAGAGGCGCCGAAGAGGTGGGAAGGGTTGGTGGAGATGAGGATGCGGGAGAGGGCTTGGGCGGCAGGGAGCGGCGGCGGGTGGGTATGCCGACGATGTTTTCAGGCGGTGATTGTGTCGTAGATTTGGATGAGTAGTTTGACGGCGCCTTGTTGGGCGAGTGCGGAACGCGATTTGGTGTCTGTGGAGAGGGAGAGGAGGATAGAGGATGTGTGGAACAGAGCGGAGGGTGAGGCTTTTTTGGAGATGGCGACGAGAAGGGGCACGATGTCCACGTCGAGAACACGCTTGCAGCGGACTGTTACGTGGGCCTCGTCGAGGAAGGGATCTGGGGGCGCGGGCTTCTGCACGTTGGCGTATGCTTTGAGCTGGGCCATGCGCTTCTCTTCTTCGGATTGGATGGGTGGGTATGCAGTTAGGTTTACGAATATGGTCAAACCACCAAAGAGTATGTTGGGGTTGACGGAGGGTTCTTTCATCGTTTCTGTGAGACGCTTGAGGAACTTTGGGGATTTTGAAAGGTCTTCTCGAACTTTGGGCTGCAGTGAGGCGTAGGCGAGGCCTTCGATGGAATCTTGCTTGCCAGATGTGTCGGACGAAATGACCATGCTCTTGAAACTTGCTATCAGATCGTCTTGATCTACCTTCCCAGGCGTGACAATGGCAGGGCCTTCGGACGTGGGCTGCTCATCACCGAGCTTGACGAGCACAAGCGCGGCGAGGTTGGCGCGCTTCTTGTCAGGGCAGCTTGCAATATGATCTTCGAGCCACATTCTGCAATGACGGTTGATCGCTTCGCGGCAGTTCTTGTCGATGCAAGCTGCACTGATGAGTTCAAGAGCTGCTTGTTCAAGCTTCATGCTCTTCTTCCCTTCTACAAGAGGCACGAGTGTGCTGACGAAGCCTTCTGTCAGGAATAACTGCGCTGCAGCCTGCACTGTAATGGGGAAGATGGCAGCTGCAGCGGAAAAAGCGACGACCAGTTCATCTGCAATAGACTTCTGGACACGGGAGATGACATATTTCGAGACGAGATCCTGCGCGGTGCTGGGCGCCAGTTCGAAGAGCTTGATGGTGGCTAAAGTCGCCTGGCTGCGGAGGCTATTCGGAAGCCGGATGTCGAGTGAAGCCAGAATGACATCAAAGCTATCCGCATCAATAATTCCATGCAGATTTTGCGCATGATGAGCGAGCAACTGCGCAACGCCTTTCATAGCGCGCTCAGGATGCTCTAAGGCCTCCTCCATCATCATCGCCAGACTAAGCATGAAGCAGTCTCGATGGCCCTGCACAAAGGCCTCATCGCTCTCCCACACCGCGCGATTGAGCAGTACTTTAAGTAGTCCATCGATGCTGTCGTCACCGCGCTCGAATAACTCATAGTACGCTTGTGTCGGATGCTCTTTGACGAATCCCGCAAGCCAACGCTGCGCCCCAAGTTGCAGCAGGAGCTCTCCCCGTGACCTGATCCAGCATATCATCCTCGCCCTTGAAATCGTACAGAATCTCCATGGCCTGCTCCGCCTCTTTCTCGCCCAAACCCTTCGCCCTCACAAGGTTCAACGCCTTCTCGCCATCCTCTTCATCCCTACTCCTCACCCAAACTCTACAAACACCCAGCAATTCGCTCTTCTCCTCCTCTTCCCTGAGCGTCACCCATGCTTGCTTGATAAGTGGATGCTCCGGCGCGATAGTGGTAGCTTCGCGTAGAAGGCGCGCTGCGTCCGACAATTTACCGGATCTGGCAAAGTCTGTGGCCTGATGTGCGAGCTGGACAGCCCGCTCTGCCTCGGTAGTCGAGGACATAGTTGGCAGAAATATGGTGTGGTGACATGGTGAGGGAAGGAGAGAGAGAGGTGGCACGTTGGAGCTAATGATAATGTCACTTGATGCTTGATGTGGAGCCGTGGAGCGAAGCGGGAGCGCGGGATGCGCACGGACGCTTTCTAGACTTTGACCAAGCCTTTCTTAGTTTCACTACACCTCAACTCCAGACACTTCGGAACTGTTGTCGCATGCAATGAACTTCGCGAACAGGTTTGAAAACAGTCTCATGAACATGCAAGTCTTCTCTCATTATGAATACACTTCATCAAGACATCCCGCGTCCTGGTCCCCCACGCAAGCGCCCATAGTGTACACTTAAAATGCTGCAATACCCGATACTCCACGCTACCCTAAAAAGTAAAACAAACTCCGATGCGAAATAAGACGCTCGGCCTGTAGTTGGTACTCCCTAGTCCAGCCAATACAAGTTTTCGAAGGACAACATCCCATCCTAAAGTAGCTCACGCGGAACGCGTCGTAGCTTCTCCAGTCCTGCTGGACAGTATCTCGAATTTAAAATCATCAACGTCATTATTCGGCAAAATCATCGCTATTTTCCGGCTGCTTCCGCTGAATCACCCCAAGGTAAAGCAGACGCTCCCAGATATCGTCTTTGACCAGGACACGGGCCTTGTCAAACGGAAGCCCATCAAGTTCGCGTAGGTTCTTGCAAAAGTTCGCGAGCATCATCTCTGTCACCCTTCGCCTGATGCGCGTCTCGTAGTCCAATCGAGACAGGTACTGCTGGTCTTCATCTAAGTTGCCTTGTGGAAGCACAAATCGATCCGTGCTCTGCTCGTCTGAAGGCTTTTGTCGGAGTGACATGACACGATTCTCAGAAGCGGAGGCGTAGAAGCGAAGAGTAAGGGGGTTATCTCGCCAATCTAGTTTAGTTAAGGTTGTGAGCTTTCCTAGGACCATCGCATTTGTCCGCAAGCGACTAAGCTTGTTACCAGCTAGCAACAGCTCACTAAGTCTTTTAATGTTGAGTAGTGGCCTCAGATCTTTGATCGAATTGAAGTTGAGGTTGATAGACCGGATGTTCGGCGTCAGCTGTCCAAAGTTGTCCGGTAACTCTTTTAGGCCCATTGAAGCCAGCTCAAGCCGTTGAAGGTTGAGCAAGTGTTGCGAAAGCTCGATGCCCCGAGTTGCATTGAGAGATATGTAGAGGTTGCGAACATCCGAGTTCCTAACGAAGTTGCCAACACAATTTTCCGTTCGCAAGCCTGTTTCAAGATTTTGCTCGCGTGCGGAAAATGTTCGTAGATAGCGCAGAAGCTCTAAACCAGCCACCCTCATAAGGGAATTGCGATCAGCGTAGAGTGACTCTAATCGGGGGAAGTAGTCGTTCACATCAAGCGCACTCATGCCATTTCCGCAGACGCGAAGGGAACGAAGTTCTTTGCATCGATCGGATGTTTCGTCAAAGGTTGGGAACTCTTCGATACAGTTGTCATCTATGACCTTTTAGTCGATATCATGGATTAAGCATTATCATGGACATACCTAAATTGAGATGCTGAAGCTGCGGCAAGCGATGCAAGTTTCGGACTTCAATTAATTGATTGCCACGAAGGTCAAGGTCTGTAACTGACTTACTACGACCCGGTCAGTAACTCATGCGAAGTTTCTCATAGCGCAGTGACTTACAAATTCGCTTTCGCAAAGTCTACAATCTCAATCGCATTCCTCGCTGCGCTAAGCTCCATGAGTCCGTCCAGATAGCTGATACCTTGGAGCGACCGTATTTTATTGTCGTCAACCTTTAGTGTACGAAGATGGACTAGCTCACCAAGACCATCTAAGCTGTCTATATCGTTTCCTGAGATATCGAGATGCTGAAGGTTGGAGAGGTCGACCCAGGAAGTCAATCCAGTGAGGCAATTGTTTTGCGCCCAAAGCCTCCGCATCGTGTACGGGATACCCTTTACTTGATTGATATTGTTATTCGATATATTCAGCTCTTCTAGTCGATAGCAGAACTCTTCCAAGCGATGAAGATTTTCAAGACCCTTATCAGAGAGGTTAACCTCCCGGAGGTCCTCCCAGTATGGTTCGTTGGGCTCGACATCCTGCAGCGCTTTTACTAATTCTGCAGTGCCGAGGGCGTATCGGTCTTCGAGCTCTTTTGAAAACTTGCAGCCATCACGCTTGACCACTACCCTGTTAGGTAGCTCGCACTCATCGACTTGGTTCAGCGTGAATTCGGGCAGGTCACTAAGCATGAAGGTCACGTCTGCCTTTGTAGGGGAAGATGGTGCGGGCATGAGTGCGTCCGATTTGCTTATAACCGGGGCTGACACACTCATTGAGAGTTGCATGCGGTAGTTCTTGGACGGTCGCTCATCTAGGACTGGAAGATCGGCTTCTTCTTCAAAGAGTTTATCTCGAACAGCGCCGGTATGGGGAAGAGTCTTTGCGCCATTGCTATGCTGCCACAAATGTCTAGTAGAATGGTGTCGACGTTGCATGGCGCTCCATTGCCGGTAAGTCTGTTTCTGCGGACTTTCAGTCCGATCTCCGAGTGCATGAGCGTCACCAAATTCCTGCTCCGCTATAGAGATGGTAATGTCTCGGACCCGTCCATTGCGTGCAGCGGGGCGTGTTGTGCCTCGACCTTCGAAGTATTGGATCTCATGCTCTACATCATCTTCGTCCGACTCGGGTATCGTCTGGGCCATTGGAAGTTGCTGAAATTTCTGCGTACCGCCGTTCCGCGTTTCTTGATCGCTCCAAGATGTCGCGCGTGTTTCGGTTTTGGGAAAACTCCAAGCGAAGTTGGAAACTTTGGAAGGCACCGAACTACTATCGGTAATGACAGTACCTTGGCCATCTCGGGTGACTGGACGCGTTTTGTCAGAAGCGAGTGGCGCCTCCTCCGTATCTTCTAAAATGGTCTCTGCCGTAGCTTGGGGTCGTGTTGGTGACTGACTATCCATCATGCGTTCCGCTGTTTCATCCACCGTAAGGTCTGGAATGTTGCCGAATGGGTCGTCTTCGCTCTCAGTAGTTCTACTGTGATCTTCGTCATGGCGATGCTCTTTGGAAGGACTTTTCTGTCGGACCCATATGTTTTTCTCGGGATCAAAGCTCATGCCAGCTACTTCCTGCGGTATTAAGTGTGCCACCGCTTCCGGTGCTAAAGTAGCAACGTGATCGGATCTTCGCGAAGCGCTCGTTGCAATAGTTTGTCCCATGGAGGATGCTGTCGAAGGATGTGTGCCATCCGTTCTTGGTTGGGTGTTGATCTGGTCACCATCGGCTGCAGGATCTGTATGTTTTCTGTCGGGATTGTCGATTATGCGAATCCCGTTCTGTTGAACAATGATGCTATTGTCTTCTTGTGCTGATGCACCCCTCATACGCGAAAACCGTAAAGAACGAAAAGAAGATCCCATGATATCATCAGAATCTTTTTCCTGGTACTTGCGAAGATGGCTCATCATTTCGGGATCGAGTTCATGTTTATTAGGCTCTTTCCAAGCGGACATTCGACCTTCTCGGCTAGGAGGCCTATCGAATGTGAACGAGCTTGATGGGTAATCGTTCTTCTCTTGGGAGATGTGGGTTTCGGATTCCGTCTCTTCGAGGCTACCTAGCCCACTCGTAGGTCGTCCTTTCGCTCGAATATAGTCCATGATCTTCACTGCTTCATCCAAGAAGTCCTGGGTTGTGACAGAACGCTTTCGGCTCTCGTCTCGTAGCACCTGTTGCCTTTTCATACTAAAAGCGGCTACTTCGTTGGCAACAATTGCAGCACGAACTTCGTCAGCCTGTGCATCCTCTTCGTCTACAGAATCTATGTGCTCCCGAATCGTATTCATCTTGGGTGATGAATGTATGAATGCCTCGGTGGCTTCTAATATATCGCCTTGCAGCTCATCTAACCTTCTTTGGTTGGGAGTAGGATTTCGGGGTCTCAAGATATGTCGACGGGCTAGTACATCGGGGTCTGCGACATTGTTGGATGGTTCATGGCGGGCGTCTTTGCGTTTTCGTCCAATCAGTGACTGCATTGCTGTGTGGGTGTCCTTCACAGATTGCAGAGCAATATCCACTGTGGATTCATCACCTCCCTGAAATGTCCTCCGTCGTTTGGGTGTCGGATTTTTGAAAGGAGATGTAGGTCCTCGCTTACCCTCGGCGTACTCACTGGGGCCCTCCGGTTCGTGTTCGGTAGTACTAGACGGTTGGCGAACGATCTGCGGGATTGAACGGCTTGATGTTCGGTAATGTGACGATACACGGGTCAAACCCTGTCTCTTGGCCCTGGAAGATTCTTGTGATATAGGAGAGGCATCATAGTTGAACCTTAGCGGCGGCCGACTACCCGGTGGTGCTACATTTATAGAAGGAGATTCGTCCGGTGCACTATGATCTACAGATTCGGGCGAAGACGCGATTGAGAAGTCACCCGAAAACTGATATTTGTTCAATTGGCCTTCCCCAAATGTGTCCACCCGTCGTGACCCCTGGGTTTCCAGGGTAGCACCAGCGCCTCCTTTTTGAATGCTCACTTCTTCAACAGATGTAAGCCGTGATGTTTGATGAGCCATTCTTGTGGCTTCGGTCCTGTTCACCTGTATACTGCTGGGTGTAGACTTCTCGGCTTTGTACTCCAATTGACTTAATCGCCTTTGTAAGCGGTTGCTCGTGAATGTGTCGTGAGCGTCGAAAAGCTTTAGAGGACTGCCAGAACTTTTTGTTCGCTCTGGGCTTAAGTTGTTAGATTGGTCTTTGCGCCTTGGTGTTTTAGGAGACACAGATTTAGCTTCATCAGCTGCATCTTCGGACTTCAGTTTTGATCCTTCTATGACCGCCTCAATTGTCTCAGTGCGAAGGGCGCTTTGAGGCAGAGGTCTCTGGGGGGATGGGCTTAGCGGACGTCTGCGAAACGAACCATCTCTTGAATAACCACCCCGTTTCAGCTCTACAAAACGCCCTACCTCGGCCATATCCGGTGTTCCCGCGGGCAAACCCTCCGGGAGCGAATCATCTTGAAGGCGCGCGAATGAAGAATCCACGTGGCTTTGATTGCCGGACACGCCGTCTGGTGCGGACAAGTGCTCCTCCTCAGGTGGTGAACCGAGATGTCGTAAGCGATTGGCAAGCTCTGATCCTCTGAAGTTAGGGATAGGATTTGGCCGAGCACCAACTTTAAGATTCGTAGATAGATAGACAGGGCTAAAGTTTTCATTCTCAAACTCGATTTGTCCGCTTACGGTGCGTACACCTCCTTGTTCAACCTGGGGTGGATTCAATGAAACCTCGCTTCCCTGTATGAATGAAGGACCTTCTTCAATCCGCTCGGAATGTACTTGTACAGGCGGTTTAGAGGTAGACTTTTGAGATGCACGAGTATGTTGGATGACCGAGTTTTCCTGCGCTGACTCCTCATCTTCGGTAGACCATGGAGGCGGACTTGAAGGTAGGGCACTAAGTCCCTTGAGCATACTACCCCTAACTTTCTGCTGCTTTCCTTCCGAGGCAGCTTCGTTTGGTTTTTGAAAGATATTCTCGAGACCCATTGGACTGAAGAGATCCTTCTGATCTCCATATCCTATTTCACCCTGTAACAGCCTCCGTCTCCACTCCGGGGTATCATGGACGGATTTGTCTTTTGAGGGCGACTTCGCGGCTGGCTTCTGTGCTACTGTGCCATCGTATACAATCGAGTCGAGCGACGCGCCGGAGAAGGATTGCGAGACTCCGCGAGAGGATGCGATGTGGGACACGTCGGCAGATGCAGCCGAGGGGATATTATTGTCGCTAAGGCTGCGTTCGACGAGTGCACTCCTCCTTTTCGGCGGTCGGAGGTCGCTTGCGATATGATGGACCTGGATCTCAGAGAAGGATCCGGATGAGTGTCGCATGCGGGGAAGGCGGCTTTGCAGCTTTGGGGCCATACTTTGCGAGGTTTGCGGCGGCGATGGTTTGTTTGCACCACTCGCAGCGGATGGCGGCGTGGGATGCGCAATCCATTCCTCGGAGAGGTCCTCAAGCCATGGCTGGCTCATGTTGGCGGGCGCGACGTCGATTCGCGAAGACTGTTGCAAGATGGCTGTGGGCAGTCTTGTTTTGGAGCGAGACGCGTCGAGATGGAAACTATGCAGGCGCGAAAAGCCTCATATGTGCTGAAGGTGCCGCAATGGCAGTGGTGAAGCGGATAACGCGTGGTGAGCTTGGTGTATCAATATACAAGGATGGTGGGCCCGAAAGTGGCAGGGTTGGTGATGCAAACGGGGTCACGTGTGTAATGCGTCCCGCTTGCGTCGTCACAGCAACGGTGCTCGCGACGACAGCTTTGTGCGGGCGGCACCAGACGAGCGCGAGGAGCCAGATGCACTCACCTGCAAAGCCATCCACCATTAATCTCTCACCTGACCGGAGCAGGTCTCTGCTTCACCTCGACCTCACTGTGCGGGGAAGCCACGACCGTTGAGAGACAACCGCCATGCAAGAACCACACCTGCGCACACATTTCTACGACTCGACCCCGCTTCGACCTTCACAAACGGACGAACCCTGGTATACTCCTCTACGGCTGTTAGATCATTGAACAAGCTGACCCGCGTCTTGACCCTAGCACAAGCTCGATTTTCCGACGCTGCTTCCACGACCGTCCGAACCAACAGACGAGCACGCACGATGCCCAGATTGCATGCCCAGATCAGAAATGTGACAAACACCAAACCGATACCCCTCCAATCCGAACATGTCATCGAGCCTGAAGCAAACGCAGAAGAGGATGTTGGGCGAGGACTCAGGAAGCAGATGCGCATAGAGAAGATTGCGAACCAATACATAAAATTGGGCCGAGTGCCGCTGATTCTATCTGCGCAGCTCCGAGGTCCCTTCGATAATGGCTGGAAGAACCCTTGGACACAAGCACCCTTGGAGAGGACGAAGAAGGAAGCTGTGCGTTCGGTTAATGTTGGAGGGAGGGCAACATCGAGGACTACGCATGCAAGCGCTACCCAGAAACCGATCAGGGAGTCCAAAACGAATCTGACGAAGTCGTTGTCATCCATGCCGTCTCTGGAGACTTCGCGTGGACCATTAATCGCTCAAGATAGTGTTCTGCCACCAGAAGACAACCACCATGAACCTCCGACCTTGCAACAAGATCACTCGGGGGCTACAGAATTCTTCAGCATAGACCCCGATCAATCTTTCGCTGCTGATTGTGCTTCCAAAACTAACGCATCCTGGTTACGACGCCCGTCTTTGAAATCTGTAGGTTTTGGAAAGTCTACGAGTGGCAACAGCGATCCTTCGCCTACACGTACTCGACACGGGTATAAACGAGTGGATGGGAATGGACGGCTTCGGCTTGCTTCGCCAAGACAACCTCTGAACGTGCCACATTCAGGACCAGGAGATAACGCGGCACTGGAGCCCGAATGCAAGTCAAGTGCTCCAGCTTCGATGGTCATTACTTCGCATGCGAAGCCGACCGAGATTCTACAACAAGGCATGAAGAATGGTGACTCATCGAAGAGGAAGCGTACCCCTTCAATTGAGCCAACCACTGACGCCGCTGAATACGCAGATGCACCAAAGGCAGCAGTCTCAGTAACATCGGACAGTACTATCTCAAAGGCTATACGAAGAAGAGATTTTGTGGGATTTCCTATGGATGTGCCAAAGCACAGTCCGGTTGCGGTCGGTTCCAGCAATGCTTACGTCGCACCTAGCTTCACACCAATTAACGCTACCTCACGAAATAGAAAGAGCAGCCAGAGTAACGACACAGTGCATCCAGCACCAACGGAGCGGGGGAGTTGCATTTCGGAACGTGAAGTGTATGCGCCAGATGACGATTTTACGTATTCAGAACATCGTCGAGCTATTACTAATGATCAAATTCTGGAGGACCACCAAGCACCCGCATTGACCACAGATCCAGTGCGACGAGTTTTGAGAGAGGATATTCACGCATCTGTGAAGAAGTGTGGGCAGGGTGGATCGTCGTCACGTTCGGATCGCAGAATGTCTAAGAAAAGAAAGTCTACAAAGGATACTGCGTTTGGTGCACGCCATAACCACGTTGCTTCGCCCACATTTGCTTCTTCAACTGGCTTCACGTACAGGAAAGTTGGCGAGACAAAGCAGATAATATGTTCATCCAAATTAAACCCCCGGCTTCACACGTTAGACTCTCCAGCTGTTATCGAGAATCAATCAAATACAGAAGCAGCCCATCAAGAGCTTCATGCTATGAACAAACCCCTTGACGGTAGACCGACCCCCACCGTAGAAATGTCTCCGCAAGGATTCAGACTTTCTCGAAAATCAAGACGTCCTGACGTGTATACCGTACCACGAAGTCCTCAAGAGCTGCAGGATAGTTACAAATCTCGTCGAACATCGGGAATATCAACACAGGCCGCACTGATGCTCGCTCGAATGGAATTCCAAGAAGGTACCGTGCCAGCGGTGGCAACAGATCAACCGGCTTCATGGTTCCAACCCCAAGATGACATACTGCAGCAGAATCCAGATATACCCAGTCCGGCAATCACTCCTTTTCATCAGTTCAATGCTGCGCTTGAGGAAGACTGCCCTCACGAGGCTTCGATACGAGATATGTCGATCAGCACACAGGACCTCTTTGCTGCGGCGTCGCCATTCGCATTCAGTACTGTTAAAAAATCTACAAGACCACAGACGAGCAATTTGAGGTTTTCAGTGTTCGCGAGTGGTGGGCAAGACGGTCATGATAGCCACCAGAACGGCGCTAAGAGCCCTACACCATCGGAGCGAGTGCCTCTCAAGGAAAAGAACCGGGTGTCTTTTCTGGGCTCACAATCAGAGAAGGGGTCGCAGGACTCTACGCCCCGACGATCTAAATCCACAGCCAAGGCCGTGGAACTCCCTCAATTAGAATTTCCAACCTCCTTGGACGATCCAAGGCCGAATAGTGATCTCGATTTTACCGATCGCTTTTTGCTCAATCTGAACGGCAAGACCTGAGTGTTAGCGTACAATGCTATGCTAGTGATTATGAAGTTAGCACTGGACGAACACGTGGTCTTACACTGTTCTCCGGCTCTTGATATCTCTTGGGTAGGGCACGTTGGTGGGATCCAGATATCTAATGCGGGAAGTACGGCTCCTTGCATGGTGCTGTGGCACTCTCTTGCGGTGAAGAGCCCACGTTCCGGATTGATTGGACGATAAGGACGAAGAGCGCCGGGTATTTTGCAGCGCCCTGCAGAGGCCTGATACGGTTGATATCAGTTGGGATTGCGCATGGGCTGGAAAGGTCAAACGGCGGTACAGGTTGGGCTGGAACTGAAGCAGCAAACGACGGCCCGACGGGGAGCACCTGTGTTGGTACACGAGTCGGGGCTGGGGCCAGGGATTAGCTTGAATCGTAGTCGCTGGTGAATGAGTAAGGAGGTAATGATGAACGCAACGACAACGAGACCAATTGGCGGTGGTGTATGATCACGTTGGGCAAGAGGTGGTATAGCGGTACGTCTGTGCCCGGCGCAACTGTTCGAGCCTCACGATCCACGGTGCGTGTCACGTAAATCGCCTGTGCAATGATGCTTCCGCACCACCAGCGCACGGACGCGCCTGCTCAAGGCACAAGGCTTGGCAAGAGCACCGTGGTCGGCAGCGCCTTCCCTGCCCGCACAGCAGCTTCGTAGCGAGACAATATAATATCTTCAAACATTTCGCGTTCGCGGCGACGAGACAGCTCTTTGATACTGCAGCGCCTGCGCACACGGCGGTTCTCACAGACGGCCCGTTACGCTAGCAGTGTTGGGCGAAAGCCAGACGTCATCGGCAAGGCTCGCTTGGTGTAATATCTGCGCCACCGCTGCGAGAGAGGCCTCGTCCACACATCGAGAACGTGGGTCTCGCGCGCCGCTCGTTGGCCTCAGCAATCCCTCTCTCTGCGTCTCCGTCGACAGCGCACCACTCCGACGCCCCGGCTCGCACACACGTTAAGCCGCCGCGGCACTCGTCCCGCCGTGTAACTAGCCCGCGCGCCCAACGACCGCCTTCCTGGCCCTGACGTTCCCTGCTGCCCGTCCGCCATTATCTGCCAAACGCTCTGCCACGCACCTGCTTCCGTGCCTGCTCCGCGGCTTGACCAATGTCGTCTCCATGTCACCGCCCTTGCACGCCCCGAGAAGCACCTCGCCCTCCTCATCGGTGAGGTCAAATGCGCCGCAGACCCCCGGCCATGGAGACGCGCAGAGCTCCTCGCCTACCCGTGAGGTGACGCCCAAAAGCCTCTCGCAGACTGGCCGCTCCAAAACAGCGCCGCTGGCATTGAACCGCCTGTGGACGCCGTCGGTCGACCAGCCCCAGCTGTCGGAGCGCGATAGCATCTTCGCAACCACGTACCTGCCGTCAGATAGTCCAGCGCCGTCTCCCCGCACGCCCGCTCGCACAGCAGACACAAACGACAATGCTTCTGATGAGCGCAGCCCCGTCATGGCCGCCGCAGTTCCACCGCCGCAAAGACTGACAGCTACCCATATCACCCGTCACCAACATTCCCAACCACTGCCCTCTACTGTCAGAGAGCACCAGAGCTTGCTGTCCGCACGCTTCAATTCGACTATGAGACACAAGACAGACATGGCGTCCAACGGCCCAGGCGAGAGTCCGCCCCCGTTTATGAGTCCCGTTGATTCGCCGGTGCATCGGCCTACCACCCCGCCCGACGTCATTCAGAATCCCACCTCGTTAGACAATACCATGGCAGAATCGGAAAATACAGTTGAGAGACTCAAGAACCGAATGTGGCGTGTGGGTAACGCCGAGCCGTACCTCCACCATGGTGGGCATACGCAAAGAAGGGATGGTCACGTTGATAAGAAAATCGAAGCTACGTTAGCAAAGACTGAAGCACCTGCAGCCGCGCGGAGCCGGAAAGCGAGCCACTATTTGCGCGTGTTCAAAGAGAATGATGCTGCAGAAGAACAAAAGAAGCGCGAAGGCCGTGGGAAGGAACGTCGTCCAGTGCTGCAAAGTCTGCACGAAGAGGATGGTGCGCGACCACCTACAAGTGTGTTGGCCGACCAAATCCAGAGGGCGTCCCGTGCCTCGTCCGCCGCCCAGTCGCCCTACAACGGTCCCACAACTTCATATTTCGAAGCTACTACCAATGCCGACCTCGGGGATGGGAGTATACAATTCAGTGTCGATGAAGCAGGCCACGCGCACGAACTTCCAGCACGGCTTTTGGAGGAGATCCGCAGCTTTCACAATCTCACACCCGGTAGTTTGCGTGGATCGTCGTTTTCGAAAAGTCTCCCAACAGCTGCAGCCGAGAAACTCCGTGCACATGCGGCCAAAGCTCGGACACCCCACGTGCATGAGGCTATTGATTATTTCCAAGCTTCACGCGACGAAAGCTCAGAACACTCGCCTGGTTCAGATGAAGATGAGTCTGAGAGAGAACAGATATCATCGGCCCTTTATTTTCCTCATCGGCAGCTAAAATCACCCGAAGCCTTACCAAAAGAAGATGATATTCGGAAAACAGAATATGAGTCCGTTCGGAGGCTAAGTTCCATCAGTGCAGGCAAGGGACCTAAGGGATGGGCGAAGGACGAGGTTGTAAAGACCCCAGAAGAGGTAGAAATCTCCTTAAAGTCCCAAGATACAAATCAATGCCTGCATGGTGACATCCAAACGACTTCTTCTCTAAAGCAGGATGACAGCACGTCGCTGGCTTCTGCGCCTACTGATGCAACGACCTCGGCTGAGTCCGAATACGATTCGCTAGCAGAGTCGTCACATTCGCTGCATGACTATGACTCTAGTGCAACTGACGATCTAGGTACAACGCCCACCGCGACGTCGCGCAAGCACGAGAAAAAGCCCGTTGCGCCCATTCAGCCGCCTGCACCCCTTGGTGCGGTAGAATTGAAACCGTACGACCACCAAGTTGGTGGTCACACAACGGTATACCGCTTCTCTAGACGAGCAGTCTGCAAGCAACTCAACAATCGGGAGAATGAGTTTTACGAAACGGTCGAGCGACAGCATCCGGAGCTATTGGAGTTCCTCCCAAGGTACGGCGACTACCAAACATTAAGCTGTTTGTAGCTGAGACGTCAGCAAAGATCACTCCGCCCATTCTGCGTACCCTCCTTGTTGGTCTATTTTGCTAATGCTATGCTATCAATTTAGGTATATCGGTGTTCTCAATGTTACTTACCGCAAAGCCCCTAAGCGTAAGAAAACAAAGGACAGATCTAAAACAGACACCGTCACGCAAACGAATACGGATGCGACCTCTAAACCGGATTCTGATTTCACTAACCAAGATAAGGCGAGTGAAGAACAGCCTAGGATAGTCAGTCACTCGCAGCAGATTACGGCAGTACCTCAAGTCATCTTCGAGAACAATCGGCACATCATACCCGAGAACCTTTTCCGCATGCCCCCACGCTCTGCTACGCCAGACCCCTGGACTGGTTCATCGCTTGGTTCACAGTACCATCGAAGGAATCAGAGTGATGTTGGCTTCTCAGCCATGGAGACCACCGAACGTCCTCCCCTACGACAGCAAAGCAGTTGGGGTGTGACCACCATCAATAGGAAACTCCAAGAAGAGGTGCTACGCCAAGTATTTGCTCCACCAACAATCCATCATCGCCATCGTCATCATCACCATAATAGTTTACCCCACCGATCAAAGAGCAGACCCACACGGGATGATGAACTCTGTACCTTCATTGCGTAGGAACAGTGCCGACATTTCGGAGATTACTATGCATGAAGAGTCGACACGCAAACAGGTCTTAAAAGCTGAAGCTCATCGCCAGATGTCGAGATCAGCCAGCGGTAGTCTTCCTCACGAAGCCGCTCACCTCGCGCAAGATAACCTTGAATTACCCCCAGCCGCAACTTCACGACGTCGTCATTCTGGAGGTGGACTCACACGTAGGCCATGCGGGGTAGATACGAACCGCAGAGCACCTTTAGAATATTACGAAGAAGACGGCTACGGTGGCGATGGAGAAGAAGAAGTCTTTGCAATGGATGAAGACGCAAGATCACGACAGCAGGACAGCCGCGACAAGGATCAGGTTTGGGATCAAGGAGCTTCGCCACGTTCAAATCATGCTTCAGAAGCTACCATGCTACCGGCGCCAGTGATACCGAAAGGCAGGATTCCGCCCGCAACAGAGGAGCCCTCCAATCCGAATGAAGCCCAGCAGCAGCCTGATGAGCGTGTACAGCATTTCCTGCTCCTTGAAGACCTTACGGCGGGCATGTCGAAGCCTTGTGTGCTCGACCTAAAGATGGGAACCAGACAATATGGAATTGAAGCTGACGAAAAAAAAACAACGTTCGCAGCGCCGCAAATGCCAGATGACAACGAGTCGAGAGCTTGGTGTTCGGGTTTGCGGCATGCAAATTTGGAACGTCAAAACGCAAAGCTATGTATTTGAGGACAAGTATTTCGGTCGAGATCTGAAAGCAGGGAAAGAGTTCCAGGATGCTCTGAAACGATTCTTCTGGGACGGCACTGGATATAAAGCAGCCTTGAAACAGATACCTATAATCTTGGAGAAGATCAGCGCATTGGAGAGAATCATCCGCGGCTTACCGGGTTATCGGTTCTACGCTAGCAGTCTTCTTATGCTCTACGATCGCGGTGAAGGAGAACAGAAGGATAAAGAAAAGCCATCACTATCGAATGGCCTGTCTAGTTCAAGTAATGAGGACATTACCCTGTCCGCAAATTCTCTTCCGCCCACGTCTAACCCTGCTCCAAAGGGGGCATCAGATATCAAACTGAAGATCGTCGATTTCGCGAACTGCGTCACCGCTGAAGATCCACTGCCCGATACAGTACCATGCCCACCTCACGACCCAGAAGGTGTTGATAGGGGCTACCTTCGTGGATTGCGGTCGCTCCGGCTTTACTTCCAACGCATATTTCGTGACATCAACGAGAAGGATTGGGTCGAGAGGGGAGAAGGCGAAGGGATGTCACGAGACAATCATCATGAGCCCAGCATTGGTGCTACTGGCCCTGGATGGCTAGACGCACCAAGTAATCATGACACTGGATACGTCAGCTTCTAAGCTGCAGCATACAAAATTGGAATTCAACATATAGAGAAAAAGGCCGGCTTTTTGGACGTTTTACCGCAGCATGGCGTTCGCATATCACGGGAGTACCCTTTCCTGTCACGTCTCGTTCTTCATGAATTTTCTGGACCAGGGACTCTGTGTCTGGCGTTTTGAGCAAGACAAAGTCAATCTGCTACTTTTTCTTTCCGCCGTACGAATTTGTCGTTTATTGTCCTGGGGCGGGTGGCTTGTCAAAGCGAGATTGTAGCATTGAATTGGGCATGACCGGCGTTGTTTTTTTTTTCTCGTTCGGATCTGGGGGGAGGCATTTGGAAGGAAACGGATTGCATTGGTGGCATTTTGTACTTTTAGAGCATGATCGTAGAGCTTCTAATTCTAGTGCATATTTAATCCATACCATGCTTCTAAGCAATGCCTTTTTCAATGTCTTATGTTCAACGACTTGTTTCGTACAATGGTACGAAGTTGGTGCAGTGTAGTGACGTCCGCTCGGCGAACCCGAAGTTACCTCGGCATCTTTGCCTTACCCCAGGTTTTTGTTCCAGCTAGGAATCTCCGCTGGGCTAACTCCGCACCCCTCCCCAACACACGACTTGCTTCCCCCGACGAACGTTCTTCCTCTCTGCACTCTTCCCACCGCTCGAGTACCTCTCTTGGATCCATATCTACCACCCTATTTGAATTGCGTCGTCCAAAATGCCGGCTGATCCCAAGGTCAAACAGCAAGCGCTCAGCAGAGAGCTCGCCGAGGGGTTGCCAGATCCGGGGTCCTTTGAAGATATACCTAGGGTGAGGAGCATAGCTGGGGATCTAGGTGACAAGTCAGTATTTTGTACTTCCCTGCTTCTCGAAGCTAGATGCACAGCATTGGGACGTTCACTGACAGGTGACATGCAGGCGCGTGAAGGGTAAAGTGATCATCGTAACTGGTATGCTACTCTCCTCTAGATTATTCTATGCAATGGACATGTCTGTGCTAACGGACGGGGAATGCAGGCGCGAACTCCCCCATCGGCATCGGCCGCGCAAGCGTCCACCAGTTCGCGCGGCACGGCGCGAAAGCGATTTTCCTCTGCGACTTCGCCTCCACACACCTCGCGACGCACAAGCGCGAACTCGAGTCATTATATCCCGGCGTAGAGATTCACACGCGCACCTTCGACGCGGCAGATGAATCCTCGGTGCAGTCCATCTGCCAGGAAGCGCTGGACAAGTACAGCAGGCTAGATATCTTCTTCGCGAACGCAGGGATAAGCAGTAGGAAGGTGTTCTGGGAGGAGGACACAGAGGGCTTCATGAAGATGATGCGGACGAACGCGCTCTCCGTCTTCCTCGCTGCCAAATTCGCTTCAAGAGCTATGCTCAAGACGAGCACGGATAAACCCTACCCTGCGGGGAGCATAATCGCCACAGCCTCCGTCGCGGGCCTGCGCTCTAATGCTGGGCCCACAGACTATGCCGCTTCCAAAGCTGCAGTCATCTCCCTCATGCAGACGTGCGCGTACCAGCTCTCCGGTACGGGCATCCGGTGTAATGCCGTGTGTCCCGGGCTGATCGAGACGGGCATGACAAAGAGCACGTACGATGCTGCGAGAGCGCGGGGGAGCGAGGGAAAGATCGGGCAGCTGAATCCGACGAGGAGGGGCGGTATCGCGGATGAGATTGCGAGGGCGGTCTTGTGGTTGGGGAGCGACGAGGCGAGTTATGTAAATGGACAGGCGTGGGCGGTGGATGGGGGTTTGAGTGCTGGGTTGCCTTTTGTGCCGGGGAAACTGGCGTGATGCGGGGGGAGAGGAGGAAAGAGGGGGCGACAAGGCGAATACAAATACATTCATCGGGATCGATCTATTGTGTGTGTTCGAAATATTTTGATGTGCTACTTGGTAGCTACTCGCTTCGCTTTGGAAATATTGTACGAATCTGCGCAGGCCGTCTAGGCGTTTTCGTACTGCTCGAATCGGCCTTTGGTGCGACGTGCAGTCAGGCATCTTCTCACCTCATCCTTCAATTTCCCCTGCCCTCAGATCTGCGCTCGGCTGCACCTCTATTCGAGGAATGCTTTATACAGCAGGTCGGTGGCGCGTGATTTGTCCTCGAAGTGAGCTCAGGCGAGCATACGCCCATCTCGCGGGATTCGATCGTCTCAAGATCTGAGACGTTATGGCTCAGCTAAAAGCTTCCTTCTCTTCGTTTGCGAAAGTCTTGTTCAATCCACATCACCTTGAAGCACCTCTTCATCTTCCCCTGCCTCTACCCCGTCCTCCTCTCCCACCTCTGCCACCCTTTCCCTTCCCGCCCCTCGTCGATCTCTCATAGACCTTTTCTTTGCTGAAGTCCACGTCTGCGACCCTAATATAACTCGGGATGCCATTATCGACTACAGCAAGCAATACATTCCGTTCGCCCTGCTTCAACTTTTGCATGATTTGCGCGCCGGCCTTTGGTCCGTCATCTGGTACCGTAGCGAGTAAGTCGTTGAGCTGGGCAGCTGTAGGGATAGATGATTCACGTGCGTTGATGACACAGATGCGGAAGTCGGGGGGCGGGCGATTCGACTTGCGGAAGCGTTGGCTACCGCTTGTTTTCCACACATCGAAGTGAATGCGGAAGGGGTTGTCTGGGTTAGGTGGGAGTGTGAAAGTCGGCGGTGCGGCTCGATCATGTGATGGGATCAGAGACAAAAGGCGGTAGATGTCGGCGTAGGACCTGTAGAGTCCAGGTCTAACCAGCGGACCATATGCCATATTCTGCTGCGGAACCGCATACGAAGGTTGGCTTATGCGGCGCCAGACTTCCGCAAAGAAACGCGTCCAGTATCCTCCTTTGCTCTTGTCCTGCTCTTGCGCCTTCGGCACAAGCGGCTGAAGTTCTGCGCGATCATCATCCCAGCTCCCGTGTCTGAACACGACATATCCAGATCTCTTAAGCCCGGAGTACACTGTGTACATCTCCATCGTCAATTTTCCACCAACGCCCTCTTCATACCCCAAAAACGCCGCATATGCTCCCTGTAAGCTCATAGGCGCGCCGACCTCCATCTTCCCTACGTCTTCTTCCTCCCCCAATTCGCCTTCCTTCACGGGCCAGCGACAATCCACACTCCCCCTCTCAATCAAGAACAGCGCTTCCTCGGGTAGCAACCACTCTTTCCCGCCCTTGCTCCGTCCCATTGTCAGGAACATGCTTGTCTTGGGCTTGTTCACGTAAGCCATATTAGAGGCCGAGTCGTACATAGCGGGAATGTGGTTTTTTTGCGTATGGGTGCGCTGCCACGAGAGGACGTTGTGCATGGCGAGGCGCGAGGCGTCGAGCTTAGAGAGCTGGAGGCTGGTCGAATGCGATTCGAAGTCTTTTTCGCCGCGTTTTGGGAGGCTGAGAGTGCCATCGCTACTGTTGGCTATTTTGGCGAAGGCCGCGCCGTAGTCGAGGGTCTGCTCTTCAGGGTCATCAGCATCGGCGGGAGAGGGGGCGCGCAGGTGCGAGAGGTCTTCGTCTTCGTCAGCCATGTTGTGTAGCTGTTGTGTGTGGAGGATTTATGGTGGGGAAATCTAGTGAAGAGGGTAAGAAAGTTTGGGAGCTATGACTCTGCTCGGCTAGACTTGCCTCGTTGGACCCCGCACACTTGCTCCGACTTCACTGTTCGCTTAAGCTTACATTACTTTTCGTAGTCATGCACTGTAGATCAGTACCCATCATGCATACTTTTGGTCGTCT
Source organism: Kalmusia sp. IMI 367209 (assembly GCA_027946365.1). Taxonomy (NCBI): domain Eukaryota; kingdom Fungi; phylum Ascomycota; class Dothideomycetes; order Pleosporales; family Didymosphaeriaceae; genus Kalmusia; species Kalmusia sp. IMI 367209. Next base: position 777,135 of record JAPEUQ010000006.1, on the reverse strand, counting down.
AGCCGAGGCTACATTCTGCCTCGGTACCAGGCTGCGTATATGGGCAACTACTACTGTGGTCCATATATGCAACAGGAATTTTGGGCAAGAAGTATCCGTGCTAACATCCATAATCTATTCGTTCGAATCAAGTTATCATCTCAAATGCCATAAATCTAATCTATGCCATGGCTAACGACACCATGCATACCTCTCCGGGGCCTGTCCTACGAGTTCCTCCCTCAATCCCTCTCGCAACCTTAACATCCCCAAACCAACATTCAGAAGATGGCCTTAATTCCTCTAATCCCCACACAATATTCTCCAACCAAACACCCACCCTTCCACCTATCGACGGCGGCCCCCGTGCATGGCGTCTTCTCCTCTCAGCATTCGTCTTCGAATCGCTCCTCTGGGGGTTTCCCCTCTCCTTTGGCGTCTTCCAAGCACACTACGCTTCCTTCCCCACTTTCTACAATTCTCCCTATATCTCCGCTATCGGCACCACCGCCTCAGGCATATCCTACCTAGGAGCACCTCTGGCAACACCCTTGATACGCCGATATTCGCAGTATCGTACACATATGATACTCATCGGATGGCCCCTGTGCATCCTAGGCCTAGTAGCAGGCAGTTTCGCAAACACCCTAGGTGGCTTGCTAGTAACCCAAGGCGTCATGTACGGCATAGGCTTTGTGATATTTTACTACCCAATCCTCTCCATGGTAGATGAATTCTGGGTGCGAAAACGCGGCATGGCATACGGGTTCCTATGCAGCGCATCCGGCGCCTCAGGCGCCGTAACACCTCTCATAATGCAAGCCTCGCTGCATCGCTTCGGACACCGCACCACGCTGCGCGCTGTAGCCCTCGCTCTAGTCGTGCTAACCGGACCTCTCATCCCCCTACTCAAAGGCCGCCTTGAGCACCAGCATACCACGAATCTACGGACGGATTGGACGTTCCTCAGGAAGAGACTCTTCTGGACGTATACTGCGAGCAATCTGTGCATGGGGCTTGGCTTCTTTTTCCCCGTGCTGTTCCTCCCTTCGTACGCAGAGCTCATCGGTCTTGATGCGAGGAAGGGCGCGCTCCTCCTCACGCTCATGAGTATCTTCCAAGTCGGCGGACAATTCACCTTCGGCTACGTGTCTGACAACAAGAAAATCCCGCTTAACGCGTTGCTCTTCATCTCAGCATCGATAGCGGCGATCGTCACATTGAGCGCATGGGGCCTTGCACGATCCTTCCTACCCCTTGCCTTTTTCGCGATCCCGTATGGCTTTTTTGGCGCTGGGTATACGGCTATGTGGGCCAGGATGGTAACGGCGGTGAGTGAGGAGGCGTCGGCGTCGCAGGCTATCTTTGGGTGTTTCAATTTTGGTAAGGGCGTTGGGAATGTGTTAGCTGGGCCGATTAGTGCGGGGTTGCTAAGGATAGGGGGCAATGGTGCTGGATATGGACATGGGGTATATGGTATCGTTGTCATCTTCACAGGGGTCTGTTTATTGTTGAGTGCGGTCAGTTTGGGAACTGTTTACTTTAGGCGAAAAGTTTAGGATGCGTTGTCTAAAGATTGTTAGTTCATTAAGGGAGACTTTTGACTTTATAACGTTTGCTGCTGATGTCGCGGGCTACATCTACCTAGAATAGCTTGATGGTTCTTTATTAGGCCTTGGTGGGAGGTATAGCAATGTATCATATTGCTAGTGTCAAACTATGCTATGCAAAAGGCATGCCTAGGTAGGTATGAATACTCACTCAATACAAGTAAAAAAAATTGCGAACCTCCCCTCCTGCTGAAATGCTCGATGGCGTATGTACCATTCAAGAGGATTTCGATGCAAAGAGATTTCCAAGCAATGTAGTATCAACAGTGAATCAATTAACTATTGGAGTTCCCCTTAATACCGTGGCAAAAAGAGTCGTATACGAATAAAGTAGTAACATGGTTTGCTGTGCTCTTCACGCCTTGCTGTGTCTTGCCTATATCAATGTATATCAAATCTTCAGATAGTGAGAGTGGAATGAACGCTGCTTTTATGGCTACTAGACCTAAGTCAACTATTCCTTCATTAGTTGTCAATGTAATCTTTAGAAAATCTGAACGAAATTTTCCTTTTGTTATAAACAGGAGGGAACCGTTACTATTTTTATTTCTAATTTACTATATTTAGGACTACGTAAGATCCTTTGCTGGTCATGAATACACATGTATTTGTTTTATTACTTGCTAATGTAGCATTGGAGACTCATGGGTTGGTTCAATACCGAGATAGAGGCAGCAATACTCGCGGGAATCGAGCCGTTGGAGAAGACATCGTCCTCTAAACGGGAAACGTTCATGTCCTTGCACTGAGCACCTCATAGTTGCTCATTATTTACTGTTTTAGTAATTGCAGAGCTTCATGACCCTCAGGATGAACAATAGGACGAAAAGGAAATACCAACTACTTATGTTATGAATGAATTCACAGACATCGGGTAGAGTTTCCATTACGCGTGCCACTCATAGGATAGCCCAAGCGCTCATGACTCCATACACCATTCCCGTTCGAAACTCCTCATAATCAACATTACTCGCGAAATTCATCTCCAATCTTTTCACATGAAGCACAGCAAGTGCACATCCTTGTGAATTACTTAGCGCATGAGTAACATGGAATTTATTTCGCTGGCTGTTTCCATGCCATATATGCAATCCATATCTGAACTGCTGAAAGCCCTATACTGATTAGGCCGACAACAATGGTTATGAACAAAGCCAAGATAGCAATCCCGAACGCGTTTGCATCCGAACTCTGCCACCTAAGCCACTTTTGCCACTTGCTCGTCGGAGGTCTTTCAGCTAACAAGTCATGCAAGATCACTAAACGCTCTCCCCAGTAATTGTATTGCAAGTCTTCTTCTGCATTTGGAAGACCTTTGTGCTTGTATCCGCTGTACTGATTACATTCGGGATCGAAACCAAGTCTTTTGACTAACTGTCGCATGATCTTATGTGCTTTTGGATCGAAAGATGGAAACAGGATCGATTGGAGCGAATGTAGGGTCTCGAACAGCAGCCTTGGTGGCAAGGTTCCTCTATTTCTCTAGTCAGCATCGGCCGTCGTGAACGCGATCGCAAGCTCACTGAGCCACCGCGGTGTCCATGCTGCTGTCAAAAGGAATCTCATAGGCCAGACCGCCGAGATGTGCATTGAGCCACGCTACATGGTGGAACAGATACAAAGTGTTGTAGCGACTGTCGTACAGCAAGTGATCGGCAAGGTTATTGGTCCCCTTAAAAGTGATCTTCAATTTCTTTGCTAGCTTCCAGCTTTTCAATGAATCCTGATCTTCAATTACCGAACACGTTTTTGGCGAGTCGATAGCCCTAGGAAATGACGACTCCAAGAACTGCACAAAACTGTCGTTTGCAGCCCAACATCGGGGGCGGAGACCGCCTAGTCGGAAGTCCGAAGCGTGACCTTGCGTTGCGACGCTGTCGGTCATGAACATCGCTTGCACTGTAATGTCAAGGGCATTCTCCACATCCTCATCGGGATACTCCTGTTTCGAATCCTTTAAGAGACTGGAAAGTGCTTCAATTCGAGTCCAGCGAGGGTTCGTCTTCAAGAAGCTCGCAATTTCCAAAATCTGCGAATCAGGAACCACTGGGCTCACCGTTGGAGGTCCAATCCGTGTTCTTCGTCTCGTGATGAGGTCGTCATATAACCGAGACCAAGCAACGAAGTCTCCCGACGTCCCCAGAAGGCCAAGTGCGATAGTCTGTTGGTCTGATGTGGTCATGGTTTTCACACTTCTGAGACAAAAGATTATTTGAGAGCGAGAGAGTGAGAGCAAGAAGGGTTTGTCAGACTTTCAGCCTGATGTTTCTTGTCAATAACTTTATCCATCACACACGAGTGTTCCTGCACAGCCGCGCTTGTGGCGTCCTGGCAGCTGAATGCGCCCTCACCTCGCAAGGCTACGATGGGCAATGTGTCGGCCCCTCGGGGTCGAGCCACTGTCGCCAAAACTTGCCCACCACGCAGCCTGCATGACGACGATACAGACGATTTACGAGGACACGCAGACTATCTCAGACCAAGCTCAGAAGTCATCCGCAACAGTGCCGAGGCCCTTCTGTTCAATAAGGGAAGACAAGGCCAGCGTTCTCAGATCTGCGCTCCGGGACTTCCATTCGTGCTTGTACGCGTCGCGAGGCTGCGCCTCATGCAGGCCTGACATCACTCAGCCGCGTATTGATGTCTACCTTCGATCGCATTCCATTATCTTCCACGGCTTCATTTCTATCATTCCTCATCACCTTCCATCTCTTTCGATTCCTTTCTACCGCTATCTGGTTCCCTCGCCACCAGCCATCTGCCACGATGTCCCCCCTGCCTGCGACTCGAAGTCTACGCACTCCCTTCTGTGATTCTTCTGATTATTCAATTAGGGAAGCCCCGGAATGCCCATTTTCCGGGAAGCACTCCACTTTGAACCTTTGAACACCCCTTCTTCGAATCTTTGACGAACCTCCACGTCTGACTGCAAAGGCGCTTTAACACGATGACAGCCCGCTATGGTCCCTCTGCAAACGCAGAGATTATTCGCATACCGTCAAGCCTATCTGTAAAAAGCGAACCAACGTGGAAGCCGCCTTTACGCTCTCCAACTTCGAAGTTCGGGACCACTACATCCCATAAAGTACCGCTACTAAAGGATGTCGAGGCAGCACTCTCCACCATTCAGCCTCGTTCAGTGCCGAGGGAAAGGACGAAGCCGAATACACGATGCCCCCAAGGTCAAACTCCAGCTGTTCAGTCTCAACATGACAGCAGCCTGTACTCGAACTCCGTTCTCGTGCCAGGTAGTCGCACGAAGAAGAGGATATACACTCTTGCTCCAGTCTTATCGGAGCACTGGGACGCTCAGGAGTACATGGAAAGATTTGAATACGTTCAAAGTGAGCTAAGGAGAGCGATCGATAGGCACCGCGAACTCCGTGATCATGCCCGGTCGATCAACTTTCACCTCTACATGGTGGGTACATGCCCTCGGTCGGCCGAGCCTTCGATTGTCATCGTTTGTAGAGCGGCTCAGTTCAAGAAACTTCGAGCGCTCTTCAAAGAGAAAGCTGGAGAGAAGCTGTATTGTGGGAAGCGATCCAGGGTCTTCGAGATGTTCAAGAAAGGCCCCCCCGCAAAACCGCCTTTCAATCTGGTGTACTACCGGACGGATCACGAAACTCTGAAACGCAAGGCCGCATGGCAAACAGTATCGACGGACTTGACTTATGCTGGTGTGCTCCCCGGTGCGCCAGTCTATTACCAAGGTGTTCAAGCAAATATTGGGGTCACATTCAACATTGATAACGTAATATTATCGACCACCGTGAACCACCTATTTAACCCAACATCAATTCAGTCATCATCCATTTCCAATGATGATGATCATGACGATGACGATGTATCCATCAGATCTTTCGACTCGGATCAGCGTACCTTGGACGACTCTGACCTTATCAGCCTGGACCCACTATGGGCTGACGACTCAGAGGATGACGACCTAGAGGATCTCGAGATACCACGCACAGTTCCCCCCGCCTCGCCACCCCTGGCACCGAGATTATCGACAGGCTCTCGTGACCCCTTAGAGCATCCCCATGGACACAAGATTGATTCCCCAATTGAAGTTCTAGGCTCAGCTCCGTACCTTGATTACGCATTGTTACAGCTTAGTCCTAGCGTCCTGCAAACTCTACAGCCTAACATTTGCCGGTTGAATGAGGCAGATGGCGGGTCTTTCCATTTACAGACAGTGGCGACCGAACCAAGGTTCCATGCTGTGCCGGTTTACATGATATCTGGCACTCGTGGAGTTCGAACTGGACGTCTGTTAGGAAGCTACGCCTACCTTGGCTCCAACCCAGGACAAGAGTCATGTAGAGTCTGGACATTGATTTTCGACGGAGCAGATGGTATATCATCCAACAACACTTGCTAAGAGATCGAAAGCTAACGTGAGTAGGTCTCGCTGATGGCGACTGCGGGTCAGTCGTAGTTGACCAGGACACTCACACTGTCTATGGTCATGTCATTGGATCAAATCCCATGGATCAAGCTTACGTCGTTCCTTTTAAGGATATCATAGAGCAGATTAAGCTCAAGTTCAGAACCTCCGAAGTTTCCCTTTATGACCCCACCAAGACATCACCCGCAGTCAGAACGACCATAATCCCAGATACGATCGAACTCAACAGTGGATGTCAAGCTCTTGTTCCCTACCGTCGCAGTGACTCGTATTTGTCCTCATTGACTAAAACGAATCATACTACGGAGCGATCCGATTCGCAGGAAGATCATACCACCGAGGAACGCAGCCATCAAAATTACGCCAAATCTTATGATGCGTTTACATGCATTTGCGGACGCAGGTACGAGAATCTTCCGGCATCTCCACTGAGTCTAGAGGAGTTCTTCCGGAAAGCAACTCGCCCAACTTCCAGGACGGAAGTCCTTGCATTCTGGTTGAGTATGCTGGAAGTCATCCGACTTAAGAAGAATGCACTTAGTCTTGCAGAGCCAGTGCCAAAGGAGTCCGCTTCTCAGAAGAGTCTGGTGTGTCGTCGACCTGAACGATCAGTTCACGGTATAAGACCCGATGTCATGAGCCTTCGTGTTATCAATTCCGACGAGAGAGACTCCCAGCCAGCAGTGAAGTGGGACTTGGCAACATCCAGCAACGCAAATATCAGCAAGCAACTGGCGTGGATCCCGCCAGCGACATGGTCAAAGCGCGGTACCTCCCCTTGCCGCTCCTGTCAAGATCTCCAGCGTGCCTATTATCTCTTCTCCATTGGCGGTCTTCTCTTCGAGTCTCTAGTATGGGTCCTTGCGGGCCACGATGGTCTGAACGATCTCCAGCAAAGTCGACGCAACTCCGATGTTTCCCCCTGTGACCGAGGCTTGCAACTGTTCAACAGGGAGAGTGTCTCACTTCACGCCAAAGCGTTCGCCAACGGCGACTCGGCCAGCCTTGAGGTGCTCCAAATGACGGAACGCATTCTCAACCAAGATCTCGACTTTCCCGAGCTTTGGCGATGGCAACAGAAGATTTCCGAGGAATTCGAGCGGAGGTTGAACACGATGAGGAGGAAGGAGGCGAACTTCGTAGGCAAACGCACATCGAACAAGCGTGCGCTTGACAGCTTCATCATACAAAACTTCGCGCGGAACCCTGTCATCGATCCGAATGGGCCTGATCCAAAGACTCCTTCCAAATTCCGAGATCTAGTAAGGCGCGTGGGACATGCTGTGGTACGAATGCTTTACCCAGAGTCGAGATCGTCAATTCAGAACTCCGGGAGAGATCAAAGTGTCTTACCCGCCCGCGCCAGAACAAATGATGACCGAGAATCTGCCGTGTAGCACACGCGCTGTTGATCACTGGCCGTCTTCCAGACTTTCATGGGAGCAGATGAGGAGCGACCAACCTGGGATTTTTCGCTCCCAACCCTCCTTGGCTTCGTTGAAATCGCATTCGTCGCTCGTCCTCGCATCTATTCATGGTTATGGATTGATTCAAAGAGAACATTTCATTATCCGCATGCATGGAGGCGCACTTGGACTTTTTTCCCATCAGCGAAGAAACACCCTTGAATGAAGCATTTGCGTCGCTGATTTTTCAAGATTATATTCTTTTTCTTTCTATTTTTGCCTTTCAGCAGGTGATGAGCAGTGAATATCGCGTAATCCACCGAACTTTACGTCTTCATGTTTGTATATAACGCACATGTCCTAGGCACTTCGGTGGAACTTTCTTCAGATACCCTGATCGCGAGATCAAAATGTTTCTTATATCCTCAGTAAATGACACATTCTTATCTTTTAATATACTGTTTACTCATTGTACACGTGCTAATATGAATCTGCATGCCGTTCGGACATTCTTGTATTCTGTTCATGTCCAGTTTCGTATTCTTGGATAGTCCACTTGAAATGACAGAGTGCAAAGCTGGAAAGGGAAAAATAATAATATCCGCTTTACTCGATTATAGTATCGCCCACGCTAGGAACGCAATATCTGACTCTACGTAGAAGGATGCTGGTCGATGTTTATGTTCTTGCTGAAAGACTACCTGCCTTGTCTACCGCACACAAAACGACGTATCCTTCCAAGCTAGCATCCAAGGAAGACAGAGAAAGACTTGATCATTGGAATGTGATGACTGGGCCGATTAGTGCGGGATTGCTGAGGATAGGGGGCATCGGTGTCGGGTACGGACATGGAGTATATGAGGCTCTTGTCATTCTCACAGGCGTCTGTTAGTTGTTGAACGCAGCTGTTTTGGGGGACCATTTATATTGTATCCAAGACGTAAGGCTATGTCTAAACACCACATGGAAGCGTCGTTAATGTCGCGGTGTCTGGGATGTCGTCTTTTAACCCAAGCCGTAGCCAACTCTCATCCTACGTCTCATAGCTCATCATCACCGTCGCAAACATGTTACACATCTCGCAACTATATCTCCATCGAGGGTCCGCAGCAACCGCAGCGTTGCAACCCCTCAAGCTCCTCGCGCGGCTCTGCTTCCGTACACTTGCAAAGCTCATCCTCAAGGAGCATGACCAAAATGAAGCACTCCGATATGGAACGCTCCAATATAGAACACTCATTCATCTCATTTTCGTCGAAGTCTAAGGTTGGGAGGGGACAGGACAATGCTTGAGGGTATCCGCCTTTCGGATAATGCTCCTCCAAGGACGCCCAGTCCTCAGTTGATGGCTCGTAGCTGGCAAGCGAAGTACCCACGGCTCTGTCCCAAATGTGTCCACGGCCGTCGTCTGTCATATCCCCAAGGATCTGATAGTTTGTGATAGATCTCCAGTCGTAGACTGGACGGTAGGTCACTTCAGATTCCAGGTAGCGACGTGTGATGTTGGCTTCTACCTGTTCGGGTGAAAGCTCGACGTGGTCGAATGCTGGATGATTTGCACTTCTGAAACTGAACGGAGCTGCTGGAGATTGGTGTTCGTGTCCGGATCCCAGGGCGTGGAAGATCTCGTGAAACATCACTGCTTTCATGCTCTCCTTTGCCGAGTCCTTGCCGAACCATAGCCGCATGGTCGGCTCGTTTTGGGGGGATCTCGAAGGCATCTGTACCGATTTATGAGTGCCCGTATGCATATACGCCATCGACTATCTCGTAGAGGATGCGGATGTTCTCTTTGCTAGGGTTGGATGTAGCCGGGAATTTGAAGATGAAGTTTGTGCGCTCCTCGATTTTCCCAAAGCAGTCTCGAACCATTTCATCAATATCATTGGCTGAGTATGTACAATGGGGCTCGGCTCTGTTGAGGAAGTGGACGTTCGTGACGGAGCGTTGAGGTAACAGTTTCCCTATGAACATTGGCGCCGCCGCGGGCTGTGGGATGTGTGTCGTAGACATGGTCAGGGTCAGGCCAGAGCTTTAGCTAATGGAAGAGTAGGCTTAAGTGAGAATTGTTGATAGTTTTCATAGAGTAAAGAAAGAAGTTCCAGATAGGTCCTCCGACATTCTCATATACCATGCCGCACGGGCCACTAACTGCAGAGGGGCCACCAATTGTAGAGAGAAGCGTGACCACGCTAATGTCGGTTAATTCCATGAGGTAAGCCTCATCTGAAACGCGAGGGACTTCGTTCAATCAGTCGTCGCACGTAGCTGAACGGACTAGAAGGAGGGAAATCTACATTTTTGTCTACAGTCGGCGAGAAGTAGCAAGCCACACACGAACAGTATCATGGCAAGATACTCTCGTCCAGTGCGGTGTTCAATATCTCTTCATGATCCCTATATAGTGTTTTCGTAGAGCTTCTCCGTACGGAATAGGCGTGTTGATACTGGACAATGGCATCAGACTGTATACACAGTGCCCTGCTCTCGTTGACCTCACTTGCTCCAAATACACGTTGTGCTACACATGCTTGCTCAACACTGAGGCAATGTGGCGATTTGGCGAAGCAGCTCGCTATGGGATGGTCTGGGGTGGTCTGGTCTGATCTGATCTAGTCTGGTATGTTCTCGTATGATATCGATTTTCGTCCATAACATTCAACATACACACCCCCTCCGTAGGGCATTTCAGACATGCCAAGCCCAAGTGCAGATAAAGCATTTCTCGGAATGAACGTGTCTCCTCATAGTAGTAGCACGTCCATCCATTCTCCCCCTCCGTGCGGGAACGCAGCTGGAAGCTAATGGGCGATTCCTTCTGAAACAGTAAAAGGAGAGAAAAAGCTTGCCCGAGCAACTCGCTATGTGATTCCGGTTCTTCCCAAAGTGCTAGCATGCGCTGGGCCAAATTCACGGGCAGTTGAGCAAACGTTAGTGTGAAATTTTTGTCTTACATCTAGCATGTGATATTACAGTAGCAACTCCAGACAGATTTCCGATGACTCCTTCTACAGCATAGCCGTCTCCGCCGGCCCAGTCCACGGCCTCCGCTTCGCCAACTTGTCCTTCATCAAGTGCAACCTACGTTCCTCGTCCATATCAACAGGAAGGTCTAGACCGATTCCAGCAAAGTCCGCATCATCTGCGGTATACCTCGTCCACTTAGTCTTCAGACCTGCAGGGTCCTTGACTACGTCACGGCAGAAGGCACCCCAGCGCTGGACAACGTGCTGCGACTGCGGAAGTCTGGGGAAGAAGCTGGCGAAGCTGTGGGGTAGGGCGTCGTACTGAGAGAACTGGACTGTCGTGCCTGACTTCTCTGCGCGCTTCGCGAGATAGTATTGCTCGTCGGTTAGCTTTTCTTGGCCGGTTGCGATGAACATGGGAGGCATGTTTGGCGCGGACCAGCTTGGGGCAATGGCTACGCTTACGAGCGGGTGGAGGAGGGTTGGGCTACCGCAGTATATGTCCTCGCGTGGGGGATTTGTGGGCCATAGGTCGCAGGCTGGGAATGTGGGTTGGAGGTGTGGGAGCACGTCGAGGATGAAGATGTCGTATTTTTTGTTCCGAATATGCGAATCGCTGCGCTATTGCGTAAGTCAGGGGTAAGAAGTTTAGACCAAGTAACTTACAAGGATAGTGTGTGATCGCAATGTGGATACAGCGTAGCTACGCCTGCCGGGAGTGGAACATCGATACATTTGCCGCCAAACTGCACGCGGCCGTTGTTGTGATCGCGGATGTATTGCAACAGTGCGAGTAGGCTGAGCACTAGGTTCCCACCGGAGCTGTCTCCCGCGAATACGATATTCTTGGCCGAGACAGGCCTGTGCATGGCGCCCTCGCTGGGGTACAGGAGAGAGAGATAGGCGAGAAGGAGGTCGATTATTGCGGCTGGGAAAGGATTCTGTGGCGCTAGGCGGTAGTCGGGTACGAGACACCTCCCGCCTGTTTCTCGAGCCAATGCAAGCGTAGTGTGTCGTACGGATGCTGGACTTCCGGTGCTGTTAATTTCTATAAGTCAATCGCATCCTTCGGGAAAATGTACATGATACTGACTAGTAAAAGCCACCATGGGCGTATAGGATTACGGTATCCGCACTAACGTCTTTCATCATGCCGTCGAACTTCTCTTGCTCGCTGATAGATGGCTCCGGTTCCTTGTCCTTGCCCGAAGGCCTGAACGCCGTCCACTGCACGTCGACATCCTCGATGGAAAAGTCGCCGATACTTTCTTGGGTAAGGGCGAGGGCCTTGAATGCCTCCTCCAAGACACGCTTGAGTTCGTGGCTATCTCCTGGCTTGTCGAGGGTAGTCCGAGTAACCCACACTGGGCCTTTTGCCGGTGTATCTCTTGACGTCACCATCTGTTGCATAGAGACGGGAGCGAACAGAACCGGGCTGAGCTTCTCGATGAAGTCCGAAGTCATCTTCTGCAGACGCTGCTCTGCTTCTTGCCTGCGCGCCATGGTGACTGTTGGCCAGTAATGGAGAGCGGGCGGGAGGGTTCGATGCTCGAATGCGGAACACAACAGTTCTTTCAGCAAGAGAAGCAGATCATGTGATGGCGAAGCACGTTCTTCGTGGGGTTCAACCGCCAGCACTGCGGATGATGGAATCCAGGGCTCTCGACCTCAAACTGCGATACGGGCTCGTGATCGACACGCTTCGGAGATTGTGGAAGCAATCGTGGGGGCGAGGCGAGGGCGCAGGCACAGTTTGTACCCCGCATCCACCCCCCCGCGGGGAGAAAGAAGCGGCACAGCTGATTATTGCGCAAACTGCAGTGTCGCGGCGAAGCAGCGCAGAAACGGATGGCAAAAGATTGGCAAGGAACAGGGCTGGGTGCAAGGCGCACACGATACTTTATCCGGCCAGGGACGCGATGACATGCGTCAAGGGTCGAAGGAACGTAAATTGCGGTTGCATGTCGCGTCCGCAAGCCACATTTCGGGAACGGAAGGTGCGGGCCGTAACTGGGTCGCGAGGCGAACGAGCACGGGTTCGTGGTTACATTTTTCGGACCTCAGTATATCTGCTCATGCCTGCAAATATTGGCACTTTTGTTCCACAGCCTGCACTTAGATTAAAGACTGCCGGGGGGGCCCGCAGGGCGTGGGAGCTCCTTGCACCCGAAGTGGTCCACGAATTGGGAGGCATACTGCGAGTGTTCTTGGGGCCGAATTCGTGTCCTGCCTGGTTTGTGGGCCCTGTGTGGGGTGGCGGGAGGGGGGGTTTACCAGGCTAAGTCGCTTCCGAAGCCTATATCAACCGCTCTTTTTCTAGATGCCGTACGAGGGCCCTGCACGAAGTGGGTCACGAACGCTGAGGTTAGAACGACTTACGCACGAAAGAGTAGTGCGAGCGGTTGCGCAAGCTAATGGTCAATCATCGACTAGGTTACAACTGTATAGGCTCTAAGAACGTGTCTATCGCTACCCGCTTCCGTCTCGCCACCAATCGCATCGTCTTGCGCTCAGCCACCCGCTCGAGCGCCGAAACTTGACTACCTGAGCAAAACTCCGTGCACCTTCCCTTACAGGACCATCTCCAAGCCCGTTTCCGTCATCACGCCTGTGGAGCGCTTCCCGTACGAGCTGCCCTAATGCGCGCCCAGGTTCAAAGAGACCAGCCCTTGCGCCCCATGGAAGTCTCTGGTGGCGGGGAAGGGCCGCCTTTGTACCACATGACGCGGTCCTTGGGCGGTGCATCCTTGTGGTCCGGTTCGACCCACTGGCACTTGGTAAAGGCCGTCCAGATACCCATTAGGAAGGACCCGCTTCTGTCGCAATGGTAGTGTTTACCTAGCAAGGGAATGATCGCATTCGTTGCTTCTTCGGCGTGGTAGAACGGGATGCGTCTGTCATCTTGTCAGTTTCAACGTCTTCGGAACTCGGGGTGATGCCGCTTACGAAAACAAGTGATGGATCACATGGTATTCGATGATGCCGTGGAAGAGGTATCTTCCCGTCCAGCCAAAATCGCGGTCCATGGTCGCAGTAGCTCCCCTCACGAAGCTCCAGGCCTCATCCTCATATTTGGGGAGAGTTGGATGTGTGTGGTGGAGGTATGTGATGGCCACGATCCAGTTGTTCACCCACAGCCATGGCTGCACGTACAAGAGCATGACGGGAAGCCCTATGGTCGTCGAACAGTGCCAGAGGAGCAAGGCCATGCCGAGCATGCCCAAGTCAGACGCGAGGATCAGATGCGCTTCTTCAGGCCGGAAGAGAGTGCTGCTCGGCAGGAAATGGCTGTTTCCAAGGAACGAAGTCGACTTCTCGCGGTGGAGACTGCCCGGCGCCCCGGTGATGTTGGTCAATAGGTACCAAGGAAAACCGAGCAATTGCTGCATCACGATTCGGAAAATAGTCATGAACGGTGAGTCTTCAGTAAGTTCTTCAAGACGATGCGCCTGGAACAGCAGGCTCTCTGCGTATGAGGTGCGGGTGGGGGGCACATAGTTGTGGTCCTTGGCGAGGTTGTTGGCGTATATGTGATGCCTGCGGTGGGATGACTTCCATGAAAAATAGGGTGTGAGCAGAGCCGAATGGAGGACAAAGCCCAAGAAATCATTGAGGGTCTTGGAAGGAGAGAAGGCCATATGGCCACATTCATGCCCGAGAACCTGTTGCCAAACTTAGCGTATGAGTCGCGTTATGGTCCAGTGGTATGGGCTCACCCATAGCCCCGTCCACACCAGGCCTTGCACGTATCCGTAAAAGATCCAAGCAATTCCCCGAAGGAAGGGACTTGGAAGGTTAGGTATACCAAAGTAGGCCGCAGCTCCAAGACTTGTCGCCAGGAGAAGATCACGGAAGAGATAGTAAAAGGATTTGGTGTAGGATGGTTTGAAACAATGGGGTGGGATTTTATCTCTTAGTTGCTGTATGCCCACTTGCGAGTTGATGGTCTTGGCCCATTAGCATGTTGTTCGAATACTCGAAAGTCTCTTCGCACTTACACCACCCTCAACGAGCTCAGCCGGATGACTGTCGTAGTCGATCTTAGTCGAGGACATTGCCTTGGACATGTTCAATAGCTTAGGCAGCCCAAAGATGGAACTTTCTTCAAGTATTTATCAGACTTCTGTAGGAAATTTTCTCAGCTCAGGACCAAAGTCACCGTTTGTACTGCCCATTAAATACCCGTGTGACAATGCTGCGCATCATGCAGCCTGAAAGATTTGTACTATTCTACGGGCACCATGCTTATCTCTCGGATCTTCCTAGTTGCGTTAAGAGAAACGGACAGAAGACCGGAAAAAGGCTGGTCACCTTCAATACAGGTTACACCGCAATATCCCTAGGCGCGAAAACATGGAGACACATGCATTGGGGGCGAACGGGGGGGCACCGATGCGTCCATCTGACGATGACGACGAGCAGTCACTGCCATCGCAACCCTCTTGCCTCCTAGCTGAGCCCTGTGACCGGGATCGAGTCTTAGGCTCCCATCGAACAATGACCCGGATCCACACCGGCCTGCATTCGAGTAGCTTCGGACTTCAAAACTAGTCTTTAATTTATTACCTTGTACAAGCGTGTACGCGGTCTGAAACACTTGTGTCTCATGAAGATTATCATGGAAGAGATATCGTGGACGCGGGGTAGGGCTCGCCTACGGTGCTTGAACGTGCGGAAGTGGCTTGCTGTTCGGAGACGTGTCGGAGACGTGTGTGGACGGGATAGTGTGCAGGAACCTGGCCCCCAAGAAGCCTAGCCTTTGAATAATCCCCGTAGTTTCTTGTCGTACAGGAGCACGTAGGGGTTACTTTTACCGGCATGGTTGATAGGTTCATGGTACGCCAAGCCCCGTGTAAGAAATATAAGCGCATGGCATCCTTCCCGCCAGCCTTGCCAACCGCTCTTGTTGCTCTTCTTGTTGAGATTCTCTCTCCTTACAAATCTTCTGCTCGCAACACTATGGCAGGCGGCGGAGACCAGCCCCCCAATGAGTCGCGCGCTCATGTCCTCATCGGGACGGCCGTCGCTTTCTTCGTTCTGGACATTTGTTTTGTTGCTTTGCGATTGTGGTCTCGTCGCATTCAAAGGACGAGGATTCGTCACGACGATGTTCTTGTCGTTGCTACCTTGATCATCATCACTGGAACATGCATCACGTCCATATGTAAGGATCATCCTATCGGTTACACACAAGGACGAAGCTTCTAACTTTTTTGAAAGACTCGGTGAAGCGAGGCGGCGTCGGACGGCACCTGCAATACGTTCCCAAGCATGAGAGGATCGAGTGGCTGAAGTCGGTGTACATTGCCGCACCCTCTCTGTACGCCACTTCCGCGAGTCTCCCCAAACTGGCCGTCATCTCCATGTACCTCAAGATCTTCTCGGATAGAATCTCGCGAATGTGCTGCTGGGCAGTCGTCTTCATCCTGGCCGCCTTCCCGATTGTCTCCGTCCCCATCATCGCTTGTCAGTGCCGACCGATAGAATTTCTCTGGAACAAGAGCATCGCGGGCGGCCACTGCGTGAACCAGGCGTACATGTTCCGCTACGGGAGTATTCCCAACATCGTCACCGACGTTGTCATGCTGATACTGCCCATGCCGTTGGTGTGGAACCTTCATGCATCTAATAAAGTGAAGCTCGGTCTGTTCGTAACCTTCCTCTTGGGAAGCGTGTAAGTATCCCACCTGGACTTTCAACATACGTTCAGTCTTTAACCAGCTGCGATAGTGGTCTGATCACTTCGATCCTCCGCTTTGTCGCCTTCTTCTCCCCCATTGTCGACGGCACATGGGCTGCCGTGAACCTCCTGAACTGGGTCATCATCGAGCCCAGCATCTACCTGTTGGCTGCGTGCATGCTCGCGTTCAAGCCCCTCCTCCGCTATCTGGTCCACGAGAGCACGCTGTCGCGGCTCATTGCTAAGTCATGGTCTGGCGCGAGACCCACTCGCGACGGACAGACGCCATATGGCCAAAGCTCGACCACGGGCGGCGCAACTAGACTCCCAAGCGAAGATGGTGGGTCGCAACGGAAAATCCTACGGGAACGCGAGATCTACATCGAGCACTCTACCAATAGCACCGATGGCTTTGGTATGCACGAACTACCGCGGGTTTGAATCATGTCTTGAAGCATTTTCTACGTCGGATCTCTCGACAACAGGACAGCAGGCGCGTAATTAATTTTGTCGTACTTTGTATGTAAGATGATGTCGAGCATGTGAAAATAATGTTGAATGGTACATGCATGCCAGAAGCGATGCGATGTCAGCAGCTGATGCGGTGAATGTCTTGACCGACTTGGCTGGTTGAACAAGGATGTTGGGGGAAGAATTGTGAAGTTCTTGTGTCTTGGCACTAACCCGATGTAGTCAGCGGCTAGATAATGAGCCCACAGACGCGGTGCGCGCTACTGCACAACAACCACGAACCACATATGAAGAACGTGCGACCATGACATGGGCAAATGCGAAGATACCGAATGGTGTGGCCCTGGACGCGTACCAGCTGAAATGTATTTATAGAACCCTCTCCCCCCCCCTCCGTTGCGAGGAAGTCGGTCGTGAATCGACATCTGGATCGCTCTCCGCTTTGCCAATCCTCTGTCCTCTCTTGGATAGCTCTGTGCAACCCCGGGCCCCCCTCTGCGGCTTGCCTGCGATACGAGTGGCGTCACGCGAGGAACCGTCTCTGGGTCGCACAGGCCCCTCGGCCGTAAGATCGACCTTTCAACCATGCGATTGGAACGGCTGCCTGAAATGAGGTAACCCTATCTGATTGGCCAAAACATGCGCACGCTTGCTCGGTCGTCTAAACTGCACCACCGTTGAGAGCGTAGAGACGGCGTAATCCGGATATATGCTGTTGCCCGTTCTAATTAATGTCTTGGCAATGCATGCACGACTGCCCGGGTGGGTTGCACTGTGTCACATTCCCGCTTTCCCCAAGCGTCGTATTCAACGGCCTCGCCTTCTCCTTGCGTCGTGGCGTAGCCTGCCGTGACAGGTCGTCCTGCTTCCCGTGCGTCAGCTACTCACCACCGCTGCCGCCACCATCACCCACTTTGCTGAACTTCCTCCTCGCGAGGCGGCCACCGTTTGCAGTGAACTTTGTCCGGCCAAAGTCTTCAAAATCAGCGCCAAATGGCTACAGAAGCGTTGACACGACCAGAGCCAGACATTACGACGCCTTCTGGACTGCTATCAGGATGGAGGCTACGCTCGGTCACGCTCAGGTCCGTTATCCACCCTTCGTCCGCACTGCTCGTTAATTGAAATCATCAGCATTGCTTTCGCAATGTTCCTTGTCAACATCGAAGTATCCATAGTTGCAACTTCCTTGGTAGCTATCGTGAACGATTTGCAGGGATTCAGCCAGATAGGATGGGTGGTCACGAGTTATCTCATCACCTATACCAGTATGTGCACAGTCCTGGCCCAGTTGTTGGATCGCGCTTACCTGTCAAGGCCTCATCATCATTTGGTCAAAGTTCAGTAATGCCTTTGGTCGCAAAAACGTGCATGCTGAGCACCCTCTTCCTGTTCGTTGCGTTCTCTGGCGGTTGTGGAGCTGCCCAGTCCGTGACCCAACTGTAAGTGCACCTCGAAGATATGTTCTGCAAATCTGACAAGGCAAATTCTAGAATCATTTGTCGCGCTTTTCAGGGTATTGGTGCTGCCGGCTGTGTCTCCTTGGGTCTGACAATCGCATACGAAATGGTGGCAGAGCATGAATACCCCAAGTATGCTGCTATCCTCTCCTCCGTCAGTGCGTTTGGTAGTCTCATCGGCCCGCTCATTGGGGGAGCGTTCAGCGAAAAGGTCTCGTGGCGATGGATCTTTCTCATCAAGTAAGGGACCCGCTCCATGTGCCTGGCTTTGCTGATCGCATAATAGTGTCCCCGTTGGCCTTCCCGTGTGTGCTTTCCTACTCTTCAGCATCCCAAATGGGTTTCCCTACCAGAAGCGAGAGATTTCTGGCTCTGCGGAAGGCATTCGGCGTTCCCCACTCGCTCCTGCCAAAAGTCTGGATCTTTTAGGAGCCTTCTGTCTCCTTGGAGCGTCATTGCTATTGGTGACAGCATTGCTTGAAGCAGGTGTAACATTCAGCTGGCGATCTGCGCCAACTATCTCACTCTTTACGCTTTCAGGCCTTCTTTGGATCGTATTTGTACTTCATGAATACCGTCTCTCCAAATCGAAACATACGATAACAGAGCCTATCTTCCCCTGGGAGTTCTTCAAAAACAGAGCATGGATGGGCACACTTTTGTAAGTCAAGACATCATCTGAACGAGAGAACGGATGATCTGATCCTGAATCAGGCTTTCCATGTTGTCGGGCGCACCGTATATTGTTGCAATCATCGATATTCCACAGCGGTTTCAGACACTCGGCGTGGACGCCTTTGGCGCAGGTGCTCGATTGATACCTTTCAACCTTTTGATTGCCCTTGGGAGCTGTCGCCGTTAACGTAGTGGCCGGCAAAACCAGAATTCCGCCTATCGTTCTGCTTTTCTTCGGCGTGGTCTGTCAGTTAATCGGCGTATGCCTTCTGTCGACCATGACTAGTACAACTTCGGTACCTAGCGCTATATATGGATACCAAGTACTGACTGGCCTCGGAATCGGTATCATGTTCGGGTTATGTCTCGTCTTACCCCCAGCGGTTATTGAGAACAAAGACCTTGGTAAGTAGATCACACACGAGGACCTCCAAAATTTTGGCACTAACAGATCTCGCCAGCTCTTTGTGCTGGAGCCGTGCTGCAATTCCGCGTATTTGGCGGGGCTTTGGGCCTAGCCATCGCATCTACGGTGTGGAACAATTACGCCGCCACCCGCCTTCGGCATTTGCTCCCACCAGACCAATTGTCGCTGGTCATGAAGTCGACCGCTGCAGTCTCTCTATTGCCAGAAACTACTAGACATCAAGTCACGGAGGTTTTGGTTCGTTCATACAATCAGCGGATGCGAGTCCTCATTGGCTTTACTGCTGCACAATTCATCGCTTTGGCAATGCTATGGAAGAGACCACAGGTGGTACTGGCCGGCAGCAAAGCTAAAGTACACGAACAGAACACGGTTGGTGAAGTTAACGAGGGTGTTAGTACACTCTCCAAGACTGGGTGAGACGTCAAAAAAGCACGATCATCCAATTTTGTTTGGTAGCATTTTCGTATGCCTTGACATCCATAATTGTGCATCCATACCAGTCTCGATCTGGTGCGTAGACGTGTAGCACGTGATACATCCATTTGTATGCGCAATACAAGCTTCTAAGGGGGCTGTGCGCCAAAAAGCCGCAGGATTCTGCCCGCATTCCCTTTTGGTCTATCATGGTAGGCGAGCTTCGGAGATACTTCCATAGCCTGTGTCTGATACAGTACTGACCCCACTGGCCATCCTTGCTGCACTTTCCCCGGTTTTACTGAATACGATGCACACGGCACGTTCTCTCGCTGTTGGGGCCGATTTGCATTTCCCAGGGCACAGGCCGCCGGGTGTGGCTTACGGCCGATTTTCTGCGTCCCACTGATAAACAATGCACAATCTATCTCGGTGCCCGAGCATGTACGACCGAATATGCAGTCATGGCCGCTTGGCATGGGTTGATGGAGGGTACGCTGCAGCTTCCCATGTCTGTACTTGTGGTACCGGGTTTCAAATCCTCTTGCCTTTTCGGGATTGTTTACGCAGATGCCAAGTTTCTTGATCGCTATCGGACTTGGACTTAGTCTTGTGCTCTCACGTTCTCTTTTCACGGTCACTTGCTTGTCTCATCTGTCCCTCTCCTTGCTGATCTGCATATACTTCGACGCCTTATCGGCAAAATTGGTTTCCAAGTTTTCTCACCATCTGCAATATGGGTCTCCAGGCTTTCGTGACGCTCCTGTTCAATGTTACTTTGGTTGCGATTTTGCTGCGTGTAAGTAGTCATCTGTATGGATGTTAATTGGTCACTCACGCTTCGTCAAAGTCCTTGATTGTCTATACGCATCGGTGGTTTCTCAATCCACTTTCCCCGCGAGCCCGGACCGTTCCTTGCAAAATTCACGGACTGGTATGGCGCGTATCATAGCGCTGTTGGTCAGCTTCATATCCGTACATTGGAAAATCACAAACGCTATGGTAAATTTCCTACGACGTCAGTAGCAATCATTGCGTTGAGCTGATCAAAATTGTAGGGTCAGCTTATCGCGGAGGGCCAAACAAAATGATCTTTAACACTGTCACCGCATTCCATGGTAGGTCTTGAGCCGGCACTTCTGCCTGCCCCTTACTAATGTCGGATAGACATAAATAACAACAAAGCAAAACTTGTGCAAAAATCCAGAGGCTACCTCTCTATGCTTCCAGCACCAGGGGTCTACAATATCCACACGGCAATCGACAAGGATCTCCACCGGTTTAAACGCAGAATGATCAGTCAAGGCCTATCAGATCCATGCATGCGTGAATTTGAACCAAGCTTGCTTCAGCATGTCGATAAATTTATCAGGAATATAGCAAGGCTCGCATCTGCAGACAAAGGACAGTGGTCCATTCCAATCAACATGACCGAGCAGTGCAAATATCTTGGCTTCGACATCATGGGTGAATTCGGCTTCGGGCAATCATTTCAACTGCTAGACGGGCCCACGAATCGCTTCTTGATTGACGCCGTGACAGCAGCGAGCCACAGATCAGCGGTATATGGCCAATTTCCCCGATTTGGCCAAGGCAAAACTGGACAAGATCCTTTACCCTCGAGCATCCTCCATGCGCATGAAGTACATGGGGCTGATGACCAGACTTCTACAAGAGAGGCTAGACGCCGAGGTCGAAGGACGCGCCAAACGCGACCTCTTCTCCTTCATCGTGAACGCAACAGATTCCGAAACAGGCAAAGGCTTCTCGCAAGCCGAGCTCTGGTCCGAAGCAAGATTCCTCCTCATCGCGGGATCAGACACGACATCCACAGGCCTGACAGGGCTCTTCTTCTACCTATCCAGAAACCCAGAATGCTACAAAAAAGCCGCCCAAGAAGTCCGCAGCACGTTCCGCTACGGCAGCGAAATCCACTGCGGCCTCCACTCCAAGATGCCGCAATGCGTCTACCTCCGCGCCTGCATCGACGAAGCCATGCGCATGACGCCACCCGCCGGCGGCATCCTCTGGCGCGAAGTATCCCCCGGAAGCGGCGGCATCGTCATCGACGGCCACTACGTACCCGAAGGCTGCGACGTGGGCGCCTCCATCTACTGCGTCCAGCACAACGAAGACTACTTCCCGAACTCCTTCACCTTCGACCCCACGCGGTGGCTCGTCTCGGACACGAACCCCAAAGACAAGGTCGAAGCCGCCAGGCTGGCCTTCCTGCCCTTCTCGCTGGGGCCCAGAGGGTGTCCCGGGAAGACCATGGCGTACATGGAGCTCAGCACCGCCATGGCGAAGGCGCTGTGGTACTTTGATTTCAAGGCTGCCGACGGGGCGCTGGGCGATGTTGGGGCTGGGCGGGTCGGTGGGCCGAGGGGAGGCAGAGGTCGAATGAGTTTCAGCTTATTGATCACCTTACTAGTACGCATGATGGGCCGTATATAGATTTTAAGCTGAGGGAGGATGTTTCGGACTTTTTGCGGTAGCTTTTTGAGTAGATGTTTTGTATGAGGTCGTATAGTCATCGCATTGTCATCGGTAGTCATGTGTGAATTGTAGTTCTTTGGGTAGTATCGCTCCTGTATTACTGCTAGTATCATTTATATCAAGCAATCACAGAATATAGTACACTCCTTCCAGCTGTATACTAAACAAATGTACACGTGTATATACGTTCATTCACCCATACTGATATAGTGCAAAGGTTTTGCGTGCGAATGATAGTTCGACCATACGCCTAATGGATTATTTAACGCGCAAGATATAACGAGCTCTAAACATGTGGTATGATGGCAAGTGTGGAGTTTGAGAATCGTGTCAGCTAAGTATCTCGATCTTTTCTTTTAATTGACAGGACAATAAGTTGGGCAGTCGGTGGCAGCTGTCACCGTCGTAAATTTCGTCAGCCATTTCCCGAGCAAGCCTAGATCGTCCCAGGCACCCTAGTCCGTAGCTGGAAACAGGCGCCTCCCAAGGCTTAACGTTGCTTAAATACTTGATTCATGTTTAAAGACATGACATGTCCAGTACATATTAGAGATATCACTAGATATGTGAAAGCTTGTTATAGTGGATGTAAGGTATGTACCACGCTTAATGAGGAACAGGCTCTCTCTACGCGATTTGCTCAATTAAGCATAATAAGTATAACGCAGTCTCCTACTTATCTAATGTAGCATTAGCGCTATCAAAGAAGTGGCTCTTATAATTTATATATCACGTAAAGAAAGATAGCATGTTCCCCATTTAAGCTGAGAGCACGCTATATAACATGCATGCACAAAGTGTTTATGAGGGCGTAGTAATCATATAATCCTTTTCTTTAAGCACTCATCTCTTACCTGGACTGATATACGATGATGTTAGTTCATATGCTGAGTATTGAATTGAGGCTTCTCTAATATTACTCTACTCTATAACGATCCTACTAAAGCACCCATGCGTCTTGCTCCTTACATGAGTAGTAAGACCCGTGTAATAACAGTCCCCTTTAGGGGAGAGGCTCTCTCTTTGTCTTTCTCTCTCTCTTTTTACCCTTAGGGTAACCTTCATCCTTTTTCTCTCTTTTATTTCTGAACACTTCGCTCCAAGGGGCAATCTAAATATCTCCTACTAGTATCGTTCAGGCGTGTGGCATAGAAAAGTCACGTGTATAAAGCCTTAGGAAGGATTTCTGAACTTGATATGATACTTAACGCTCTTATTCAATTGGTGGATTAGAAGCCTAATGATCTGATAATAAGATAGGGCTCTACGTTTTAGGCCGTACATGGGTAGATATAAGAAGGTGGCTAATTAAATACGAGCTAAAATGTTATAGCCCCCAACCATCAGCCTAGGAGCCTGAGTGGGGGTGGTATATGATATGCTCAGCCACCCCCTCATTTAATGCGCGCGCCTAATAACTTACACCCACAATATACATTCCCCTAGTGAGTTACCTGCTAATCCGACACTGGCCATCGTGCACGTTCTTGACATTAGTAGTGGGACCGATAATTTAAGAGGAGCCGCTCCGTTGGAGCACGACCGACAAGGCTGAAATGTCGTTCGGGATAGCTGTGTCAGATATTGTCAAGCTAGTCAAAGATTCGACGCGGATTTACCTTGCTTTTAAGGGTAAGTCTCGTTCAGATATCAGGTGGATGGCATCATGCTCACTACTACGCAGATGCAGACGACTCCGAAGGGCCAGTTCAAGGCCTCGTTCGAGAGTTTGTTTCATTCCACCAGTGCCTTCTACAACTTGAGGAGCTAATGACGGAATATGGGAAGCCGCTACCATTTCCGTATCTTGATTTCAAGGAGACTATACAGCACTGTGAGAAGATACTTATCCCAATGTCAAGCATTGCCATTGGGAAAAAGAAGTCTTTGAAGAAATTCATATACCAAATTAAATATGTCGGGAGAGAGAAAGAGGTAGATAGGCTGAGGGCGCGGATCTCTGGGCACTATCAAGCTTTGCAGATGTGCATAAGCTTCCTGCAGCTGTGCGTGCTTCCTCCTGGAACATAGTGCTAGTGTCCTGATCATTTCCAGACGACTTCATCTCGAAGCCACCAAACAGACGCAACGCCTCCTCGACACTACGCCATTTCGCTCTGTTTTGTCCAATGATTACGCTAACAGCAGCAATGATTTGTTCCGCAACGACAAAACAGCTTCAGATGCCCTAAAGATGTCCCCAGAAGCAGATGGACTGTACAAAGACTGGCTAATATTCGATCGCTGGCTCAAGAACGAAGATGAAAGACTTGCGCAGGGACCTCAGGTAATTTCAGATGGAGACGCACCACGGAGTGATGATAAGCAAACAGCAGCAGTCTTGTTCAACTTGCGGCGAGAGCTCGAAGACGCTATCAAGGTTGAAGAGAATCGAGCTAAGAGAATGGCCGGAGAAAAGAGAGTCAAACTTAATCCAAGCGACGAAATAAGGCAGGAAATGGGGAATCTCCCAACAATACCGCGTCGTACATATACCTTAGATGCCGACAACTCTGGAAGCTTTAGTTCTTTCGATACTCCCTCTATGCCGCGGTGGACAGAGACACCTCCAGCTGCGACAGGGACACCATCGGTTACGCCGCTGTCAGCAAGTCCAAAAATCCCACATGGATATTTCGAAGCTATAGACTGGGGGAAAACTGCTTCCGAGGATACGGCACTTGATGCGGAGATGAGCCGTGATGCCTCCGTAGATGTACCAGATCTTCGCCCCATGCGGCGAACGCTCTCTAAAGGATCCCTTGCAACTCTCACGCTTGGAGAAAGTGCTTTGAGATGGAACAAGTTGTGTAGAAAAGTTGACGTCAAGCGCACAGCATCTAATCAGATAGAAACTCGAATTTGTGACATCCACTGGCGATATGGAGAGGATGCCGGACTCAACCTACGTTCTGTATATCGCGGCACAGGTGGTCAGGTCCGTGTCTGGGTTGCACAGCACTTCCCCGCAACGGGGCCTTCAATACCATTGACCATGACTTATCCAAAAGGGGAGAGTTCGATTACCTTTCCGCGTAAGTCATTTGGGAAGCTCAACAAACAATGCACGGACGTCAGATACACGTTTGCCAACCAAGACGACTCGAGACGGTTTCAAGAAGTCCTCTACACTAACGGTGGCAGGCAAAAGGCCGAACTACTCTACGACCGTCCCGTTCTCACGGTCTCGAGCGATTTGAATCGACCTGAAAGTAGAGGAAAAAATATTCGTCTTTGGCGTAAATCAGAACAAAATGCAGACGTGTTAATGTTGCTGTTCTACACCAGTGCGCTGCCAGAAGACAGTGCACATTGGGTAGAAGAACCTCACTATGCGTTTCAATGGCTTCACGAGTCAGTCAAAAAGCATTCTGATCATCTCACCCTCATCTTCAACAAAGATCCTGAAAGACAGACGGGGAACAAGCTCTTCGAACGAAAATGGAGCTATCAACACAACTTTAGCAAGGATCAGATCAGAAGTTCTAAATCTGTGGATTCAACACATACATTGGGCGATATAGATGCCGTAACTTCCTCGACATCAATGAGCCTGAATAACAACTGGACTGAAAGCGTTCCGAGGAATCCAATACAGAGAACAATCCGAAATTGGAACAGGTTCGGGTATGATCGACTGGAAATCAGGTTCCAGAACCGCGGAGATCAGATGGCATTTGTAGACATCTGGAAGAATCACGTAAACCCAACGCTTCATGTAGCGCCAACGCAGTTGGAGTACAGCGAAAGCGAGCGCAGCACAGCGGACGAAGTTTGGACACGCAGCGAGAACAAGCTTGCCATTTCTTCGATGCAAAGCACGTCTCGGAAACTTATGAGCACGAATCCAACGTCGATGGATGATGACGCCGCAGAATCCTCCCATGTGCCAGTGCAAGACGGTACGTCGGAACGGAATATTGAAACAGATGACGACATATGGTCAGTTATATCGGAGGCACCGAAGGATGATGAAGGAAGTGCAGGCCCCATGCCCCTCATTAGAATGGATCAATGGCGAGATGAAATCATCAATGGGATTATCATCATTCTCGCCACGAATGAGTCTCTGACCCCACTATACGACAGAGCAGCGCGATTGTTACCGCGAGATCGGTTCATAAAAAACTTTCGGCGCCTGCTCATGACTTTCCGTAATGATTTGGCTGTTCTACCAAAAACCCGCGTGACACAGGAACTCACCATGATCCTAAGGTCGGAAGGAACTCAACGAAAAATAGTAGAAGGTGTGATGAGCAGGCAAACGTCATCTGGTGCTCCTCTCAGCAATGAGGACATAGCACGTATCCAGGACTCTGATGAGTCCATTTTCTCGAAGCTAGAGCGCCTATTTTCCGATGGCCAGATTCCACCCCCGCCGCCAGACACTCCTCAAGATCCGGATTGGGACGAAGGCGAAGCGGATTCCGACACTAATGAAGAAGAGATTCCCTTGGATCCCAACTTATCACAACGGCCTAGAGTCGACCAAGTGATACAGACTCTTGTCTCGGGGCAACCTTTTCAAGATATGATCTCTAGTCTCAGGGAATTCCTTTTGCCACATGGTCTCCTCAATGATATTCTTCCTATTCCCAGGGACCGCATCAGATTTGATACGAGCGAGAAATTCCCTCTTTTGAACCGAGCGAAAGGCTGGCTGGAAGATGTCACAGGACTAGAGTGGGATTGGTGGCCTCTAGCGCCTCGGATGCAAACATTGATTCAAGGAGAGACACGAGTGTTTTGGACATGTGTATGCGTCCAAAGATCTCTTGAGATTCCTGTGCTAAATCTGATAGTTTTGCGGAAAGATGCGCTCGCGCATACTGAAACCCGCACAAAAAGATATCCTAGAGGACATTCTGCAACAACCTCCGGCGATGTATCGACGTCCACTTTTGTGCGCTTCATTCACCTCGCCTGCGGCCCGCACCACACCACAGTCACGGCCTGCTCCAGCACAGCCATCAAATCCTTCCAGCGCATCTAGTGGGACCATTATGTCTCCTGCCAGGCAGTCCCCACCTGCAAATAGCGGGACTTCCTCGCAGCTCAGTAGCAACTCTCCCCCTAATCAAACCTCTCCTAGTGTCCCTTTAGCACTCAATGGTAACATACCACCTCAAAATCACTATCAGCAGAAGAAGCCATTGTGGTTCATATTCAAAATCGAGGGACCACGAGCTGCACCCGTGTGGGATCAATTTGGGGACGAAAATCTGGTGACCGATCGTTCCTTCCAACAAAAGCTCAAACAACGGCATCACCAATTGAGAGGACGGCTACGACTGTGGTTTTCGTACTGGCGACTCAGCTACTGGGAATTTGTCAAGGTGGGACTGCGAACATGCACACGATTCACCAGCTAATAGATGTCTCTAGCTGCAGAAAACACGACCAGGTAGACTTGTTGACCGAGGCATCGACCTCCCGTTGGGCGGCGACTATGACTACTCCCCACGTCCTCCAAAGATAACAGCACAGGACCCATGGATATCGAAACACGAGTTCGAAGAGATAGTGAATTCGTGCATCACACCCTGCTGGCGCGGATCTTTACCTAACTTTCTCGGAATCCACGACTGCGCGTGCCCCGAGGCAAATGCTGTTCGTCTTGTGGACGCTTTACCAAAGAGAGACTCCGAATTCGTTATCGACGGTTCCAACGACCAGGAGACATACGTCTGGGGGATTCACGCCAGATATGTGGTTTCGGGGCTCTACGTCTTTTTGATCCATGTCGGAATTTTAATCATCACATTCGGATTCTGGATCTGGTGGCAAAAAAAGCATCCGGATGATCTTCAGGGTGCATCGGTCCCAGTCACGGTTGCGGGCATTTGCGTGTCGACATTCTGGGCCAGTACTGGGATTTTGAAAGGATTGCGTTGAGAATTCTGCTGAGAACGTTTCCTGCGACACAGATGTCTTACATTACGGAGAAGTATCGTAGTGATGCATGCCTTGCATATCCTGCAATCCCATTTGAACACCTTGCCGCATGCCATAGATCGTTCAGTAACCGAATCGCACTGCACAACAACGCGAATCGCGCATCTACGCGAAATACGGACTCAAATTGTTTAGTCCATCCGCCAACAACAAACAATTAATATGTCTCGCACGCAGCCGCCGCGTGCGACGCCCGCCACCGTCTCTCCAGATCGTACGCGTAGCTAATGTGATCGCGCCTGCGCCATCGTCGAAGCACGGCATGCTAGATTTTGTAACCAATGCTCGTACGGACGCTCTTACTTAATTTATTAGTTCCTATAAGTATTGAAGGCTTAATGTTATTACTAATTATTACTCCATTCATTATGTACTAGATTTACAGTGGAAGGTGCGGGTAGCTGAAAAGAATAGTAAATGATAGAGTAGCAGCGGGTCCTCTCCTACTTTGTGACTCAAAAGGCGTGTAGAAGAGGCTTTACATAGAAGGTTTATTAATTTTTATTAGAAATCTTTAGCTTGGTATGTTTCTTTCTTCATAATTTCATAAATTCTTTTGAAGAATATCCCTCTTCATATTGCTCTATTTCTATTATCAAGTCTAAAAGACTTACGAGTACCATTGTGATTGATCGACAATGAAAATGTGGGAAAGTACAACCGTCAGCACCACCTATGCACTGTACCTAGCATTCTACGATGCGCTGATACGCCGGAAAGCTTGATGCTAAAAGTAATTAGGCGATGTATTCAAACGAAGATATATATGAGGACGTTGCCGTGAGCCAGATCTTCACCAGTCGCATCTAAATTAAGTTGTGGTGTAATTTGTCACTTCGCATATCTGGTGGGACAACTCAATAGGTCGCCATCGCGTTACTCATTTTGTTGTGGAGTATGTCATGACTAACTTATCTATAAGTTGATCATCTATGGTACTAAGTTCTAGGATGATACCTCTGAAAACATACTATGAATTACTCAGCCATTTCACTACTACTAGTTCAACATGGAAAGAGTGGACGCTCCAACCAGAACAAACAGACAGACCAAAATACAAAGGGGAACCAACGAATTGACGCTTGATAAAGCAGACACAAAAGGGAAAGCACGAAAGGAAAGCAGTCCACCATCTTGAGCCCTCCTCACTAATCCCAACATCCATCAAGATTATTCAAGTAGATTTGCTTGGTGTAAAAGATCGCTCGATGATGCATTTAAGTGGCAGCCTGCGCAGATGGTGTACCTGTGTTTTCCACCCGCCGGCGGTTTAGAGTCCTTAGAGGTCTTCTCTTCGGCTTTGAGTTCGTCTTTGGTCTTGAACGGTGGGTAGAATTTATAAATGAATTCGTAGTAAAATTCTCGGTCCCTCTGATCAAAAGCGTAAAATTTACCCTTAAGTACGTCTCCTTCTATTGTACCCTCCTCATGATTATAGTGCTCAGATTCAATCTCGATTGGGATCTTCCATTTCCTCCAACACTCTTGCACGGTTAACGCCCATGGCATTTGACGTAGGTTAACTCCGAAAGGTAGTATCCTCTTCCCATTATAGTGCATGTTCAATTCCACGTAGCCGGCCTGGTTGGTGTCGAGTGATAATGACGTGGCTTTATAAACATGGACTTGGCCGATGTTATTGCCTGAGTCGTGTTCCCCGAGTGGGATACGCAGTTGGTCATCAACTATTTCATTCATAATAATACCACAGACTTGTTGGAATAAATCAGTGTAATCCTCAGATGTAGGCCTATCCTTGAAAACCCTATGCACTCTTGATATCGGAGCGCGCCGCGACATTATCTTTTTTCAAGTTGTTACGTCCGCAACTTCTTAACTATGCTTCTGTAATACGTAGTGGGAGATGTCTTGCGCCTTCTTGATGTGTATAGCGTGCGTGTTCCTAAATAGATACTTCGAGGTACTTGATGTGGTCATTGGTGAGGAGAGAGAAAGTGCTCGAGGAAGAAGTATTTATACTCCCCTTGGTGGTTCAGTGAGTCAGAAGATGGAATGGTTACTATCAGTCAGAGACACAAACTTGAGGGTGGCCGCCGTGTGTGTCAATTTGCGGAAGCGCCAAGCCGGGCACTGGTAATACAAACCTAGAGTGCGGGATCTAGCAGAGTGCTGGCCAGTGGAAAGGGTGTTACCTTGTACAAGCACTTGCATACACGACATAAGCTTGACGATGGTTTACCTTGGAGGCATTTGCAAATTTCATATTACGGTGCGCTACCTCAAGAGTCGCATGCCGTTCTGCTTCATGAGTTTGATGCCATGTACGCATGCTGGGCAAGAGAAGCTCAGAATAAATCGAAAACAAGATTCGAGAGCAATGACACGCATGGGCAAACGACTCAGTGTTTCTAGTTACACAAAATATCCGAGTGAGGCCTCAGGGCGGCGGGCGGCATGACAACAGCTTTTGCGACGTCGGCGGTGTCATAGCAAAGAAAGGAGAAAGTGCGAAGTGCATATTGAAAGAGCCGCCCCATATTACATATTACGACTAAAATAGCGCGCCGTAGTAGGATGTTGGAATACAGTGAAATAGCGATGAGACAGCACGACATGGTCGGTGGGTGTCGGGATTACAGTAACATGAAGCTGCGCGGCCGGCACCCGTGTGTTGTTACGACTCTATTTATGGTCGAGAGAAGCGCTAACCCTGTTTGAATTGCGGCTAAGCACCGTATCCATTGTCCTAGAAGCGGTGATATATGTGTACAGGTATCAAAGTAATCGTTCCCTAAGTCCTGTGTCTTGTGTCAAGTTCATGGTTCAAGTGCCCCGCAAAAATATTAGCTACGAGCCCGTAAAAATAAGGCTATGGTAGAGATCTTCGAAACGGAGCAGCTATGAAGTCTCGCGATGCATACTGTGCTTGACACAGGTGAGGCTGTCTCAACGCAGCATATTTTCTATCATATACCACATACAAAGATTCTAGTAGGAGATTTGACGCAGAGAGGTATCCGAGCATATGTTACAGAAAGTAAATTAATGAACCATTCAGTTCCCTCAAGACTGACACAAATATTCTGGTGTCATAAGTTAGTAACAAGAAGGTTCTGTTGTTTTTTCAAGCCTTGTCTTGTCGATCGATGCTGAGTCATCATTCTAGGCGAGCCTTGGCAATCACACATTCTTCTTTCCTGTCTCCGCATTTACCACGGTCGTTCGTACAACCATAGCACACCAAACTCCAGTTTTCCTCTCTACTCTAGTATATTAATTCAGACTGTGAACGGAGACCCTGGTGTCCTAGCGTGCTGTAAACGGTACATTAGCAAGTCATCTCCATCGAGTCAGTGTCGGTCTCGCTTCATGTTACCGATGCCAGGTTTGGTAAGTTAACCATCTAGCCCAAGCCTGGTTGAAATAGCGGCGCCCAAAAGTGCGCCAATTCCGGCCCCCAAATTACATTAGCTCGACGTCAGCATAGCGGCGTACTTGCTCGTCTTTTCGTACGCGCGTCGCAAGCCTGTAGGTCGTAGCTCGTAGCCCTACGGATCTGCAACATGCGGACGAGGCGTGAAGGATCTTTTTCGTGCCGCGCCCTTCATTATGGAGTGTACTATGGCAAACTTGTTACTGAGAAGACGTCTGCAATACTGACTTTTGCTACAAATCCCTTCGGTGATGTGCTACGGACTACTTAGCCCTTTATGCGCTACTAGTGGAACGCATGCTGTAGAGCTAGGTGCTAGTATTGTAAATTAAAAGGCACCCCGAATCCGAAAGGTCTCCAACGTGGGCAATCGAAGTATCTCTCACAACACGGCTTTCCCAGGCTGACTGACTCTACCTATTTTTGACCCACGTCCACCCTGCTGCACAAAAGTAAAGGTGTTGAACAATGATTGTAAGGCGTTTGCAACTAGCCTTGTCGATTGTTGCTTATGGTACAATTACACTCCGGTCGGCAAGATATATAGTAACGGACAGATAACATTTGCGTAACCACCAGATAGGGTCTCTGTATTCAATCTAGACGCTAGGCGGGCCAGTCACTAGCTCGATGTCCGAATCTGATCTTTCAGTACGGTAAATATTCACATCAGTGGACTTTGAGATCACACCGAATGGAAGACTCTGGGACTTCTGGTCCCGGCCGGAATTATAGCGCAAGTACGATCCCTTCCCCGGACCGTCGCTGCCATATTGTCCTTTGCTCGCGTAGGTGCTTGTGTTGCGGAAGCGCCTCAATGCCTTATGGAAGATAGCATGTATGGCCGGCATGCAAGCGACGACTGTGAAGAGGTTGGATTCGGTCGCGCACCAATAAAGTCCGGAAGTGTTGTCGTCTGCAAAGCATACTATTAGTGATCAAGGAGACAATGCTCGGCTAGGTGGACACATACAGGTTGGATTTTGCGTTTGAGCGAAACGCACAAAGGCCCAGAGTCGGAGGCAGCTAACAACTGTAATGATGAATCCGACACAGAACATGGACATAATCTGGAGCTTCTTTTTCTTCGACATCTTCAGTTTGGCCAGCATGGGCAAAGGCAAACTCAGAATGGCCAGGTCAAGAAAGATCTCAACGGCGCCTCGAATAAAGCCAAACAGACGCACATCAACGGGGCACGAGCCGGCCATCTCGCCCCTCCAGCCGTCCCAGAAGAAAGGGATGGGCTTGCACTGGAATATCATAGCAAACGTGTTTCCGAGTCCGAAGCAGGTTACAAGTCCTATCAGAACCCAGACAGTCAGGCGTAGCTTGCGGTCGGTCATGATGCGGAGATAGAATGCGAGGATGGAGAGCTGACATAGGGCTTCGGTGACCATGTACATGAAGTAGGCAACATATAGCCACTTCAAGCTACTGGTGATATTGTCGGGTGCAATACTCCACATGTCCCTACCAAAACCCAGCCCAGCGGCTACAATGACTGGCACATTCATTCCGAGAGACGCAATCTAGACATCGCCACTCGTCAGTATATTGAATAACAGAAGCCGACGTAAGGATATCGTTACGTACTCCTGACAGACCAATCAACAAGTCGTCTAACCCAAGCTCCGCATGCGCAGAGATGGCTCGATCAGCTATTCGTAGAGCAACCATCAACAAGGCTAGGCTTCCGATAGATGCGACAACTCCAGTCAACGTGTCGCTCTGATCGCGCACGGGAACGCCACACGCGGCGTAAGTCTCGTTGGTGGATTGCAGCAAGTCGACTACGGAACAATTGGCCGCATTGCAAGTCCCGGCAGCTGTCATGAAGTTGACATCAGCACAGAGGCAGCTGAAATCACTGGATGAGCAGGCTGTCGTAGGCAAGGTGGCCGCGAGACATTGGACCTAGGATTTTGAGTCAGTCTGCGTTCAATTATGAACGATGAAGGCGGAGATAGACATACAGCGCATTTGGGTAGCCGGTCCAAAAAGTCTTGCTGAGCGAAGGCACCCGTCAAGAAGCCCGTAAATGACAGGACGCTGAGTATCTTCATTGTAGCGGCAGCTGATAGTACCAACAGAGTGGAGAGCGTCAAAATCAGTTCCCAGAACCATATAGAGGTCGCATCAGACCCAATATATGTTGTCGGAGCTTCTTGCGCACGAACGAAGCGTTGGGCAGGAGAAGAACTCCAGCATCGAATGATCTGCTCTCGGCAGCTGTGGATGTGACTTGCGAGACCGCATACAAGCCCATGCCTGAAAGGGCTTACCAGGCCTGGACGCTGCTATGCCTTTGACGGCAGCGACTTAGCCATATAGAGTCGGATTTTTACAATGTTGAGTATGGTGTCGCACAGACCTGATCAATTAGTTCATGCTTTGGGCTTGCGGCTCAAAGCGGATCAGAAGCCGAAACAACGGGTCCGCTGCTGACCCATGTCCTCTTAAACCTGCTCCTATCTTGATGTGTCGGTGATCTGCATAAGGCGTCTCATATCAAGCGGCTCGGGGGTTCTACGTAGTAATAGGGCCGCAGCGCCAAGTCATTAGCGACCTAGAGCAATCGGAAAGTTAACCGCGGTCAAGTTTCTGTGAATTGAATAATGCACATCCTGGGGTAACGAAAACAGTCCAGAATACAAAGAGCCAGCTTGGGGTCCCCAGTCATTTCATTAAAGCCATGCCAGTAGACATGCTTCCTCGATGCTTTTTCGGCTCTATTCTGCAGCATGGCCAGTCGTCTTTTCGCTGATCGTTGTTCGGGGTGGAGACTGATGAAAAATGTAATTGTCCGACGTTGGGCCGAGATACGGGGGCTGGAAACCACCGTCTGCTGCAGGTGCAGTTGAGAGCATGTGCAAAGTCATGCATCAACTGGCAGTCGTCTGTGGCTCACTATCCGCTGCGGAAGACTATATAGGAAGAGTTGTGTGGTCAATTTCTGATCCGATCAGTCATTGACTACGCATTATGAGCAATCAAAGAATTAATATATCCGGTTGACACCTGTAGCCTCGGGAGCGGACGCTCGCTTCAAACGGTCAGCCCCGCAAGAAGCCAAGGAGTGGCAACGAGGAAACCCAGTAAACCCCTAAAAGAGTTCCACAAGTTTTGATACGGTGCGTTAGGCGGCCTAAGCGCAGTCACTTCCCATCTTGTATTAGCTGAGAAAGGTTGGTTCTCATCCAACTTTACACGCGATCCTTCAGCCTTGTATCTTGTAAGGAAAGAAGGGCATAATGATAGCCACGATTGACTCAGCTCCTTAAGGATAGGCCAACTGGTTTTATGCAGATTGTCGTCAGAAGCAGAATGTGTCGATTTTTGGCGTTGAAGAGGGCGGGGCGCCGTCAACAACTCCCGCTTCCCCCCGCCTAGTCGTTGTCGGACCGTCCCATACTGGAAATGTCACGCTACCTAGCGCAACAATCGGGGGAGAGCTATTTCAATTTTGAAGTTCGGGGATGGCCTTGTCGAGTTTTAGGGGTTTTGAGCCTCCGCTCGCTACTGACAAAAGTGATTTGAACTTCCATAGGCAAGCTCGATTCAGCGCTGTACTTGAGACCTTCTCTCCACATCCTCCAGTTTGGGCTTCCCAGTTTACTGCAATCAGGATGGCTATCGCGTCGTCCGCTATTCTTCTCCTTCTTCTCAGCATCGCCGCTGCATACGTCATCAACCGCTTGGTACGACCGAAAGTTTATGACCGGCCGTTGCCTCCGGGCCCCAAAGGGATCCCTATCCTTGGTAACGTCAATGACCTGCCAAAGCCTGGAATGCTCGAGTGCCATCATTGGCTAGAGCATAAGGACGTTTATGGCCCAATTAGCTCTATCACTGTCCTGGGTCAGACCTTCGTGATCATCAATGATGCGCAAATCGCGCTTGAGCTCTTGAGAGACAGAGCGACTATTCACTCTGCTCGTCCTCACATGGTCTTCAGTAGTGACATGTATGCTTGACCCAATGATAACGCAACTATATGAATTGCTGACATATTGCCTAGGATTGGATGGAAGAACACACTTGCTTTCAGCGGCTACACAGACACCTTCAAGATTCATCGGAAGAACATAGCTAAAGTTGCCAGCAGCAATGTCTCCCTCTCAGTATTCGATCGCGTCCAAGAAGAAGAATCCGTTCACTTCCTTCTCAACGTATTGGACTCTCCAGAGAATTTGTTTGATCACATCAAAAAGGAAGCTGGCGCAGTCATACTGAAAGTCACATACGGCTACACAGCCGAGGCGCATGGCAAAGATCCTTTTGTTGAGATGGCCGGCAGGACTATGCATGAATTCGCTGATGCAACAGTACCTGGCAAGTGGGCTGTAGATATTATGCCTTTTTGTAAGTGGTTAAGAGCAGACACAACAACATGTCTAACAGAACCAGTGAGATATGCACCGGATTGGTTGCCTGGTACTAAATTCAAGGACACAGCTCGTCAAATGGCTAGTCAATTGAGACAAACAACGGAGCAGCCTTACAATTTTGTTAAGCAGCAAATGCGCGAAAAGAAGCATCAAATATCCTTCCTATCTCAGGCCATTGAGAACATTGGCTCTGATGCGGAGATGGAGAATATCCACAAGTGGTCGGCGTCTTCCATGTACCTAGGCGGCGCTGACACGACCGTCTCCTCCCTAATGACTTTCTTCCTAGCCATGACTCTCTTCCCAGAAGTACAGAAGAAGGCTCAAGAGGAGCTCGACCGCGTTATTGGAGGTAGCCGACTACCTACTAGTGCTGATCGCAAAGATCTGCCCTACATCGAAGCCATCATGAAAGAGACACACCGCTGGCACCCTGTTGCACCTATGGCTTTGCCTCACTCCAGCACTGAGGAAGATGTTATCCGAGGATACAGAATCCCGAAGGGCGCGCTCCTGCTCCCAAATAACTGGCAATGCTCCCCATTCTACTTACATATACGTATCCACTAACAACGCTATAGGTGGTTCACGCACGATCCCTCCGTCTATCCCGCACCCATGGAATTTCTCCCCGAACGGCACCTCGATACACCTACCCACAAAGCTGAGCCTGACCCACGCAATTGGATTTTTGGGTACGGCCGACGTGTGTGTCCTGGACGCTACCTGGCTGATAACGCGCTATTCATTACTATCGCACAGTCACTAGCTGTGTTTAAGGTTGAAAAACTCGTAGAGAATGGTAAGACAGTGGAGCCAGAACTCAAGTTCGAGCCTGGTGTTGTTAGTCACCCGGTTCCATATCGCACGTCTATCACACCGAGGAGTGAGAAGCACAAGGAGTTGATTAAGGAGGCGGAAAAGGACTACCCATGGCAGGAGAGCGATGCGAAGGCCTTGGAGACTGTGAAGTGGTAGACGACGGCTTTGTTCGCTCATGTCCCTGGTGTACTGGACGACGTTGTAATTAATGCTGTCATTACTGCATCCTCAGTTTCAAAGGCATGATAATGTATCATTCCAATACGCATACGCACACAGAACATCTAAAGAGAACACATTCAATACCATGCCCACATATACTAGTACTAGAACAAAGAAACATAAAGTCAGTTCCCTAGGCGCCTGTGTGAATGTACTGTGCCTATAAGTGCGGCCGCTTCAAGTTCCGCAACCACACTTCGGCCGCTGCCGCATGCAACGCCGCGGCAACAACCCTGTCTCTACGTTCCTTCGTCAAAAGATTGCGATAGAATGAACTTGCAATGCTCGCACAGACTTGTCGTTCGATGACGACATCGAGGCTACTACATGTTCAAATCCAGTAGCCCGGAAGCTGTTCGCGAGGCACAGCGTCTCATCCGCTAAGTATGATACCTTCATTTCTACCGTCGAGCAGGCCGAGAGTTAGATAAGCCATTGATATTCGTGTTGGATATCATTTGGACAAGGAGCTTTTCGAACCGAAATTCGAACCTCCATAGAGGAAATCTGTGGCTCTGTGGCTCTGTGATCACGAAGGATTCTCGTACGCAGTGTTTTTTTCCTCGATCAGTCCCACCAGGAGACTAACTCAATGGAAAAAAAAAAAAAGCAAGGTTCCAAAAAGCGTTCAGCGTCTGAATCTCAGCAGACCGTACCCGGTCCGCCGGGACGCGAGGGCCTCAGCCTTGTCGGCCAGGCATGAAACGGGTTTTAGAAAATTATGCTGCCGCCAGAGGATGCTATCTGAACCCCCAGAAGAGGATCTGGCCCGCGGTTTCACTCATAAAAAACCATGAGGGGCACGACCATCGTGGTACATATGGCGAAAAAGCCCACGAAGCGACGCAGTCGGAAGATCCTCATCCTGCGCAGGTGTGGGGAGTACCACCACAGCCAGTCCAAGAGCTTTTTGTGATTGACGACCAGCAATGGCAGCACCATCAGGAGGTAGGCGTAGAAAAGAATGTTGCGTAACATGTTTTAACGAATGTAAAGGACAACGTCTGCTCCTAAAGGACAACGTCTGCTCCCGTACAATCAAGGTGAAGAAGAGAAAAGACAGAAGCAATCGCATCGGACGACTTTTATGATTACTACAGCTACCGAACGTCATCGTCTAGGTCAAGAAGGAACTCTTCGAGCAGGAGCTGGTCGAGAAGGAGCTCGTTGAGAAAGAGCTCAGCGGTGCTTTAGAAAAAGGCAGGCACTAGGGACCAACAGCTCGCGTGATCACCGACCGGTCAACCGTGACAACCGAAGACAAGGATGCATAGCATCAAAGGATGTTGCGATTCTACGACTCTATTAGTGCTGTTCACTTCGCAGTGTTGTACAGTGCTCTTACGATGAGGATAGCCACCCAAAACGTAACAAGGAACAGCAAGTACCACCTTCCACATTGAAGCAAACCATGACTCCACGGCTGGGAAGCGTGCCTGCCTTGAAATTTTTCCATTAGAGGCAACGTGAAAAAGGCATGCAATGGAGCAAGAACGAATAGAAACGCCTGTCTGAAGAGTCGGTCTGGTTCTGCCCCTACACTGAAGAAGCGGAAGGAAGGTGGGATATGGAGACTCTCAGCTTCGAAGCGTGACACTGTGACGGCAACGTAGAGCATCGCGGCTTCGAACCAAGATGAGATTGTTTGCACAAGATCCATTTGAGGTAATGATATGGTGTTCTGGGAGGTCCAGAGGTTGTACAAGGAAAAGTTTTGAGGGACGCGCGGATGATTTTATAGTGCGCCCCGGAAAATGCGTACCACGGTTGTGCGAAACCAGCCAACAACGCTGACTACGCGTTACTACGGACTTGTTTTCATTGGTCAGATCATAAATACCCTTACCAGAATGACCTCTTATGTTAAAGTCCTTATTTTGAGGGTCTTCTAATTGGATGGTTAGGGTTTATCATTATAGACATCCAGTTGCCCAATGACTGAAAGCGGACATCTGAACATAAGTAGAGGCTTTCCATATACGGTAGAGTTATAATTCGATGTGGTAGATAGGCGGGAGGAAATTGAAAATCCCTCTCATTCTGCCATCTGTTGTAGGAAGGAATACGGTCAACGGACTCTGCCCAATCAGGTGAATTAGCACCCATAACTCCAAAGTTGGAAGGCCATCAACAGCATGTTACTTTGGATGACCAACACCGCCACCAGATGGATTGCATGTAGAAGTTGTGGGTAGAGTTGTGGTATGGATGCTTGATGATTATTGACGCTTATGTTGCTGCCCACTCTTAGCTCCGCACCAGGTGCCTACTGTTCAAATTTTCACGTATCGGCAACGCGGTGGCTATTATGAACAGTGCTGCTTGGAGTATCTATTCAAGTTTCATGATAGTCCTCAATTTTCGTGATTTAATGAATTCTGATCACTTGAAGGCTATGAATTTGTTACTGCTGGCTGGTGTCACTGCTCGCTATTTTTCGGGCCGTTTGTACAAGAGATCGCGTCCGATTTTGAATATACTTGATTGAGACCGTACACCCAGGCCTACATACCACCTTTTTCTCTTCATACTTCTCACATCGCATTGTCACCTTCTACACAAGGTCCAGAATGGAGCGGATCAGCCATCTCCCTGCTAGTGCGATGGCGCTAGCGTCCATATGCAGGCACCACTTGTATGCCAGCCTTCCGCGCTTTGTAATCAGCTATACCCCGCAATGAGCTGAGCTTGTTTGCACAACATACCGAAGTCAAAGACATCGCAGACAGAACCCGCCTATAGTAGTATGCTTGCAAGGTCGTTCCTTTCAGGTGCCTTTTCTGCTCGCTAAATGCGATATCTACGACTAACGACCCCAACGACGGGCGACTTTTCGCATTCATCTCTTCAGCTAGGCTACAGCGTTATAACCCATCCAAAGTTCACTCTGCGCTTACCCCCGTCCAACTCCATGTGGGATCATGCGCCTTTTACGACGGACCTCTCCTGGCGAGTTCAGTTTCACTGAGGATGTAGTTGGCAACGACGAAGTCCCTCCTTACGCAATACTTTCGCATACATGGAGTTTAAATACCAAGGACGAGGTTACCTTCGAAGAAATATCAAATGGCACCGGCAAGGACAAGAAAGGCTATGAGAAGGTCCGCTTCTGCGGAGAGCAAGCCGCACAGGATGGCTTAGAGTACTTTTGGATTGATACTTGTTGTATCAACAAAGAAGACAAAGCGGAGCTTTCGTATGCTATCAACTCTATGTTTCGCTGGTACCGCAATGCCGCTCGATGCTACGTCTATTTATCGGATGTGTCTACGACTTCCATCACGTCGAATAGGAAAAAGAAATTGACGAAATATGTACCTCGGCCACTCAATTGGACGAAGAAAGTGGGAGCCAGCAGTGAGAACGCTAATGCAACGCATTGGGAATCAGATTTCCGGAAAAGTAAATGGTTCACTCGAGGCTGGACGCTTCAAGAGCTTCTGGGCCCAGTTTCTGTCGTTTTCTTCTCCCAGGAACGCAGGCGACTTGGTGATAAGGGTTCTCTAGAGCAAATACTTCACGAGATAACGGGTATTCCTAAGGCGGCGCTTCAAGGAGCCCATTTATCTCAATTCAGCGTCAAGGATCGATTTCAATGGATAGGAAGCCGCCAGACTAAACTCGAAGAAGATAAAGCATACTCGTTACTAGGCATCTTTGACGTTGATATACCTCTTCGTTATGGTGAAGGAATGGTAAATGCGTTTAAAAGACTTGAGGAGGAGATTGATAACCTATCAGCATGTCTTCGAGACTTACGACTCACTGATCCCCACGATAATAAGAAACGTATTGAGGAAACTAAAGGCGGATTACTAAAGGAGTCATATTATTGGATCCTTGAGAATTCCGGTTATCAACAGTGGTGCGACGACCAGCAGAGTCGGCTCCTGTGGGTTAAGGGTGACGCTGGTAAGGGTAAGACTATGCTTCTCTGTGGCATTATTGATCAGCTAAAGCTATCAATGGCCCAGAGAGCTACGTTATCCTACTTTCTTTGCCAGGCCACAGACTCCCAGACCAACAACGCAACAGCTATACTGCGAGGTCTATTATACATGCTTGTCAAACAACTACCATCACTCATCACACATGTTCGCAAGAAGTATGATTATGCTGGTAAAGACCTCTTTGAAGACGTGAACGCATGGGTCGCCATACATGAGATCTTTACGAATGTCCTGCAAGACCCAAAGTTGAACGGCACATACTTGATAATCGATGCACTCGACGAATGTATCGTAGACTTGCAGAAGCTGCTGGATTTTATTATCCATGTATCCTCAGTATCACCGCGCATCAAATGGATTGTCTCTAGTCGCAACTTGCCTGGCATTGAGAAAACTCTCGACACTACGACACACAGTGTAAGGCTGTGCCTCGAGCTAAACGAGGAATCCGTCTCCGCAGCTATAAGAACATATATTTCATTCCAAGTGAACCGGCTGGCGAAACGAAACAGATACGATAACGAAACGCGGGACGTTGTTGAGCGCTACTTGTCGTCAAATGCGAAGGGCACTTTCCTCTGGGTAGCTTTAGTGTGCCAAGAACTCGCGAACACGCCGGCGTGGAGGGCTCAAATGAGGGTGAAGGTGTTTCCGCCTGGACTTAATGCAGTCTATAGGCGGATGTTAGACCAGATCTGTAGCTCAGAAGATGCTGACCTTTGCAAACGTATACTAGCCGTCATCTCAGCTGTGTATGAGCCAATTTCGTTAGACGAGCTGGTGTCTTTCGTTGATATGCCCACAGGTATATCCGGGAATGACGAGGCCCTTTTAGAGATCATAGGGCTTTGTGGTTCTTTTCTAACACTTCGGAACCGCACTATCTTCTTCGTCCACCAATCAGCAAAGGACTTTCTACTCAGAGAGGCACTTTACGAAATCTGTCCTTTTGGAATAGAAGATATACACCGCTCAATCTTCTTGAACTCGCTCCAAATTATGTCAAAGACGCTTCGGCGGGATATCTACAGCCTAGGTTCGTTAGGATATCCT
Source organism: Kalmusia sp. IMI 367209 (assembly GCA_027946365.1). NCBI lineage: Eukaryota > Fungi > Ascomycota > Dothideomycetes > Pleosporales > Didymosphaeriaceae > Kalmusia > Kalmusia sp. IMI 367209. The sequence goes on along the minus strand of JAPEUQ010000006.1, from coordinate 735,350 downwards.
ATAGAGCGGGTAAGACGGCCAGATCCAGACCCATTAGCGGCTTCACGCTACTTATGCATCTACTGGATCGATCACTTCCATGACTGGAAGACCAGCTCTCCAACAGATAATACAGTCGAATTGGAGGATCGAAACGCTATCGAAACCTTCCTCAGAGAGAAATATCTTTACTGGCTTGAAGCTCTTAGTCTTTGTAAGAGCATGCCAAAGGGCGTAATTTCTCTAGCAAATCTAGAGGCTTTATTTAATGTAATTCCTAACAGGAGATACTATTTGGTGGAACATAGGCTAATATAACGTAGGGAACAGCAAATGCTTCTACATTAATTGAACTGGTTCAGGATGCATATCGATTTGTTATGTATTACAGATTGGCAATAGAGAGCAGTCCTCTACAGGTATACGTGTCGGCACTAATATTTAGTCCTGATGGTAGCCTGATAAAGAGTCTCTTTAAGAAAGAAGAACCGAAATGGATTACGGTGAAGCCAGCTATAGGAGAAGAATGGGGTGTTTGCATACAGACGCTTGAGGAGCATAGGTGTTCGGTCGACTCGGTCGCCTTCTCACATGACTCACTATGGCTCATATCCGTGGCAATGGACAGTACAGTAAAGCTTTGGGATGTGAGCAGCGGCGCGTGCCTGCAGACGCTCGAGGGCCATCGAGATATAATCTCCGACGGCCTTCTCGCACGACTCGGTCCGACTTGCCGCCGTGTCAAGAGACGGCACAATAGAGCTCTGGGATACTGGCAGTGGTGAGTGCCTCCAGACGCTCAAGGGCTATGACGATATAGTCTCGGCGGCCTTCTCACATGACTTGACCCGGCTCGCATCCGTATCAACAGACGATATATTAAAGCTCCGGGATGTGAGCAGTGGCGAGTGCCTCCAGACGCTTGAATCTGATAGCGATTTACTTAAATCGGTGGCTTTTTCCTATGACTCGACCCAACTTGCATCAGCGTTGAATGATGGTACAGTAAAGCTCTGGAATCTGAGCAGCGGCGAGTGTCTACAGACCTTCAAAGGCCACAAGAGCATCGGCGAGTGGATCAAGACGCTTCCTAGAGAATTACTTCGGTTTCAGCCAGTAGCCTTCTCCCATGACTCAACCCGACTCGCATCAGCTTTAGGAACGACGGTTAAGATTTGGGATGTGAGCAGCGGCGAGTGCCTCCAGACGCTTGATAGCCATAGTAAACAGGTGCAGTCAGTGATCTTCTCCCACGACTCGACCCGGCTCGGGATAGCATCAGGCACGATAGCCAGGGTTTGGGATGCATACAGTGGCGAGTGCCTGCAGACGCTCGAGGGCCATGGCTATTTACTGAATTCGGTAGCCTTTTCCCACGACTCGACTCAGATCGCATCAGCGTCGAACGACGGTACAGTAAAGCTTTGGAGTTCAAGCAGGAGTAAGCAGATACTCGAGGGTCATAGTGATTGGATTTGGAAGGTGTTATTCTCCCCCCGATCTAACTAGGCTCGCGTCGGCATCGAGCGATATGACAGCTAAAATTTGGGACGCCAGCAACGCTGAGTGCCTCCTAACCCTTAAGGGTCATATCGATTATGTGAGGTCGATAGCCTTCTCTTATGACTCTACGCGGCTCGCATCAGCATCGTACGACAAAACGGTCAAGATCTGGAATGTGAGTAGCGGTGAGTGCATCCAGACGCTTCCCATGAGCGATGATAAAGGGGCGCTCTCAGTAACCTTCTCACACGACTCGACAAAGGTTGCGTTAGTCTCAGTAGAGAGAACGGCTCAAATCTGGGACGCAAGTAGCGGCGAATGCCTTCAGGTGCTGAAGTGCTCTAGCAACTTACACGACTGGTTAGCCTTCTCCCACACCTTAGATCGAGCCGCATCCTCGTCAGATGATGGGAAAATAAACCTCTGGGATATAAGGAGCAGTGACTGCCTGCAGATGCTCCAGGGTCATAGTGGTCATATCTGGTCGGCAGCCTTCTCTTATGACTCAACTCGGCTCGCATCGGTATCAGACACGGAAATAAAACTCTGGGATATAAGCAGCGGCGAGTGCCTTCGAATTGTCAAGACTAAGGCAAAACTTCAACATATTTCGTTTGATGCAACTGGTTCGTATCTTCATACGGAAATTGGTACTGTTGACATGAACGTTCCATCTGATCGGAACATTCTTCCAACCATTTCGGAGCCTCAACATGCAGGTCTAGCTTTGAGCGCAGATAGAGCATGGATAAAGTGTGATTCAGAAAACTTAGTTTGGCTACCCTCAGAATATCGGTCAACACGTTCAGCTGTGTCGGGTAAGACTATTGCTGTTGGTGTTGGATCTGGAAAGATATGGACATACAACATTGAGCTAGGCGCATTATGAGGAGTTAGAGTATGTTTGGCGTAAAGTTTCCTTCTTTAGTATAGTTTTCCGGTTTTAGTTCTAGGGTGGGGCTAATAATCTACGTCAACGCTATGACTGGGAGGTTGAGCCACCACAAAAGTTTCAGTGAAAGCAACACCACATATGCAAGAGCCTAGTGCCTCACGCACAATCCTAGATCAATATGAACACATGTCAGAGCTTTCAGTGATCTAAATCAAAGGCAGGAACAAAGATTATCAAGGTGATCAGTGTGCGAAGCCTGGAGTCTGCTAAAAACATATCGCGCTCGACTACCACACTAGCAATCACTTGAAAAGCCATCTCCACCTTGTCATTTATGAAAGGCTCTACTTTTTATAGAACTAAAGTACGCTACAGAAAATACAGCACACATACATGTCTTTGTGTGGTCGATGATTTTTTCGCTCCCACTGTTGCCTAATCGTCATCCCACACTTACCGTTACGGCCGTAAGGGGACACATGCATGCAATTATTTAACGACTAACTCCTACTGTGCACGATAGAATGCACGAATTACTGCGAGTACTGTTTTAATGACAGACGAATTCAACCAAACGTATTTGCAACCTCTAGATTTCAATCTATCTATTATTGCTGGGCTTCTCCATCACGATGGTTCGACTGACCTTAATCCTTACTGGCCTCGCATCTCTCACGGCGGCAAACGACATCCCCCAAATCGTCATAAATTCCACCGTCCCCCCAAAAGATACCTTCTCCTTCGGTTCCTCCTGCGCCCTGAGAACCGCATTTCAAGCCTACAGCATTAATCATCTATCATATATCACTACAAACCTCTCACGCGCGATTATCTTTTACGAACAAGCCCTTGGTCTCACTCAAATCTTCACTTACAATCCCATTCCAAGATACCACATCACGTACCTCGGTCACAACACCGCGAGCTACTCCTCATGTGCGGAATTCGCGCAGAATAAGAACTCAATCAAAGGCCTCGTCGAATTCCTCTACCTGGAGGGCGCGACTCACACACCACTGCCAAGCATGAAAAATCCGAATACCTTCTCGCATACTGGGCTTGTTGTGCCGGATGTGAAAGAGGCGCAGGAGCGGGTTGAAGTCTTTGGGGGAAGAATCATCAAGCGGGCAGGCGAGGAATTAGATGTGAGGAATGAGGAGTTGGCAAATGCGTATGGATTGGGAGTAGAGGCGATTGGGAGCATTGGAAGAGGGCGAGTTGGAGGCTTTGGTGCGGGCGTTTGGGGATGTAAGGACGGGAGCGGTGCAGAGTGCATTTGTGGCGGATCCGGACGGGAATTTGATCGAGGTACAGCCGCCGGTTTTTGAGTAGAGCACTAGGTGTTGTAGCTGATTAGATTATGGTAGTTAGATGATTGTATGCATAGAGGGCTACGGGCTTACCGGATGGAGAGCGGCCTATGTCCGATGACCGTTTGGTGGTGGAGAATATTGTCCAATTCTGTCGGGTTCCTCACCTGTATAGAAGTGAAACACACGATCGATATAGATTATTTCAGCAGGAATTCAGTAGTCAATCCGCTCGAACTCAGGTATTGTATTCATATTCACCAGGAAAGCTGCCATTGTCGGGGTAGGCGCTACTACTTTTTTATCATGGCCTAGTCTCTTGACAATGCAATGGCAGGTGGTAATATCGGCCTCTTGATCACCGAAGTACTTCCAAAACAAAAAAGCAGTCACATCGCATTACAAATGTAAGGAGTCCCAAGAGTATCATATGATGGCTTGATAAAATATCTACATGCACGGCATGTGCTTCGAATGTAAAGTATATCTACAGAAATCTGCTTTCAAGGCTTCCAAAACTATTGTTGATGCATCCCAATGAACACCAATGAATGTTCCTCCACTCACCACAACGTCCCCTTACTTCCTCTAGCACTCAGCAATCTCAGACTCGGTGTAGCCGCAAGCGTTGCTGGGGCCGGAGGAAACCTCCTCAGGCTCATTGCCGGGGGGTAGTACCCTCGAACTCGGTGCAGATGGCCTTGACGTCGGTGGCACAGGTGGTCGAGATGGTGGCAGTGTCGCCGAAGTTGGGGTTGATGCCGGCGAGGAGCTTACCGCTGCTGGCTTTGACGTTCTTGATCACGACATGGCGCTCGGCGCTCTCCTTGCAGTTACCGCACGCACGGTAGAGCTTGCCAAAATCGACGACAGTGAAGCCGTCAATAGTCACGGTTCCGGCACCGTTGTGCTGGACAACCTTGTCCTCGGCACCAGTAGCACCTCCACCAATGACAGTAGCGTCGCCATCGCCCTTGAGCGAGAGAGCGTCTATGGAACTGTTAGCGTCTATGTTAAACCGATGGGTAGAAGACACTCACCCTCGCAAACGGCCGCCCACCACACATTCTCGATCGTGCACGAGCCTTCGCAGTGAACACCCTCGATTTGATCGGCGCCAATGATGGCGTTCTTGAGCGTAGCTCCGTCCTTGAGGATGAAGACGGCGTCCGAGTCGCCACCCTCGTCCTGTCCAGTGCAGCTAACACCACGACCATACGTCTTCAATCCACCATCGAAGGTACCAGAAATCTCCTCAGCGGCATCGAAGGTAACGGAGCCCTGGGAAGCAGGGATGGGAAAGTCGGCGCGCTTGTTGAACAAGCTCTTAGCAGCGGCGGAGGCAGTGAATGCCAAGATAGCAGCAGCGACGGAGGCCTTCATTGTGATTGGTGTTTGGGATTTGAAGAAGGAAGTCTGGAAGTTGGAAGCGGATGTTCAAGAAGAAAGTTGTCGGAAAGAAAGGATTGCGTCAAGCAAAGCGAATGTGTAAGAAGAATGAATGAAGTGTGCTCGGTGAAGAGTGAGCTTCCATCAAGGCATGCTGTCTTGCCTTTATAGAATCCGCTGCAAATCCCTATATGCGCATACCTACATCCGTAGATAGTATATCTGGAGCCCTGTGTTACGCATCACCATCGTCTACCACCCGCCCGCTTGAAACCCGCGAATCGCACAGTTTGCTTGGCTTTGCTTGGCCTTCCGCCACCTGTGAGATGTTATGCTTCTCGCTACCAGGCGGAGAGCTCCTGCTCATTTCGAGAACAGGTGGTGGCATGGGCAACCCCTTGGGTCGGGAGACGGGACGATCCATAGCACTAGGATGCTTTGGGCAAGCCAACGTTTCGAACATATTGTTCTGTTTCTCCGCGAATGAGAACCTTGTGTGGAGCATAGTGGAACAGTTGCCAAGCTGTTTGAACTGTCGAACCATGTTTCAATATCCGTAGCATGACGCCGTCAATTCGGAGGTTTTTCGATCTGCATGAGCTTCACGCCATTTTGCCGCCACTGAAAACGGTGGAAACTAAAAGCATTGATGACAGCGCTGCATCAGGCGTATCGCCTTACAGTAATGTGGACTAACACGAAATAGCGATGTGCAACGGAGACCCATATACTAATTCTTCCATGAGTGACAAGAACTGTTCTTTAAGTTGGATTCGCTTGGCATATGCTTAAGAGCTTGGAGACTATGCTCAAGTTTGCCTCCGCGGCAGTGAGGATGCGGTGGCCTACGCACCTCGTGGTCTCTGTATAGCAGAAACCGCTATCGAATTTTTGTGGGTACATAACAAATGCCGCAATTTTGGCGAAGCGTTGTTGGCTCATGACTCGTGCGCGATCTTCTCAGTCTAGGCGTGAATCGTGACGCGTCATATCCAATATTCAGACCTGACTTGCCACCCGAAAAGAAAAAAGGATTTTAATACTTGTTAGTAGGAAACATTTGAGGGGCTGTTGCAAATTTACTGAGAGTATGTCTCAAGATCTCAGTAGAATGCCGGGCTAGTGGACGCTAAGACGATCTATTTCGTCGCAGTGTGGCTGCCTGATGAGACTGAAATTTTACAGTCGGGAAGTCGCCGAGGATTAGGAAAAATTGCAAATCGATTCATCAACTAGAAGAAACCATATGCGCGAATCTATGATGAATGTTGGTTTGGGGCGCTGAATACTGCTATCAGAACTAGGCGCGCATGCGGCAGAGGCAAAGCAATCACTTTGACTCTGGCAAGAAAATAAATGCGGAAGAATCACCACACTGTACCATCTTGTAAGCATGAAACGAACATACTCACTTACTTTAGGTTACCCTTTAATACGTATCGTCGTCTTCCTACGATATATGCCAAATGCCTAGTCCGAAGTCTTAAAGGGCCTGATCTGTACACATATGCAGTTCACGCAGACGACTGCGACATTTCAGTACCGCAGCGAATCGTCCTCGAGGCCCATTCCTTATTCGACACGTCAGCGCTAAACATGCTCGTCAACAATGCTCGACTCCTCCATTGTGTTGTAAGAACTCTTGGATAAAAATCACAGTCGAGGGAATTATCTGCGAGACCGGCGATAAATTGCGCGTTGTCATCTCTGTAGCACAGCCCTTCATCCAGCATATCCGATGTGGTGGCCGCGTCAATATGTTGTTAATATCAGCAAGGAGCAGATATGTTAGACGGTATTTGTCTGCAGCATCAAAGGTTACATTCGAAGGCTTGACACATCTGTGGGCAAATAAACCAGACCCGAAATACGGCCTCATTCCAAACATGATCAACCCTGAGTCGGTGGACACAGATATGTAAAAAATTGCAGTGCAGGACCTAATATCCATTGAAATAGCCTGAGATTAGAGAACAAGAGAAAAAAATGTTTGGGTCATTTAATCGCCTTCTGTATCACAATGCTTTTCGGAGCTCCCGGCTTCTCTTGATCAAGGCCTTTCGCCATTTTCGATATGTCTTCCAAAAATAGCCCCAGATGCTTACACCTTCGCTGTTCCTCTTCCTTAAGTGACCATTTAGGGTTGAATCTCAAGTCAATGCGTTTGTACGGGCACATCCTCATCCACGCTGTCCATTTTTGAATAACTGAAATTGCCTCGGTAGCGGAGACTTCAAACCATTCAATATGTTGCTTGAGGCAACTCGGACAATCGACCCTTATCTTACGATGATCTAGCTCCGCATGACACAAAGCTTCAACTCGGCGAGCATTTGGAACGACCGCAACCGAATCAGTAGAAGTAGAATAAAGGAGTTTAGGCTTTCTGTTGCAATCAAACTCCCATTCCTTATGGCGTGTCTCTACACAGCGACTAGTATATCCAATCTTGACAAATCCTGTATTCCCTTCTACCTCAAAAGCGTAGATATGACCGGATTTTTGGTCTTCTCTGTCTAATTGGCTTCGCATTGTTTGTTTCACCAGATCATAGGATGACTGATAGTCTGAGAGTTTAGCACTCCTTTCAAGAATTTGAAAAGGCGTGATGTCATAAGCTTTGGACCAATATGCAATTGGATCGCGATCAAACATAGGCGAGCTCTTTGTCGGGTGCAATGGTCTATCTGAACAGCAACTGACGCTCTTGCACCGTGCCGGAGTTTCAGGCTCTCGGATGCCCAAAGTTCGTATGTGGCATTCAGTCGCATCCGTGGAGTGAGGCTGAGTAGACGGTTTCAGCTCCTGAACAACCTCCCCAAGGATCTTGATAATAGCCGACTTCCACGATGTGATCTTTGCCGTATGAGGCATGCCTTGATGGTAATCACAGTGCATGTTTACCACAAGAACTTTGAGAAAATACTCAAGGCTTGCGTCGCACGTATAGACTTCTGGTTTGGCGATCTTGTTAATGGTCTTCACGCAATTCTGGACCTTCTGACCTCCAATCCTCCGACTGCTGCAATAGACATTTTCTTCTTTCGATCTCAAGCAATTGATCGTTACATCATCTAACACTTCTCGAATTTGCTCTTCGGTAGACTTTACTGGCAGATCTTCTCCATCTGCAAGTGAAAAAGCATTAATCCACTCCTTGACTCGAGACCTCATTGGAGCATCACCATCATGGTATCGGCAGTGAACTGATTTTGCCAACTCTTTTAAATAGACTTCAAGATTGGGAGAGGTCCTCGTAAGGTCGACTATAGACCTTATCAGTACATCAGCTTGGTCTCTTCTTTCAGTCGACAATTTCATCTTGCAAGGTCTGTCCTGTTTTGTAGGGCTTCCACATCGCCATTCTCCAAGACCAAGTGAATCTCGTAAAAACTCGAAGTCAGAGTCTGCTTGGTTTTCTGTGGGCTCTTTTTCATCAGGTATTGAACTAGCAGAGTTGCGAGGAGGGCTCGTGGGCGGAGTCGGAAGACCATAAGAAACGGATATCGGTATCGCAGGTTCCTTTTTCATATCGGTTCGCCTGGCTTCAGTTGAAGAAACTGGAGAGTTTCGACACTTGGATCTTCTGTTTGTTATTCGAGGTGGAGGGAGATGCTAAATTGGCAGCTGACACCCCGTGTAACGACGCAGTAGCGGGTAAGCGATGGCAAAATGTTTAGTACAAGGTTTGCAAAGATCTATGAGGGTGTTTATCGTTCTACAGTGTGACCGAAAAATCGTGCGGCATGTAGGTATAATAGTAAAGGTGCCGTGGCTGAGTTGCAACCAGGCTGTGGACGCCAAGAGCAACCTGAGGAAGCGCTCGCTTACCCCGGAGCTCAGCTGATCTCGTATATGCAAAGCCCATGATAACACTTCTTCGGGCTTGGTACAGGTTTCATCGTAGCGCTCGATCAAATTCAGTGAGAGCGAATGAAAGTGGCTCAAGAAGACCACTTCATTGTAAGAATAGAGAAACGTGAAATTCTTCAGCATAAAGTATAAGGTATCGTGGTAATCACTGGTGGCTTTCTCCTACATATTCCCTGCCTAAAATTGCGATACGAATCTGTGGAAAGAGATTAAATCATCAACACCACTGTTTGCACGATGTAGAATAGTGATATGCCTGTAAAGATTGCATGAAAGGCTTTCTCATCTCATGGGTAGTTTGGCGCCGTAGTACTGCGCCACATATTACGAATTCGCGAAGTTTCACGCTCGTTATGCCCCCCCACAATCTTCGCATTCTGCGGCTTGGATGTGGCACAACAACACAGCCTCACCGCTCGGAACAGTCCAGGCTTTCGAGGCTGGAAGGTAGGAAGAATGTTACCTGGACTTCATCTGTGGTGCTGCACTTTATGCTTTCATTACGGGCTTCGATATCTGAGATTTCAAGGTACATGCGAACAAGTCTAGCCCTGCCGCGGACCCTATGTTTAGGTCGGAACGTTTAGATCTAGTGCGGAGTTACGATCTTCCCAGATCGATGGTTTGGTAGAATTCAATGTGTATAGGCTGTCCGTTGGCTTGCTTCACAATTCTTAAGTTCGGAGTAACGTGAGAAGCGTATGCCATACTAGATCTAGTCAATAGATTACTTGTGGCACTCGTATGCCTCCTAAGTCTAATTGAGGGACTTCGTTCATGAGACGCATTGATAACCTAATAACGAGGATACTCGTGTGGTATTGGAGAAGATGTGAACGTGGCTAGGAGACTTGCTGAATGCCTTCAAAGAACGAGAATTGAAAATGGTAGGCTTCCAAATCGTTACTGTTGTAATAAGGTCGAATATTGCCGCTTGAAGTTCTAAATATATACATTGTTGATATGTCCTTGCACTTTTTGTTCTACCTTGGTCGATACGTTCTAAGCGCTTGCGAAGAAGGAAGTATACCGTCTAGAACGTAGGAATTATGTGTCCGATAATTATGACGACTGCGTGTTGACAAATGCAGATGCAGGTATCCATGCGGTATCGGGCGCGGTCCGCAGCGTGGGATACCATCTCCCATCATGGCCTAGGAATTACTGATTGATACCTGGGTGATCTTAGTTCGAACCACAAAATTATCCACTATTAAGCTAGGGTGATGACGTTCCATTGTCCATTACTTCACCTCGCCAAGTTTGGTGACGCATCATTCACTGACTATGGACGGGCGTGTGTAAGATCCGAAAGCCATTGTGGCTTCCAATTAGACACAATAGCCAACAAATATTGGCGGATTCTAAGAAAAGGCTAAACCTTAGACAAGCACATAGTCTTTTTTTTCTCTGAAACTAGCGTTCCACTCCTCGACAGCTTTCCCTTCCATATACCCATGGATATAGACATCACCCACAAAGCGATACCCTTGTCTACCTTCCCGTCGTAGTAAAATCGGAGTACTACAGCCTAGTGGCACAACGACAATATCCCCGGTCATCATGAAACCCGAACCGAGGCCCATGAGACCGCCATTCGTAAGGCAGAAGCAGCGACCCATCATGTGCTTGAAGTGTTGGTGGACAAAGCCTCGGTGAGCGTGCGATCGAATACCCACATCAGTATCCAAATGTCGTTTGAGCTTGTCGTCTAAAGGAAGATGTGGTAGACGATCTCGAAGCAAAGAAGCAAAAACGTGATAAGATGCAGTCGACCAATTATTGTTATGCTCTGCTGGAACCTGTCCGAGACACAAAGTTCTCCAGAACGTGTCGTGCTCTGTTGTATCATCGATCTGGCCGTCATCTTGTTTATTCTCTGGAATATCCTTGAGCTTGCCTTTATTTTCTTGTTCGATTCTGTTTAGCAATAAAGCTCGCCAGTGCAAGAATGCAACGAGATAGTCCGACGTGGTACAGAGTGTGCCCACAGCGATCCCATGCGTAACAATGGTGTCAATATGTATCGCTGATATATTCAGCTGTCTGCGCCGCTCGTCCACAAAGTAACACTCAGCTTTGGTTTTGGCAGATGCAGAAAAGTCGAAAAGATGGCCGAGCGCAGTGATGTCTGTGATATGTGACCAGTCAGGACACCAGGTTGGAAGACCGGCCGACCCAGTATAAGAAGGGAAGTGTATAGCTTCGCAGAGAACATCCACCCGCTCTGTTGTAAAGATGATGAAATCAACAATGTCAACATATATCTCTTTGACTGACAAACTGTAGTCAACAAGGAACTCCGCAAATATGCTCTCCGGTAGTAGCCCCAGAATCCCGAATACTTTATCTCGAGGGTCCGAACAAAGCTTCCGCCTGCATGCGCGCAATACACCCAAAAGCGGATATTCCCCTAATTTTGTGATAGTCGTAATATTTGGGATGCTGTTTGGACCGGAATACAGTAGGACCTGCGAAACGGCAAACCCATTAGATAGGTCAGAATCATCGCCGAAGCTGATGCCCTTAGGGAAAGCGGAGTCCAGTTCTTTTTTGTGGTTCCAAAATATCTGCAACGCCGTTTGGCAGTCTTCCCAACTTAGTCGATGGCGACCGCAATAAATGGTGATATCTTGAGCATTGAAGACCTCTTGGACCACCCATAACCGGTCCCAATACCCCCTCTCGAAGAGTGAGGCGACAGCGGGTAGGTTTCGACGTGACTCTTGATGTTCCAGGTACTTCGCGATTTGTTCTGGTGCATCTGCATTGTCTGCCAGTTGCTGGAGAAATGCCATTGCAAGATGACTGTCGTGCTCTGTTGGTCCAAGCCTATGATGTTTACCGTGAGTCAGTTGAAAACCACCAAACCAATAACTCAAAGACCAACAACTGCAACATACCATACGCAGAACCTCTACAAGAACGACACAGGGTGAATATGAGACAATGGACTTACCACACTGCCACAGACTTTGCTTTCTTATAGATATCAGTCATGAGAAGAACTTGTTCCGATCGTTCTTCGCGGTCTTGCTGATTGATACACAAAGCATCCGCCCAAACAGTAACTGTTTTTCCTCTCTCTCGTAGAGCACTGAAAGCTCCATGAAGACTGACAGCAATAGGTATCTTGGAAATTCCAACTTGTATATTGCGCGTGTCATCGGCATCGCCCCAAGCGTATGAGATAGCATGATATGAGGGTGCATTGTCGAGCGACACGGTGCTTGGTGGAGAAGGTTAAGTCAGCATAGCTCTGTATGATATTTCCCTCGATTTTCACGCCTAAGAAGGCATATAAAGCGATGCTCTTGGGTGCTTGATTGAATGAGAGTGGCCGCACATACATTATCTCGCATTTAATCGTGGACATTCTGGCGGGCAAGAGCTTGACTAGACGTATCTGCCGCTTGTCTAGTGGAAGGTACTGATGACTTCTACCACCAAGGATTCCTGAAGATGCATTGTGACCTCCGGTGAGACGTTTAAGCGAGTTCCTCGTAGATATCATCTGTTCTTTCAATTGTTTAACCTCTACTTCATAGTTGGAACGTTCGATCTCCTGTGCATAGTTGGATGATTCGGACGAATCGTAACTACTCGTTATATAACTACTCGATATACTTGAGCTTCGGCGGTCTCGAGAGGTATTTTCGACTTCGAGTTCTTCAATAACTTCCACCACATCGTTTCCGGGTTTAGAACGATCGTGACTTTTTCTCTTTGACTGCGTTGCTTGTGAGCCCGCATTTTCCTGGTCCTTCGAAAGGTTTCTGCTTCGTGAGGCATTGCGTCTACGTCGTCTATCACGGCTCTCGACATGAAGCTCGTGCGGTTTCTTTTCTGGATCACTACGATCTGTCGGTGGGCTCACAGACCGCATTCGCCGCGGTAATACTGGAGCTGGAAGCCCTGCCTCTTCCAACCCAAGCGCTTTCTGCACCCAAGTCTGCCATTTTGAGAGCCCTGAGTGGTCAGGCGAAGGCGCGCGATTGAAGCGTGGTGGCGATACTCGATGCGGCTTCGAAAATGTTGGACCCCACATGCTGAGTACGTACTAGAATTGATTCGCGTCCGCTTCGCAAAGCCGAACAACCGGACCGTGATGGCGATGCTTGATGTAAGTTGAAGATTTTAAGTAGAGGGGAAGACCGTTCTTGAAGAGTGGATGAAGATCTTTGGCTACTTTTCTCATAGCTCTTGGCCCCCACCTTCAGTCCTTGCCCATCAGGACATTTTCGCAGCGTCGGCCTAGGTACCTCTGTTTGTAAGCATGACAACCATGACACCTCCTCGCCATCAATTTGCTTTCAGACTGTTATTCGTGAGGATTTGCATCCATGTGAGACTATGAAAGGAGCATCTGGTCGCGAACACACGTCAGCGAGCGCTATACTTAACCTCATGAGGAACGTGAGGTGCCGACTCGTTCGATACTAGATCTAGGACACGAAACGGTCCCTAGTGAAATAGGAAGGATGAAAGAAAGGGCAGAGCAGATGAAGGCAAGCTCCGCGAGTACTACACATAGTGTGAACAAAATTTTGACAAAAGGATATCAGCGCTTGAGCTATGGCTTAATTACAAAGGTATTACTACTAGTACGATGCGTGCTATCCGTGGCGATTCGACGGGAAAGCAAACGATCAATGGTATCATGAACGACAAAAACCTCCCTCGGCTCACACGCCTTCTCCTCCTCTTCTTTGCCACAACTTTCGCCTCCGATCCCCTTTGACTACCTCTCCGTACTCCGTACACAAGATCTCTAATCCTGCGTGGGCTTAAATGTAGGCGCAAATGCGCTCTTTTCCCTGATCTTGGCGCCACGAAGGTAGAACCACACCGGGACAGGAATAAGAACGACAGCTACGCAGCCGAGCAGCGTCGCCGCGTATTGGATTCCCATTCCGTTGAACATTTGCTGAGCGAAGAGCGGGAACACCGCTCCAAAGATGCTGCGAAGGAAGGTATTCGCGGCTATGGCTGAGGCGGCAAACTATCACACGTCAGTACATGATCATGTTGAGGAGTACAGAGCACTCACCATAAGATAGGCATCGACTAGATAATTCAATGCCTGTAGAAAAATACTGAGAAGCCCGAAACCGATGAGAATGCCTGATAAAGTTGGAACTATCCAGTGGATCGACTCTTTATACCCAGTCCATCCGAACCAGAATATTCCCACAGCGAAACAGGCGCCGCCAATGATGACTTCGGGCAGACGCCACTCTGGAATGGGCATGTTGCTGTTTGCGGCGAGCTTCTTCTGGTATCCGGGTTGGCGAATGAAGATGAAAGCACCAGCGAGCAACTGTCCCGTGATCATTCCGAAGAAAGGAAGACCACCGACACCCAGATTCATGTGGTGAACTCCTTGGAACACGAGAGGATAAGCCGTCAAGAAGAGATAAAGTAGACCATAGATGAAGGCCATGTAGATGGACAGAAGCAGCACGATCGGTTCGCTGACCAGCATTCGAAGCGGACGACTGAAGTTCTTCTGCATGAGTTCCCGAAAGTCGATTTCGATTTCCTCCTGCTTGGCGTGAATACCCCAATTCTTCGTTCTACGGCGTAATTCGGATGCTTTTGCGACCAGGATTTCTGGTGGGTACGATTCCTCGAGGAAAAGAAGATTTAGGGTAAAGGCGGTGAAGCCCATGATGGCGACAATGTACTCTGTCCAACGCCAACCTAGATGAGACATCACGATGAAACCGCCCACGAACGGTGCTAGTAAAGGACCGGTAAAAACTGTCATCGAAAATATGGTAATAGCCATGCCTCGAGTGCGATTGTCAAACATGTCAGAGAAAACGGCAGCGACGCACTACAACAAGTCAGTATATAGCCACCCGAAGCAGGACGATTGTACTCACAGTCAGGGGACAAGCACCGAAGAAGCCCGCAAAGAAGCGACATATCAAAATGGTTTGCAGATCCTTTCCAGTAGCGACGGCAACATTAAAGATTGAAAACCCAAACGACGCAATTACCAGTGGCATTCGCCTGCCTTTCAGCTCTGAAAATGGCGCCCATAATATGGGACCTGTCGCAAAGCCCAAAACGTAAAATGAAGTCCCCAAAACGCCGACAGTCGTTCCGACGCCATATTGATGTGCGACAACCCTCGTCGCTGCACTGAAGATAGAACTACCGAAGGCAGCAGTAAGAGTAGTGAATCCAAGCATTGCCGCAGTCAAAAGTTTCTTCCGCATTGGCCAATTCTGTGCGTGCAATGGGTCGTCGGGCCCGTCGAATTCGACTACATACTCTTCTCTTTCTGGCAATGGCGGGGGGTATGATTTCCCGGCGCCGAAACCTGGAAGCGGTTTCCTAGATTTCCTGCTCTTCAAGCTAGCACCGACAGTGGCACTGTGTTGACTACGCTGTGTTTGTATTCGGCTCAATGCGGTCGGGTGGCGTTCGAGGTCGACGTCTTCGCGCTGCGTGGGCTGTCGTGACATGGCGGCATCGCGCTCGACTGCTGATGCATCGGAGGATGAGGACGAGGATGAGGAATGCGTCGAGGATGTGATGCTTCGAGCAATTGGCTCGTGTTCTTCAACTTTCTCGGAGTGGTGTGGAAAGCGCTCAGGGCTAGCGTCTTCTTCGGCGCGCGAAATGATCTTGTCGGCAGCATCCATGGCGGAAAGCGAGAGGTGCAATTGCTGGAGATAGAAAAAGGAGCGCAAGAACGATTGTTTTTATCAAGTCGGGGCCGATGTAACACTACGTGAACGATGACGGAGTCGCACGCTTATACTCGGCCAGTCGGCAAAGAATGGGGGGTGGGACGCTTTTCGCGCTATCGAAGTCGGCCGAGGAGGCTTTTCGTACTCTTTGCGGGTGGCGACCAGGATTGATGAGAAAGCGAGAATCTTGCAAAATAATCAAGGGGCGCGGAGCAATTGGTAGATGGACAGTGGCTTCTGGAATAATCGTGCTATCTGCCGAGAGCTGCAGAATATTTTTGTTGTTGTGACGTAAAGCTCCCGCGGATGGCGAAATTAAGCTTTTGGCGGGAAGCTTCCGATGCCTCGGCACGAACGGCTCAGCCCTGTGTCCCTATCGGTCCAACGAGGACGATTCGTGATCTTGAATGATGAACGAACAATGGTGAGATGGATGCAACAGTACTCTTACAGAACTGCCCTCGCACCGTCGCGAGCCAATATCAAGTACGTGGTGGGCCGTATTTAAGACTGTCTTCCAGGCAACACCGAATCCATCTCACTCGAGTGCCCTAGTCCTAGCGTGATCCCCTTGAGGATTTTCCCAGGATATAGTCGATCTTTTTGCGGTTACTCTTGTGGTGTTCGCGAATCAGAGGTGGGATGAACGCAGTGAGCTGCTTGGTCATCCTTTCCAACGCTGACTTGCATCGCACGAGAACCACCTCCACGGAACAGCATCGCATGCAGATAACCGACCAAATGGAGTTAGGTGTACGAGGGGGCTCGGATATAGAATCATGACCGGCGGTAGGGAAATGATGCTCGGAGGTAGGTAGGGGGAATTGGGGTCGCGACTGAACCTCGTCGCAGGATGTAGTAGGAGAGCCATTCGCAGAGAGCTGAATCGTCACTTCAATTCAAAACGACAATCACACTTGAGCAACCGATCTTGTCAAACCATATATCCAGGGAGGTTTCGAGGTAGTCCCGAGCCTAATTGAGCGCGCTTGTAAGCAATTGACCAAGAGGTGCCCTTAGACAGATTTATACGGCTGATTTGGTCTAAAGTTGAGTCGTCTCGTGGGAATGTCGACGCAAGGCCGACACTAAGCCCAATGGTTATTCTTCGAATCATCGTTTGTGCAAGATGAACGTTCACAGTGTTGATCTCCATGTGGCTGGTGGGTCGTGGTTTCCACAGTGGGTCAAGGCAGGTGCAAACCATCGTCGAGCGTTAAACTGGGGAACGGCCCAAATTGTGGGACGTGGCACTTTTGCGCACCTCACTTCACTCCTGTCCAAAGCACACACACACACACACCGACATTCCGTACACGAGTGACATGGCCAGCGCAACGGCAGAATTAGTTATTATAGCAGAGCCATCCAACAAACCAAAAGCAAATGCTTTCCCGGCCCCTTCCATACCACATCCCAAACATTAACCAGGTATTCTCCAAATCAAAACACAAACAGCAAAGGTATCTCGCCCAATCCCGGTCCCCAAAGAATGACAACGTTGCGTCGTAAGGAACGTCGAAGCCGAATGCGCCGCCAGTTTAACTCCATCCGCCTTGGGTCCTCCCTCCCGTCACTCGCTCTTTTCTGGCGCGTTTACAGAGCAAGCAGGCCGAGGAAGCCAAGCACACCAGCTAGGCCAGCGCCAATGGCTGCGGATGGGACCGAGGCGGCGCCAGGAAGAGCGGATCCAGACGGCGAACCTGTGCTTCCAGTTGGGGTGCCAGAGAGCGTGGGCGTGTTGACGCTGGTGATGGCAGTTGAGTTGCTACCAATGGACGATGCGCCGGTGGCAGAAGGAGCGCTAGGCGTGGAGGTGATGACAGTGACAGACGTCTCGGTCACCTCGGTCACATACGATGAGGCAGCAGTCTCAGATGGTGTCGAGGCAGCCGGCGTGCTAACGGGGTAGAGGGAGGCGAGGACAGACTTGACGCCGGTAGGAAGAGCCTGATACCACTCAGGCGTCTTGCCGGCTCCAATGGACGACGCGATCTCCGAGGCGAAGGCTGCTTGGTTGGTGACTGCGACAGCGAGGACATCCGAAGGCAGCACAGTCACGAGCTGGAGGAGAACAGAAGATGCTCTACTCGTTGTCAGAATATCATGTCTCGGGCGCATGCGCATGCACATGCGCATCGCTGTCGCGTGCGAAGATACTTACGCAGGATCTATGCCGGTGGGGAGCTGAGCGGACACAGCCGCGGCCAAAGTGGCCATCACACACGCCTTGAGCTGCATTTCGACAAACGAGCGGGGAATGAACCGATCAGCAAATCCAAAATGAAAGTGAGCGAGTGTGGAGCAGCAACTGCGTGGTGACGACGCCGACGAACAACGAGTGTGGGAGAGAGAGATGAAGAGGAGGGATGCTCCTTTTGCGGGTGCGGATCCTGGGGGCTTTTGAAACGCGAGGCGGCAGCGTAATGTCACGATCGGCTTCTCGCCAACAGTTCAGGGTTCTGGCTGGGCGGCTAACGAATCCTCGCTCGTGGGAAATTAATCGTGGGAAAACGACAAATGAGCACCACTTAGGTCGAGGGTACAGTGCGCTTTTTATCCAACTTTCTAAATGTGGATGCGTGCACTTTGGTTCGAAAATATGACGACTGAACACGCAACCTGTGGCGGCTGAGCTGCAGGCTGCAGCAGTCTGCCACCACCAAGCACCAGCGCAGCGCTCAGCTCGAGACACGTCCTCGAGGTGAAGTCCTGCATCACAGCATCGTGCATCTCGGGAATGAGACCGTCGCGCGACGGTTCGGTCATTAAACTCCCACGCGGAGAAGCTTGTTTAGCAGGCGAATCAGCGTTCATCTCATTTCCACTTTTTAAGCACCGCACCGGATCAGCGGTGCCCCTGGAACAACGTGCGGAGTCCAGCCTCGTCTTCGTCGCCTCGTTGCAATCACCATTGTGGTCACCAGGCGCAATGCGATTAGCTTGCAATGGCGAATATGCAGCGCGAGAATTGGGTAAAGTTGACGCCCGTGTGAGACACCTCGGCGACGAAGCGAGTACGACATTGACTCCATTTATGGTTGCTAGGCAACACGAAGCGCTGAAGGCGGCATCGCTCATCGCAATTTCACCATTGAAGTGACAAGAAGCTCGGCAGCTGGCAAGACGGACTCCGGCATTGGCTGACTACTTTAGGGTCCTTATAATTGCTCGTCAGGCCTGCTACACTATGATGGCGTCCTTGCTCACGTTACTCAGCGTGCCTCAGAATCCCGATCTCATTCACTAATATATTTGTAGTCAAAACTACACTCTGCCTTCGCACTTCAATTCAGACCATATTATACAGTTTCGGGCAAGCTCTACGTCTTTGGCCCAATTCTTGATAAATTCTCGCCTGTGCATTCAACGTTCGCAGCTCCATTCAACTAGACTTTGAGGCCTCTCTTTCTGGACCTTTCGCGCCGAAGTATTGTTCTGCTACTAGGTCTATTATTCCATACTCATACATGCACTTTCTTACGCGATCAAGCGTGCAATCATCCTCTAGCACGAACCGCTTCCATATTCAAAGCAAAAACGACAAGAGTGGAGGCGCTGTAGAAGAAAACTTCCAACTACTCTTGAACTTTCAAGATGATAGCTTTTGAGCCAAACTAATATTAAACAAAGTATTATCTATCTTCGAAGCCTTCGCTCATGGTTATTTTGAAGTCTCTCTATCTATAAATCGGAGTTCGAAGATGCTGACAGACAGGGCGTTTTCATCTCGCAATATCAACCGAAATCGAAGAGTGTCAGCCTCAACACGAGTTTCATCTGCACCTCAGAGTTCAACACCACTGGTCTACAAGGCATCTCTCATCTCGCAACGATGACCACAATCGCAGCAGCTCAGCCTCGACAACAGTGAGCCTCCGGAGGGCGTAGACACGTCCGACGCAACCTCTGCCTATCGTCGTAGCAATGCTACAGCTATGATTGGCCAAAGTTGCTGATACGCAGCAAGAACTACCCATCATGGGGAGGATCTTTACTGCAAAGATTACGCCCAACCTACCTGCGCCTTATGTATCAGAAATGCTATTATCGATCTCGCGCGACAGACCTTGTCTAATCACTTCGGCTGTTACGCCGATTCTCGCCTCAGGCTGATTCTTGTAAAATATTAGATGTATTTATATCTCGATATTGTTCATGAATACGTTCAGAATCCATCTTTACCTACTGTCCAGAATACAGCACACACACCCTTACGATTCACGAAATAGCTTCAGATCCGACTAGCCGCACGTCAAGATGAATCTCTCCCCACTTGGAAACCCTCAGCCTACTACAAGCTCATACTCGCCTCCGGCTCCACTACGCCCCTTCACGACCACCACAACCACCGCGTCTGCCACTTCCGCCCCTCTTCCCACTGCTGGATCGAACCAAACTTCGGAATCTACTTCAGCTACGAATAGTACAAGTGCTACGCTTGGGACTACAACTGGGGCTGCGGGGACAGGAGCCGCAATGCGAAATATTGGATTAAACGGGGGAATGGTATGGGTCATGTGGTGGGTTGTACTC
This sequence comes from Kalmusia sp. IMI 367209, assembly GCA_027946365.1. NCBI lineage: Eukaryota > Fungi > Ascomycota > Dothideomycetes > Pleosporales > Didymosphaeriaceae > Kalmusia > Kalmusia sp. IMI 367209. The sequence goes on along the minus strand of JAPEUQ010000006.1, from coordinate 715,161 downwards.
TGGAGGGTGGTTGGGAGGTGGCTGTGAGGAATGAGGGGAAAGGGCAAAGGTTCGAGGAAAAATTGGAGGTAGATGAAGTGCATCAAATATTGAGAAGATTGAATAGTCTTGGTGAGGTGATGCCGGAGCTTCTGGATGTGTCGCATTGCCTGATAGTCAATGAAGAGGTGGCCCTGGGATATCGTTCTGAACTCTAGGTGTAGTACAGGCATGTGTCTCCAATCAGGGAATACACGAAGGGCCTTGCTTGCGTACAATCGTCTCTTTCAGTATCCAATAGAATTATTTTCTTTCATTTTGCAACTCAAAGTCAATAGCGAATGTTATCACTGCATTTTGTTTGTAAAGTCTCAATCTCGATCCCTTCCTCTCGGTTAAATCCCAGACACACCTCACTAACCAACCACGCTCGCAGTCCACCCCAGCCTCGGCATCCTACACTATTCCCGCGTAGGATCGCTATCCATCCACGAACCACAGGCACGTCGCGACCACGACTGCATCCAACCTAAGTAACCTCCAGCCTGGCACCATATCCATCTAGACATTGAAGCCCACTCTCACATTCAAACATCAACAACACGTCCCCAGACCCACAACCAACGATCGCCAAACATGAATATCCCCACCCTCGCAGACGCGACCCCAATAAGCACACATTCAACAACGACCTTCTCGGCTCCCTTACGCCCCTCGCCAGCGACTACTTCTGCGCCGGACAGCACGGCCGCGAGTGAGACGTCGGCGACTGGCCTGTGGGGATGGGCGAGCGAGTCCAACTCGAGACGATGTCTTTTTCAGGACGATCCGCTGTGTTCTAGTACGGTGACGTCGAGGATGGGGAGCTCGTCGGTCGATGTGACGTCTGGTGTTGGGCTTGCGACGACGGGGGCTGTGGCGACGGGGGCGGCGGCGCAAAGTGTTGGGTTGCCTGGCTTGATGGTGTGGGTCGTTTGGTGGGCTGTTGTGTGGGGGGTTAAGTGGGTGAGGTGAAGGTGTTGATGTGGGAAGAAGATATGGGCAGGGAAGATGGGTTGGAGCGGTGAGTTGGTGTGGGCTAGGCATTCGATGCTCTTCTAGGTATTCGAGAGTTGTATCAGGTCAGGCTGTACTACTTATGAAGCACACGAAGGTACGAGGGCGCCATTGTTTGGTTCGATTAATATTGTTCAGTAATGCAGTACTTAGGACACACCCTTCTAAAAACCATTCATCATTTCGTGAATTCTTGCATTCTCATTGCTGGACGTTCTGTTTGGTGACTAGTAGGAAACAAAGTAGGAAACAGACCGAAGTCAAACAATAGCGGAAGGGTCTCCAGTGCTGGTCCCGGCGAGCACTATTTGAATCGTGTACGCGCCTTCGTAACATGTGAAGGCATGAGCCTAGGTCGCGACCATGCAGACGGGCTGAGATTGGTGCCAGCGAGCTTACATATCTTGCAAGGCGTATATAGGCCTAGCGACGTCGTGTCGTGGAAAGCTCGCGTGCCATAGAGTTTTAGGGCTAGGGTTTCTACATCGACGCGTAGGACCCAGTCCCATTTGTGCCCTGCGCCACGCACATTGTGTGCGGCCAGGATGGCCGGGTTCATGATGTGGTACTGATGCCGCACCTCTTCGAATGTTAATGCCTGTGCCAAGAAACAGCCTTCACAGCTGAGCATGAGTCTGTAGCCCCTATGCGGGTAGTAGCTCATTATGACACCGCAGAAGACACAGTCTCGTGGCGCGGTTTGTAGCCATAGTCGGCGGTAGACTATTCCACTGAGGTTGGGGTAGACAGAGTGGGCGCCGTGACGTTCCGCCTCAGCGAATGGCAAGTTAAACCGGTTGCAGGTCTTCACGAGATGGTAGCAGTAGCTCTCTACTAGGTCGCGACAGTGCCGCGAGGTTGCAGCTAGGGAATTGAAGGGATGACGGATTTGAGGCCAGGAAAACAGATCGGCAGCGAACCGGTCCGCGTCTGGTGGCGCCTGAAGGTCCTCCCTGTCTTTGACACTTCTTTGCCCACCACTGTCGTAGGAGCTCTCCCGTTCCGATAGCCCGGGCAGCCGCGACCTAGGCCGGACGAGGTAGGAGAAGATATGGTTGGACACTTCTACCGGTAGTGATTCTAGGCGGGAGAAGGATATTGAGGGGGGATCAGTAACGTGATTATCCGGAGACCAAAGTATTGGAAGAATATTTGTTTTTTGATTGTCGATAGCGGGACTTCGTCCTCGTAATTCTTGTATTCCGTGTGCCAAAATGTCTTTGTTATCTGGAGAAGTATTGTTGAGCGTCGTCTTTTTACCTTTCGGCTTTGGAGGGGCCATGCAATCTATCGATTATTACCGAGAAGTACCGGGAGGTATCGCAACAGAGCAATGTTAGAAGGGAAGGCCGGGGAAGAGAAAAATTTAAAGTAAGAGAGAGTCGAGAACAATGTATAGAGAAGCAAACCGGTGAAGCGGTGTGAGCGCTGCCGAGAAACCATGTTCGGGATGCCGAAGGGCTATATAGCGCAGTAGCTGGCTCGGGTGCATTTCTTTTTCGTAGTGGCGTGGTGCGCGTGCATAAGCATGTGTTGCATGTCGAGCAGCGATCTGGCATGGGCGATCTGGTCAGATTGGCGCCGACAAGTCACCACGCATGAGTGCCGCAGCCACCGGAGGAAGACGCAGCTATGGCCGAACCGGGAGGAGGGCAGGTGAAAGCGATGCGCCAGAGCCTTACCGAAACGGGGCTAGCGCACCTTTAAATGCCACACTTTCGCAATCCGCATCTTATGATCGCAGCACACCAGACTTCTGCCCGATCGCGAGCGAGGGGCACCACGAGGGACGACATGGCTCACGCGCAAGCCGGGTCCGTCATGGTGCAGGAGGCCGCTCCAGCGCCCACTTCCCCAGCGGACGCGGCGGGCGGCCCCGCTGGAAGCGCGTACGCGAAGCCAGCACCAAATGGCACGTCTGCCCAGGATAAAGACGACGACGACGATAGTGATGTCGATGCGTGGGAGAATGATATCCTGGACCAGGCGGAGGAGTATGACTTCTCGTTCGACCGTGAGTCGCTGTCTCGTAGCCTGCGTGGCCTTTGATTGACCTGTGAGCAGCAAAGCACCACTGCACCCCAGAAGAGATACGCCAGATCCGCCACCGGTTGCATCGCGTCGGTGCGGACAGGTTCATCCTAGAGCACATTACCGCCGAGCGTTACACGGCACGCAAGATGCTTTCGGCATTCAACGCCCCACTACCGCCACATTTCATGGAAGGCGAGCCCGACGAGGCGTTTTACAGGCTGTTGGGCATAGCAATCAGTCGAGAGCTGAACAAGCGAACGAGGTTGAGTCAGTACAAGACAATTGACGATGCGGCCAAATTGTTACGGGAGCGCAAGAATATCATAGTCATTACAGGAGCAGGCATCTCGACGAGCCTCGGCATCCCCGACTTTCGCTCCAAGAATACTGGCTTCTACTCCGAGTTATGTGAGATGGGCTACGACGAGCCAGAAGAGGTCTTTAATATTGACAACTTCGACGCGGATCCGACCGTCTTCTACAAGCTCGCGGGCAGGATTGTACCAGATCTGAAGAAGTGGTCGCCCACACACGAGTTCATCCGACTATTGCAAGACAAGGATAAGCTGCTCACGAACTACTCGCAGAACATCGACAATCTCGAGGCTCAAGCCGGTATTCGCCCCGAGAAGCTCATCCAGTGCCATGGATCGTGGGCGACAGCCACTTGTAGAAAGTGTGGATACAGAGTCCCTGGCGAAAACATATTCGACTCCGTACGCGCCCGGCAGCCCGCTCAATGCGAACATTGCATGCAAAACATTGCCGCCCGAAAGCCTGGCATGAAGCGAAAGCGAAGCTCGAACGGCTACAAGAAACGGCGTGCGCCAGGCGATTCTGACTCTGACTCCGACGGCGCGTACGACATTCCAGATCCGGGCATCATGAAGCCGGACATTACCTTCTTTGGCGAACCGCTCCCCAACAAGTTCTACTCGCGTCTGAAAGGGCAAGATAGGGACAAAGTCGACCTAGTAATTGTGATTGGTACCAGCATGAAGGTTCTTCCGGTGTCCGAGATTCCCAACTTTGTGCCGCGTGATGTTCCTCAGATATACATTTCACGAGACGTACGTACTGTTTTCCCACCAATAACATGTTTTGGCTAACTTTCAATCAGCCTATTTACCACATCAGCTTCGATATTAACCTCCTCGGCGATTGCGACGTCGTGGTCGCGGAGCTTGCTCGCCGGGCGGGTTGGGATCTCAAACACGTTATGATACCCGAAGACCAGCGGGTACAAGTTTCTCCGGTCGATGAGACCGATCATACATACACAGTCAAACAATGTGCATAGTTTTAGCCTGGAGTGAGTATCCCGTTTGATGAGATCAACAAAGATACCATGGCGTTCTGAGGGCATTTTGAAGGTGTATTTCAATGTCTGTACCGGCCGGCTTCATGTTGGATATTTGGTTAGGGATTGTGGTTGGCGTTGGTTTGGTTTGATTTGGCATACCAGAGAAGGCGTTTATTTGGAGCGCAAGGTCAGATTTTGATGCAGTCGATGTGCATGACGGTAATGGAGTGATGGATTATTGCATAGATCAAGGGTTCGATACGCTGGAGTGCTGCGGTTTGATACCATTTCCATGTTTACTCATGGACCAGTATCTCCTGGCGCGAAAGTATTTCCAATTACGTATAGACACTATGACTGAGATCGCGACTGCGAGGTACCTGTGATAGCATGAATGCACTGCTTACAGTGTGAGGCGCGTACAAATGTAATTCTTACACATCCGCGAATATCCATACCAGGAAAGCGGCGGCACTTCCCCACTACCAAGCTAGCGATTTAGGGCTGAAAGCTTATCCATAGAAGGCTCCACTACAAGTTTCCGCCGCCCCGCTCCACAACGCGTGCACCAGCACGCGTGCCTGTGTGCTCCCACCACCACCACGACGCCAACACGCCATGCTCGACATCCACCGCGACGACGGCCCCGATACCAAAGTCTACTTCTCGCACAGTGTGCTACCCGCCTACATAGATCCGCAGAATGTATCGACCAAGAAAAAGCCCTTCTCAACATTCAATGCGCAACCTTTTTCGCACACGGTACGCGCCAGGACTACATATCAGCGATAGGGCTATGAGAGGAGAGGCTGATGAGTTTTTAGGTGGACTTGATACTACCAGAGGAAATATATGAGCTTGTGCGGGGACGGTTGGAGAGCCAGGATGAGAGCGTGTATGCGCGGGTTTTCATGAAACTGGGGGAGGTGCTGCAGGGCGACTTCTTCGCCGAGTATATTAAGAAAGGTAGGTATGTGAGGGCTATGTGGAGTGAAAATAATGCTAACAGATGTTCAGGAAACATCATGATGCTCTCGGAAGGCCGCCCACTCGTCGACAACGTTTTCTCACTGTACGACGGCGTTTTACGGCTCGAGCTCGACCGGCCGACGTACGAGAAGTGCGGACTACAAGGGAAACCGATCGAGGATGGAGGAAAGAAGCACCAGAAGAACAGATTTGGTACGCTTCTTCGCACACGGTCTCTGGGAACACACATGCTCACGAGATTCAGTCGTCGAATTCGACCTCCGCGTTCCGAGCATGCCGCACGGCAAAAAGGCGTTCTCGCGCCTCGAATGGGCAGCTAAGAACGTCCTCGATAAAAGCATTACTTGGCTGTTCTACAATCTCAATCCCTCGTCGCGCGAGTCGCTGCGAGCGGGTACGGAACCGATTTCTACACACCACCCTTCTATCCACGGCATCGCCCCCAGCGTAACGAGATTTCCGAATATGAGAGTTCCTAAACTCACCGTCGGTGATGTTACGGCGCTTTACGACGCGGAAGACGCACTCGCCCTTCACGAATACCTTGCTATGCTAGCGCTAGCTTCGCCGCGTGTGGAGGCGTCCGACTCGGTAGATAGCTTCCTGTCAAGATATGAGGTTCCTACATTTGATGGAGTGGCTAAGTTGGGGGCGAGGGATATGGTTAGAGTTAGGTGGAGGGGCTTCATTCCGCCAGTGTTTGTGAAGGAGTTGTTTCTGCTTGTGCGGAAGGCAGGGCTGAGGGTGGAAAAGGGTAGGGAGGATGGTAGCGGGACACAGGGCGGTGAGGAGGAAAGGTGGCTGGCGTTTTCGGCGGCGGGTTTTGGAGGGGCTAAAGGCTGGACAGTCATGCAGTGGGCGGGGAGAGAGACGTTGGTTTGGGAATGTGAGGGATGAGGGGAGAAGAATAATCGAGAGAACACCATGGGTAACTCACGTTTCGCCAATCATATTTATGTTGCAGGTGAACAACCGCCTATATGACATGTAAGGACTTACTCCAACTTGAATGGTTCGTTTGAATGCATATGTGATGTCAAAATAGCGAGTCACTTGGCGAACGATGAGCATGCATCTCAATCCCTTTCTCAAGCTTCGCACGATGTCGCATTCTCCAGTCTCTCCCTATCTCCAATTTAGATCTGGCTTCGAATAATAACGCGCGTCAACCACTATCGCGTTCCCTACTCAAATTATAACAGGTTCTCTATGTCGACCTACTTAGAGCTAATGTCTTTATCGGAAAATAATTCTTTTGAGCATTCATTATATAATCAAAATAATTATATGATTATTTTCACTTCGTCCCCGTTATATATGGTTGATTATTGTGTGACTAGTTCATGTTTGCTTCCTTTGCCAGTTGATGGTTTTGAGGAAACCTGCGTATTACTAAAGCCCATAACCTCGATCTATCCCCAGCAAGCAGTCATCTCTTCCCGAGTCATTTCTAGGCCGATGGCTAGCATCCCACCAAAGTCTCTCCTATCACCAAATCGATCAGCATTCTCCTTGATCGATCCTAGGACATCGAATTTCCATCGCCAGCTTGACCGCCATGGCTTCTTGACTAGTGGCTTCCACACTCATGTAGCAGTCTCATATGTATGGAGCGAATGGCGAGAGCATGCCGACGACAAACTTCCAGACTGGACGGCGCTCAGGACACGACTAAATAGCCTTCTTGGTGATGCCGCTTCTGAGAAGGTCAGACGTGTGACGGGGCGAGCGTCTCGCTGTTGGATAGATTGCATGTGCATCGACCAGGAGTCCAGCGAGGACAAGGTGTACTGGATCCCGCGTATGGACGAGATATACTACGAAGCTCGTTGTACCGTTCTTCTCCTGCGATCTCCCGGGCTTGATCTAGGTCCACTGTTGAAGATCCAGATGAGGATGCAATGCCCGTTCAAAGGTCCGCCGAGGCTCAGCGACGTGGCGCAAATGGTCCCGCACGAATGCATCCTCTCTCAGTCATGCACCACGCTTCCAGCCGACATCGATGCGGAAGACGAGAAAAATGCTCTTGAGGCTCTGCGAGTACTATGTCATTTAACGTGGCGAAGGCGCGCCTGGATCTTGCAAGAGATCTTGTTGAGCACGAACTACATCATCTCGTGGGATGACGCAGGCGATTGCATTGCACTTGCAGATGCGGGTGTTGTCGCCGCGGTTCTCTTCCGCCGTCATCCACAGGAGCGATGGCTGGATGATTTCGCCTCGTGGTGCCGCAATCTGTGGTTCCTACGCCAGAACTATGAAGGTGGCCGTGCGAATGAGCTCTGCGACGCGAACGTCCTGCAGATGGCCTCGGGCCTCATCGCTACGGTTCCCTCAGATAAGTACTATGCGCTATGCGGGATCCTCCAGCTCAAGAATGTGAGGCCGGATGCCAGCCACAGCGCTGATGAGGCGTTGGATGTGATTGTGCAAACCTTGACAAGGCAAGGTAGGATGAGCTGGCTCTATGCCGTCCCACCCGCCGTCCGCAGTAGTAGTCTGAAGCTTCGGGATGGCGAGATGGCACCATTCGTGACGACTCGTTCTGAAAACAGATTGAGGATATTAATGGGTTACAATGCGGTCATCGATGTCGCGACTATCGCTATCGAAGCCGTCTTGATGGGCCGCGTTACTGAAGCGATCCCGCTTGGTGATGTATTCAAGGCAGCATTCTCACACCTGCGACGCACGCGTGATTTGAGTTTCCCGGAACCTATTGCATATTGCAGTCGCGTGCCTGATATGATTCGAAGGCTCTCACTTGAGATCATTGACCCCTTGCTAGAGGAGCCAATGTTCAGTCATATTTCCCGAGTCCTGGGTCTGCTGGAGACGGTCAAGTCTAGGGCACGAAGGGGATGGCTATGCGTCATGTTTCTCAGCTTCATCGACGAGGCCCTGCTGCAGGAGATGTGCGAGGGTAGAACCGCTGAAGAGATGGACATCGTCAGGTCAGCTGCGTTGTCACTTCAAAGCCATCTGCAGACGGTCCAGGACCAGTTCTCCGTCCTCTTATGGAAGAGCGATGCTAGCGAAGATGGCCCTGTCAACGTCTGTGTCGGAGGCTCGAGGTGTCCTGCAGACGCAGCTATCTTTGCACTCAAAGACGATGATGGGCTTATGTTAACGGCGCATGCCGCAGATCAGAAATCAGGGCGGAACTCAGAATTCTACGGCTCCGTCTTTTCCTTCGGTGTGAGAGATACGGTTGGACCCCGCGCATCAACGTTACTTACGACCCCATTTTGGAAGAAATGGAGGAAACAGCAAGGGATCCATAGACTCATTTTCAGGTACGAATAATACATATCCAGGGGTTTCGTTGGTGAAAAGGTTTTCATTGGCAGTTCTGTATGTCCTCAACAGCTTCAAGCAAATATGGAATTTACACGTGAAGAGGGTGTGATTAAGACGTGGAGGGCAGTGCTGCCATGTCGCGATGTTTATCTTGAAAGTTTCGACACTACATCGTCCGAGCTACGGTTCACACTCAACTGGCTGGTTCTTGGCGATATGTGGCTGCTACGTTTTCTATCTTACTGCAGTGCCATCTTATTCATAACCAGGGTTGTTGGACAGGTTGCTGCAATAGGAAGCTTGGAGGTCAAGCGTCACTGCTATTCAGGTCCTCTCTCCGTGATTAAGTCTTGATGAAGCAGAGTCCTTAAGGTGGTGATCCTCAGTCCACATGTGACCTCCACGACCAGCATACGAAACCTCCAAATGATCCCTTTTGAGGCCGCCTTTCCTGTAGGCTCGGGATTGATACCTGTGGTTTATGTAAGCGACCATTTGTGCACAGGCGGCATAGTCTTGTGATCATAGTTGATACCGGAGAATGAAGCTTTGTCGTCACGCTGGAATATTCTCCAAGTACAGACGGCTGGAGTGCTCCCCATAAACATAGCGTGGGTTCTACCAAGTATGAGGCGGCGACAAGGGTTAGTGGGGAGAGTTAGATAATTCCATTATTGCGCCACTATCTTAGATTTGGACGATAGGCGTCGGTAACCTGTTTCTATCGATCGGGATCTCTTAGACTAGTGTTGAGGGATTTCCAAACGACAGTCAGGGTCCAAGTCGAGTGCATTGATAGCCATGCCGCGGTAGAATCAAAGGGCTTTGAACCGCTGCATGGTGAATGCAGGTGTGATACTAGCCAGGCATCCGGAACGTAGAGAGCCCTCCTAGGAGCCCCCGCGGAAGAATTAATAGTATTAGCACGATCCGAACGCGACAAATTCTGAGCCGCCAACATGCTAGCAAGAGGTGGCCTCGCCATGGGTGTTGAAACTAGCTACCTTTGATGATGAGGAAGAAAGCAGATCCACGGGAACAATTTCCTCATCTCTAAAAGAGGAGACGGAGACGACTGCCTTTGAGACGAAAGCGGCTAGCGCACTTTTCTCCGCAACTCCGTTCCCAGGTCCCGGCATCACGCTACGACAGCCATCCACACGCGTGGTGATCCGACTTACGATTTCCAAGGGAAAATGAAGAAAGTTTACCAGGAAGTGGTTTTTAGTTCCCCGCACCCCCAGCATTTTCTGGGGCGGCCTGTTTGTGGGGAACAATTCCCCTCCTAGAACCAGGCCGGGGATGCCACGATATTGGCACGTACTTAAGCTTTGCAAATTCCTACTTTTTGCTATCTCGCCAGACACTTCGAAAAGCTTTTCTCGACCCATTCACGTTGCTTTTTCGTTTCATTGCTCAACCCCGATCGTCAACATGGATACGGAGAAAAGCGCGCATATCAAAGACCATGGCACAGTTCACGCATCTCCCAAAATGGTCGAAGATGTAGCACGAGCAGCATCCATCGATGCTACAGCCGATATAGATGCCTTCAAGACCGCACACATCCTTGACTCTATCGAGGATACGACTCCCGGTTCGTTCGTATGGATGTGTGCAGGTGCTGCAGCTATCGGTGGTATGCTATTTGGCTACGACACTGGAGTCATCAGTGGTGTTCTTGTCGTCATCGGATCTGACCTCGACAACAAGCCACTGTCTGATACTGACAAAGAACTCATAACTACTCTCTGTGCTGCTGGCGCCTTCGTCGGCGCAGCAGTTGCCGGGGTCTGTGCAGAGAAGCTCGGCCGCAAGCCAGCCATATGGTTCGCCTCCATCTTGTTCACAATTGGGGCAGTCATTCAGGCGGCTGCCTATACGATTGCTCAGATGTCGGTTGGGCGTTTCTTGATCGGCCTTGGGGTTGGCTCAGCTTCCATGGTATGTTGACCACTCTTACAGCTTGTTCACGGGCAACTGATTGTCCACAGATTGTTCCATTGTATATCGCTGAGATATCTCCTGCCCGATTCCGCGGCCGTATGATCTCGGTCGACATGATCTTCCTCGGCACCGGTTCCGTCCTCGCGTACGCTTTCGACGCTGCTTTCCAACGTGTGCCTCACGGGTGGCGATATATGGTCGGTCTCGGCGCCATACCATCGATCTTGCTCGGGGTGTTCCTATTCTGGTGCCCCGAGTCACCTCGACAATTGATGTACCATAACAAGCAGGAGCAGTGCACGCGCGTCATCCGCCAGATCTATCCCAATGCTAGTGAAGAGCAGGTCGCCGGCAAGCTCTTGTCCATAGAGCATGGCGTATCTCAGGCGAAAGCTCTTGAGCAAGAAATGACCATCGGGAAATCTCTCAACAGATTGTTTTTTGTTCCGGCAAATCTCCGCGCTTTAATTGTGGCGTGTGGTACCATGTTTTTCCAGCAGTTCTGCGGATTCAACACACTCATGTGAGTGCGGAGCATGACAGCTCACTGAACGCATACCGAACAGTACTAACGGCTCTTACACAGGTACTACTCGTCTACTCTGTTTGACATAGTCGGGTTCTCAAATCCAATAGCAGTCGGGACTACTGTAGCCTGCGTCAATTGGATCTTCACTGTGCTCTCCATCTTTCTGATCGATCGCGTCGGCCGTCGCAGACTCCTCTTGTGGACTATGTGGGGCATGCCTGTCTGTCTACTGCTAGCGGCCATAGCCTTCAAATGGATTCCTCTCGACCATAAGACCCTAGAACTGACCGACGACAAAATCGGCTGGCCTGCATACGTCGTCCTGACCGGTATGATCCTATTCGTATCCTTCTATGCCGCTGGGCTGGGGTGTGTCCCGTGGCAGGCGAATGAATTCCTGCCAATGGAGGTACGTGCCATGGGTACTATGCTAATGAACATGTTCAACTGGGGTCCTAATATCGTCGTCTCTTCTACGTTCTTGTCAATGATGAAGGGTATCACGCCTTCTGGGACATTTGGCTTCTATGCTGCGTTGTGCCTGCTTGGCTGGGTGTTCGTGTTCTTCTGTTTCCCTGAAGCGAGTTACATGAACTTGGAAGAGATCAGGGCTGTATTTGAACATGGTTTTGGCGTTAAATACGCCGAAGATTGGCGCAAGCAGCGCAAGGCTGCCCAAACCTTGCAGCGCGAGTCCAATGTTTAAGATAATGCACGGCATGGTGCACGGCATGGTGCACGGCATGGTGCACGGAGTAGGATCGAATACAGCTTTCGATGGGGCAATACAAGTTCTATATCGTAGTGATCGTGTATTACCTATCATTAAACATATTATTTGCATTAAATGTCCTGTGTTGCCTAGGCCAAATTTTGGTCTAGTTTTGTGACCTTAGTTTGATTTAGAACCGATGCTTGACCCCGCAGTTTGGCGTCGGACCGGCGCTTGCTCTAAAGGTTCCAAAAACTCTCCACTTAGCCCTCTCAACCCATTAGCTTCTGTTATGTCCGACATATCGTCGTCTAATGGGCAGCGATAGCACAAGGCGATGCCGCCCTCGGCGAACTCGCGTATTGGTAGGATGGTAAGCATTCTCTTTCTACGGGTAGAAGATGGAGAACTAACATTAATTACTAGCTTAGCTTGTCGCGGTGAGTACTATCGATTAGCAGCCCTTGTAGGCATATCGGCATGCAGAGCAACTGTTGACAGAGATTCATTCTCAAGACCGCCATTTAAGATGTAAGAGTATCGGCTGCTACTATAAGAATGATGTGCACTGATCCTATCCAGGTGATATATCACCTTCACCATGTGGGCAATGCCTCATCAGTGGTGTTGAGTGCATACGGCCATCATCCACGCGTTTCCTTACTCACGCAAATTGTGCATTTTCTAAGGAACAGAAATGGGTGGATACTGCGGGAGAGCGTAAGAAGAACGTTTGGTATATTCATCTGTTCGAGCTTTGACAGATTACAGTTATATACTACGATGAAACGCCAGATTTAATACAGTTCTACATTGAGGCTGAGCTTGAGCGCAGTGCCGCGCCCGGATCACTCATTTTCGAGCAGCCCTCACTTGAGCAGAATTTACACTCACATGAAGGGTCCGTTGAGGATATCAGGAATAGTCAAAAAGATATTCCTGATAAGTCAGGACTTAGCCCTTCGAAGCAAATCCCTTCACATATTACCATTCAGAGCTCACGAAATGGCTCAGCTTTTCCAATACCAACGGTGTCAGTCTATCTTCGCAAACTCATGACCGCAATTTCTCGGCAAGAATACTTTACACCTACTTCACTCCCACCAGGCAATGAGTCCATGTCGCAGGGATCTCCACCAAACCTGCTATTGGAAGTAACCCCCCAAACTCTTTCATGCAGTGAACGCGAGATAGAACATTTAAGAAACTTCAGTGAAAACATGGCAGTCTGGGTATGTAAAAACGCCTCGATGCTCATCAATTGCTGAGAAACGATCGTGCATAGCTTGATATAACCGACACAGAACGGCATTTCGAGATCGAGGTCCCAAGACGTGCATTGACAAATTCAATGCTTCGCTACGCAATATGCACATTCTCATCACGCTACATGAACCGACATACCAACGACGATGACATAGAAGCACTAGAGTATGCCAACAAGTGTCTAGAACTACTCATTCCGATCCTATCCGGCCCGCCGAACGAATATACCGAAGAACTACTAGCAGCCGTAGCAATACTGCGCCTCAATGAAGAAATGGACGGTACAGACCCATCGCGCATTACTGTGGAAGTCTACTAAGAACACTGCAGTCTACGACAATCGCTTTCACCTCACGGGCACAACCCGCATCCTAAACACCTCTTCCTTCCTCCACTCCTCCAGCGGCCTCGGCGAAGCAGCAGCGTGGCTATGCCTTCGGCAAGAAATGTACATCTCGCTCGTCTCGCAGCAGCCTCTGCAGACACACCTGGAGCACTTCGAGCACATGCGCAGTCTGCATCGGTCAGATGACCTTGCGTGGGCGAACCAGATGATCCTCCTTTCGGCTAAGATCCTCAAACACGCGTTCCTGGAGCGCGATTCGGATGTGATTGCTAGACTGCAGCAGCTGAGCGGGGAGGTGGACAGGTGGAGGGATACGAAGCCAGCATCGTTTGATCCGCTCCGCTTCGTGCCACCTTCGTTCGAGAGAAGGGAAAGGTTCCCTGTTGTGTGGATGGTGTCGCCTTTTCATGGTGAGCTTTTCTCCCCACACGTCTCCATTCGTTTATTCATCCATTGGTCTGACGTTTTGATGCGTGGCAAAGTTCTCGGTCTACAATACTATCACCTCGCGAGTCTCATTCTCGCCGTGTCCACAGCGAACATCCACATCTCGGGATATCAGGACCTGAGAGATGCGAAGAGGACGGAGAAGAGCGTGCGAACGCATTTGTTGATTATGGTGGGGCTTGCGTGTTCGAACAGGAGGGCTGAGAATGCGCTCTTCTTGGCGAGGCATGCGTTGACTGTTTGTGAGTCCTCTATTCCGCTGGTAGAAGGCTGAGTGAGGTCGCTGATACCGTGTTCAAGGGGGCAGTGTTTTCCGGGACAGACTGGATCAGGAGGCCGTCGAGGAGTTTCTGCGCGATGTGGAGGCGAGGACGGGGTGGCGCATGGTGCATGCGATTGACGCTTTGCGGGAGCAGTGGCATGAGGACCGCTTGAGATCTACATGGGGCAACGCAGCAGTTTGAAATAGCAGTATATTTTCAAGCAGGGGATTTGGATCATCGGCGTGACTGTGGGGAGACGCTATGATCGAAGCTGGCTAGCACATACTGATGGTACCTGTGCAGTACTTTATCAAACTCGTCGTCCCTGGCGCTGCTTCCGGCCAATGATAGTTTGATAACTCAAAGAAAATTTGATGCAATATGCTAATTTACGAGGAAGGGATAAAGTACGGAATTGGGATGAATGGGGCACGGGTGCACGTGCGGGGCTCGGTAGGCCAACACCCGAGCCTGTTCTGTTGGGACTACGCGGGGATCAACTTCAACCTCACTCCACCTGTCTTCCATCTCTTGGGAAGGACTCTGAGCGCATTTCTCTCTACTTTTAACCCCTAGATCCAACTCACAAAACGCATAGTCGATTGTACGCGGAGTCGTGCGCACCACCGCTCGCACTCCAGCCGCCCTCCCTTCCCTGGTCACGAGACCACTGCGACAACGACTATGCCGTGTCCACGCCGCAGGAATGATGCACATGTCGTACCAAACGGTTACATGGTTAAGATACTAGCGATAAATACTGGCATCGTCGTGAGATCGGCTCAACGTGGGTGCTTTTGATTGCTGATGTTGTGATAGATGTCTACCCTCATTTTCGCCTTGGTACTTCCGCATTCGATTCCATCCAAAGTTCATACATGCTCCCGAATTGCCGCCTTCCCATCTATGTAACATAAATCTGTGCTGGTGTGCCATGCTAGTAACGTATACCGGAGCCAACACATGCTGTAGCACTGGAAATTACTACCATTCGCGCCTAACGGTGGTCACGAATTAGCCAACCCTACAATGATCTATCGCGAATTGACCCCTCTGCGACCATATCGCTTCAGTCTCACGAGCCAAGGAGATGTTCAATACCTATCGTGATGCGTTGGCACGCTCACACCGCTTCCTTCATGGTCGCCCAGTGGCACTCACTGTGACTATCTTCACCATCTAACCCCCGAACTATGGCGTGCCCAAGCAACGGCCAATCTCTCACGTTGTTCCCTCTGAGGCCACCGATGGTTCCTTCTCCATGCAGAGGAGATTAGGTCGGACGCGTCGCGCTAGAGAACGACTATCCACACGCGCCAAGCTATCACTTCATGTAAAGGGACCAGCTCTCTCCTCTGACCTCGCCGACCTCTGTCATTCTCCCACGCTCCCAAGCTTTTCCACCACCCTTCTACTTTTCTTGTGTGTCCTCGTGAGTCTCCCCGGCTCAATCAGCGTACGCATTGTGTCAAAGGCGCCGCCAGCCGAGATAACGTCATCGGCAAAAGGCACACTAGAGCGAACCAGCCCTAGGCGGAGGAGCAACCCAGATAAGCGAACAACGTTACTGGTCAAGCGTCTCAACAGTCAACGCTGTCGAGCCAATTTTTTACATCGAGATTCCTTGCTTTTGCGGGGGCGACGTGTGGGATATATACGCCAAAAATGCCCTTGCGGCACCTGCCTACTTCCCCCCAACACCCCCGCCAAAACATGCCCATCATCGACACCACAAAAGACCTGTCGGCGCTCTTCACCAAACAAGCACGCGCTACCCCAGATGCCGTCGCCCTAGAAGACGAGAAAAACAGCTACACATACGCCGAGCTTCACGACAAAGTTGCTGCGCTAGCCGACCGACTCCGAGCCCATGGCGTCGGTCGTGACAGTCTCGTCGGCGTGCTTCTACCCCGGTCTGCTGACTATGTGATTGCCTGTCTCGCCGCTCTGCGTGCTGGCGGTGCCTTTCTGGTCCTCGAGCTTGCTTATCCTCCTGATTTGTTGGCCGACGTCATTGACGATGCTCGTCCAGCTGTTGTCGTAACAGTCCGTGCCGAAGTCGGCAAGATAAAGCAAGGAGTGCCCCTCATCAGTCTTGATGAGGAACACTCCAACACCAATGGCCACGCACAGGACAGCGAGCTTCCTCCGCTACCCGCAGAAACGGATCTCGAGAGGCTAAGCTTTGTTGCGTACTCTAGCGGCACGACCGGCAAACCCAAAGGCATTGCGAATCCCCATAGAGCAG
Source organism: Kalmusia sp. IMI 367209 (assembly GCA_027946365.1). Lineage (NCBI taxonomy): Eukaryota > Fungi > Ascomycota > Dothideomycetes > Pleosporales > Didymosphaeriaceae > Kalmusia > Kalmusia sp. IMI 367209. Next base: position 698,741 of record JAPEUQ010000006.1, on the reverse strand, counting down.
CTGTTCTTTCATATGACCTGCGCTTCGGTCTCTCTGACCTTCAACCTGGAGACCGCGTTGCGTGCAATGTTTTCTTCGTGTGGGAGATCATTCGGCCACTTCTGCGAGGTGCGACTGTTGTTGCCGTCCCTGATGAGGCGAGCTATGATCCTCGCATGCTTGTCGACTTGCTCGCTACTAAGAAGATCACGGAGACCCTCTTTACTCCGACTTTGTTTGCAGCTATCCTCTCCCGCCATCAGAATTTGGGCAACCGACTACCTCATCTCAAGACCATATGGCTGAATGGAGAAGTAGTGACCACGGACCTTGCTCGTCGCGGTCTCAAGATACTCCCAAATGCTCGTCTACTCAATGTCTACAGCGCATGTGAGACTCATGAAGTTGCCTGTGGTGACATCCGGGATATGCTCGAGAAAATTGACGAAAAGGCCCTCTACTGCCCTGTAGGACCTCCATTGATCGATAAGAAGTACATCTACATTCTGAACGAGAGCGGTCAGAGGGTAGAAGACGGTACCAATGGCGAACTATTTGTTGGTGGTCATCTCCTTGCTCGAGGCTATCTCAACCTCCCCGAGACAACTGAAAAAGCGTTCACCCCCAATCCGTTCAGTTCCAAGACAGGTGCTCGAATGTATAGAACTGGCGATAAGGCTCGTCTTCTCCCTTCGGGACTTCTCGAAATCACAGGGCGCATAGGAGCCATGATCAAGCTTCGTGGTTATTCTGTGGTCCCGGGAAAAGTGGAGAATGCCATTGTGCAATACCTGTCTGCCAGTCGTTGTGCAGTCGTCGCATACGGAGAGGGAATAGACAAGCAATTGGTTGCATATTTCGTTCGGGACAAAGAGTCTTCATCCGAACGACCTGATGTCGAGGTTGACGATTCGGGCCGTAGTATGGGATCGCGGCAAGTGCTCAAACCGTATCTCGCGCATTACATGATACCTCATCTTTGGGTTCAGATGGATGAGTTACCAACCCACGAGGTATCCGGGAAGGTCGATCTTAAAAGTCTCCCTCCGCCGAACACGAGAACAAAGTCCCCGAATGGAAAGCGAGCTACGTACGAGGAAGACCCGATCGACATTGGGCAGATCACTTCAGTTTGGGCCTCCATTCTCGGAATTCAAGCGAGCTCCATCACACCAGAGTACAATTTCTTCGACTTAGGAGGGCACTCTTTGTTGCTTGCTGACCTTGCTGCTCGACTCTCAAATAGGTTTGGGTTGAAGATCCCAGTTGCTCGACTCGCCGATCCTGCCACTCTTAATGGCCATCTTGACACTGTTCGATCTGTTCGTGATGGCCATACTGCCGCTGTGCAAGCCGATCTACCTGGCGTTCTGCGCGCTGATTCCGTGCTTGACAAGGACATTCAGCCTAACAATGCCAAGATATGCGCACTTAAGGATGCCAAAACCATTCTTCTTACCGGCGTGACTGGCTTTTTGGGTGCATTCTTGCTTCGAGATTTGCTTGACAGCACCTCTGCTCAAATAATCTGTCTTGTGCGCTTTAGTGATGCGTCGCAGGATGACTTACCCGCTGGTGTTGCGAGAATCAGGCGGAATCTCCTCGACTTCGGCTTGTGGAGCGATCAAATCATGGAGCGCGTAGAGATTTTACCTGGCAATCTGTCTCGGAGACGCTTTGGCCTTTCTCCGGACACCTTTGCAGAGGTTGCCGATCGTGTGGATGTCATTGTTCACGCGGCGGCTACTGTCAATCTGGTCTACCCCTACGCTGCGTTGCGTCTGCCTAATGTCATTGGTACGAAAGAGATACTTCGTCTTGCTTCCAAGGGTGGCGCTACGGTACAGTACGTTTCCACGAACGGCGTGTTACCACCTGCATCAGGACAAGAAGGCTGGCCTGAGGACACAATGCTCGACGTTGATGAGGTCCCAGAGAGACTCGCAGACGGCTACGGCCAAACGAAATGGGTTGCCGAACAATTGGTCCTTGAAGCGGGCCGACGTGGGCTTCCAGTGAAGGTTCACCGGTGTGGTACCATCAGCGGCCACAGCGCGACCGGCGCATCGAATGCTTGGGATCTTCTAACTGCATTGCTTGTCGAATCAATTCGCATCGGTCACTTCCCGAATGTCAATGGTTGGCGTGCTGAGATGACTCCTGTCGATTTTGTCAGCAAAGCGATCGTCCACCTAGGCAACGAGACAGAGGCAGAGCAAGTCATTTTTCATCTTGGCGACCCCACCCCTGTTGATACCAGCGCAGTATTCGAAAATTTGACCCACCTCGGCTACCCAACTGAACCATTGGACTTTCAGAAGTGGGTTGAGCTGTGGGAAGACAAGCGAGGCTCTGCTAAGGGCGGAGACGGTGCATTTACGATCGATATACTCCGCAGCGGTATGCCTAGTGTTGAGTTCCTTCGAGACATTGTTGTTCTAGATAACGCAAAAACTAGGCCGTACCGCGCTGCCGTAGAGCGACCGAAGGTGGACGAGGTTCTGCTCGAAACCTACACTCGCCATTGGTACGCACGAGGATGGCTCGCCCAGCCACCCAGTACTTCGAATGCCACAGGTGGCACTGGTCAGCTCCCCAAGAGAGGTCCGCTTTACGGAAAAGTTGCCGTTGTCATGGGTGCCTCGTCTGGTATCGGCGCTGCTACAGCCACAGCTCTGGCCAGGGAAGGCTGTCACGTCGCACTTGCTGCCCGACGTCTCGATGCTCTTGAGGATTTGAAAAAGCGTATTGTAGTGCGCGAGGGCAAGGTCTTTTGCCAAAAGACTGACGTTACCGACAAGGCACAGGTGGAGGCGCTTGTTAGCGCAACGGAGAAGAAACTTGGACCGGTCGACATCTTCATCTCTGTGTCTGGTGTCATGTACTTTACGATGATGAAGAATGTGCAGACCGAGGAATGGGACCGTACTGTGGACGTCAACTGCAAAGGCCTCCTCAACTGCCTCTCGTCAACCGTGCCGTCTATGTTGTCGCGCGGCAAGGGTCACATCGTTGCGATTTCATCTGACGCAGGGCGCAAGGTTTTCCCTGGTCTCGGAGTGTATTCCGCGAGCAAGTTCTTCGTTGAGGCTACACTTCAAAGTCTGCGCCTTGAAACTGCCGGCACTGGCTTGCGCGTCACTAGCGTACAGCCTGGTAACGTTGCTACAGATTTACTAGGCATGTCAACGGACGCCGAGGCATTGAAGAAGTTCGGTGAGCCGTCTGGTGCCAAGGTTCTGGATCCTGAGGATGTGGCCAACTCCATTGTCTATGCCCTCAAGCAGCCAGATCACGTTGCCATGAATGAGATCCTCATCGAGCCTCGTGATGAGCCGATCTAGGCGCTTTTACATCACCTGCAGTTCTTTCAGGTTTCAATGTAGGATGACCAGCGTATATGAGTGAATATGCGTTGAAATGTCCTCGGACAAAGTGATAGATTCACAGCGGTACACACCAACACATGGCCTGTTTATTCAAATCTGTACAGTAATAAACTGATCTCGATTCTTTTCACCCTTACTCGTTGCTAATCTCATATCGTGTCCGCTTCAATGCTTTCTCACAACGCAAACCTGAAATCGGGATGTTCCCACCCCAACTTCTCGAAGCTCTGCTCACTGACCGGCTGCTCCACCTTCCCTGCATCCCTCTTCCTGTTGATCCACGAACAACCGACAAAGTATATCGTCGCTGCTGCAGCCCCCATACACGCGAGACCCAATCCTGTGCTAAAGCCTGTGTGAAATCGTGGTGTCTCTTTGAACAGAAACACGTTGCTGCTTACGAAGGCCCCCGCTGTTCCAAAGTTGATGATGGCGGCAATAGCGATGGCGCGCTTGTAGCCGCTGCCAGCGTTGACACTCACCCAGATTATGCTGATGGGCATGGCGAGGTAGGCGCCACATGCGATGAAGAACATGCCTGCGTAGCGAACGGCTGCCGAGGGGGGGTAGTTGATTTCGATGCCAAGGCCGGTCGCGAGGACTATTCGCAATTAACGTTAGCACTATTGACAGAAGTAAAAGTACAACACTTTTCTTTCGCCGAGACTTTGGTCTGGTCGTTGTGTTGGCTGGACATGGGTTGTTACGTACTTGCACATCCCAACAGATAGAATCCGAAGCGGTGATTCAAGCGCTCGGAGAGCAGGCAGAAGATCACCGACACAACGGCACCAGTCAAATAGACCGGGATGGTGTGCACCTGTGCGGACGTCGCAGTGTACCCTAAGCCCTTGAGAATTGTAGGCTGGAAGTTCGCCAGCGAATTCGCGTTCTCCGTCACACCGAGATTCATAGCAACACTATCATCGAAATCAGCATCTTCCCCCTCACGCCGAAACATGCAGTCCAACGTACCCAGCCCAGATCTTCCAGTCGCCCAGCTCCTTGAGCACGTCCGAAAAGGTGATGCTGTCGTGTGCATTGTGCCCGCCCTCCTTGACGCGCGCGAGCATGAGCTCCTTCTCCTCGCCGTGCAGGAACGTGCAGTGCTCGGGGAACGGCGGCACGAAGAACCAACATGCGAGCGCGATGACGATGGTGAGTAGCCCCTCGATGATAAAGATCCAGCGCCAGGCGGAGTAGCCGGATACGCCGTCCATTTTGGCGATTAAGCTTGATATGAAGCCGTTTACTGCGCCTATGGAATCGCCGGGGTGTTAGTCTCAGTTTTATCAATTCTTGCATTTGGAAAAAGGTGAAAGGGAAGACAGCGAGGGTAGAAATAGGAGAGGAAGGACGTACCAGCGATGATTCCAGCGGTCAAGAACACAACGTAACGCCCTAGATACTCGGCCGTCGTGTAGTATGCACCAATCAGGTATGCGGCGCCGGATATGAATGCGGACTCGCATATTCCCTCAAGGAGGCGGGTCACAACGAGCTGCTGCCAGGTGCGGACGAGGCCGCAGCCGATGACGGTGACGGCCCAGAGTAGCATCATCACGCAGAGCGACTTGGGGCCGTACTTCTTGAAGAGAATAGTGCAGGGGATACCAGCGACGAGATACCCGAGATTGAAGACCCAGACGCAGATATTGAAGCGTTGGCCGATGAGAACGAGTTCTTTCTCCATGCCAGCGATCTTTGCGTTGCCAATCTATGGACTGTTAGCACGGTATCCTTTGCAAGGAAGAGGGGATCGTACATTGGCTCTGTCGATGAAGTTGCAGAGGTAGAGAATCCATAGCACTGGTATGATACGCAGGTCGAGTTTGCGAACCAGGCGCCGCTCAGCGGCGCGGTCGACGATGCGCTCATTTGATGTCAAACTTGGAGACTGGAACGAGTCCGTGAAGACACGCTGCTTCTCTATGGATCTCGTCTCTGTAGCCATTGTTGCTTGCTTCGTCAAGAAGTAATTGCAACAATTATCCGAGGGAATACGAGACAAGAGTGACAGAGAAAACTTAATCAACGATGCAGGAAGACGGTACACGCTCGGAAGGATGGGAAGGCGTACAAATGCCGACCCAAAACACCGGAGGCGAAAGACCGCGGGAGTCGAGAACGCGGCAGGAAGCAAGTCACTGGATGCAAGAAGGTCTCAAGAGCGGCAGATCAAATCACACCGTAATGGAGGATTAATAGGGTGCTAAAACATGCAGCCAGGCCAAGTCACAGCATCTCATTCTGAATCATGTATCATTTCGTACCCCTCTTCTCAGGCTCGTCTCGCTGGATACCCGAGGCGGCCGTGCATGTTACTGGCCCAGAAGGATACCCCCGATACGTCCCGCCTCTGCAAGCTGAGATGATAACTCAATCGTAATGTATGCACATCCCCCATTGGCACCTAGCTGTGCAAGGTAGGGATCATCGATCAAGCCGCGGCAAAGCTCACCGCACCTCGTCGCAGAGAACCTCGAGGGTCGCGAAATTACGCTCAAGAATCGGCCCCGCGCCTGGACTGCCTCCGGCAATCCAGTTGCGGTCGGACGTGCCGCCCTAGTCGCCGCGTACATGTAACGTTGCGGCTGGTGGGCCTATGGGAGCGCCGTTGGGATCGGCCAAAATGCGGGTTTGAGGCGCCTTGCGAAAGCTACCACAGTGCTGGAAACATCGTACGTCGTGGGGTCGTCTGTTCGGCAGAACTCATTGCGTGCCGGGTACGGGGCGTGCTCGTCGGTGCGGCGAATTAGAGTCCGAAGCCAGATGGATGGGTGCATGAATTTCGATCCCTTCTATTCACAGCGGGGGAGATCTGAGATACCGCAAAAGCAAATACTTATTCTTGGATCAACCGAGACATGATCGCCCCTTCTACGAGATACTTGCGAGTAGGCACACCCAAGGTAAAATTTGTGTAGGCGGCCCTTTTTGTAGACTAGTTGCGGAGCTCTTCCGTTTCGCAATCAAGATGGAGTAAGGCGTATCGGTTGAGCTAATATCGCAATTGACCAATGGAGCGTGCTTGAACCCCTGCTTCGAAAGGAAGCGAATCGTTGCGGAACCTTTTCCCCGAGCCACGGGCCGTGAACTTCATCCTCTGTTTGAGACCTGAGCGGAGAATTGGCTGGCGAGCTCGGGAGTACTTCCGGCGACGAGGCCCACAACGAGAGAGGGCCATGCGCACTCGCGTATCTGTGCACATCGCAATAAAGCCCACGGGAGAAGAACAAAAGCACGTCGTGTGCCTGGCTAACGTCAACTGAAACTCCCACGATCAGGTCGTGGATCGCGTTAGAAGAACCGAAGAAGGCTTATGCTCTGAAGAAGACCTGCTTCTACGGGCATGGATCATCGTTGACGGTTGTTGGGACGGTACGGAGGACAGGTTCTTGGGCGCTACAGCTCGCGCAATTACGCCTGACACATTGCGTTACCGGGATCATCGATGTCAATAGTCTTTAACAGCAACTATCTTTAGTCTAGCACTCTGTCACTGCCAAGTGAGTTTGTTTCGAGTATCCAACATATCCTCGTTTAACGGGCTAGTGCATTCGTTGAAGCCTGAAGGTAGACGGGAAGAATCGCATCGTGTGGCCTCACACTCGCGTGCTACGATGCGAGAGGGAAGAGGGAAGAGTCGCAATGAAGTCACCTTCCTCTATATTGTGATTCGAACTTGTCAATGACCACAAGATTAATAACATTGCGTGGAACCTACGTACGTAAACTTGGTCAGAGTTGTCAGGGTAGGTCAGGGCTAGTCAGGGTCGAATACGGCTGGATACGGTTGGGCAAGGGGGAATCGAGCATTGAATATACCTTGTTCATACCTTGCTAAGCTGGAACAGCTCCGAGTGGGTAGCCTGAGGCCTCCTGTGTAGCCATACGGCAGCACCACTTTAATGGTATTATTACAGATGCAATTGTGCCGTGCAAGGAGGCAGAACCTGATCGACGAGCCCAACGTGCGCGTCCCTCTCATGGTAGCGGGACAACTCACGGCCCTTACGCTCGCTCCCAAGATACGCTCGTTCTTCCCGCAGTTCTCTAACTTTCATCAGTATAACAGGAAAAGATCCACCCCTCCAAAGAAAAAGATCGTCTGTATATCTACTCTTACTACTCAAGCTCCCCGATCTGAGAAGTGGGTTTCTCAAGATCACTGATTCATGTCTCTTTGTACCACCTGATCTAATCGCGGAGGACGTGTGCAAAGATGGTCACCGTCATCTTCTCCGCGTATGCCAACGAGCAGCGCGATCTAAGATGGGTGTCGATCTCGCTGTCTGCTATGGCTCTCGTGTTGCTGGCAATGCGTATGACAACGACATGGCAGAATCGCGGCTGGTTCGGTCTTGAAGATGCGTTCGTTATTGCCTCGACTGTAAGATTTACGAATCCTGAACATGAAGATTGCGATGTTGACTAGCCAGGTTTTTCTTATGCTTTTCGCAGCCATGGTATTCACATCAACGCACTATGGCTTCGGCATGCACGTAACGGATATCATCAGAACAGGTGGCAGCGTTCGACAAGCACTCAAGGTGAGCGATGCTTAGGTCAGAACTCGCGAGACGTAATTCTTTGCTAACTGATTGTCTTTGCAGTATTTCTACCTCACAGTCCAGTTCTACACTCTTACAAACGGAATGAACAAGTTCGCATTCCTCATGCTATACTACCGCGTCTTCCCTATTGCTGGGTTTCGCAAAATGTGCTTGTTCATGATGGGCGTCAGCGGCGTCTGGACGATTTCCTACCTCTTTGCTGGTATATTCCAATGCAGTCCCATCGCCCGGGTCTACGATCGCACAATCCCAGGAACTTGTATAAACTTCGCATGGCATCGGTATGTTCTGCTCCCAATCCCCCAAGCCCTAAGACAGCTCACACGCTAACTATCATAGCTGGTCGAACGCTATCTCTAATTTGCTCACCGACCTCATCATCTTCTTCCTTCCCCTTCCCTTGATCATGAAGCTCAACATGTCCCTCGGCAATCGCGTCGGCCTTGTTGTCCTTTTCAGCATCGGTTTCTTCATCTGCCTCATCACCACACTGCGCATGGCTACCCTTCCGCAAACCCTTAAGCTCAAAGAGCCCACCTGGGAGTCCGCGCCCACAAATCTATGGTCTTTTATTGAGGCTGCTGTCGGCGTCATCTGCGCGTGTCTGATTAGCTTGCGCCGCACGATCAGCCTGATGTGGCCACAGAAGTGGCGGAGTCGAAAGGGGAGCAGTGCGGGTTACAATCAGTATGGGCGATATGGGACTGGAAGTATGGGAGGCAAAATGTCGAGGGGGAAGAGCCAGGTGGGGAGTTTCCATTTGGATGCGCTCAAGGGGGGAAGGAAAGGAGGGGGTGCTGAGGCGGTGGTCACGTTGGTGTCGAGGAGCGAGTCGCAGGAGAGAATTTTTGAGGGGATCACGGTGACAAAGGATGTCAAGATAACACGAGATTGAGAGGGTAGAAGCCATACTTAGTTAAATTCTGCTGCACGTAGCTGCAGCTGGGAGCGTAGCGTTGAGAGCTGCGCTCTTTTGTATGCGAAGATATGGAGTAGAGGTCGGATGATATGGCCAACCTATGCTCGTAGCAACTCCCGGGCTCTTTCAAGGTCCGCTTGAATATCGTGCTTCCATATCCAATCCATTCTCGAGCACGCGTTTTTCTCAAAAAGCATTGAGATCATCCCCTTCTGGCCCCTCAAGCTCCCACAACATCCCCGCCTCTCGACTGGTCTCGACTAATCTTAGAGCTCTAGGGCGTCTCACTGCATCGTAAGCACGAAACGCCTTCTCTAGCTGGTTTGCATCCGAAACCTCCCCTAGTAGCTCGCCAAGCATGTAGCAATCTTCGACGCACATTCCCGCCCCGGAACCTTGGTGCGGCGTAGTGGCGTGAGCGGCATCTCCTAGCAGGCATATGCGCGGCCGTGATTGGTAGAACGTGCGAGCAGGGACATGGTTGAAAAGTGCCCATATATCTGGATTTTTGACGTTAGTGATGATGTCTTTGACTTTATCGGTCCAGTCAGCGTAATCTGCAAGCATGTCTTCTCTGGATGTCTTCACTACCCACTCAGGATCTTTCCACTCGGCCCTTGAGCTGAATCCTACCACTGTACTTGCTGTTAGCATCCTTGACGATTCTAAATAATAAGGGCGCTATACCATTAAAAATCGTACCATTGGCGATTGGGAAGGTCAGCACATGGCCTTTGTAACCGCAGTACATTTGCGGCGTTCTCGGCTCTTCTTCGCCCAAAAATTCGACCGCCTTCTGCATAGGAAATATGCCCCTGTATGCATATTTTCCGGAGAATCTTGGGCGTGCCTCCTCTTTGCCGAGAACGAGCTCTCGCGTTCGGGATTTGATACCATCGCAACCAATCACAGCGGTGTGCTGTGCCGTCGTGCCATCCGCGAAGTGTAGCATCGCATCGCCGTCGGCTGCCTCGGTGACATCGACGAGCTTTTTCCTAAATTGGGCGATATGTTGTGGGAGTAGTTTGATAAGTTCGTCAAGGAAGTGGGCACGGTGTACGCCACCTCTGGGGCCTCTTCTTGCGGGTATCGTGAATATTGTTTCTCCAAGCTTGATTTTCTTGCCGCCCTTTTCGTGAACGTAGCCTTCTTCATCGACTTTCCTGGTGTCACCAATCTGCACGTCAAACCATTTTGGCGGCTCCGTTTCAACATTTTTACTACAACGCAGAAATCCGTCCTTGATCCCGGGCGAAATAAGCTCCATGGTGCGTACAAAGTTCGACTCGAAGCCTACTCCTGCTCCAATCTCACCGAAAGAGGCAGCGCTTTCGTATACGGTGATCGGTATGTTTTGTTTTTGCAGCGCAATCGCGAGAACCAGACCAGAAATCCCACCGCCGACGATGGCAAGATTGAACGGCTTTGATGGTGAGGAGACACTCATATTGGAAGGGCGAGTAAGGCAAATTTGACACAGGGGATCTATATTCGTAGATGCACACTGCTAAAGTGATGATGTTGTCGACACAAAACCGAAATTCGTAGTCACGCATCCGTCGTGGAGTGCACTGTTGAAGATAACAATACTGGATAATTAATGTTGAGATAAAGAAAAGTAAGGAGCGCGTGCTCTCATAGAACAATTAACCGTAGACAGCCCCGCATCACGTGGGTGGGGTCTCCACTACACAGTTGTAACACAAATCCCCTTAAACTTAGTCCCAAGCTATTGTAGCGCTCACCGATCGCCATTTCGCTACAAAGCATTCTCCACCTATGCTAGCAAGGACAAAAGTAACCGCAGGTAGTGCCGATCCCGCTTAGTCTTGATTGTGGCTTTCGACTGCGCTCAAAGTAGCAAGCTCCAGCTACTGCCAAATGGTGCGGCTTCACTCCTCCACTACGAAAGTTCCTGGAGCTTTGATTTCATCGTGTAGCTGATGTATCTTCTTTTCAGCCCTCAACACGTCCTCTCTAAGAGCTTCGATTCTAGCCAAATCTTCATCTTTTGCGCGAAGTAATAAAGCTTTCTGGCTCTGGATTTCTTGAGCGATGATGGTCTCTGATTTCTGCAGAAATGACATGGCTATATCGAGAGCTTGATTGAAGCGCCCGTATGTGCTCAAAAGTCTTTCTGCGTTCCGTTTTCGTGCCTCAAATTTGTCCACCCTCTTTCGACGCACCTGTTCTGCTCTTTTTCCGAATAGCTCTCGGGCATCTCGAATCAGTTTGTGACTGAACGGGTCGGCATCAGGATCACAAAAAACACTGCCAAGGCAGACAAGGTCTATCGCATCGAACGCTTGTTTGAACTTGTCAGGGTTGACTTCCTCTTCCTTAGCGTTTTGGTCCTGCAGGAATTCAAGCCATCTGCCTGTTCTGTTACCCAGTCTTTCGAACCATTCCCTCGCCTTCACCATCTGAAAATTGAGCGCTCTTTGGATTTTTGACTGAAGCTGGCCCTTCTTTTTCAATTCTTTATGAATGGGCATGAAATGCGATAGATGTTCATATTGTGGATCTTCATCGTCAGCAAAGGCAGTCCTGATATGGGAGCATCATTTCCCGGTAACCCAGTCGTCGAAGTGTTTTATCCCGGCATCCTGGTCAAATGTAGTGGCCAACAAAGCTCTCCAGAAGCCTGTATCGACCTCCGATGTCACCCAGATATTCTCTCCCGAGTCATCATGCTCTGCCAAATCGTTCAGACCGCCTAATACCTTCTTTTCAATATCTCTGATATCGCGATGAGACCCAACAGCCCACAAGCAATACACGACCATTTGAATTCCAAGGTCTTCCTTTTTGACGTCTCTTCCGGGGTACCAGAGCCAAGGCACAACGGTCCAGTGTGCGTTTTGTGAATTAACAGCTACGGTGAGCTTTGTCGGCAGAACTTTCATGAGAATTTCATCTTCTTTCATCTCCTCCGTATGGACGACTACGCACCGCTTCTTTTCTACTGACAAAATGTAAAGAATGAACCGACCTCTGGCCGGATTGTTGAATGGGAGAAGGAAAGTGGTGGTACCATCGACGAGGGGAATCTTCGAAGGACTCCACGAACGAATCTCGGCATCGAAATCAGTGGCCCTGTCATCATTGCCAAGACTCCCTCCGGTAGATGATGGATGAAGCATCTCGTACAGATCAAGTATTTCGATTCCGCGTAAATCAGTGACTTGTTCGGGAGACAATTCGGGATCGTTGAATGTTCGATTTGCAAGTAATATATCTAAAATAGAGTATAAAGCATGCGTACTGATCGATGAAGGTGATTTCAGTTCGTGGATTAGGCGCGGTATCGCGTTCATTGTTGGATCTTCGTCTCGTGCTGTCGACAGAGATGTCGACAAAGGGTGGGGAGAAGTGTAGGGCGAAGGCGGCATTGGAGGTTCAGAAAAGTTCCGATTATCATTAGACATAGATTGCAGATGTTGGCCCAGGGTACTGGACGGAGATGATGATGAGCGTGTAGTACTCTGAGATGCGCGTGCGATCGTAGTAGTCTGGGGTCGGACAGTGTTCGCAAGAGTATCGTCATTCGTAGATATCAGAGGATTGGAGGCATGCCTGACACGTCTGTAGGCATGGTCGCTGTTGGTGGGCTCATCCATAACGACGCTCGCTTCTCTTCTCTGGTGAGCAATTAATTTGTCAAAGGCTTCAGAGAAATGGTCCTGCATCCAGCTAGATGAACAGCCTTTTGCCGTCTCCAAGAAATGGAAAACTATTTTCCACTCCGTCTCCGCTTGGTGTTCCACTTGCCATTCTTGCCATTTTAGCAGTCGATCAAAAACCCATACTTCATTGATTGCCATGTCCCCAAACTGGCTCTTCACTTGGTATGGATGCAGCTTCCAATGCCCGTTCATCAGGTGATAGACTTGATTGGCATATAGCGATATCGCGCTGTCTCTCCATTCATCTTTCTCTCCCTGAGGTCTCAGCTCCTCCATCAAATGTCTCTTGATTGCCTCACCCGTTTGCCTCTTTTTTGGTGATGGAATTACCTTGTCAGGGGAACTCGCTTTTCGTTTCATCATTTTGATGGTAGCGAATAGTTTCAATAGTCAGTGAGTACATTGGTGATATGATCAGGCTATCGAAATGAGTTACACAGTGAGGGACACTGATTGCCAAGCCATTTAGCGCTGACGCTAAGCTATCTGAAGCTAGACAAATGACAAGTCGAATGTTACAGTCTCAGACACCTACTCACGGTACACTAAAATTTTAGAAACGTTGATTGTGCGGTGATTGCTTATCCTTTCCATACATTGTACCCTATCAGTACTGCCAATGCTCTCGTTCCCTTTCCTTGACCCTGATCCTATTACCTATCATCACCAGCTCAAGCCAGCTTGAAGTGCATCTCAAAGGCTACCAAATGGAACCTTGTACAGTAGTGCCTCGACTAAAGATGAATCCAACAAGGAAACTACTTGTTAAGGCCTCCACCCCCCAGTCCTCGTCCTAAAGAGTCCTTGTGGGTCCACTTCATCTTGTATCTTCTTAGCCAGCGCCCTATTCTCCGGTTTGAGCCTTCCAAAGTAGTCCTGACGAAAAAATCCGTAATTCATGAAGATCGGATTGTAGCTTTGTGGGAGCGTTCCATCGCTCTGCCACCCCACGACTCTTTCGCGTACGCCGCCGTACGTCGCTTCCATAGTGTCGGCCATTTTGTCGTAACTTGGCTGCAGCGTGAAAGCATAGTTCATCTCGATGATGATGCGATGGACGGAATCATCTGCATCGATAAGATCCGGACTGCGCGCACGGGCTTCGCGAGCGATGGCTTTCGGGAACGGCTGCCAGGCGATGGATGCGACTATGCCCGGCTCAAGCAGCGTAGTGTCAGTTATATTCCTCCAGTGGTTGTGCAGCCCTTCCATAACCTTTTCTTCGTCTTCGGCAGAGGGTATTGGTATAGTCTCCGTGGCGATATCTACGACTTCGCCTTTCAGGACGACCCAGTTGCTTAAGGCCATTAGGTCTGCGTACGTGCGCGTTCTTGTGGTGTCGAGCAACGGATTGATGTCCGTGAAATTAGCAAACTTTCCAGCCGGGGGAGTTGGTCCGTCGTAAAAGAGGAAGATGATCCACGAATCCACCACGTTGACGTTTGTACGCTCGGCCGTCACGATAACAGCTGCCTTGGGGTCGGTGTTGTACTCAGTAAAGTCACGCACCGCCTTGAGCAACTTCTTATCCTTAGCTGGCGTTCTCAGGTACACCAGGTTTCCTCCCCATACATTGCCTTGCGGGTGTCCCTGCAGCCTAAGGAAAGGGTAAGTTTACTGGTTGCATACTGTGCATATTTTGGGCCACTAACCTATAATTTGTAATGATGCCAAAATTGTTGCCGCCTCCCTTCAGTGCCTTGAAGAGATTGGGATAGTTGTCCTTGTTGACATGACCGATGGTTCCGTTCGCGAAGACGATCTCATACTCGAGGACCTGGCTTGCGGCCCAACCGTACTGTGCCGACATGTACGACAATCCCCCACCAAGTACCAGACCGCCTACTCCTGTATTGCCGATTCTTCCACCCACAAACGTCCACCCACTTCCCTGTAGTTTTGCTGCGATTCCATCAAGCCGATTACCCGGTCCCACGTCGATGACACCAGTGGCCTGGTTCAAGTTTGCCTGGTCTAGGTGCTCTGTTACGATCAAAGGCCCACCATCCACACTAGAGAAACCATTGTTCGGATTGTGGCCGCCTGACTTGACTGCAAACCGCTCATTAGTGGCGGCGAGGATCTTGACAACAGTGGAGACTTCTTCAGTCGATTTGGGAAAGATGATGCACGACGGCAGCAGCGCCGAGCACGAAGTAGACCAGTACTGCGTTTGCTCTTCGATGTAGGCAAGGTCGAGCGCGCGAGTGACATTGATATAGCGGAGAGCTTCAACCTCTGAGCACGTGTCGGCGAGGGCCAACCTCGCGAAGCTGAGCACAACTGATGAGATGAAAATGGACAACATGTCGAAATATGGACAGTAGCGCAGAACAAATCAGCGCACAGTGCCTGTTCAACCCTTTCGAAGGACTTCGAGCACTTCTTATCTTTCATGACCCTCTGCGGACTCTTAGAAACCTCCACAATGACGTATATGCTGGCCTTCTTTCAATGCTGCACAAGCTGTGAATACGAGCTGCTCGGGAAGACCGAATGCCTAATTCCTCCTGGCTATTGAGAAGGGACCTTCGTTCCACCTCAAGCACCAATAGCCGTCAACGCAAAGCCGATATCATGGAAGAATCCGTCGCCAAGATGTACCTCCCCTACGGACCCAGCATCTTGGCCAAAGCTCCAACGGCTTTCAAGAATCGCCCTGAGACTATCCAGGAAAACAGTTTCTAACGCAGAATGCCCTTAGTTGCTAAATGAGGATACAAAAAACGTCATATCACTTCCTCTTCAGACGCCCTTCACTCTAAAAGGCACGGCAGTTCGTATCTGCAGGCACCGGTATCTTGTCCAACATCGTATACCGACAATCCAGGTAATCTCCCAGAATCCGCCTGTTGAATCGTGGAGGTGGCGTTATTATTGGCGGTCAACTTGCTCTTACCCGGTCCTCAGCGACTGTTACCGTTATCAACACGTGTTGATCGCACCGACTGTGTGGATGCGAGCCGGTAGAAATACGATATCTTGCATTTTTTCTATGCACAGCTGACTTTCTCAAAGTGTTTGCGTGTTTGCTGATGTGTAACGAGCTCGGCTGGTTCGGTTAGTATGCTACGACGTATATGGGAATGCATAGGCTAATATGGACTTCGTACTTTCGCTAATTGGCGCTTATATTGGTAATGAGGATGACGATCGCGTGCATACGGTAGCGTGGCTAACCTGAATAGATACGGAGTTGCGCGAGAATGGAGACTACCGCTTGGGAAATTTGCTAGCTGTTACGATGTCGGGTTGTTGAGTTTTCGACGATGGGTCTTGGGTGCTTGTACAGTCAGCGCACTCACCACAATACAGTCGGAATAGTGCGTCCGAGCTCGGAAGGATCATGCAAGATGAGTGGGTCACTGATGACAACGAATTGTCTCTCCACTATCCGAGTCATGTGCTCCTACATCGCAGCTCGCGTACCTAGCATGAAAGTATGCTACTCCTACAGTTCCGCTCAAATTCCCCCAATGAAATTTAACACACCATCAACAAAACCTCCCGAATTCTCCTCAGCAATGTAATGTCCAGCATCCTCCACCGTAATAATATCACGATCGGTCTCAACGACTTCCTGCACCATCCCCTTCGCTCTCGGCTTTAAAAAGGACCCAGCCCCAAACATCCCCACACTCCTAACCTTGACCTTCCCCTTCTCCTGCAAAATATCCCTATTCTCCTCTGCATCTTTTTCAAAAGCCCTATACACCTCCAACCCCGCCCTAATCGCCCCCGGCTGCTGATATGCCCTTGTGTACTCATCTAAATCCTCCCCAGTCACAAAACCACTATTCACACACATCTTTTCAAAGAAGTGCTGCAGGTACAGCCTCTCTCTCCCTGCAATCAGCGCCTCAGGCAGATCCAGAATTTGATGGAATACAAAATGAAACACATCCGTGGTTCCTTTGATGTCCGCGTAGAATTGAGTTCCGGGCAGCGGACACTCGCCCCAGTTCAGACTCGCAACATCGTCTGGGTACCGCGCTGCGTATGCCCAGGCGATCATGCCGCCGATATCGTGGCCTACAATGTGCACTTTCTCTTTGATGCCTAGATTCACATGTAGAAGAATATGAAGGTCTTCGGCAAGCTGAGATTTGGTGTAGCCTGTGAGGGGCTTTGAGGATTTACCTGCACCGCGGTAGTCTGGGGCGAGGACGTGGTAGCCAGCATCCGACAGTGGCGTGATAACGTGCCGGAACTGGTATGATGTTTGGGGGGAAGCCGTGGATGAGGAGGATGGTACCGTTCGTTTGGACGGACGAAAGTGGAGCACAGTCAATGTAATTTAGGCGGAGAGTTTCGTTAGAGGTAGTTGTGACAATGGCGGTGCGATAGCGCCAGCGGGCTGAGTCGTATGATGAAGCCATCTAAAATGGTATCAGGTGATTTCTAGCTCATCTATGAGAAAGTATGAGCTGATGTAGTGTGAGAAAAGGTATGTTTTGCTGCTATGTATTCAACAATCTCACTGTAGTGGCAATGCGGACTCCACGAAGGTCATTTATCAGCTATGACGCTGTTGCAGCGTCAACAACATTCCAAGCTGCAGTAAGGACCAGATGATCGTATCTTGAACCATGTTTGCACGCATTTAGCTTGAGCTATAGTGTACAGATCATTTCCTTCCTGATTTCTTATCAGGAGTGCTTTGAAATATATGGTTATATGTTTCGGTGGATGCACTCCAATGAACGCTTCTAAGCTTGAGTCGACACCAGATTTTTCCAATAATTGCTAGAGTAGTGATATTATCGTTTGAAAAGATTCCTTTTTCGAGGCCGGAGATGTTCCATTCCTTTATTATTGGGTGTTGATGCTCCCTTTGTCTTCTAGAGCCTCTTCAAATTTAATTGGTTGAATAGCCGACACTAATGCGAACACAGTTAGTCTAACATATCCCTTGTGCCGAATGCCCCCACAACCAGAAGTTAATTACTTGGGCTGACCAAGGTTGTATCCGGCAGGTAAGAATCTGCAAGCATTCGCCTGCGGTCTGTGTCCATCCTATATCACGGCTGTCAGTTCACGGCTATTTTCAACCATCTTGAACACCGTTATATACTAGGAGGTAAGGAGATCAAAACGTGCCCTTCGCATATACCCTATATCTCACAAAATCGTCAACCTCATCACCTCCAATCCACTTTCCCAATTCCATTGCCTAGGCTGCCGCCTTTTGTTGCCTCTCAATTCCGCTTCGATAGCTTCGTTCGAGAGGCGAACTTGGCTTCCCAGTCGCCAATACGCAAGCCTGGTATAATACCTCTCTTTTCTTACTGACTCTTTCCCGCTAAGTTTCTTTCTCTTGCCATCTAGCCATTCTCTCACTCCTTTCCTTCGATTCTTAGCGTTCGCTGTCACTTTCTCGGGTCCATCGCACTCAACGAGCACAATGCCTTGAGGGCCGTCTTTGCTTAATTCCAGGAAGTACAACGGCATACGCACATCTTCATCTCGAAGTTTGCCCTCATGTACCGCTGTGACGACTGACCAGATTTGATTCGCCATCCCACCATCTAGCACGACGTAGTCCTCGAAGAAGTCTGCAGGTTTGCCAGAGTACACTTCGAAGCGCCTACAGAATTGGTCCCATGTCATCTTATTTACACGTCCGCTAAGTACCAGGGCGCCGCTCGTGACCTCTCCAAACGGCACGTTTGTATCTTTGACCTTTGTCCATATATCGTGGATAATCAGCTCTTCAGGCTGTTCATAGGGTTTTGTTGTAAATGGAAGCGGTAAGTCATTTTGAACTTTGAAAGAAACCCAGCCATCTACGGCGGCCCAACTCCAGCTTGGTGCGCGCCAACCTTCGGGGAGACCTAAGCCGAAGCCTGACGCTTCTCCAGCTCCGATACTACCGATTGATTGCCAGAGCAGTTGTTCTGCTAGCGATGTGCGCCAAAGGCCTGCGTAGTAGGCGTCATTAGAAAGGGCAGCGAACTCTGAGGCGATGCCTGAAATCGCAGGGAGTTTATCGGAGGGCACGGTCAAAGACCGTCGAGTATATTGCTCCACGAGATCGTTCCAAATGGACGATAGAGGCCGTTCTTCTTGCCAGCCTACGATAATAGATGTGAGATTTCCATCTATTGCTGACATACTGAATGGATCCTCTCGACCTGCTTCTCCTTCGTCGTCCTCTATTTGCTTGGCACTTTGATGCCGGAAAAAACGCTTTCTGTCCTCCTTGACGACACCAAAGAAATGCGTTTGAGCATTCTCAAATCCTTCGATCCTCTCCATACTCAAGCATTTCCAGCTCGTCGGTCCATGCCCAAAAGTTAGCAATCTCGGCGAAAGCCATGACTCTTGAAGCGTCCAAGCTCTGGAATCAACTGGTAATTTCACAGAATGCCCTGTTTGCCAGGAAATGTCGTGTCCAACAGTGGAGTCAGCTGTCAAGTATATCGTCCCATGTTTCTGCTCTCCAGGAACATGAAAAGGGAGCTTTAGACTCTGGTTGAGCATCTGTAGAGTTTTTACCCGTGGCTCCAGAAACCCTGCGTCACAGTGTGGAGCCTTCGCGGCAGAAATGGTCACTGTAGCGTGCTTGTAGATCTTGGCCATCTTGGCTATTTCGAAGGCTATGTCGGTGGGATCGTCCTGCACAATGCAAAGCGAGTCGACCCATAGATATGGTATGTTTAGTCTGTGGGTTACATAGATAGCATCTCGGATTGTTTGTGGCAGAGTTTTTGTGTCTAATTTTTGGTATCGGGTTGCGAGATTTTCACGATTTGTGACTGGCTGCGCCATACCCCAGACGTAACTTAAAGCTGCGTATGCCTCAATTGTGCCACCTGTTTTCCTGATCTCAGCGACGTCTCAAAGTCGAAAGGTCGTATCTGACAAGCCAATATCGATGACGCGGGAGGGAAGTGTAACACTGTCTTCGAAATACGGTTTTGGACAGCCGGCGTGGGACGAAGAGCACTCCTCAAGCCAACCCCGGGCTATCTTGAATGACTCTGGCGCGAAAGGAAATGGATTGGCAGGACGTGCCTTGATGACATTGGCGGCAACGTCATCTATCAATGTTCAGTAAGGACTTTACTATGTAAACGGAAAGCTCTTACCGTCTGTAGTGAATAATGTGCATGAAATATCGTAAGCATGCCGTTTTTCTATCGTGTAGCCAGGTCCTAGCCAAGGCGCTGGCTGCGGTTCGGCCCTTGTATCCGTGATAGTAAATACTAGCTCCTGATATCCGCTTAGGTTGTTCTCCGTCACTTCTACACTAATCATGGCTTCCATGTCTATTTCCTGTGGTGAATTAGCATCACAGGTGCGTCGTCATCAGGAGCTTACACGATCTTGAAGTATGCCTTACCGCTCCTCGTGTAGTTAGGAACAGTCGCTCAATCAAATCTGATACGCTCTTACATCCAACTTCGTAAACCGCCCAAAGCTCTTTGAGGCTCATAAGCTCCAACGCGCCGGCCCCGCTGAGAGCCTCCCAGTCGCCTTCGTCGGCAAACATCCAGCAAATCGGACATGTCTTAAGGCATCCACCTTCGCCCCACCTACGCAAGTCCTGGAATGGAATGTAAACTGTATTGTCTTTGTCGTTCTCTAGTCTAGAAGACATTCTTGACGAGAAATCGCTCGTACTATGCGACTATGTTGCTTGAGCGAGCTCGGGCTTGCGTTCCAAGTGGATTCTCAATTATTATCTAGTAGTATTGACTGACTATCTCATCGGCGCATAAGCAAAATCCAGCTAATATTCTATCATATAGGTGTAATGAGAAACCAGTCGTCAGTGTTGCAAAGAGACCAGCTGAGGCAGCCCTCGCTTATTGTTTCCTTGCGAGACCACGCCACTTGCAAGGATGAAAGCCCAGAAATTCCTAATCTTTAAATAGCATATTTTGAGTTGGGAGACGGTTTCCACTGAAGGATGTTCCGTAGAACTGTACTCCTCACAGCGACCTCTAACGACAGTATTACAAACTAGGTCTGCTATTCATCCTCCAAACCCCCCTATCACCTAAATACGGTGCTCACCATGTAAATTACAACGTGCTCTTGTATTCGCCTCGAAGAATAAAGTTAACATCGTGCGTGCTGCATACGAGGAAGTGGATCCAAGGAACACGTGGGTGTCTGATATGGATCCGCCATCGTTATGCTGGTGCGTTCTGCGGCCTGGATTCTGGGAGACTTGCCCGTCGCTGTCTGGAACATCTAGCTCTAATTTTCATTGAGCGATCATACGGGCCAGTGTTGTACAACAAGATGCTGCGAAGAAGTGCCTGAGAGCACGACTTGAGCTGGTGGCTTTTCAAGCGTGCCTTAGGTCCCAAGCACCGTACCAGCCCTTCATCTCCCATCTTTGCGCCATTAAAAAGTCCTTCACTTTCTGATTCTCGTACAGAGATGGCTGCGTCCACCACTTCTCGTGCATGCTCACGAGGCCCTTGGCGAAGTCGTTCTCGGTCGGACAACGTATATTCCATGTGTAGCTGACTTCGGTCCACGGCATCGGTCCGTCCCATCTATGTGCGTAGTTCAAGAGGTTCTGCACGGGGTACTTCGGATCAAACGCGTCGGTGATGTTGAGCAGCGAAACATAGTAATTGAAAGTGGATTGCGACGGCGTGAGCACCATGAACCCCGCATTCATCTTTCCGATCGATTTGAGGCCTGTGCCGTCTTTGGGTGGAAAATCGTGCTTACTGTCCAACACTTCTGAGAGAGACCCGAGTAGATAGTTGGGTGGCAGACGTGCTTCGCCATCGAGCGCAGTGTTGTTGTCGAGCAGCCTCGTCTCACGGACCTCTGCGCCCGGATCGCTGAATATGCCATCTAATGGTAGGCGTAGCATGGTATCGCCGTCGAGCATGAGGATTCGACTATATTGAGTCATCTCCCAGGCTCGAAGCATCGCCATGACATCATCCCATCGATGCTGCGCGGCACGAATCCACGAATCATTTTCGACGTGAAGGAATTGGACGGGGTAGACGATGGCACCATCTTTTGCAAGGCGGTCGCGGCGCGACTGGGAAACAGATGGGGTCACCATTACGATGACGTCGATGCCATTGGTTCGTGTTTCGGCCTTGTGCAAAAGTTGCCAGACGAGGATGCGCGTAGCGACGAAGTAATTGTCTTTCTCAATATTATCGTCTTCATCGAATGCGCCGGATAGGAATGTGACGTATGCAAATCTCTCTATGCCGTTTTCCAGAACGGCAGAAGAGCCATCTACGATTCCTGTGCCAGTCCGGTAGAGGTCGTTGTTCACTGCGATGTGGCTCCCCCTTCCATTGCTCTGTCCTATACCGATGCGAACGCGAATGGAGTCCGAAACGCGGGTCTGTTGTAGTGTAGTGAATATGCTGATGGTTACTATCGCGGAGATTACCGCGAATATTATGCGTCGCCTGTCGTAGAATGCAAGCATGATGGATCGAAAACAAATGCAAACGAGTGTCACCGACCGACTGCCAAAGACGGGGGATGGAACATTATCTAGAGGCGTGGCGGGAGTACGCAGGAGCATGTTAGTTCTAGATCCCTAACCTTGTTTCCTTGGTCTTGATTTGCCGAATACCGCTAACTAGCTCAATTGGGGGTATTGATGACGAATTTCTCCCCAGAGGTTTTGTCCTCTTGCTTAAGCACACATACTGTCCTGCGCTGGTTTGCAAGCCGCATACGACGTGGCCAGCTTCTCCGTGCAGCGTAAAAGAAAGGCAATCGTCGAAAAGACCGCGGTCGATTGATTGCTTGCTATCCTGAAAACTTGGTGGACTAAAAAGCCACAATTAATTAGCGCCGAGGCTCCGCGCCCAGGCGCTCTAAGACCCGGGCAGAAGTGGGCTGGCCGCTAACAGGTATCAGGGATTCTCCGCCGGTTTCCCATCTATGCGTGAGGGAGTCATTGTTGAACACAAAATAGTAACGAAGACCCTAGCAAGTTCGTTGTTATAGGTCATTAGGCCACAGATGATTGCTGCCAAGTTTGTCTCGAATGCTTCTGAAACATATCATGCTGTGTTTTCATCCATACATAAAGGCCGGATCGAGGTTTAGAGGCTGATCCACTTCCCTGCGCCGATCACCTTGTCTGGGATTCGCTTTCCTTGAAATCGGTTGCCAAACAGCCTTGGTAACTTCGAGCTAACGTTCATGCGCATGTGTGCGCATTGTGAACCTTGCAAGTCATATGCTTTCCTAGCAAATGCGACGATAATATTCGACCGGCAAATGAAGTTGATGAAAGAGGAAGAGAGGTAGTAAAAGGATACCTTAAAGGGCTCCCAAATTGACAGCCCGTCGGGAGGCTACACTACGCTGCCACAAACTCCCTCGAAGATATGTATGCTGTATGATTATGACAACGGCAGATATTCCAGCCAGATGGGTGCAGGTGGAGGAGTGGGGGACCAGAGTAGCCTACGTTTTGCTGTTGAGATCCTTACTCGATCAGGCAATCGCTATCCCTCTTGCATTCACGCAATTTGAAAACCACCAAGAGCACCCAAAGCATCTACAGCACAACAAACGAGAGAAAAGATCATGCCGATTTGCCAGGATCAACATGCAATTCATCGCCGGGCGCAGCGAAAAGGGCGCAACACAGCTTGACTCACCATGTATATACATTGAGTCACGCACTCAATCCTTCAAATAGGCATGCGCTCTAATCAACCATCACCATATTGAACCTCTTCAACGCTCTCCTTATCTGTATCAACATGGCGTTCAGCCACAACCCCATGCAGGATCTTGGACACTTTGTGATGCCACATTTGATCGAGTGGTGGAAAACGACTAGAGCCGAGCATGTCTATCACTTTCAAAAGTGCGTGTAGTGAGGAATGTTTGCTTAGCTTGACGCATGACTGACATATGCCAGAATAGCAGAACTCAGGGCAGAAATGCGGAAAGCAGACAAAGAGCTTGGACCTTGCAAGAAAAGAGACGGTCTCGGGGCCACTACGACCAACCGATTGATCAGGCGCAGACGGTCAACTCACGGGAAGGTGAAGCCATTGGAAAGCCATATCTATACACTGAAAAGGTAAACAGTGTCCGAATTTCCCCAGCCCAAGATCACAACGAAAGAAAGAGACTGACCTGCCACCCTCAGACACCTAGCCAGCTTCGAAAAGACGTTCGATGCAGCTATTCAATCCTACGCCCGCTCATCCTGCCTCGCGCTCACCACAGCACTACACACCAAACTTCCTCGCGAGCTGCGCGACATGATCTACACTTACCTCCTCGACTCTAACACCGTAACATTCGTCAGCAACCAAGTCCGCCACCAAGCATTACACCCAACCGAACCCATTATATTCGCCTTACCACTCTTCCTCGACCTAGACTTCACTGCACGCCCTGTCACCTCCGAGATCATGTACATGGTCGCTAAACAATACGCCGTCACTAAGCTGCATGAATCGTCCCCGTTGAAGCTATCAGAGCTTGCCAAAGTGCCGGCTCTTGATCTCGAGTACCCTACCTCGGAATTCTTCGTGAATCTACGGATGATCGTCTTTCCATTCACTGTATTTGACGCACGTTCCGACGGTGCAGAGACGTCCAACTGACATGCGTAGACGGGATAGGGGGGTCTGACAAAAGCGACTGGATCCCTCGTGTGCGAAAGTTCCTGCTAGCAATACCGGCGCGAGAAGACGGCTCGCTGAAGATCGAGCTGAGGCGGTCGGCTAAGCATCGTGAGGGGGTAATGAACGGGTGCGAGCAGGAATCGGAGCTTGTGTTGGAAGATATCGGGGGGAGGGGTTTCAAGGCAGTTGAGTTCGAATGGGTTCGAATGGTTTCCTAAAATGAGCATGTACGTATATCCTGAAGGACGAAGATTGTGCTGACTTTGGTGTAGGCAGGCATATATATATACCTCTCGGCAAGAGGACATTAACTGGTTATAGTATCGTTGAGGTGTACATGAAATATGCAAATAAATGCGAGAGACTTTTTAGGCACCACTGTGTCTTAAAAATCGCTTCCTTTCGTTTCCGCCCTGCGTCGTTCTTGCTGACTCTCGAAAGACGCAGATCAACTCTTCCTGAAGGAATCTAAACTCACAGCATGCAGGGCGCACGCCGTCTCATCATGGAACGCAGCTTCATATAACACCGACATTTTCGTTCAGCAGTCCGCGAGGACTCAATTGGTCACGAAGCAGAGGGTGACAGGGCACGAACCGTGGTCCACACTTGTCTTTGGCCTTGCGCCTCAAGCGAACTCCACTCCAGCTGAGCTGCCATGGATTCCACTCACAGCGCACACAGCGTCATTAGCTTGAAACCTATCCTCTCCCTTCCTAGTTTTTCGCATCGAATGAAATTGGGAGCCAAATATTGGGACAGCAGCACGAAATATTGGAAAGAGTGGCAATTACGATCGCGATCCGGCTTTCATTGCACGACAGGAGCCCTGGCCCGCTCGCGCCCCACACGCGCCATTTCAACTGGCTCCGTCGCAGACAGAACGGGACAACGGCTATTATTAGGTGTATTGGAGGGTTGGCCGCACAATGCAATTATCAACGTAAACTGCAGGCAGTGAAGTTTTTCTGTTCGCGGGAGTTCTGTGGCATAATGTTGGGGGAGAAGAACCGGAAGAGGGGCCGATGGGAGGGCGCAAGTGCGTTGTTGTGCTTACGAGCCGTGATTTCGTGATCGTCGCGAGACGCCGTCGATGGTGCGTTTCTTAGGAAACACCGCGTCGACGCAGGTCAGCCTGTTTTCGTCTGAAACACGATGGGTGGTCGGTCTTTCTCTGCAAGTTGACGCCTCTCTCTCTCTCTCTTTGTCTCTCTCGTCAAGAAAGGACTGCATCTAGCACTTCCGCACTCTCAAAGACCGGACAACGCAGTGACAGCAAACGGCGCGTCACCCCAGCTCATGATCAGCGCAACCTCCGAGGTGGAAATGAGAGAGGCTCGCATCGCCACGGGGAGGCGCAAGCGTGCCGACTCGCTAGCCCTGCAATTGGTTGTGGGTCCCCCTGACGGCGCCGTTGCCAGGCCAGGGTGGCGCAGGAAAAACAGGGGAAGGAAGCTCTTCCCGCCTGCAGGTTGGAGGCCCCATGGGCCAAATAAAAGGCGACGCGTCTCCTGAGTGCTTGGAGATTCTTCATCCATTCACTTGGTCTATCCATCCCATCGCTTGCCAGACTTCAGAGTCCAGTCCATCGTTAATTCTATCCGTATAATACATTCCGGTCACTTACCAGACTTTTAATACCACCCAACAACTCTCAAAATGCGCGCTTTCATCTTCGTGTCTGCCCTCGCGGCCGCTGCTTTCGCTCAGGATGAGTCCTCCGCCTCTGCCTCTGCCTCCGAGGCCTCGGTCACTGCTCCCTCAGTCAGTTCTACCCCAAATTTCAGACAAACTTCATAACCTAACAAACCATAGTCTTCCATCGATGCCTTCCCCCAGACCAGCTACCTCCAGCAGACCGATTCCCGAGGTGTTGTAACTGGTGGACCGGCTGTTGCGACCTCCCAGCCCTCTCAACCCGCTGCCGACACTTCGATCCCGCTGCTCGTCACCTCCCTCCCTGCCTACGTCTCCATTCCCGCCGTTGGCTCTGGCATCAACACCGTTGTCATTCCTCTCGGCCGCAACAGCACCACCCAGGTCGTCGTCAGCGCAAACAACAGCACCACCATCGTCTATGCTCCCAACACTGCCTCCTCTGGCGCTAAGACCACCGGTACCGGCAAGGCCTCTGGCACTGGCTCTGACGAGTCTGGCTCGCCCACCGGCAGCGACGCCTCTGGTTCCGGCTCCGGCTCTTCCCCATCTTCGACCCCTGGCTCTGCCGCCAACGTCAAGGTCGCCGCCGGCATGGTCGGTGCCGGTCTCCTCGCTGCTTTCTTGTAAACAGCTTGGACGTGTTTGGTTTGGTGATTTTGTTCTCGCATCGCGTCGGTTTTTGAACCTAAAAATTCTTGTTGGGCAGCTGGATAGCTGCTGTTCGATCCTTTAAAGATACCTCTGGGTGTGCATTGCATGGCGCATGGCTGGCATGTCCTGGACTTGATGTTTTAATGCGTAATATTGGATGTTGGTTAGTAGGAACTACTGTTACATAGTCGTCGCCGTAAGGTGAAAATGGACGCGAGTTGGATCAAACCATGCGTGTTGATGAGTTGATGTGAATGTTTGAGTTGTCGTGCACAAGTAACGGCAGGAGCTACTAGCGCGCCTGTACCTTGCAACCACAGCACCATCGCCGTTCAGACGTCGTAACCTACCTCCGGTAAGTTCCTAAGCCGACACATCATCCCCGATGTGAACAATGAATATACCTTGTATTGAATCAGTGCCAATGAAGGATGTTGGTTGCGCAGCTGGTGGATGCAAGGATGGACCGGGGTGTTCAGAGGAGGAAGGAACAACTCGCGCAGCGTAACTACGCGATACCCGCGGTGTACCTTGAACCACGCCTGACCCCTCACCCCTCTCGCAGACATCCAACACACGATGAACGAAGTTCAAATCACAATTTATTCTTGAGCGCATACATCGACCGGTCGGCATTTATGAGCGACACCAAATGATCGCTGAGAATGTTCTAACCAATTGTCTTTGCGACACAGTTCCATGGCATGAAATAGACAAGGATAATGCATCAAGGCTGAGTTCAGCCTGGGCACCCACATTTTCTGGGCTCATCTGCGGACGTGGTCGCTACACTTCTCCGCCACGATCTCCCAGCCTATGTCGAAAAGCGATCAGTCATGCTCTGCGCTCTCTGTGTCTCGATATTCCAGGGCCCTTCGAGAGAGGGAAATCACCATTCTAGCTTCGGAAACCTGGTCAAGGCTGCGCAGGCTGGTTGCAAGATATGCAAGGCTATATTGCGGTGCCGTGAAGAGTCGGAGCCAGATGAGGACGGCGAACAGATGGCGGACCTGTGCATGACTTTTCACATAACAGATTATGGCTATGATTCAGGAGACATCATTTTCTTCATTAAGGGTGACCCACGTCGATTTGATCTGCTTCTTCAGCTCCACATCGCAGCCCCCCAAACTACACCTGCATGGTGGACCCAATTCCTAAAAGATACCACTACAGACCTCCTTGTTGAACCGTGGCGGGTTAGAAATGACCAGTTCCCTTCCAGGAGCATTCGGACGGATACTGGAGATGCGAAGGTATCTCGCCTCGCCTTAACCGATAAGGACGCATTGAATGGATCTTCACCTAGTTCCGTTGTCAATTCTAACTTGGTCACGATCTTCGACTCAGGCCAGGACTTTGGATAACGATCATCCTCTTCAAAAACGCGGCTGGGTCTTCCAAGAACGTTTGATGGCTCCACGCACATTGCATTTTGGAAAGGATCAAATTTTCTGGGAGTGCAACGAAACAAGTCTAAACGAATATCTACCTTGGGTTATCCCTCAGAAGGGCGGTATCCCCCATTTTGGCTCGAAAATGCCGTTCTCCTTGCCAGCTGTAGTTCTGAGCTCTGGTCCGAAACCTCGCTTGGACCAAAAAACCATCTCTTCCGTGATGGACCAATACTATAATCTGGTTCGTCATTACAGTGGGACAGATTTGACATTTCCGAGCAAAGACAAATTGGTAGCCTTCGGGGCCATTGCCGAACGATTCGGACGGGTTCTTCCCGGTCCGTATGTGGCTGGGCTCTTTCTCTCGTATAATCTGTTAGGCCTACTATGAGTTACCGCTCATGATAGTTGGAAGTTTTATAGTTTATAGGTTTCATACAGACTACGAGTATGATCTGATTGCGATTGAGACCAAAAGGAGCCCGTGTACCGAGCCCCTTCTTGGTAAGTCTTTAGCAAAGGAACGATGTTCTTTTTAATTTATCAACGGTCTAACTGAAACCCTTTTGTAGGAGCTGGGCAAGCGTCGACAGTCGTACTGTTTGGACAATAAGTGATGGAAAATTCGATAATTTTAAAGGGCCCCCATATTACCACGGTGATGTGAAAAGCATGTCCGTTGAGCTCGTTGAGCCTACCAACCCATATGGTCAAGTCCGGTCAGCTGAGATAACAGTGGCGGGTCCTATGTCGTCTATGCCGCCGCTACGGGAGTGGGAGCATAGAGATGGAGAAGCCAGCATGGGAAGTGATAAGGCACAAGCATTCAGTGAGAGAAACGATTCATCCGCGCTCTATTTGGTATCAACGAAAGGCTCTCGATATGAAACCTACGGTTTGTTGTTGACTCCGGTCAGTCCAAGGAAGTATCGACGAGTGGGAATAATTGAGCACTACACATCCTCGAGCCTTGAGCCTCTGTTGCGCAAGATGGATAGAGTTAGCGTTAGGATAGTATGATGGACCACTGGCGTGAAGGAAGAGGTCATAGAGTATTCGCAACATGGCGGTCTTCACGATATTTCAGTTCACAACTTCGACATCCCTACAGTCAGGGCTCCTTAAAATACCCTGAATTATAGCCTGAGATTGACAAAATAATGTTTTCAAATTCTTCGCATGAGAAATTCGCTCTTTGTGAAACTGCCTGTCGTACTAAGTTGCTTTAAGGAGTTGCTAGTTCGATAAATTATACGTGACTATCCTTTCATATTCAGAGTGAAATAGAGTATAGTTGACCCATTTGTTTGGTCCTCGCTGTGATAATAGTCGAGAAACGGCAATGCATAGTACTAGCAGAGCTACTGTGCTACCCTACCTGGATATTCAGATAGTTACGCTAGCGATATACCTAGCAACCACGCGACACCCCCGCCATATACCCAAAACCCACCCAAAAAAGCCAATCCGTCAACTAACCACGTACCCCAGCAAGTGAGCCAAAGCGTGAAAACTTTATTTTTCCTGCTGCCAACAATATTCTCTGCGTCGCCGTAGAACCCACGACACAAACGCAGACTATTCAAAATCCGTTCTAGAGAAATATCCACACTATCCCTCCACCCAATGTCCACCATGTCTTCCTCCACCACCATCCCAGGCCTCGATCACATTGTCAATATCCCATATAAGGAACATGCCACCCGCCTTCAAACCCTCGACATCTGGCTCCCCTATCAAACACAGTCTCCCAGCCAAGGCACATGGATAATCTACATCCACGGCGGCGCCTGGCGCGATCCCACCCAGACCTCATCCGGCATCACGCCCACAATCCGCCACCTCCAATCCACACACGCTTCTCTCCTCCAAGGCCCCATCGCCGGCATCGCAAGCATAAATTACCGCCTCTCCCCTTACTCCTCGCATCCCACAGATCCGAGCTCACCAGACGATGCGGATAGGAACGTCCAGCATCCCGCGCACGTGGAGGACGTCACTTTCGCGCTCAACTACCTGCATGAGAAGTACGCGGTACAGCGGTGGCTCGGCATCGGGCACTCGTGCGGCGCAACGCTCCTGCTACAAGCCCTCTCCCGCACCTACGAAGGAGATCCAAATGCGAGAATGGTAAAGAATCTGGACGCGTTGATCTTGCTAGCAGGGATTTACGATGTCCCGCTGTTCCTGGAAAGTCATACGCCTCCGCGCTGTCCGGCGGACATTGCGGCTATCTACGCGGACATCGTGCGTGGTGCGTTTGGCGAGGATGAGGGTGTGTATGCAGAGGCGTCGCCGGTGAAGGGGAAGTTGGTGGGTGATTATGTGGTGCTAGGGTGGAGTGCGGAGGACGTGTTAGTGGAGAAGGAGCAAAGAGATAACATGTTGAAGCGGTATTTGGAAAAGGGGTGGGTGCGGAAGGGGGACGAAGCCGAGGCTGGAAGCGAGAAGGTAGTAGAAGTGCGGGATTTGACGGGTGGACATGACGAGGTGTGGGAGGATGGGAGACAAATAGCAGGACTAGTTGCGGAAGTGGTGGAGAGGCTAGATGGAGAAAAGGGGAAGATCAAGGCATAGGAGATTAAGGGTTGACTATCTTTTGCATTGCTATTAACATACGGAAAGCGGAGTCTTTCTGGCAGAGAGGAGTACTCCGATGTAGAATAGAATAGAGGCTTGCTTTTGGACCGCCAGACCTATCCAATGAACCCAATGCTCGCTTAATCATGTTGATACAGCGTTATAATGTACACTCGTGTCCGATGCTCCATTCTCCGTTACCCTTCACCAGTGATCTTTGTCCTATTTCTTGTTTAATCTCTGGTCCATAGCCTTGTTGATTGCGTTCTGTACATGTCCCGTGTTGTTCTCCACAGCCTCGAGTTCAGCTTCCAACTCGGCGATCTTCTTGCCTGCTGAGGTGTTCTCGCCTCCTTGCACCATCTTTGCTGCAACGCTCTTGGCATTGGCGTCGTTCACTTTGCCGTATACCGCCATGGCGCTGGCAATCATGCCGCCGATATCGCCGACGTTTCCAGGCACAATGACGCTCGTGCCCTCCTTAGCCAGATTCGCAAACGCATCCACGTACTTCTCGGCTACTGAAAGCGAGACAGCGCCCTGAGCAGCGTCCTTGCCTTGGGCAATCGACTGCGCCACAGCATCGATGCCCCGAGCTGTTGCCGTTGCCTTCAGCAGAATAGCCTCAGCCTCTCCGCTTGCCATGTTGATCTGCTCAGCTCTCAGAGCCTCAGAGGCCAAAATGACTGACTGCTTTTTTCCCTCGGCGATATTGATTGCCGACTGCCTCTGACCCTCAGACTCCAGGATTTCGGCGCGCTTGGAACGTTCCGCGGTGACTTGGCGGTGCATGGCCTCGACGACGGGTTCTGGCGCGTGGATATCGCGGATCTCGTAACGCAGGCATGTCACGCCCCAGTCTTGGGCAGCCTCGTTTATGGCGGCAGTGATGTTCGCGTTGAGGTTTGCGCGCTCCTTGAGCACGTGGTCGAGCGAGAGCTGGCCGATTTCGGATCGCATCGTTGTTTGCGCGAGCTGCGAAATGGCATACTCAGCGTCTTCTACTCCATAGCTACCATGTGTTAGCTCCTGCACTCCTCGATCTAGTAAGAGGGATAATACCTTGCCTTGTACGCATCAAACACCCTTGTGTACAGTATACCGTCTAGCTCCAATGTGACATTGTCGGCTGTGATGGCGCTCTGACTCGGGATTTCAATAGCATTCTCCTTCAAGCTCTTGACGTAGGCAATCTTGTCAATGACGGGCAATAAGACGGCCAGACCAGGCTGCAGTATCCGGTGGAACTTTCCCATGCGCTCGACGATCCATGCTGTCTGCTGCGGCACAAAGCGTACAATGGTATTCGCCGGGAGCCGTCTTGACGAGGAAAAGTATGTGGGCGGGCCCGCCTGGGAGTTGGCCTGGCTGAAGGAAGAGAGGATGTTTGGGGTGTTCTGGGCGGCGTGCGAGTTGAGCTGGCTGAAGGTGCGAAGGGCAGCGAGCGGCGCTGTTCGTGATGCAATAGTTGGACGGGAGGCTCGTATCAGGCCATTTGCCGTAGAGGCGACCAGGCGGGTGCGCGACGCCATTGTGAGGTTTGCGTGCGTGAAGATGACGGGCCGAAGCTTCGAGCTTGTAGAAGCTCACGGGCGTCGGAGGAAGGAACCACCGCTGGTCGTTATGTAAGCGAACTACTCTTCACCCTCTCTTGAATACAACCCTCACCAACTTTCTTTACCTTTCTTGGAAGGGTACTTACTTTCTTCAATCAACTTAATGTGTCTTTCGTTCATACTCAGCGGCTTTATCTATTCTCCACTTGCCTTTTAGGTACGACGTTAATGATAGTATACATCGTTGAGAATATGTCGACAGGGAAACGCAGAACGCATGAATGCCTTAATCGGGATGCGTGTTGCCCTGCTGGCTCGTAAAATCCGAGGAAAAAGATTTGTTGAATAGATCTCACAATTGTTGACAGTATGCCGGGAGGACGTTTAGATCACATGCATGGCTTAGCCTTGTGTCTCTTGTGGGAGCGTTGTTTTACACGATCTCTGCCCATGTATCGGTTCGTTCAGCCTTAAACCAAGTGTTTCCGGGTCAAAGTATGGGGCGAGCTGCACTAGACTTTCAACAAGAAAGAGACCAAACAACGAGATTGGGAGGTGTCCCCCATGACACTCGGTTAAGCGCACATATCCTTGAAGCCGCGCAGTGTTCGTCCTAAGGATCTTATCCACGGGAATCGACACTACAGCAACTGGACACAACTGGGCCATGCGAGGCTCCAATGATTATAGCATATCTGTTTGGAGCGATGAAACTGCCCTACGTGGTACTTGCTGCGGTCTTCTTTGATGGAGTTTCATATCATTCAAATCGTTTGTGAGTTCTAGTCGAAACGCCGCTACCTTTGGCAACTATAAATTCGAAGTGGATAGTATATGTCTATTTCCTTGGCGGCCTTCTAATCTGGAATGAGTCGAAGAGAAGTCTACTCCATGGTCTCTGACCGATTTAGGACTCATGATTGAACTGCCACACATATCATTCAAGACTCTCCTCATATATTCTATGCTCTTGGACTATGGAAGAATAGATGAGCGGCCTGCAATCCTTGTCACCCGCTCGAGCAGCATACGTTTTGCAAAGGTTTACGGTGACACTCAGATTCCTGCGGAGGTATATATGCCGGCCTTTGAGAGACATACCTACCGTATGGAACGATTGTTCGTTCTCCAAAAAACGACCTTTCCCCAACTCTTATTATTGAGTAATTCGTAGGTTATTAGTACTTGATCCACTTTCTATGAGCCCTTAATGTTGCCGACGGCTCGTTAAGATCCCCTCGCTCTTCTTGCTATTTCGTGCTAGATTAAATCTAGGAAGATAACACCTGGGAACTTCTCATACGTGTATAGTACACTCAGCAATTCCTTAGCAAAATCATTTCCTCCGAAGCTCCTACAGCATCTCTGCAACTTCCGAAGATATCAAGTGGCCCACTCGTTGTCAGTGAGACTGTCAGCATGATGGCGAATCGTTCTGATGAAACGATCATAACCCAAGTATCAATTTTTACAGCTTGCATCGTGGAAGAACGCCCCTGGGATAACAAATCGCAGTACACAGCTTGTACACGAATTATATACTTTAACACCGCAAGTTCACTCACGTATCAAAGAAACATGACTATAGCATCTTAGCGAAGTTCGTCTCTGGAGCTAATTGCGTCTCTGGAGCTAATTGCATCTCTGGTTATATTTCGAGAAAAGTAATGGAAACACATTTTCAGCAAGCATCCTCAGCTTGGGGATGTCAACTTTGTGATTGCTGTGCTGCCTTGAATCAAGACCGTTCAGGGTATTGGTGAAGCAGACCTGGGGACATATTTGGGAACGATACGCGGCTGTGTGGCTTTGTTACTCTCAGAACGACACCCGGTAACGTAGACGTCAAGGTTGATGATGAGTACGCATGGGAGGAATTGGCCCAAGAGGATGTGGATTAAGAGCCCACGAACAGAGGGATTTGAAGATGAGTAACGTCTCGGACTTCCATTTGCATGATATACCCATTACCATAGCTATCAATGGACATATTGTGCACTGCCATTCAACTAGTGTCCTATCAACATGCTCATTTGACCTTGTGTGTCTGAGGAAGAATATTACGGTGAGGCACCTTACGCTATTCCTTCTTATGTTGCACCTACCTCTCGGGAAAACATGGCTCGAGATGTAAGATCAGGAAGGTTGAGTTGTCATGGTTGAGCTGGGAATACTGTAATCATGAAAGGAACTGGTATCACGTGGGTTTCTTGGCGCTGCCCCGCGGCATCTTGGTAGTAAGTTCGAAGCTTCGCGTAAGTTCGTTGGTTACACCTAGTCGTCATCCCCTCAAAACGAAGCTCGCCCGTTGCCCCAGCACTCGGCTTCTTGCATATACACCCACTACAGCCGTAGCTCACCCCGAATTTAACCCCGACTGATCTACTTACCTCAAATCCCATCTCTGACGCCGACATGGTAAGTTCGCTCGACCGCACCATGATGCAAACAGGCCTCATTCTAACCAACTTCAGGCATCGCCTGCGCAGTCCAAAAAGCGCCTCGCGCTCGCAATCCTCGACTTCCTCCAGACCGCGCAAACTGACGGCTCCGTCGCTGCCGAAGATGCCGAACAGCTTGAGATCGCCGCCAATTGCATCAGTGAAGCCTTCAAGGTCGATACGTCTGATAGTGATGCAGTTAAAGACGCTTTAGGCGGTCAAAACCTCCTCGCCATATACAACGTGTATGAGAAGCTGAAGGGCAAGACAACGGCGTCGACGCAGGGCGCGAGTTCAGCGTCCGAAGCACGGCCCGCAACCCCGCAGACACCAAGCTCGGAGAATCTTAAGAAGGCGGGGCCTGGCGGTGTGAACAAGGATGAGGCGGAAAGGCTGAAGGGGCTGGGCAATGAGGCGATGAAGAAGAAGGACTATGCGGACGCTGTCAAGCATTACAGCGCTGCGCTGGAGATTGTCCCGCTCAATCCTATCTACCTATCGAACCGCGCGGCTGCGCATTCTGGCGCGGGCAACCATGCGGACGCGAAGAGCGATGCCGAGATGGCCGTTGCCGCGGATCCCAGCTACTCAAAGGCATACTCTCGACTCGGTTTCGCATGCTTCGCACTCGGCGACGCAAAGGGCGCGATGGAGGCGTACAAGTCTGGTATGGATGCTGAGGGCGGCGGCTCAGATGTCATGCGCAGGGGCTATGAGACAGCGAAGAAGAAGTACGAAGATGAAGGTGGCGATGTCGGTGCGGTGGAATCGGAAACACCGCGTGGTGGGCCCGGTGCTGGTGCAGGTGGCATGCCCGATCTCTCGTCGCTGGCAAGCATGCTGGGCGGAGGAGGCGGCGGAGGCGGCGCTGGCGGTCAAGGAGGCATGCCAGATCTCGGCGGCCTTATGAATAACCCGATGATCCAGCAGGCGATGCAGCAGATGATGCAGGACCCAAATGCCATGAGGAACATCATGGACCGATTCGGTGGGGGTGACCTCTCGTCGATGATGAACGACCCGAACATTCAAAATATGTAAGTCACAATGCCAATATCTATAACGGACAGTCACTGATATGCTCAGGGCACGAAACTTATTCAGCGGGCAGGGAGGAGCCGGACAAGGAGGAGCTGGGCAGGGAAGACCTGGAGGTTCATAGTATGTTGACGGTGCGAGTACTTGGAATGGCGATCCGACATCACAGTCTCATAAATAGACGACCATAATGATACCACTTCATGTTCATGCAATCCTCTTATGCACTTCTTCTCTCGCCGCGAACAGCTCGTCCTATATCTAGATCACGCAAGGCTTCATTTATTGCCTGCTTGCTGCAGCAAGGTTGTCCGCTCAATTTGACTTGTTCGTCTGACCCTTTACACGAACATCAACGTGTATCGTCCACGACTCCCGTCCGACCATCCATCATGCCCTTGCACGATTCTGTGGCCCACCAAACTCCACGTTTCACTCATCCCCCACTCATCATAAACTAAGCGTCCACAGCCCATCCCCAAGATAATGCCCTGCCTCACATGCCTGCCCTTTCTTCACCTTCTTCATCTCCGCAGTTCCCACCTTCAACACCCCCACCATACATGCCGTCTCCTTCCCCTCGGCCTCGATCACCACCGGCGTCCCCGCCTCGAGCTCCTCCTTCCCATACCGTCCCTCGGTATCGTTCGGATCGCCCGGCAGCCGGCCCCCAGGTGATGTAAGCCCGGGTGTCATGAGCGTCGCGCCGGAGAGCACGAAGCGGATTGCGCCGCGGTCGATGCGAAGCGTGGGGAAGCAGGTCGGGTAGCGGTGCACGAGGGTGAGGTGCGGGAGGATGGCGTCGTCCATATGTTGGAAGAAGAGGGGGGTGTTGGAGAGGGTATAGAGGGATACGCGGTCGGGGCTGTTGTCAACCTTCGTGTTAGCCAGTGTGCAAAGGAATGAAGGAAAAGTATGGGAGGGAGGGCTGTATGGGTTGAAAAACGTACAGTTTTACGAGATCTAGTTGTTCTTTCTTGGGCAGAATCTCTTCGATGTAGGGTTCGAGGAGGGGGTACGTGTCTATCACTTTTTGGCGGATGGTCCGTTGGACAGAGCTCTTGACCTTGGATTTTGCGCCCGAGGTTATACTGTTGGGGTTAGCTTTATCGTATGGAAATAAGAAATATAGAGGAATACGTACTCCTTTTTAAACATGGCGGCGAGTTTGCGAATTGAGGGTTGGGGTGTGGGTGGAGGGGCGCGTTGAGATCAGATGTTGCGCGTTTAGGTGAGGGGCAGAAGGTATGGCGGGGTAGTTTTGGTGGTGCGTGCTTTCTTTGCTGGATTATCTGCTGACTTTATTCTAGATTTTTTTTAATAGACGTATTTCTTTTGGATATTCGGTTGAGCACTGCTATGATAATTTCATCATCTCGTTTTGATCTATTGTTTAGAATGAGCGTGCGCTACGCTGAGAGTTGAAGCACGCTGATTTATATAGCACATTGATAAGAGGCTAATAGAGAAGAGATCCAAAGAAACTTGATATTTCTTCATACATTAGAAGATAAATTGGATGCTGAACGTGCTTCCTGGCCCGTCAAAATGAGGAAGAGAGAATGGGGAGAGAAAAGTACGCTCTAAATTATGCTGTATCCATGCTTCATCGTTCTATGCTACACCCATACTCATACAACACACAATATCTAACATAAGTACAAAGCCGAGATGCTGGTATCTACACCTCAAGTTCCCCCCATAACGCTCCTCAATCCAAATCATCTTCTAAGCCTTCCCAAGGCTTCTTCTCCGCCTTCTTCGGCCACAACCCCGTGAACCATGACTCCTCTTTTCCGACCGTAACGCTCTTCGCACTCTCCTCAGCCTCAGCACTAAGCTCAAATTTCCTCATGCGCTCCCCAATCCTCGGGTCGATAACCATATCATCTAACCACACTCTCTCCCTCTCATCATCGTCCTTGCGCTCTCGAGCTGTCTTGTGCCACTCCGGCTCTTCGTGTGTGAGTAACCGTTGCTGCTCCCACTGCGAACTCTCAGACGTGTCATCGTCGGAGATGCTAGCTAGTTCAGCTGAGGTGTGGTACGGGCGGTATGCTCCCAACACAGCAGCCGCGGTCTGTCGACCAGCTTCGTCGGCGACCTTTCGGCGGTTAAGGAAGCGGTACATGCGGATGGGGAAGTTGAAGAAGCCGAGGAGATGGGGGAGAGGACGGTGGTGGCGGGCCCGAGGCTTGGGGGCAGCTGGGCGGGAGCTGCGATTGTTGGTACTCGGCGGTGGTGATGAATGCTGGAGGTTGTTTCTTCTTCTTTGGTTTCTCCTCTTCTTTTGGCTTTTCGGGCTCTTCAGCCTTGGGTGTCTCGACCGGGGCGGAGGGCGATGCGTCATCGGTAGAGGTTGCTGCAGGAGGTGTTGAAGTCTCTGGAGTGGCAGCTGGCGTGGCTTCGGCTAGAGGTGCTACGGGTTCTTCTACCGCCCATGCAGGAGGATCTAAAGGACCCAGCCAACCCTCGTGTAGTCCCCTGACATACTCTTTCCATGTGTGTCTCCCTACGACAATGTCGCCAGCAGGTCCGTCCCAGTCCCTTATGCCAGCCCTCAACCTCGACTCCTCCACAATGTCCTTCACATCTGGCTCTGGAACCTCCGCCACGGGCTCTCCTCTCTTGATCCTTAACTTGCGTATCCGCTCCGCTAGCCCGGCTCTCACGTCGCCCTCCCTCCTTCCCTCAACCGCATCCCAGTCCAGCGCTGCAGCGACAAGAATCGGCTTGACGTACTCGTTGAAATGATCTCGCGCAGACACTAGTCCATCCGCCGGCGGGGCAGACAGAAAGATGGTGAGTTTTCTGGGCATCTGGTGTTCGTCCATAGGCTCCTTCGCGATGTTTTCGACTAGCCTCGTCCACTTCTGCTGTATGCGCTTCTTCTCGCGACGGTCGTAGATGACGGCGGCAGTCCAAGAGCCCGTAATGCTAAGGAAGATCATCCAATTCCGCGATGGCAGCCTCCATCTGAAGTTCGGAAGACCTATGAGAGCTGGTTAGACGGGCAAGGAGCAGCGTCGATAGAAGAGATTCACGTACCCATCATCCTCCATACGGGATTCGGAGGCTTTGGCGGCTTCGCAGCGGCTTGCGATGCGCCCGCAGCTGGCGACGCCTTCGCGTCCGATTCAGCCATGGTGTGTACTGCCTTGTGATGAATACGATCCAAGCCAAAGCCAGCGCGAACAAAAAGTTGAGCAGCGCGGAGGTGCTCCGGATCAACTCCGACCTCCGCCTAGCGCCTGCTCCCAAAGACGACCCAACCCCTGCAACGTCCAACATCGGCACCGAACCCCACACGAGCCGCGAAAATTCTTGATCGGTGGATTGTGGCAGAAGAAAAGGAAAAAAGAAAGCTTCAAGCTGTTGGCGGTACTGGGAATCGAACTGTTACTACAGTCAGTACACTTTGCTTGCATTGCGACTATGAGTCCTCTTATGAGAGGGCCAACCTACCCCAGGCTGGCGCGGCCACAACGCGACGTCATACCACTAGACCATACCACCGTGGTATCTGTGATCATTGATCACCTGATTTGATAGAAGTTTTTGAAATAGTAAACATTATATCTGTAATACAAGAAGCTTGTGGTAGCGAGATTTGTGGTAGTTCGGGGAGTTTTGTACAATCTGACCAACAGGAACACGGGGAGGGGTGACGACACATCGTATTTGAGAATTCTGATAAAGGGCGAAAGGTGATTGGTATGTTGGGCTCGGGCGCTGGGGGTTCCGCTCGGGGCTCCGCTCGGCACACAACGCCCCTACAACACAAATTCAACATGGCAATAACATAGAAGAGAACAATTACTCTCTTCCTAGCACATGGAGATGATATAGGGCTCTGTGGTATCGCATTCTGGGCCGGCTTAATCTAGGCTATAATGATACATAGTCATATAGGGTATATACCAACTTGGTCCATCTGAATAGGTCGAGTCTCCACAATGAATACATATCTGCCAACAAAACTGTTCCAACATTTACCGATTCCCAGCAAGTCTACTTAGTGTTTAAAGTGCTGAAAAATGAACCGCAATTGGACAGGTCTGTTCAAACTGCGCAACTCTCACGTCGTGCTACCTCTCAAACTGGTGGCTAGAAATACTGACTTACGCCGTTGACATTGTAGACTTGACGGTGTTGTTGGAGGAGTTGTACTAAGCATCAACAGCTTCTCGGAGCGGCGTCATCGTCTCTTAGATAGCGGACGAGGAGGAATATATCCATCCCTTTTCTTCATGCCACTGTCTGTCAAATGGGCCATGAAGTAGGGGAAAGTTGAACGTCAGAGTTCCACCTAGCCCTTTGAAAATCCGTTGTAGTTCCTGTTGCATTAATTCTGCCTCGTTCCATTCCTGCAAGGCATCGACTTCAGTGAAATGACCATCGGTCTGACAGTAGCGCACAAAATACTCAATTTTGATGTCTTTTAGATTGGACAGGGTTTGGGAGTACAGCTCTCGTGGATGTTGTCCCTCGCTCTTCTGCTGTTGCCAGAAGAGTTGATCCAGGAATTCAAGAACGAGATACCTACTTCCATTTCTAAATGGTACCCAAAAGTCAACATCGGAGATAACTAGACTCTCCAAAGCTTGTGGTAGCATCTTATGTGGGTCAGGTATATCGATTTCGGTACCAGGGGGGTGGTTCCTAATGGATAATAGGAGAGTATTCTCTGGAACGACGAGCCGACGCAGAGATGTGAAACATGCTAATGAATAGACAGGCTTTCGAGGCACTCGATAGCCGAGATGTAGAATATGTGGCCAATAGACGGACGCGCAACCAGAAGGTAGCTGCAATTCCTTGATCTTCTGCGCGTTAGTAGCGAAGACCTTCTTTTCAGAATCGCAATGCCACCCATGATCGCCTAAGCGTGAGACATCCGAGTCGAACAAGAAGTGAAGGAATTCGAATTGGTAGAGTGAGGCATCCTGTAAATTCACCCGTTCCAGGTTAGAGAGGATGGCGAAGAGCACAGCAAAGATCCCATTGGTCTTCCCTAATCGCAATTCTTCATGCCAGGCGGACTTATCGAAGCAGTCAGTGCTCTCATCATTCCTGAGTATGCTTTTGCACGCGTCCACGAAGACTGCGTTTGTCGGCACGACAGGCATGCTAACCCAATCACAACGCATCTTGGGTTTTCCAACCAAGCTATCGTTGCAAAAGCACGTCTTGATTTCCAAACCCTTTGTTTTAGCTGCAAGACATGGATAGCGAATGTACGTCATGATGAGACTGTCAAGGTGACGGAACTTGGGACTGACAGTCGGCGCTACCCAAGCCTCGAGAGTGACAGCGCGGATGTGTTGATTCACGAGAGTGATGCTTAGAAGCTCGGATTTAGTCCAACCGTAACACCACGTTGTTAGAACGCTATTCCAATCCATCGTACCATTGACAATGGGCGGGTGGTAATACTCGTCGTCAGGTTCGAGGATATACCGGGCGATCTGCAGAAGCAATTCGTCCGGGAGTCGTTCTAACATCGTGTTATTCTGGATTGGCGGAAAGTAGGATCCTGTAGCTCTAGTACGTCGATACAGAAGGCTGACACCGAAGTGTGCTATTTCAGTGCTGCTATTGTGACGAACAGACTGACCTGCGAGGAACGAGCAATCGACTTGCGTGACTAGGTTGAGTTGATATTTGTTGCTGTAGATGGACTGAAGTGGAGTTGCAGTTGAGCCCTGAAGAGAGTCTTTAAATAGGGAAATGCCAAGGCGCTAGCTCCGTAGCCACTGTCTATTGTAGGTGAACGTTAGGGCTTGCGTAGCTCAACCCGAGTGTTTTCACTGTTGCGAAGGAAAGCGATAACACCAAACTTGTCCAACAAATTTTCTTTATAAGGCTGCTAATCGCAAATAGTCCCAAGACTGATAATGCAATCCGGACGCCAAGTGGCAGATTTACAGTTCCCAATGGTATTCATCCATACACTCAAGAAACTGTATATGGATCTACTTAATGCGCCTTTCACCAGACTTATTTATCCCATCCTGTCCTTCTTTTGATCAGATCTGCCGCCTTTTCTGCGACCGCATAGACGGTGGTACAGATATGTGTGGCCGGAAGATATGGGATCACACTTGCATCCACAATGCTTAAATTATCTATTCCATACACCTTAAGGTCTGGTCCGACGACGCCCCCGTACTCCTCTGGTAGCATCGACGCCGTGCTAGATGGATGTGCGAAAGAAGGCGCGAAGACGCGGCGGATATGCGCTTCGATGTCTGTGTCACTGGTGACGTTTTGACCAGGTGCAAGCTCCACAGGTCCAAACGAGGCAAGAGATGGCAAGGTGTTAAAGTGGCGGACAAAACGTACGATGGCGATTGCTACTTGGACGTCGATTGGGTTGGAGAAGGTACGGAAGTCAACGACGGGCTCACTAAGTGGATCGGTTGTGTTGATGGACACGGTGCCCCGACTAAGTGGGCGCATCAGAACACCACCTCCGAGTGGTCCTGAACCGAATGGGAACTCATATGCTGCGCTATCGTCCCTGGAAAACCGCTCTGCGATCAGTTTCTGCTGTACTTTGAATCCTCGAGTCAATGTCTCGTCGTAGGTTTCTGGCAGGTATGGCGTTGCGTCTTGATTGAGCACTTCTTGGACAATGCTCTCCCATGTATCATTAGCTACAGTCTTCAGGGAGAGAAAGGCAGCTTGATTGCCACGCGCCACGGTGAAGGGACCTGTTCTGTTTTGTTGGTACTCTAGCTTCGCCTCTTCGAAGAACGTCGTATTGCTGAGTAATGTGCCAACTGTTGGCCAAATGGTGCTCTCAGTCCAGTTCCAGCTTGTACCTCCAATCGGATGGTCATGGAAATTGGCGCCAACCCCGGGGAAAGCTTTCTTGATCTTAATGCCAGCTTTCTCTAAAACCTGCTTCGGACCAATTCCAGATCGCTGCAGTAGCCAAGGCGTCCACAGTGCTCCCGCTGCGAGGATAACCTCGCGCTTCGCATAGACTGCAATCTTCTCTGTTGAACCACGTTTTGCGATGTTCACTCCCGTGGCTTCTAGGACCTTGTCATGTTTGAACAATATTTCAGTTGCTCGAAAGCCAGTGAGAAGATGGTAGTTTGATCGATTTTTATACAGCTCGTAGTGTGCAGTCCGTGCATAACTCCGTGTCCTCAGCACTGAATCTAGCGCACTGGGTATTCGTAGTGCCCCAATAGCATTACCATTTGCTGCTTCCTTCGGCTTCCTCACACCAATCTCCTGAAAGGCATGAAACACATACTCCTGTCCCGGAAATTGGTATGGAGGAAAACTCAGCTGTATTTCTCCATGGCCACCATATGCGCTCTCAATATCCCAGGTGTAATTATATTCTTTGGCAACTTCATCTGACGGAGGGTTGAATGTAACGCTTTTTCTGAAGTACGGCAGAAGGCCTTGCCATCCCCATCTTGGGTTACCTAGTTCCTCCCACGCATCGTAATCTGCTTTTGAGCCCCGGTCAAAGGTCATACCGTTCACGCCTGAGCCTCCGCCTACCAGAGCGGCCGAAGAGACGCGATAAGTGACATTGTTCAAGCCAGGTATTGGTAGCGAGGTGATATTGTACATTCGATCGGGATGTGAGTACAGTGTGTCCATGGGAATCAGAATGCCGGGATCGTCATTCAAGGAGGCATATTCGACGACAAGAACAGACCCTGACATCATTATCAGCATGATGGGACAACATTGAAGCATGCGACTCACGCTTTCCATTCTCTGTCAATCTATTTGCGACCGTCAGCCCAGAAGTACCTCCCCCAACGATGATGTAGTCATAGGTCTTCTGTAGTAGTTCCTGCTCTGATAACGCAGTCGTTTGCGTCGCTGCAATTACGATCGCATACAGCAATTTTACAATCGATAACATACTGTACATTTTCTTGATCTTTACCCCCGAAAACGAGGAAATAATCAGCCTTATACCATATTTGCAGGGCGTACTGATATTATCAACTCTCGCTTGACCATGCCTCGCTTCTGCACGTCGTTGCATTTACATGGATGCGTTTACCTATGAGAGCTGCGTTGCGTGACGAGTGATCGGTCGTTTCCGGG
Organism: Kalmusia sp. IMI 367209; assembly: GCA_027946365.1. Taxonomy (NCBI): domain Eukaryota; kingdom Fungi; phylum Ascomycota; class Dothideomycetes; order Pleosporales; family Didymosphaeriaceae; genus Kalmusia; species Kalmusia sp. IMI 367209. Next base: position 655,181 of record JAPEUQ010000006.1, on the reverse strand, counting down.
TAATTCGACACAATCGTGCATTTAATATCCGTAGGGACCTGTTATTACAGATGGAATCTACTTAGCAGGGCAAGGATCATAATTACCGCTCTGTCGGGCGTAAAATAGGGCATTCGTGATCGGTGGAATGTCTGGTATTGAATGGAAGCTATGAGCTGGGCTTACGATGCAAGTGAGATTTAACCGTGAGAATGTGTGGTGGAATATGGTGGGTCTAGATCTTTGGAGGGGAGACACTTGATTAACTCAATAATTTATTAGATGTCGAGACGAGTATTCGAATGAATAATAGTATTCGCGTTACACTTTCGATAGGTATATAAGCACCATGCTCGGCTACAACCTCTATTCTACTCCCCATGTGCTACGGTACCAAGGTTATAGATAACCCAACCACGCTAAAAGCTCACTTAGCTGTTTTAGTTAAGCCGACCATACTGTTTTTAATTCCACCAACCTTTACTTTTATACTACCACTCAACTTTACAACACGTTGCGATTATGTTAAAACAGCTTTCTACCTTTCTAAATACGCCTAATAGCTATTATAATGAGTTCTAATCGCGTTATATATAGGACCTATATATATACTATATATAGCTATCTAGCCTACCTAGTAGTATCGCTGCCTTCTAAGTAAAATCTATTAAGCTTTTAATCTATTTAGAATATATTCTTATAATTGGTAGGATGATGAGGTATTATACTTAGATAAGCTTAAATATTATATACTTAAGGATAATGCTTTCTATAGGGTAAGTAAATAGGTCTTTAACCTATTTAGAATATGTTCTAGACTAGTTATTTATAATAATAGATATACTAACCTATTCTAAATATATTTAGAAATAGCTATAAACGCTTAGTGTATTAGTAAACTATATTAAAAATATCACTAAATATTACCTTAGGTAAGTTAATAGTAATTGGAAACCTAAGCATAAAGAAAATTTATATAGCTAAAGATATATTATCTTCTTAACGTATTCTAAATATATACTTATATTAAAATAGCCTAGTATAAGGCTATTATAGATTACTATAAAGGAGCGAACCTAATCCTAACTAGTTCTTAATATATTTTAACTCTACTACCCCTCCTTATAAGAAGACCCTTAGGCTAAAGCCATTTATAAAGTAATCTAAAGTTATTCTAAAAAAAGTTACTAGCTAAAAATAGAAGATTCTAGTCTATAATTATATAAATAAGGCTAAAGATATATTTAAAGATAATATAAATCCTATTTTAAAAGGTTTATATTATATTCCTAACGTATTTTATAGATTAATAAGGATGTAATAAGGATAGAGTTAAAAAAATATAGTAGTTAAGTCCCCTACGCGTTTTATGAGAACAATTTCTCTAATAGTAAGTATTCTTAATCTATTCTAAAGCTATTCTTAATCTATTTTAGTTTATATATTTACTAAAGATTATTATTCTTACCTCTATTATAACTGGACTGGCCATGAAGATGATAATAACTTAGAGGATAGTAAATCTAAGGATAATAAGAGTGCTATAGATAGTAAAGTGGTAGGTAAATAAAGAGACTAATTATAAATAGATTCTTAACCTATTCTAGTCTTTATCTTAGTTTAGCTTTAGCTTTAGATACCCTTTCCTTACTAATTAGGTTCCTAAACTATTCAGAACATATTCTAAATAACTAAATAGCTAGTCTCTATCTTAATAATAATTACTCTATCTATAATTCTCTAATTTATTATAATTTTTATCTACTTATATTTTTAATTTTATTATTACTGTATTTATTTAAGATCTCTATTTTATTATTTTAAAGTCTTATACAAACGGCTTATAAATATATTTTAAATATAATCTTATTTCTTTAATATTTTTCTTATTACCTCTAGCTCTAGTTTAAGCTTTATATTCTTTAATTCTAGTCTTTTTATATTAGCCTCCTTTTTTAAAACTTAAGCTTAGTCTATCTAGTTTAGGCGTTAAGATTCTACTAAATAGCTTAATATTATAGTAAGGGCTCTTGTAATAACGTTCTAAATGGGATCTAAACGCGTTAAAAGCTTAATAATAAAAAAGATAAAGCTTATAAACTTAATAAAGATCTCTTAACTACTACCTATATATATTTTAATTTTATATGGGGCCTTATAAAGTTAGATGATAAGCTTTAAAATAGTAAAGCTTCCTCCTATTTTTAGCTAAATCCTTATTATCTTTAGGGTAGTAAGACTTTTATTATTTTCATTCTAAACGCGTTAGAAATAGATTCTAAAAATATATAGTAGATTTCTTACTTTCTCTTTATATTCCTATCCTATAGTAAGTAGATAGGAGGTAGCTTAATAACTATATTATATATTTATCTTATTCTAAGTAAGTATTTAGTTAATGTCTTTATTATTAAGCTTTATTACCCTATAAACTTTAAAACACGTTAATAACCCTCTCTAAAATAACTTATATTATAATAGTAAATAGTAAGTATAATTATTTACTATATAAATAAGACTTCTTATTAGACTGTTTAATATGGTTTAATGTCTCCTTAAGCTTATACTAAGACTCTCTACTTATAAAGGTAAGATTCTTATTAAGGCCTATAGTAAGGGTATGATTATTCTTATTCTTTACCTATTTAGAGATAGCTAGGTCCTTAAATACTAGTAAATATATTAGGAAGCCATTTAGAACCTATTAAAATAATAGACTTATATATAAGTAGATAATAAAGCTTATTTCACTAAGCCTATATCTCTATAGTAAGTAGAGCTTTCATCTTATAATAAATAGAAGTAGGGATACTTAAATACCTATTTATAGCTTATATAATACCTCTTTTAAAGTGGGCTTTATAGAATTTAATTATATGATAAAGCTACCACCGCTAATTATAGTTAAGGGAATTAATAATATATAAATACTTTCTAAACCCTTTTAGAATATAATTAAAATAGATTTATTACTTAGTTTTAAAATACTTACCGCCCATCTACTTCCCATTTATATTAATAGTAATTCTAATTAAACCTATTTAGTAAATATATTTCCACTTAATAGGTGTCTATATAAGACGCTCTATCTAGTTAAATAGTATTTAAAAAGCTTTAGAATACAATCTCCGCTTATCTAAACTAATATAGAGCTAGATAAGTATAAATACTAATTATATAAGTAGTTAATAATACGTTTAGAATAGATTTATATATATTTCCCATAAGACTCATTGAAATATACCACTATAAACTCTTTTTAGTCATACTCAGTTCTTTTATATAAAAGATTAACCTAAAATATAGAGAGGTTAACTAGAACCTAAGTTTACTACTTTTATATAGTAAGGATTATTATACTAAGCTTATAAGAGAAGATTTTATAAATATAACCTTAGAAAGTATTAGAATAGATTCTAAATGACTTATAAATCCATTATAGACTTTATTAAGATTCTAGTGCCTTTTTTACATTTTAAATTACACGCCTATAATATTCTAACTAAATAGAAATATAATAAGCTTTTCTTAATAGATTATAGCTCGTAGTTAATCTAGATTATTAAGGCTTACGTAAACCTAGCTAAAAGATAACTTATTATACTTCTAGTAGAATTTATCCAAGAAGGGGCTATGAAGAAATAAAGCTAGTTAGAAATATATTAGTAATAATATAGAAATAGGTTATAAATAACTTACTAATAGTTAAACTTAGATTATTTACTCTTCTAACTAGATCTACTATCTCCTAAGTGAGTAGCTTAGGTAGCTTACTAGGGAGGTGGAGCATAGTGATAAACCCTATATAATATAAATAGATAGAACGAATTCTTAATAAGATTAGTAGGAATAAGTATACTAAACTCTATATTATAGTGTACCCTAGAAAGCTTCCTAGGGCCTTATAGATAATTAATATCTAGTATATAGATTATAAACGCGTTTAGAATATAATAAGGATAGGAATATAAACTATAGTTCCTAAGTTTTAATCTTATAGATAGAATTATCATATAGGTATCTAATTGATCTCCTCTAGTAGATAAACTACTTAAGAATAACTCCTAAAGATATTCTATATAATATTTATTATATAGGATTTTAAAAAAATGTTTTTTTAGTCTATTATGTCGTCTAGTGTTAACTTGCATAACTAATATATTATGCCTAGTGGCTAGAAAGGCTCTAAATAGATTAGAACACGTTCTTAATTATTTTAGTAAATTTATAATATTTCGCTAGGGCTTTAATAGTGGCCTATAAGTATCTTTAGTATTAAGATAAGTAATACTACTTATAAATTGAGCTATAAGTGTAGTATAAAGACTATATTAGTTAGAATAATATTTTTAATTTATTTAGAATATATACCTTATAGACTTTTTCTTTCTCTTATCTATTTCTTTTTTATATATATTAATTTGAGTATTTTGGATCTATTCTTAAGTCTCTAGTATAATATATATATGGGAGAACGTTACTAACGTGTTATTAAGATATTTATAATGTTTTATACCTATATAGATATATCGATGCCTAATTACTAGCCTACCTAGATAGAGGGATATTATTTACTTATCTAGGCCTTTCTATTTCTTATAGTATTACACCTAATGGGTTAGGAATATATTATAGACTAGTTACTAATATATTTATATATATAGTATATCTTTTAGTATTTATTCTATTAATAGACGATTTTACCCTATATAAATATAAAGGTATACTTATTTATACTTATTTAGGGTATTCTAGTAGTAGAGTAACTTATATAATAGTTACTATTATAAGAGGTAGGTTATTAAATATAAGGATAGTAATAGGCGTATCATTATCTTAATTTATTAGGAACGTATTCTAAATAGTATAGGAATAAGTTATATACTTTATCTCTCTCCTCCTTATTAATCTTTTATTAATCTTCTTTATCCTCCCCTCTCTTTATAATTAGTATATTACTTCTAGTATCTCTATTATTGCTACTACTATCATTAGAACTATAAGCTCTAATAGAAAGACCTATAATAGTTAGAACACGTTGGCAACATATTATAGATATAATAAGAGCTATAAACCTTATTACTAGGCCGTAATACTTCTACTATCTTAATATAGATTTATTAGGGTAGTATATAGAGGAAGATTTTAATAAAAATAAGTTAGAAATAGTTTATTCCTATATTGACTTAGCGTAGAGGAAGAAGGAAGCGAAAAGATACACGACTAGTAAAAACTTAACCTAACTAATAAATTTATTAGCCTACCAAGATTTACTAGCGTAGAAAAATTTTCTGGTCACCCAAGGTCTTCCCGTGGTGGGGTTACCTATATGCACGTGCTATACCTTAGGTTTTTCGCAACCAACCTCGCAAACTTTTCGAGCTTTCTCCATAATCAGCATTCTTGGATGAAATCTCGGCGAGCACCTCAGTAGAATGGCTGGAAAGGAAACTAGAAACCCAAAAACATATTCTGAGTACAACACGAAGATACTTATCCTGCCAGCATAGCGAAGCAATTAGCCGATATCACTATCCCCAAAGTACATGACGAAAATAGTATGCACTGGAATGATATGGGGAATTCTATTGTCGAAATCGTCAAATGGACCAGACTAAGGAAACACGAGAAGCTTATGGAATTTATCCTCGCACTTCTATAGACCTGTTTGAATGATAGAAAGGCTGGTGAGGCGTTGCACTGTGATGAGAAAGGTGTCTAGACCCAACTACTGATGTATAGTCCTGTGTTCGCGGGGGCAGCTTATACGTATAATATGTTCTCAAAATCATACTGAAAATGGTTTAAGAAATAATAGTGAGTAATTAGGTGCACTGAATTCGAAAGACCCAAAAGCAACCAAGCGGCAGGAGAACTTTGACGTTTTCCTTGCTCAGCTGACTTGCAACTATATACATTTCAAACTTCTGCGTTATAGCTTTTCATGGGTTGCAAAATTTACTATTTGGCATATTTTTGATCACGAGATGTTCGACTGGCGATTCGATCTTATGATATTTGTGTAGTATGTTGGTACATGTTTGCCGCAAAAACATTGTGACCTAGAGGAGCCAGCGAGGAGAATGAGAACTGGACTCGTAAGACATTTCATCGGTAGGAAGAAGAGTTAATCATGGGCCACGCTAGAACGAGGGATCACGGGGTAAAAGACCTGATTGTGGAAGCGATAGAGTAGGCGAGAACTGCAGAAGAAGGTAGAGTAAGGGCGTAACGCTTATGTTCTAAGCCTTTCTTGAGCGAAAAAAAATCGAAGGTTCAAGAAGTGGCTCAGCATTTAGACAGGACTTACTGGGTTGAATTCACTCCAGTTCTTTTATATTGGGCTACTTTTAACATAGTTAGCATGTGCTGGCTGGCCGCCCACCAGGTACTCTCAAATACCCCTGTGTGGGTTAACTACTGCATCTTGGCTGTTCATCCCATCAACCTGTTCATTTTGAAAATGCATGCGCTGACACAACCTTGCCACGTCGTGGATCGGCCACATTTTAGTCTGACACCGTACATGCTACGACATTCATTAGATAGATACACCAACACACAGATAGGACATCTGAAATACTATAAAGCATTCCTTTCCTATAGACCCCTCCTCTATTTCGTATCTCGTTGTAACTTCTCTCAACGCTAGCCTACCATAACATTAGCTGCACAATGCCTTTCAATCTGAAGTCAATCTTCATGTATGCCGTCCTAGTCCTTGGGATGGCCAATGTCTGCGAACACGGCTACAAGAGCCTAAAAGGTACCACAATCCCCGCCGCAGACATCCGCAGAGCCGTTCAGCAGATCCACCATCACCAAGTTCAAGGCACCACGACTGCGGCCAGTAAACCGAACCACAGGTATCCTAAGCCGTATCTGAACCTGGAGGGCTTCTTCAAAAATTATGCTTACTGCACAGACAAGCTACTAGAATATCCTATCGTGTGTAAGTACATTATGACTTTCCATGTTGCGACTCCGTGCATCATGGAGCAAGTGTTGATTTATTGAAGTGCGAGGCCAGGACTGGCCTGGAAGCGTCCGTGTCGTCACCACCACGGGGTCGAAGGGAATTTTTGTGGGGCTTGTTGAACATCGCTATCGTCGCGGGCCATTCGAGGTGTTAGGAAGCGTTGAAGAGAGCGGCGGGATGAGACATAGGACAGTGAAGTCGATGTAGATTTTGGTTGATAGTAGGGTCTATGGAAACTCATAGAAGGGGTGGTGATCGGAAAAGGCGATCGGCGTGCCGTGATACCTTATACAGAGCTTTGATATGATGTTGTATGAGTCGAAACGATATAGTCGACTGCGAACAGCGCTGCGTCGTGAAGTCACCGGTTTGTGTAGCGGCACTCATTTATGTCGACGAAAAGAAATTTTCGCTGTTGGAAAAAAGAAACGAGTGACGATTGTTTTAGATATGTGTAAGTGTGGTAGAGAGGCTGAAGGATAGTAGATAGAAAAAAATAGCAGCCATCCTCTCCCGTCTCATGTAACTAAAAGGCGTCTGAAGGAGGGTAGGATTAAGAGATAGAAGAACGGCACCAATAGGTCCTGAGAAGAGTGGTTCTCAATAGAAGAGGTGTCACGTGTGCAGCACGCTGCAAGAAGAAGAGTGCTAGTGCGTCCGAATGGGGAATGTTGGGATCCAACACGAGATCACGTGCGTGATTGTGTCCTGAGGTTCTAGCTTGACGTTTCAAGGCATCAGCACTCAGCCTACAATGCATCATTTCCTGTTTGAAACTACTTCAAAGTGATCTTTCTACTTTTAAACGCTGCCAATAGTGACCCTTCCGTGCAGCTGTTTGTGTGCAAACAGGGCCTGATCGGCTTAACCTGAAACGCCAGCGCAGCCCGAAATACGACAGGACCGGGCAGCCTGCCCAATTCATGTCTCCTAAACGGAACGAGCCACTCCATTGGCCGCCAACGGATCGTCGGTGTTCGTGTCGATCCAAGCGACTTTTGCCAGCCGGTGATGCCGTGGTACCGTGAAGGGGCTCAGCTCAAGGCAGGTGAGATGCAGTGACCGTGGCCTGCACCACTGTCGCTCTTTCACTTCCTTTCTGTCCGCTCATTTTTGAGACGTCGCCGCGATGTGGTTTTCAGCAGCCGCGTCGGTATTTGCGGTGCAATTCTTTGCAGGAGCTGTCGCGCACGGCCATGGCGGGTGGGACTGGGTTCACGGGCTGCCGAAGTGTTGGGAAAGCTGTCTGAAGAGCACTAGCGATGGGTGTAATTCGAAGAGCTGTGAGTTCATCTTAGTATCGCTGAAATTCGACGCGTACTGACGCGCCACTAGGCATCTGCGACTCCAGTCAAGATGACGATTATCTCACGAGCGCGGTCGAATGCGTAGTGCGCTCATGCGGCGCCGAGGAGTTAGAGGTCGACTTGACCTTCCTCGCACCTTTACAAATGTACTGTGCTGCCACCGGAGACGATATCCCAGACTCTGTAATGAGTAGCGCGTACGCTTGCGCGACCGCGACCACGACGTCCGCGACGCCTTCCCCTACCCGCAAAGTCGAGCACTCCTCGCAAGAAAACAATGGTCATAAAACAACAAAAGAAGCAAGCAACGGTCTGGAGAGCACGGTCACGAGTACCGTCACATTGACGACCACAAATGGCGAAGGAAGCACTTTACAAGTACTGATACCGATCGTGATGGGACCAAGCACAATGAGTACGGGAGAAATAATCACCTCAACGCTGGACAGCAAGTCGACGGCTAGCCCCGCTGCGAGCTCGACACCTGAGCCCGTCGCTGCCGCGCCGACGCAAGCGCAAGACTCATCCTCGCCTTCTGCGACAGCGAAAGAGACCAACATTGGTCAGGGGAGTCCATTCGATATTTCGCAAGGCGGCGCAGCACACTGGGACTTCTCAGGAGCTCTAGCGGGAGCTGGCCTGTTACTTGGGGTACTCTTAAGGTTATGAGAACTCCTAGAACACGCTTGTACATGTGTATGATAAGATAATGGGAAGGAACGGGCCTGGCCATGGCATGCAATGATACCACGGGAGCGAGGACTTACATCTGAAGGATCTGTAGTTGTACGACTACCCAATACATAATGGACGAAGATCTCGTCGTTTACATACATGTCTGCTCTTGAGTGACATGTGTGACCGCTATGCGTCCTGGATGAGCGTCCGAAGGCACGGAGTCTCACAAGCCTTCACTAATATAGCTCCCAATGGCACGGCTCCTGGCGCCGTCAGTAGTTGGAGTGGAAAGACGTTTCACCACCCCACGTGGGAGGTGCAAGTGGGACCAGCAGCCATTCAAACTTCACGTTCGTTCTTCGAATTTCGCAGCGAACCGAGGCTTATTGAGCAAATGCCATAACTTGGCAGATGGAAGCGCACATTAAAACGGGCTCGGCCGAGCTTCGCTACCGTGTTTCGCGGTCGCCTGCGCGTGCGGCTCTGCGGCCGAGGCAGCGTTAAAAACGGCGCTAGCCAATCACGGCCAGCAATTGTTCATCGCCCACCGAGGCATATCGCATCGTCATGGCTGCGCTAGGAAGACCCTCTCGGAGTGGGCGAAAACGGCTCCATGTACGCAACCGTGCAGCAATCGTGCGCGGCGTCGGAAGCTTACGTCGAAGAAAAGGAGCATGGGTGGATTGTGGATAAAAGAAGTTGGTGTCACACCAACTAGCCCCTCCTCACTTGATATTTACCATCCGAAGCTTCTAACGACCTAACGAATTCACGACACAACAACTGCGATGGCTACACAAGAGTTCGAGCCGTTGCCTGGCCCACCCGGCCTTCCTATCATTGGCAATCTGAATGATATCGATGGCGAGAATCCCATGTTGAGTTTTTCGCGCCTCACTGATATCTATGGTTCGTCTAAGCACAGCTTGTATACAGCCTTGGAGTAGGTCGTGCTCACATTTCGTAGGGCCCATCTGGAAATTTCACATAGCAGGCGACCGTATCGTGATAGCATCGCAAGCATTGATGAACGAGATAAGCAACGAAGAGCGATTCTCGAAAACCATAGCCGCTTCCCTCAGACAAGTGCGAAACGGGACTCATGATGGACTATTTACTGCCACTGGACCTGACGAGAAGAACTGGAGCATTGCGCACAGGGTACTTCTCCCTGCGTTGGGTCCTTTGGCGATCAGAAACATGTTTGATGAGATGCACGACATCGCATCGCAATTGGTCATGAAATGGGCTCGTCAAGGTCCAGAGCAGGTCATACAAGTGACGGATGACTTTACACGATTAACGTTAGATACGATAGCGCTGTGTGCTATGGACTACCGCTTCAATTCGTACTATTCAGAGCACATGCACCCGTTCGTCCAAGCAATGGGTGACTTTCTGAAGGTCTCTGGAGATCGGGCCCGCCGTGATCCTATCACCCAGCTCTTCTACCGCACAGAGACAGCGCAATATTGGGAAAACGTTGAGCTATTGAGGAAGACGAGTCAAGAAGTCATTGATAAGAGAAAACAGAATCCTACGGAGAAGAAGGATCTGCTGAATGGCATGCTAAACGGCGTTGATACAAAGACAGGCGAAAAGATGACCGAAGAGAGCATCATTGACAACATGATTACTTTCTTGATCGCAGGCCACGAAACAACATCCGGTCTGCTCTCTTTCACCTTCTACTACTTGTTGAAGAACCCGAGCGCGTATGAGAGGGCGCAGAACGAGGTCGACGAAGTCATTGGGAAGAACCCCATCACAGTCGACCATTTGACGAAACTACCATTCCTCAATGCTGTACTCCGTGAATCGCTCCGACTATCTCCGACGGCTCCTGCTATTGGCCTCCATGCCAAGGAAGATACGACGCTCGGTGGGAAGTACGAATGCAAGAAGGGTGTCCCAATCGTCGCTTTGCTGCCGAAGCTGCACCGCGATCCCCTCGTGTGGGGAGAAGATGCTGAAGAGTTCCGTCCCGAGAGGATGCTGGACGAAGAATTCGAACGTCGGAACAACGAATTTCCTCATTGCTGGAAGCCATTCGGTAACGGAATGAGAGCATGCATTGGACGGCCGTTCGCATGGCAAGAAGCTCTGTTAGTGGTGGCTATATTGCTCCAGAACTTCAACTTTTCCATGGAGGATCCCTCGTACCAACTTCAGATCAAGCAAACACTTACCATTAAGCCAAAGGGATTCTACATGCGAGCCCACCTTCGGGACCATATGTCCCCTACTACGTTAGAGCGTGCTCTAGCAGCGACAACAATCAATGAGCACGCAGGCGAAAAAGGTGCTCAGGTGACTAAGAAGAAAGTAGCTCAGGGCAAGCCTATGGCTATCTACTACGGTTCAAACACTGGAACGTGTGAAGCGCTCGCGAATCGACTGGCTAGCGATGCAGGGAACCATGGCTTCAGCGCTATTGTTGACACTCTTGACTCGGTAAAAGAGAATCTGCCGAAGGATAGACCCATCGCCATTGTCACAGCTTCATATGAAGGTCAACCGGCAGATAACGCTGCTCACTTTGTCACCTGGCTCAATAGCTTGAAGGGCTCTGAGCTTGCTGACGTGCAATATTCAGTGTTCGGCTGTGGTCATCGAGATTGGGCCAGCACATTCCACAAGGTTCCAAGAGCGATAGATACAGCCATCGAAGCGCGCGGCGGAACAAGAATTGCAGAGATTGGTACTGCCGACGCTTCGAAGGGCGACATCTTTACCGAATTCGAAGCCTGGGAGGACAAGGTGTTCTGGCCAGCAGTAAAGGAACGGTATGGCGCCTCAGATACGGAAGGAACACCCTTCGAAGCAAGTTTCGACATCGAAGTCTCCACTCCGCGTTCATCGATGCTTCGTCAAGATGTGCGAGAGGCACGAGTGGAGGCGGTAGAGACACTCTCCGCACCCGACGCTCCAGAGAAGCGGCATATCGAAATCAGCTTGCCTTCTGGAACGACGTACTCCGCAGGGGACTACCTCGCAATCCTGCCCCTAAATCCGAAGGAGAGCATAGCCCGAGCGATGAGGTACTTTGGTCTAGCCTGGGACAGCATGTTGACCATCTCTTCATCTGGCCCGACGACCTTGCCGACCGATACCCTCATTTCCGCGACAGATATTCTTGGAGCATACGTAGAGCTCGCTCAGCCCGCAACAAAGCGCGACATTACTGCGCTGATAGAAGTCGCATCAGACGAAGCCGCTAAGAAAGAACTTATCCACTTGTCTGCAGATGCCTTCACATCCGAGATCACCGAGAAGCGCGTATCAGTCCTCGACCTGCTCGAAAGATTCCCTTCAGTGCGACTACCGCTTGGACCCTTCCTCAAAATGCTACCTCCCATGCGTGTGCGCCAATACTCCATCTCATCTTCTCCTCTGTGGAACCCCAACAACGTCACGCTTACCTACGCCGTCGTCGACCAGCCTGCCTTCAGCGGCCAAGGCCGCTTCGTAGGCGTAGCATCGAGCTACCTCTCCAGCCTCGCTGTAGGAGACAAGCTGCACGTCGCAGTGCGCAGCTCGCACCAAGCGTTCCACCTCCCCAAAGACGCCAAGAACGTCCCCGTCATCATGATCGCCGCGGGAACCGGTAAGTCGCACAGGCCCCGAGATGTTTGCCATGGTATCTTTGCTAACGTGAATGTGTCATTCAGGTCTCGCCCCCTTCCGCGGCTTCATCCAAGAGCGCGCCGCCCAGATCGCCGCCGGCCGCACCCTCGCCCCCGCCATCCTCTTCTACGGCTGCCGCAATCCGACCAAGGATCTCCTCTACGCAGACCTGCTCTCGCGCTGGGAGAAGCTGGGCGCCGTGTCCCTCCGCTACGCGTTCTCCCGCGCGCCCGAACAATCTGAGGGCTGCAAGCACGTGCAAGATCGCGTGTACCACGATCACAAGGAGGTCGTTGAGCTGTTCGATGCGGGCGCGAAGTTGTTCGTGTGCGGCAGCCGTGAGGTGGGCAAGGGTGCCGAGGAGGTGTGTTTGCGGATTGCGAGGGAGGAGAGGGAGAGGAAGACGGGGGCGAAGGCGGACGAGGAGAAACTGGGGGCGTGGTTTGAGGGGCTGCGGAATGAGCGGTTTGCGACGGATGTTTTTGCTTAGATGGACGGTGAGTGTTATGAAAACTCTGGATAATGCGAAAAGACTTGGTGGCATGAATTTTTGTTTAGGTCGTTTCCAAGGGCGGGAAGTTCTGCATTTTGGGATTGTGTTTGGGATTTACGGTTGTGGCGGGGAATTATGAACGGTCCATTCTTGAGACGATACGGTGTTGTTAATTGTATTATCTTTTTTTTTTGGAAAATAGACTTTCTGGATGAATCGGAGAGATGACATAATGACGAGGGTTGGAAGAACCCATTTGAACCATGGATAACGAGGAGCTTCTTCCCTGCTGCGTGAGCCTCTTCTAAATATGTCTGTTCCTTCATTATCCGTCTCGACTTCATCGCTTTCAAAAAAGATGCTGGGACGCAGACCACCGCGAGAATCGTAATCCCTGGCCCGTTTGGCGAGCCTCTTTCTTCGTTCCTCGCAGTCGACTCCAAGCCCTAGAAACAGGCGTTCGTCATCGTGACCATCGTACTCGAGATCGAACTGCCTGATATGAGACAGCGCAATGATGACAACATCATCCTCACCCAACGTATAGTCCGGAAAGCTACGCCCCAGCGAGTCTCGCTCGGAAGGCTTGACCAGCCCCAACAGCGCAAACACTTTATCCCTAGGATCTTTACACTGCGCGTTGCTATGGCTGATGAGGAGTTCGTAGAGCGACTGCTGCATATGCGGATACAAGGTGGTATGCCGTCCCACAATGAGCGGCCACGCGGCCCACGAGCCAGACTCATGTCGCGCATAATCGAACCCAGGTTCCAAGTAACTCGCCCCTTCGGTCTGGTGGCCAAGCAAATCATTGAAGTACATGAAGTTCATGCGGTTGCTCCCACAATACAGATTGACGTCGCGGGCGAGCAGGAATTCCTGGATGACCCAGACGCGGCGCCAGTACGGACGGTTGGCCAACTCCTGAATTGCATTCCACCAGTCGAATCTATCGATATCGAGCATTTTGACGGGCTTGCGGGGCTGTGCGTGCCACGCCGGCCATGGGGGAAGCCCGAGCCAGACCGACACGCAGAAGGCGCTGCGGTAGATTGTGCCCATAGCCCGGACCTGGGCGCTGCGCTCTTGGTCGTTGGTTTGGTCGATGCAGATGGCGTCGACCCAGAGGTGCGTCAAGGGGGCCTCGCTGTCTTGGCCCATGTAGTATAGGCATGACCAGAGGTTGCGCCTAACGTGGAAAGGCTGGGCGTTTATGTAGATGAGGTCCGTTGGTGCGTCTTCGCCCCATGTGTATGAGACTGCTGTGTATGGAGGTGTGTCTGTTCGGGGGAAGGAGCGCATGGCGAAAGAAAGTAGGTCAGGTTGTATGGTTAAGGGTCGGAGTAAGCGCAGATCGTCTTCGTCTAGTTTTGGATAGTTGAAATCCATCGTATGATCTTTCGATTAGGAGAGGAGTTTGTGATCGCAAAGAAGCGGTAATAGACGTTATAGAGGTGTTTACTGTCTGGATGTTAATGTGACTTTGTTGCCTAGTGAGACTCGACGGGCCAATAGAAACGCTTGTATGTCATTGGACAGCTATAATCCTAGTCGTCGCATGATAACATGCCGCTGATGCAGGGTATACTTCTGGGTTTCATTCGGTGCAAAGTGAGCTCTTTCAATACATGACAAGACTTCACTTGGGCTTCAACTATGCAGCTAAGGAAGAAGTTACCGGGAAACCTCCCATTCGAACGTCGTTTCAAGAGTGCAAAAAAGTATTGGATGGTAGAAAAAAGAACATCCTATGACACCCATCGTGAACGGAGCAGCTCTAGCACACATTGGGAGAGCCTTAGAAGTCTTCTACATGCGTGACTATAGATGTTGGCCTCGAGAGCTAGAATACAAGCAGCTCGACCTAATATGTCAATTCTTGCCTCTGAGACAATTGCATGGTGATCGATGAGTATTTACTAAACTATTTATGACTGCTCGATTCTTCCACTAACTTTCTGTTAACGTGCCGTAGTATCCGTTGCGCCACCTTACTCGCCTGGTGCACGTTGCATTTCCGGCAGACGCTGCACGATCGCAATAACTTCACGCTAATAGACTTTGTCAAACATGGGTTTCATGTCTTGAGCAACAAAGGGTTTTCTTTAGAACTTCGCACCATCTATTCAGAACAGATTCAGACTCCTATCTTATTGCTTTATGCGGGATCACTACATGTTTGGCACGACGATTATTAGATAGAGCAAAGTAGTAGGGATGTGCTCCAACTCCACATGTAGAAGAAAGCGAAAAAGGTGAATCCCTATGATTTTTGTATTCGCGCGCTTTCAGCCACGGAGACGATAGTTCGTGAGGGAGGCACGGCTGCAAATTCTAGACTTAAAAACTCTATGTGAACGTACGAGTGGTTGATACGGTTGTACTGCATGGGATTGACTGATTATTAAACAGTTCCAAGCCATAGATATCGTGTGTTATAAGTCTTGTGAGTTGTTAGTTGTCAGCCATCAATTATAGATGCAAGGTGGGGGCGATAAGCGATTCGAGATAAGTGCACTTTTATCCGCATGCTGTATGGCCTGTTTACAGTGTCTTAGCTAAATCTGACGGATAATACCGAGAAACAAAGTGAAATCCGTTTAGCTTCCTAAGTCGATGTGGTGCTACTTGAACATGATGCCTCATTTTGACAGACCGCCAACTTCGAACGTGGTGATGCGCTTACGGTATTCATGCTAGCGTCATGTTCTAGTGACGCACGAAGGATCCCACGGGTGATAGTATAGGCAACGATCTATCTCGCAACTTTAACCTCTTCGTTCCTCCACGCCTGACTTTTCGTACGTCAACATATCCCGTCCACGCCCAACAGTCGTCATGGTTGACCTACTTGACGATTTGAAGTACGTGGTCGTTGAACATGTAGTTCCCCCGCAATACATCCTTCGTTTCCGGTCAGGTTCGATTTGATCTTTTAGCGTCGCATGACGAGAGTGTCCGAACGACGCAAATTACTGCAGTTTGAATACATTGCTAACTATGGTTGATAGGTGTCACTGGCACAAGATTTGAAAAACCTGTGCTTAACTAGTCATTCCTGGTATCGCGCTGCTAGCAAGCGACTGAATGACACAGTGAGGTTGCAAATACGCGATAGAAATTCTATAACCCGATTCCTTCAGGCGGGACCGGAATTGGAACAGAGGAGAATAAGGTCGCTCACTCTCATCGACGATTCAGTCGCGCTATATTATCCCCCTGCCTCGAGCTTTCAACCTAGAATCTCAGTCGACGAGCGGAACAAGAACACCGAAGTCCTTCTTAGCGCATTGCCTCAGAATATACTTCTGACTTTTCGGTAAGTCTCCTCGTATAGTGACGGCACTGCTACGTATCTCATACCATCTATACACTTAAGAAAAATCGTCATGATATGCATGCTCCACTAGAAGTACTTGAGCCTACATGTAGATCTCCAAACATAGAGACTGATGCTCGGGTCTAAAACAAGTTTAACTCAACATAGATTTATTGTAACCGACACTTGGCAGCCCCTCAATCTTAGGGCGTTCTCGATCTTATCAGAAAGACAAACCCAACTTCGTCATTTATCTGTGCTCTTGACGCTGGCACATGATGATCCCACAACGATGTCACAAGTGCTGCGCACATTTCAACAATTCGACCTAACAACATTCAACCTTGATTTACGAACGGATTCCACCGAGACCGACCGTGTGCCCCTTGGGCTAATTCTCGCGGGCAAGACACGACTTCAACGGTTGTGCATACAGCAATCGACAACTGGCCGCCTTGGGCTTCAGTTCGAGGACAGTGAGGGTGACAGCATCAACAAGAACATTTTGTTGCGAGATTTAGTTCTCCATAGGCTTAACAAGTCAGAGTTAGGAGAGTCAGTTCCTGCATTCAGCAAGTTCATCGACTTTTCGCATCTGGAACGTCTCATCCTCTGGCGTTGTAAAGGCTTACCCAATGGTTTCCTCGAGGCACTCGGAGAAATCTTACCCGTGGGACAACCTTCTACTCTGAAACACCTGGCGATAGATATCAAATACCGCGATGTTCACGTCAGAGTTCCTATGGATGCGGCTTTTGATACTATGTTAGAGGCCTTCGAGTCCTTGGAAACACTTCATCTCGGTTGGGCCACTTCTTACGTGAGGGAGCCAGATATCACACCTGCATACCTTCAGCATATTGGCAGGACCTTGGAAATACTGTCTATACATGACTATGATCTAGGCCATAAGCAGAAAAACAGTAACGGGGAGAACTTTGTGGAGTGGTTTCCCGAATGTCCTAAAATTCGGCAATTGGGCTTGCAAATAAGTGGAACACATTTGATGGAAAAATATTGGGAAGTCCAATTACCGTTTATAGTACGTGCGCTGTTTGTCCTGATAATGACAACTGAATTTGCTAACAAAGTATGCTCAGCTGAGCCTGGGTAAATTACCCGAGCTTCGAACCTTACACCTTCGACAAAGCATCTTTGTCCCACGAACGTTTAACCCTCAACCATTCATAGACTTCATCTTCAACACTCTTGAGTCTCGTTCGCTATGTAAGCATCTCAATGTCATAATATACGGTATGGACTTCCGACCGGATGAAGAGGAGATAGACTCTCTTGAAGCGCGTCATAGGAATACTGACTTTAACTACATCTCACGGTCTTATTTTGTCAAGGGTCAACAGAAGACTAATTTTGACAATAACACACGTGCAGTGGCAGTTCAAGTTGAGTTGCCATGGCTCAGGGACCGTGTCGACGATCTTGAGATTCTGGACTATGACCCGGAAGCTCAGTGGATGGGTGGATGGCCTGGTTGGCTGCGCGATGAGTGATGGTCCATTAAGCGCGACGAACAATAGACTGCTTTGAGGACCCGCAAAGCGTATGGCCGGATGTGGGATGGTGGATGTTGCACGCATTGTAAATGCACGAACACGCATAAATATTGGAAGCGTTTGACTTCATGTGACGCCCTTCGATTGGTATTGCCCCAAGGGTGAATATCGGCTCTCGAGAATCCGAGAACGTTTTCCGTTGGATACTGTTTATAAATGTGTGACAGCGATGTTCTGCGGCACAGATGTTTCGACCATCGAACCCGGTTCCGATCCGCCACAGATGTCTTCACTCGCCATTCCTTCTCATTACAACCAATTTGCGTAATGGTGCAGAGCCATGCCAGTCGGGATCGCCACACCCGCCGCCGTACCAAATGGACGCCGATCGGGCGCTCCTCCGCATGTTCGTCTATTGCGCCACTAGTCTCGCCAAACACCCGCCTGTCCGCCCACAAACCCTATCCTAGACTGTCGGCTTGGGTCGCCTCGACTGCTCCACATGACTTAGTCCCTTACTACTCTATGATGGTTCTGAGGTGCAAAATGGCGGTGTCCTGCTCGGATCGCCGCCAGGTTCATTCCCACCTTCACGCTCTCGATCTACGTTTCTATCCTCACAAACGCGACACTAAACTAACAGGAAAGACAACATCTAGTGTCAGTGCATTTGATGGCATGGTTCGACCTGATGCCTGTTGTTACCGTTGATGCGGCTGCGCTGCCGCGTGCTCCTACTACAGACATGCACGCAACGTGGGCCAGCCTCATGCCACGCAATGGAGACAATCGTACGATTTACGCAGGAGAGCCGCCTCGAGACCGGACCATATACACAGTGCTATCCCTCTTCTGCATCATGATACTATCGGCACTATTCGGTGTGTAGACTTTCGCGATAACTTTGATATGTTATGGCTTATGACTTGCAGGTTCACGGCTGAGGAGACTACGGCGCAGCATCATGAAACGGAACATCACTTCGATTCTCGTCTTAATGATGTACATTCTTGTCATAACGTTTATCATCTGTTCGGGAGTGATGATTGCAGGACAAGGATTGTACACCTATAGACTCTGCTTTGCAGCGACGTGGATCTGTTTGATACTTTATACTTTACCGAAGCTCGTCATGTCAGTACAACACATTGTAGTGGCATTGTGCTAGGCTGACACTCGATAGATATACGTTCCTCGTTGAGCGCATCCATGTCGTCCGAGCACCTTTCGTTCGCCGCAGTCACGATTGGATATACCTTTCTTCCCTGGTTCTAATGACGGCATCTTTCTGTGGAGCGGCGATCAACGCATACTTGTCTCCTACTATCACTATGGACCCACAGGATGGGCGCTGTCACATAGGCATACCTGGACGGGCGTCAATTCCGTTCATGGCCGTGGACATCGTTGTTGACGTTGTTCTAACGGGAGTCTTCATCTACCTCCTGCGTCCGGTCGTGAAAATGCATGGCCTAAACAAAGTGTCGGCTGTTGTCGGAATGGACGAATCACATATGCCTCGAACGGAAAAAGAGAGGAACGACACTGCTATCCAGAAGAATATCAGGACGCTGCTTTGGAAGAGCTTAATTGGAGCCTTGCTTATCATGATTCCTACTGTCGCGAACATGATTCAATTTTATTTGGTGCATGGGAGGGAATTGGCACTGGTCTGCCTGACCATATGCACTGTTGATGGTATGCTCACTCCTCGTCTATGTACTCATACCCTTTCAGTATTTTCTAACATGCCGCAGTGAGCTGGGACGCGGTGATCATGCACTGGCTCACTTTCGGATCTGCGGAACAAGAAAGGAATCTGTCAAAAGCGACAGAATCCTCGGACCTTCCGCTCAAGAAAAGGGCATCAACCAATTCGAACGAGATCTGCGCTGTCTGCAAAGCAAAGAGTGCGGCAACATTGCCTCTCGTGGCACCGACGATCCTTGCAACCTCTAAAGAACTTCCTCATCCTCCACGCCTCACGCCCTCAAGTTCTCATACGCTTTCCGTAGAGTATGAACGAAGAACGGGGTCAAGCGATTCTATCCTTCCGGTACCAAAAGGCTGAGAAAGGGATGATTCTCTAACTATCGCATTTGCTTGAAGTTTTGAAGTATGCATAACCCTACCGCCAATACGCACGCCGAGCACCGCACACCGCCAAAAGTCGTGGTAGCCCGAGATTCATATACTGCTAGCGCCAGAGTCATATGCAGGTCACCACGCCAGGCCGATTGGAAGAAGGTTTAGGAAACGACGAATATTGTGGTCTATCAAAAGAGCGGGCGAATTTCAACAAGGAAAGGAAGGTATGGCTTGCAGGAGTCTGATCGCGGTCAAGAAGGATATAGCCTTCAGAAGCAATTTGGAACGTCAAAATGAATTGAAGTGGGAACATTAAGACGGAAAGTCTGTTGACCGCAAAGTGGGATGATGTAATTTGTAACATCAACAAAAGGTAAAGATCTCCACACAATCGACCATCTTGCCACCCGCATAGACTGAGTCATCTCATTTTTCTATTAATCTATGAAACATCGATACCCCTACATAGCTAAATTTCAAAGTCTATGCACTTGTTGAAGCACTAGCTCAAACCATCCCCACTAGCGTTCGAATGGTCTTTCCCTAGCCCAGTAGGTGCTTTTTAGCTTTTAGCCATTGTTGAGAAAGGCTCCCTTGACCGTGTGGTGCTTTGTTTAGGGCCATTATTTGAAAAAGATGTGGGGGCGGGTAGATCTAGATCCGGGTGCGAAATTTGGTTCACCAAAAACTCAAGTGGTTAGCATCCCGCCTTCGGGACCGGGACGCTCTGGCCTTCGGTCGTTCTGCTTCGTTCATCCCTGTTCCTCGAGGGTGGTTCCGCAGGTCTAGCTGTTGAAGGAGTGTTAGTAAGAAGGTATCGGGAACGCTGACCAAGCACCAACTCCCGAATTTCTTCCATCATCAAGACTATCATCAGCATGCTGGTACACTGTCGGAGGTGTGCTAGTGCATTTGTAGACCGGGTGAGATCGAACTAGTGTTGCAAAAGGTTACAAACACAGCCATATGAGGTCAACAGTATGATTATTCGTTTTCGAAGGTTAACTACATCCAAGCTGTGGATGGATCTGCGATCGCATCACGGCCTCCCCATCGGCTATTGCGAACGTGTAGAATGGCTCTAATGAAAGGTCTATCTAAACATCTCTTAACAGTAGAAAAAATAACCAGTTATTCAAAGCTTTGGGAACCGCACGCGCAGGAATTGACTAGGCCATGCAATATCAACGCCCAGTTTATGCGCCACTCGCAGTACCCACTCCGGCTCGCGCATGAACTGTCGCGCTACCAGTACAACATCCGCCATCGGCTCGGTACCGTCGATCTTCTCCGTCATTTGTACCGCAGCTTGCGCCTCCTGCGCGATCTCCACATCTCCATTCCCTTGACGAACAGCACCACCTTCTTCGACAATATCGCGTGCCTGCTCTGCCTCCGTAATGAGACCAACAGCACCAATAAGAAGCTTCTGATCCGACGACTTGATCGCGGCGCGTATACGGTCCGCGATATCAACTTGATAGTTATTGTGCATCGGAAGCTTCGCAAGTGGATTATTCCCGCCGCTACTCACGTCCAAGAGATCGACTCCCAGTCCCGGCAAAAGCTTTGCAAGCTGAATCGAGCTCCCAACATCCCAACTCCCAAACTTCTTCCCCAATTCCGACTCTTCATGCCACTCTGTTGCGCTCAGCCTCACGAAAAGCGGCATGGATTCCGGTACAACCTTGCGTATCGCCTCGATAATTTCAATCAACAATCTCGTCCTGTTTTCGAAATTGCCGCCATACTTATCAGTCCTGCGGTTTGAGATAGGCGAAAGGAACTGGTGCAAGAGATATCCATGCGCGGCGTGGATCTCGATGACTTCGATACCCGCTTGCACAGCTCGCTCGGCGGCGCTCGCCCAAGCTTGCACTAACTCCTCGATATCTTTTTCACTAAGTGCCCGAGGCGCCCAATAACCCCCTTCTGCATCCGTGCTCAGCTTTCCATCCCATGTCCACTCCTCCCCACCCATAGGGCCTACCACGTTCTCAGGCCATCCACCGATCTCCTTACCCGCCCGTGCACTAATCTTGCTGCCGGGTTTACTCGCCGTGGTCCATGGTGCTGCTGTACTCGCTTTGCGTCCTGCGTGTGCGAGCTGGATACCCGACAGTGCGCCTTGACTCTTGATGAAGTCGCTAACGCGGCGTAGGGCGGGAATCTGCGCATCTGACCAGAGACCTGGGCAATTGGGAGAGATCCGGCCGTTAGGCTGGACGCCGGTTGCTTCGATGAAGATGAGGGATGCGCCTTTGAGGGCGTAGTGACCCAGAGTGGCAATGTGATAGTCGGTCACTGAAGGATGGTGAGATCATGTGGCCTGTAGATATTGAGCATGGTAAGGGGACCTACGAGCGCCGGTGGAGGGACCGAATGCTGCGGTGGAGTACTGGCACATTGGTGCGACTAGAATGCGGTTGCGCAGCGTGGCTCCTCGAATAGTGAGGGGCGTAAAGAGTGTTGGTATAGCGGCAGTGTTCTTAGGATTTGGTGTGCCTGGCGAGACAGCATGCTGAGGCGTGAAGTAGGAAATGTTTGGGACGCCCGGGTTATCGTGTATAGGAGACATTGTGACGGTCGTTCGTATTGAAGAACAATACAGGTTGGTGTGTGGCAAAATGCAGGGTCCAGAGACGATACCTAAGGTAAAACACTCTACACGATGATTTCGAAGCCTTGCGCAATCAAGAGAGCAATAATACCTTCGATCGTGGTATTAATACAGCTACACCCTGCGCCCTTCCGCAGAGATTGATTTGTAAGATACGTGTGTTTTCAAGCGGGGACTAAGCCTCTAGTGGGATACTTTGCAATGACGTACTGTACCGAGGTACAGTTTACATCCTGGACACTTTAGCTCGCTCTAGTGTAGTAAGTCATTCAATTCATGGCCTCTAGGAGTACGCTCAACTGAGAAGACATCGACTGTATATAGATATTGAACACGTCGTAACTTTAATTACGCAATCTCAATAGCAAGATACTATTACAAGTTACAAAGCTGCCGATCGTGAAAAGTAATTATGCAACGTAGTCAGCACGTAACAGGTATCATTTGAAGCAATACCTAAGCGCCATAGAAAAACGGGTATCACACGTTTCGTAACACCATTAATATCCATTACATACCATTCCACCCGTTTACCAATGCCTAACGATAACCAACCACCCACCATCCTTGACTCCCTGCATCAATTGCCCCACTCGCTTCCTCTTCAACCCTTCTCTAGGGCTCATATCCTCGATTGCATGCCGTCCATCAAAATACCGGAGCATCATGCTCCAATGCGCCCTTAAGTCCGCATCAGCGAACGTCTTGCCGATGGCTTCGAGCCAGCGCGCTTCGAGGGCATTGGCACGCTGCGGGCTGAGGATCAGGCTCGGTGCGAAATTTTGTGGCGAAGGCGGAGGAGAGGGCGGTTGGTTGTTTTGCGTGGGGGAGGTCGGGCTGAAGGGCGGGGCGCGCGAAGGTGACGGCGATTTAAGGTGAAGGGGAGAGGGGCGATGCGGTGGTTTAGTTGCTGATGGAGGGTGCGGGGAGGAAAGTTGTAGAGGGGAGGTAGGACGGCCGGTATAAGGGATGGTCGTACGTGCTGAGCTGGCACTCCCAGCTTCACTTGATGCGCGCACCGGACTGCCTCTCCAGTTAGCTGTCGTAGTAGCCGCCATGCGCGGGCTGAGGATTTGGCTAGTATCCAATTCGTCATCGTCTTTGTCCCGTCTTGTTCTACGCAACGGCGTGCCAGGCCGCCCCAGGCCTGTCACTGTTCCAGCCGACAGGAAACTACTCCTTTTATCGGAGCGAAGGGAGCCTGCTAGAGAATCATTATCCAGGTCCTTCTTCTGTCGGTCTTCACGTTCCATATCGGCCGCCACTTGTGCTTTGATCTCAGGGCTTACACGCACCCATGCAAAAGTGCGTAATTGTGTTACCCAGCCGCCACGCATGAGCCATGCGAGGATGTCCATGTATGCGTCGCGATGTTCTGCCGTGGGTATCAGATATTTGTACTCTTTAGGTTTTGCAGATAGTAAGCTCAGCATCTTCGGTAAACTTGGGAGCGTGGGAAAGCGCTGCGCATATGCTGACATCGCAGCTTGCAAGTTTGACATGTCCGCGTTCGGAGACACAATATACGTGTCCCTTGGATGAAGCGGGGTTATCAACCTTGCACGGCGCCAGTACACCAGATGGCTAGCTATGTACTCCATGTCCTGTGAGAGAATATTGTGTTTCGTTGAGATCTTTAGTAGAGATTTGGTAGGTACTATGGTGCGAATATAGAATGAAAGGGCAGCGGCATTAGATTTGTCGCCTTGGAGGTCTTTAAGAATTACTTCCGGGTCCTGGAGGAGCAATAGCGCAGCATGCTGGGTCATGGGCGCGTCTTTCTCGTCATCTACTACGACATTGGAGGTTGTTAGCCAAAGACCCGGCATCTGTGGTTCCATAGCATTGGGGAGGTAGGGCGTAGAGTCTGCTTGCGGGATTTGAAAAGAGGTGTTGAAGCTCGCATCAAAGTGGATGTGGGCAATCTTGTCGGTGGAAATGGCGTCGAACATGGTGGCGAGTGACTTGGCTAGTGGCGAGATACTAACAATTTTTCTCCATGTTACAGTCAACGACTCGCCGTTTTCTTTTGCGCGTTGTTTGATCTCGATAATTCGCTTCGACTCCTTCCAGACGTACTGAAACCGTGCCTCTTCATACTTGAGCGCTTTGGCGTATTTCTTCGTCACGTTGTCGTACATATCCTTAACGCGCATTTGGTGCTCCAAAGCTGGTGGATTGAGCACGAAGACCACGTTGAACATGGTCATATCGGGGTTATTGTTGGTAGTTGAATCACTTTTAACATCTGATCCGACGTCAGATGCTGCAGCCGACGGCACCGCAGAATCTAGGTCATGACCATATCCCGGTTCAAACCCAGGTGGAAGTACAAAGATCTCTTTCTTCTCTTCTTTCTTCTTTTGCCGCGGATTGTCGTCATCGTCCGAAGTGTTGATGGTAAGGTTGGCCAACATGTCGCCCTCTTGCAATCTTTCTTCATCCGAAGGTTTCCGTCTCTTCTTCCGCTTCTTCCAGAGCCCATCGTCTCTCACAAACATAGGCGCTCCGACGAATACTACGCTCTCTACACCGAGCTCAAATTTCCTCTTGTTGAACGCCTTTGTCGGACACAACATCTTCTCTAGCGCATCAACTTTGAATCCCAACACGGTGTCCCAGTCTCGATCCCCGCCCTTTTTGCTTCCCATCTTTGTCAGCTTCACCCCCTTCCCTATCTCCTTCTCCGTCCTCGTCATCCTCTTCAAAGCTCTCTTGCCTGCCCCACGCGCCTGCAGCTGGCCTCAGCTTCTCCTTATCACGGTGGCTCGCACCAGTTCTCCCAGAACCACGGCCTCCGCTGGTTCTGCTACCAATATCTATGTCATCCTCGCCACCGTCTGCTTCGGTGCTGCTATCCCAATCGCTGCTCGAGCTGTTCGAGTCGTCGATGCTACCAGTTGACGTATCGTTACCAAACCACGCAGGTGCTTTAGTAGCCAGGAGCGCTGCAGCAGAAGGGGAGATTGGCGGGTAGTGGAAGACGAGGCGCGGGCCTAGCGAGCGTGATTTCGTGATCAGGAGGACGGCCTGCAGATGCGAATTCGGAGGGAGAGGAAGAGCCATTGCGCAATATGCGCCGGTTCGAGACTGCCTACCGGAGAAGCGTGTTTTTCATTCTTTTCATGGTGTTTTTTATCTTCGCCTGTCTTTACTGTCCCTCTTTGCGAATGTGAGGTTTTTGGGAGCTTGTGCTAGTCAACTCATGCGGGGAGCTCTCAAAGACCTTAGTCAGCAGCGAGCTTTGACCGTTTCCTCGATTCCTCCATGTATCTCCAAAAGACCACCCCAAAGCTCAGTAATAAAGTACCTCAGCGAGCTTAGATAAAGTGAGCGCATGCGTGAATAGATCAAGGAGACAGTGATCTAATCATAATGGCCTCTTATTAGTCTGCAAAATCAGCCGTGCTGCTATAGTAACATTATATTTCTATATGAGAATGTCCTCATAGGTGCCTTTCTCGTTTAGCTGTATCTGACGTTGCTTCCATTCAAGTTTAGAAACAAATACCCTGTACATGTATCGATATCCTTCCCTACTATACCGGAGGCCTAAAGCCCAGCGACACTCGGGTATGAGAAATAGTCTGTCATCGCTCCGCCAAGGAGGTAGCGAGTCTTCGAAGATATGTCCGACCATCTTTGATCCAATCAAAAGGTATTTGACCTCCTCGAAAAAACAGGTGAGTCTGGTACCTGAGAAGACACTTGCAGCGTCAAGATTCGCTTGATGCTTTGGACCCCTGCAGTTACCCCGTGTTTTTTTACCTCTCCTCAATTTCTCTTTACGTTCAAGGAGGACTTTCAACGTACTCTGTTCGAACAAATTTGGCTCCTTTTCCTCATCAATATTCCAGAAGTTGTGATAGAGATAGTCTTGAAATCTGTGGATATGCGTTCTTATGGTAGCATGAGGAATCTTCATAATTTTCAGAGCGGTCATGATTCGTTCCTGAACCTCAAAAAGTGCTTTAAGCAGCGTTTCTGAATTGTTTGGTGCTTTCACAGTGGGAATTTCCACTACGGTAATCACTCGTCCTAGTGCTAGCGCATGCTGTATCCCTAAAGAAGTGCCTCGACCCAAAATTTTGAATGTACTTTTCGGGGTTCCGTGGTGTATTCTATCTCCAATCCACTGTCTTGATTCCCACACCGGTACCCACGATGGTACGCTTTCGATAGCACTGGGCCCGTTCTCCAAGATTTGGAGAGGATATGATCGAGGATGCGGATCACGAAGGATCCAGACAGCAATGTTATGGAACAGTTCTTCGATCTCCATTCCGTATTGAAATATAGTCTTAAAGAAGATGTTGTCATGCATAGTGCTCATACGAATGAGTCCTAATAGTCCGTATATCCTATCTTTAGGTTTGGTGGCTTCAAAATTCCCACTCATACAGCCCAGGTATGCAAGTACCCGGCTTGCAAGAGAGACTTCTGTTGGATCGTATCCTTTATCGAACATCGTGTGGACTTTAAGCAATATGTGGTTGTTGGAAAGCTCCACTTGCAAGTTGTTCAGCATGCAAAAATTCGCTGATTCGAGAAATTTACGATACTTGATAATTGTGAAACCGCATTGCATGATCGGATCTTCTGCTGCAAGTGTGGCTTCTTGGATGACCCAGACGCGTCTCCACCAAGGACGCGAAGCTATGATTTGCATTCCAAGCGACTCTAGCTCATCTGGCAATCGAAGTTTTCCGATTTCGTGATTTTGAAGATGGTGTTCTACCGTAACATATGCCCGGGCTGCGTTTAGTGCTACCTCGATGATATTCTCTCTGCTGCTCTCTTTGAACGAAAGCGTTTGGTGATGATCTGCTTGAGACTGAGGAAATAGATCACGACGCAAACTTTCTCTATATGCTGCTTCCAAACATGTCTGTGGAAGTGAAGAGGGTTGTGAGGAGCTTCTGTGTAACGGAGCTTGTCCTGCTTCATAGCTTTTTAATACCTCTTGCATGTCCGTTATACTGGATATGTCGGACGTTGACATGGACACATCGTTGATTGATCCCAACCATATATGGACCTTTACAGCTTTTGAGTACACATCTCCCATCATTTGCACTTGTGATTGGCACTCTTCTACATCGAATTGGTTGATGCAGATAGCATCGACCCAAAGTACGCGTTGTGCCGTTCGGTCTCGTAAATGTCGTAATGCGCTTTCTAGGTTCAAAGTCACTTGGAATATTTCGAAGCGATTAACCTCCAGGGGAAGATCAGATGACCTTGTATGAACGACTCGGGCTGTCGAAGGCTCATGGTATCCAAGCTGGATAGGTTTTGTCTGTGTGGCATCTCCCCATACGTATGACAATGCAATATACTCCAGATTGGGTGTATTTCTCTTGATGGAAGCATGATATATGCTACACAATATAGGGTGATTGAAGTCGCCTGGATGCAGACATATGAGTCGAATCCCAAATTCTTCCCAGGACCCTGAGAAAAGTGGCCGGTATGGGAATTTACGTCGCAAGTCCATTATTTGAATGAAGTGAGGAAACTGAAGAATGGACATGAGACACCAAAAGTGCTGACGGAGAAGCGATGATAGTTGTACGCATGGAAACAGTAAACCGGTGAAGGTTAGTGGCGAAGCGTCTGAAGCGACCAATAGCGTTCGCACAGCTGCATGACTTGGTGGCTCAGCTTGTCATATATAAAAGCGCGCCCAGAGTCGTCATCGTGTCTGTTTCCAAACGCGATCCAATGAAGATGTCTATTTCTACCATTAGCAATCTTGTTGCTTTATCAGGCCCAGCGGCCCCCTTTTGCCCTATAATATTTAAATCCAGAAATCAACCTTCTCATTTCGTACCATCATAGTGTAAAACATACCTTGTCCTCTGTTAGCGGTGGAAAGCACTCAACTATAGACATCTCGGTTCATTAGCACGCAAGTATCGCCGCGCAACAACTTCAGGTCGTAACAGCACCACTTACACCCACGCCCACATTGTGGATGTGAGAAGAACATTCGCATCCGCAACATGTACATTCATGCCTAAGGGCATTACAAAAGTATGGGATATCTACAAAGAAGTAAGAGCACGCACGCACGAATATCGTGTCCACCGAGCGCCATCCTTCTTCCGCGCCAACTTAGACATTCGAACCGTGCATATCCAGAAAAGCATATATCTACTCGCTATCGTCGCCGCCAATGAGCTTGGCATAATCATCTGCCGAAGCAAAGGTAGGGAGGTGTTTGAGCTTCCTCTTCTTATTTTTCTTCTTCTCCTTCTCCTTCTCCTTGCTCGACTTCGTGGGCGCAGGTTCCTCGACATCCGTGTCGTCATCCATGTCAATGTCGACGGGGATGTCTTCATCACTATCAACGAAGGCTTCCTTGTCATCGAGATCGAAGCCGTCCATGTCGTCGTCTTCACTTGCGCCGCCTGCTTCGTCATCATCACTTCCGAGGTTGAGCTCAACGCCTTCATCCATGCCAATACCGCCGGGCTCGTCATCGTCACTCATCATGTCTTCCATGTCAATATCACTGAAGCCTTCGTCGTCATCGTCGCCGCCTTCGATCTCAGGTCGGCTATTCACGAGAGCCTTCCAGATCTCCTCTTCGCCCGACTCATCACTGTCTTCGTCATCCTTCTTCCGCTTCTTCTTTTCTTTCTTATTTGCTTGCTTGGCTTTGCCCGCTTTCTCGAAGTAGGTGTGGAAAAAGACCTCATCCACACGGACGTCGTCAACCTTCTTCCGCCAGAACTGCTCCGAATTGACCGCGTTGTGCGTCCTATCTCCGTCACGAGCAGTGATAAGGTAGTCAGCAGCTTTGGCAGTACCAGACATAGGCTGCATAATGGAAGAGCCATGGGTAGCCTGCGTCTTCGTCTTTGCATTCTTGAATGAAAACTTGTCGAGGAAGTTCATTAGAGTATAAATAGTGGGGTCGGGTTTCTCTTTGATAGTATCTTGGTTGAGAAGCTTGGTTGCGAGTACGTGCACTGAGGGATGGTAGTGAGCTTGCAGGGGTAGAAGCTCCCAGAGACAGGACAAATCTGCATGCGCGTGCTCCGGGTCTCGCTTTCTAGCGTCGTAGTGCGGATGCGCCGTCTCAGTCTTTTTCTTAGGTGCCGCAATCTCGCCATCTTCTGGAACATCGTCGTAATGCTCTTCGCCGCTATCCGAAGCATTGTCCTCGGGCGATACCAACATCGACTTGATATTTGGAAACTGGATGATCAGTTCATTGACCAGATACAAGACGCCGCAAATAAACGGCGGCTCGTGTAGGTGAATGATTTGCAGAAGGCGCTTGATAAAAGCCTGAACCCGCTTCGTGTTGATATCCGATTTCAGTGCCCGATAGAGAAGGTTCAAGTACATGATATGTTTTGACGTGGAAATGAGACGAGGATCCAAAAGTGATTCGTAAAGGGTGCGATAGAAACGGTCGGTAGCGAAATGTTTCGTAGAAGAAATCTGTTGAATGAGGCTCATAGCCTGAATGCTGGTGTTGAAATTGGCTGAGTGAGTAATTGTGAAGATGGTATTGATCTGGTCCCCGAACCTAGACTTGTCAGTCACGAAAGAGACACTGGGGTCTGGTACATACTGCTCATCGTCCGTCTTAGCAAAGGGAAAAGCGCGGTTAACACCGGTTAGAATGGCGGAGATCAGCCTCTCCCGACTTTCATCCTCTACTTTGAAAGCCCGCGTTGCGGCCTTCTGGGCCTTCTTGCGAGCCATCTTTCCAGGCTTGCTTCCTCCACCTTGGACGTGTCCATGTTTGTTCAGCTGTTGCACCTGCTCTTCCTTATCGTCATGCTCCTTTTGCTTCTTTAGTAGTCCGACGAAGAGGCTGAAGTAGATCTCCAACAATTTGTTCGCTACTTCCTGTTCGCGACCACTTAGTACCGTCTGGTTCAGTGTAAGAACCGCATAATACTTTGCGGTGCTGCTCTGATTCGGTCGGAACAACAGATCAGACTCAATGGAGCTAATGATGACACTCTTCATGAGCGGATGGGTGATCTGTAGTTGGAGAAGCAGATAGGAGGCGCGGGATGCAACCTTCTTCTCCTTGTCACCAAGCTTATTGATGAGTAACCGTAGCAAGTTCTCTTCTTGCTCCGGCTTCTCCTTTAATAGTTCCCACACAAAGGTCACGGCGCGGTTACGCGAGTATTCGACCTCGTCATTGGACCATCCTTCAATGATTTTGAGCAACTCAAAGTACTGCTTCTTCAACCAGTCCTCGTATGCCCATGCGATGAGGTGGATCTTTTGGATCTGCCCCGGTAGTGCATCGCCATATTTCCAGTGAGCGGTCTTGCCCTGCAGTGCGCAGATCAGACCGGGTTGGCGCGCAAAGGCTTTCAGCTTGCGGTCAGGTGGCAGCACGACGCCCTGGCCCATCAGGTCCTTGAGCGCCGCTAGGGCCATCATGGCAGCATTCCTACTCTTCTTGCGCGAAAGCCCCAGTAGCTGCTCAAATGCCTTGGTCGTATGCAACGGCGACTCCTGGATCAGCAACGTCAGGGCCGAGACCTTATCCTCCATGGTACCAGACGTCATGACAGTCGACATGAACTTGTGCGACGAGTCCTTGGACAGATGCGACTTGCCATATTCGGTCGCCTCTGCTTCAAGCAGCTCGTCGGCATACTGATGCAGCTCGTCAAGGACATGACGGGCGGGTACGGTGGGATTCTCGACGGTGGGTAGTACGGGCAGGGCGACGGCGTGCCATTCCGGCTGCGGAGTAAACAGCTATCGCGCATCAGCATCCATCACTATCCGTGTATGCGACTTTCTTACCAGCGCCGCACGCGGCCTCGCTTCGCCGTTCTTGCGCGCGTCCTTCCGGTCGTGTTTCGCGCTCAGGCGGCTCTTATCCGGAGGCGGCCGCGTTGGGCCATCTTTCGTCTCGGCATGGGTCCGCTTCTTCCCCATCTGGTGTGGGCGGGCGTGAGGGTATAGTTGCAAGGCCAGTCAGAGATGTCTCTCCGACCCGTCATTGACCTTGTGCGCGCACTCGAGCGCCGTCGCGTTCGAAAATTGTGGACCGGCCGGAATAACTAGCCTCCGGGAGGCCGTGCGCTCGCCCGCCATCGGCCCTAGTGGGGTGTGCCATTTTATGTTGATGTTCGCAGTCGGGTTCCGAATGACTCAACATTGAATAGCTTTCCACCTTCCATCTTGGTCAGACCATCAGTTAATCCTCTGCATTTGGGTCAATTGGTCTTAGATTGGCTATACGGAACTCAAATATACCAAAATCTTCACCCAAATCTCATTCTGGAACGGTAAACACAATTATACTCAGCCAGCGACATCAAAATGTCAACTATAACGGGCGGCGAGGAGCCCAAAACCTCAATTACGCCACTGCTCAAACGGTTGTGGCACGAATCGGCCGCCACAAAGCCAGATGCCAGCGAGATAGCAGCTGCCATCTCCCTGATCTTCACCAATAGTCTATCTGAAGTCCAGATTGGCGCACTCTTGACGTGTCTGCATTTCACAGACCGCGATCGTCAAGCAGATGTTCTGAGCAAATGTGCAGCGTCAATGCGCGATTTCGGAAGCGCCATGGACATTGAAGGCTTGTCGAAGTTGCTCGCAGAAAGAGGTAGGAAAGAAGCCAATTATCACGGTGGACTGGTATGTCTCAGAAATACATTTGCCTCAATCTGTGTATTTTATCATATTCATCCTCAAACTTCAACCGTCCAAAATTATTCTAACAGCTACAGTGTGATATCGTGGGCACGGGTGGTGACTCACACAACACATTCAACATTTCCACTACCTCGTCGATATTAGCAAGCTCTCTTCTTATGGTTGGGAAACACGGAAATCGCGCTAGCACATCTCGCTCCGGCTCTGCGGATCTGCTTGCCTGCGCGCAACCAAAGGCCCCTCAGATCGCCGCCATCACCCCCAACACCATACACGAAGTGTACTCCCACTCAAATTACGCCTTCCTGTTCGCGCCCATCTTCCACCCTGGAGCCCGTCATGCAGCCTCCATCCGGAAACAGCTCGGATGGCGAACCATCTTCAACCTACTAGGGCCGCTCGCTAATCCCTTACATCCACTCATCGAAGCCCGCATGATTGGCGTAGCGCGGAAAGAGATTGGGCCAGACTTCGCTGAGTCGCTTCGCCAGTCGGGTTGCACGAAAGGCATGATCATTTGCGGAGACGAGGAATTAGACGAGATCTCTTGCGCAGGACCCTCTCATTGCTGGAGACTTGTGCAGAACCCTGAGACGCAAAAAGTTGACATCCAGTACTTCACTGTTTCTCCGAGCGATTTTGGTCTACTATCGCATCCATTAAGCGAGGTCTCACCCGGCCAATCTCCAGAAGTAAACGCTGAAATCCTGATGCGCATATTGAAGGGCGAAGTACCGGAAGATGACCCGATTTTGCACTTTGTCTACATCAACACCGCAGCGTTATTTGTTGTGAGCGGTATCTGCGATGCGGACACGAGCGATATGGGCCACGGCGATGACGGAAATGTCATCAAGGAGGTCGGTCCTGGCGGTGGTCGCTGGAAAGAAGGCGTACGAAGAGCGAAGTGGGCCATCTCGAGTGGTGAAGCCTACCAGCAGTGGGAGAAGTTCGTCGAAGTGACCAATCGAGTGGCATAAATCGCCAGCAGCACCAAAACTTGTGTATTGACGCTGGACCATCGACCACCCGAGTATCCTTTTCTTCTTGTTAATATTGGACAAAAAGCCTATGGGGCTCCTCTTTCTTGAATTCGGATGTCCTTCGATCTTGCTTGGCTCTTGTTGTAGCAATATTACCCATGTTCAAATCCTCTCGACATATCGTCCCTTGTTCCAGCCTGATTAAATATTAGCAGCTTCATTGAAAAGACTATGAGTATGTATCACTTGAATTCTGCATCAATTCCCCTGAAGTAATCTAGAGCCTCTTCATCCTCTCCGAAACCATCTCCAAGGGTATAGCACCCTTTTCACCTTTTCCTTCCGCCGCCGCTCAGCCTCTTCCACTTTATCCGATTGCCAATGCCTATACGCCGTCCAAAGCGCGACAGCAAGCGTGAGGAAGCCGAGGATGCTCCCGATGATGATGCCGATGAGTTCGATCTTTGACTCCGAGTCTTCACGGCGCCTAAGGTGCGATATGTGTAGGCTATGTGGTGCCATCGTCTAGTCGAAGCAGGGGGTATTAAAATGCAGTATTAATTGTAGACGGCGTTCGGATCGTTGTTAGGAAACGATGCACACGGATAGATGCTTGTACGTGTTCGCAAGGTATAAAATAAATACTTTGAAACAGGAAGGAACGCGCTAAGTGAATGAACTTTGGAATACTAGGCACATGTCCGCACATTTTGAGGCCTAGATATGTGTCCACTGCGGCTTGCTACAGGTACTGGCTGTGTATGAACGGTGGGGGCTGTGAGCGAGGTTCGATCTCCTTCAGCCACCCCACCCCGCCCCCAATGTCAGACATCGCTCTGTAACGCAGTTGCCTTTTTCTATGCGAAGCACATGCGACATCGCAAAAAAGTTCTTTAAACGTGGTACAGCGCTTTTTTGGTTGATCGGTGTCGTACAACCGCACAAAGCCTTGCTTGAGATTTGTACTTACTGAACTCCCACTACACGAGAAAAGATGAATTTTAGTTTATGGTTCTATTGCCCTATGACCGAATTTACCGGAAGCTATGCATCAAAGTATCATCAAGGCCAATCGTTCAGTCGTTCAGTCTCATCAGGAATCAGCCCAGCCTTGGAAAATTCGTAGAATATGCGCCACGGTCACTTGTTCGGGACCTGAGAAGCTGAGTGGCATGGAAAATACGCCACAGAGAATTTAAAAGGGCGGAAAGCAATTTCATTGGTTCCCGTCCCGTATCCTTATACTTAAGAAGATGTGCTGATGCAGATCAGACGGCTACTATCCACGTGTCCAGTAGTCAAACTTTGGGGATAGGTCACTTTTGCTTGGACCCTTTTCAACTTCTTGTTCGGAAGAGAGGTCTGTCTCTATTCAAGATGCTTCAACACCACCTACGTTATCCGGAGACCTTGTTAACTTCGTTTGCGCCTCCACCAAGTGATCATCATCTCCGAGGCCTTTTTGTTAAGCACGAACTTTCGTGATCAGTCTCGGACGAGGCTTGAAAGCTCAGCTGCTGGCTTGAGGCATTCATTCGGTGGCTGAACTGTAAAGCGCAGGCTAGAGGGCACATAGCTGTTAGGTTCTTTTAACAGGACTTGATTCCTGCTCAGCACCTAGACCACTCTTGTGATCTTCCTCCCCATATTATACGATGTTGACATCCATGTTTCTCCTTCTCCAGGCTGTCCAGTGCCACTTTCACACTATATGATCCTAGCGTAGCCCAAGGAGAGCCTGCATCAAACAACTTCTCCATCACACGGTCCACAGCCAGCGGCCGGCACGTATTGAAAATCAGCTCCACCGTCCTGAGATGATGAAAACATGAAAACCTTCTCAACGACCCGTTCGCGTCGAGACGAAGCTCCAGCTTTCTCCCGTCCAGCATTCTCCCGTCCAGCACGGTTTAGTCGTATTGTCCAGAAGGCCTGTCCCTGAAGCGCTTGTACCTATCCTCAAATAGCGCTGCCCTACAATGCGGATCTTATCATAGCCTTTGCCAACGCATACAGAACATGATCTCCGTTCATATACCATATCATTTCATTACTTCATAAAATACATCTACTGCTTCTTGCTCTCTGCCCCTTCCTTCTGCATGCCCTCACACCCGACCAGATTCCCCGCTTTCTCTTCCACGCCTCCGAAACCCTTACTCGTGTCGCGGCCTTCGCTCGCCTTCTTCATCGCATCTACGGCAGCCGTCTTGTCTTCTTGGCCTGAGGTTTTCCACGCGGGGAGCCCGGTGACTTGGCCGACGATTTCCTATTTGGATCATTAGCAAGGTATTATGAGAGCGAAACAGCAATTGGGGGATAGCGGATTTGGCGGAGGGCTCGGGAAAGAGGGTGAATGTACCTCAGCAGCGCCCTTGACGTATTGCGCGTGGCTGCCGACGAGGCCGGGCTGGTTTTGCTGGTTCTCGGACATTGTGATTTGGGAGAAGTGTAAAGGTTTAGGATGGGTTTGGGGTAAGTTTTCTTCGATTGGAAAAATTTAGTTAATGTGATGTTGTACGAAGAACGGATGTTTATCGTTTATATGGAGGTAGCTATGAATGATGAATGACGTCATCACCAAGTCGGCTGGATCTACATCACATGCCCACGCGACATAGCGAGACGTTTAGGCTGATATCACGGTGTATCGAGTATCAGAAAGATATACCGTCTGTATACGATCTTTTCTACCCTCTTGCCAAGCTCGTAGTCTATAGGACGAATTGGTCCCAAATACAACGTTCCCGACCCATACTACCTTTCCAAGCAGCACTATATGTTCAAGATCAACCCCCCTAATACGTCCCTGGAAACACCCCCATCCTCCCCCCATCAGTAACCTGTACAGTCCCATTGATATAAGCACCGCCTCTCCCTACTAAAAACAACAACAACCCCGCAACATCATTCACACTCCCCATCCGCCCCTGTGGCACCTGTCCCGTGCCAAAAGCCGAGCTCCTCGTCTTCGTCATCTCGCTCGGGTAAGGCCCGGGAGCAATAACGTTACTCCTGATCCCCCACGGCGCAAGGAATGTGCTCATCATCTTGGAGAGATGCGCAGCGGCCGCCTTGGACGCATTGTACGCCAGGCCCGCGGTGCAGAAGCGCATGAACGATGCCACTGACGCAGTGGTAATGATGTGCGCCATACGGTCGTCGGATGGGTCTGCTCCTATCTTCTCGAGCGCAGAGGCGTCTTGCTTACGGGGGTTGCCGTCGCCGGTGACTTTGCCTGGGGCCCAGCCGCGGCGCGTGTTCGCTGCTTCGAGGAGGGGCAGGAAGGCGGCGCTTACGCCGATGACGGATTGAGTGTTGATGGCCATGGCAAGCTGCCAGCCGGAGAAGTCTTGGAGCATGGCATCGCGGACTTGCTCGATGGAGTCTGCTTTGTATAAGTCTGCGCCGTTAGTTGGGCCTAGGACACCGGCATTGTTGATGAGCACGTCGACGTAGCCTGTTTCTTGCTTGACTTGCGAGACGGCGGCTGCGACTGAGGACTGATCCTGCACGTCGCAGGCTATGGCGACAAGAATAGATGATGCATTTTTAGGGGCGGAAGGCGAGGCCTCAAGGGTTTTGATGGCGTCTTGAAGGACCTGGAAGCGGCGGCCGAGGAGATAGACCTTCGAGGCGCCGTTTTGGTAGAGGGCGGAAGCGTATGCGAGACCGAGGCCTGAATAGATGTGTGAGTTTTTTGGAGCTTGGGGATTCTAAGCGGTGGTGTACGGGATGGATCGAGCACGGATGAGGGGCATGGCGGGGTAGCTTTTGGAGTGTCATCGTCACTGTGTACGTACCACTTCCTCCACCAGTAATGACCACGACTAAGTCCTTGGCTGAGAAGAGATCTGATGGGTTGAGGGATGCTTGGACGTCCATGGTGTCTGATTATGTCTTCTGTTAAGATGCAGTCTAGTTGAAGATAAGGCCTTTGGAACTGTGGACCAAATGTTATGTCGTAATGCTCAGTCGGCAGTCTTTACTCCGACGGGAAGGTATATTGTGCTAATACCATCCGTGCGAAGGGCAGATAGTCGCCGTGGAGCTTTTATATTCTCCTTACTAAGGCTATATCCGTAACGCGGTAGTCGAGGCATAGAGAGATGCTCCCTTTCAGGCAAGTGAGTCCGGAACCTTTTCCGATCACAACTGTAAGAGCTAGGAACTACAAGTAGCGCCATCGATTATGAAGAAATATCAAAAAGCATAGATTACTTTTCCTTGACTAATCCCAAATGCAAAGGGGTATATAATCCAAAAGCCAGCCTTGCCAACGCCACAAACATGCTTATGCATTCCCGTCCCACTTCGTACCTGGCCGTAACTCCGCTCACCTACACATCAACTAATCCCCCCAACAATCTTCAAGCCCTGACTGTCCGCCGAATAAGCCAATACATAGCGACTCGGATGCCACGCCACATGCGCTGCCGGCATCCCCAGCTCCACCGTATGCACAATCTCCCCGCTTTCCACATGCGCAATGTTCAGTTTCTTCTCCTCCCTGTCCTCTGCACCAGCCGTGATGTAGCTCCCGTCGAAACTGAAATCCACGCTCTTGACGGGACTGTTAGTCAAATCGAGCGTTCGTACGCATATCCATTCCTGCGTGTCCCAGAGAGAGACCAGTGCATCGCCCCCGCCCGCAGCTAGATACTCGCCCGACGGCGACATTGTAACAGCGTAGCACGAGGAGGTATGTGCATTGAGGCTGAGTGCCGTCTCGAACGAGGGGTACCGCAGCGCTTTGATGTAGCCCTCGCCATTCGTAAGATACAGGTGTGTGCCAGCCCAGTCAAAAACGCACTGGTTGGTCTGGATGGGTTGTTGGTACTCTGCGATGGTTTTCATAGCGACGCGGTCGATAGGGACCAGTATATTATCCTGCCGTGGTCAATACACATACGCCACATCTTCAGCATCGCGATACTTACCTTCCTCCCCGCCACGATATGTGTCCCATCTGGTGTCCACGCCAGCGTGAACGGCTGCTCGCCCACCCTTACTTCACCTACACTAGCCTTGCTCCTCACATCCCAGAACCTGACCATGCCATCTGTGCT
Organism: Kalmusia sp. IMI 367209; assembly: GCA_027946365.1. NCBI lineage: Eukaryota > Fungi > Ascomycota > Dothideomycetes > Pleosporales > Didymosphaeriaceae > Kalmusia > Kalmusia sp. IMI 367209. Next base: position 616,868 of record JAPEUQ010000006.1, on the reverse strand, counting down.
GCAGCTCGCCAGCTCGTTCTCGTTGATTGGATGGAAGGCGACGCGTTCGAGGACCACGGCGGCCGTTGCGCCAGGCGTCCGCAGCTCAGTCGAATTCTTGACGTTCGTGCGTTCTGGATTCCATATCCGCAGCGTCTTGTCTGCCGCACCCGTCGCAATAAAAGAGCCAGTGGAGTTCCAGGAAAGCGTGCGGATGTAGTGCGATGAGGATACGCCGGGGCGCAGGTTGTCGGTGTAGACGGAAGTTTTGAGCTTCTTGAATGTGGGCGAGAACGACTCTTTTGCGAGCGATCGCGCACGTTGCGTAGGTGCCATAGTAGCTATAGGTTCTATCCTCAAGATTCAGCGAGCGACAATTGTGTGTGGGAGGGTTGAGTGGAGGGGAGAGCAAGCTCGCGGGAGCTTTGACGCGCTTGCTAAGCGACATGGGTCACTTTCGTGTTAGCCCTTGGGCAGACGACTTCCACACCAAATGTCTTTCGGATGTGACTCTCAAAGACCGTCTATTAATATGACAGATAATAGATACAGTGTGCCAATTTACTGGCATAATTAGACACTGCCACCCAAGGCGGCCTTTAGTGCGCACTGAATCGGCGCGTGTGAATAGCCTCTCACTCTTCACCTCGAAGTAGAATGAGTCCCGATTTCCAACCAACTTGTTCTCCTAGCCGACCATTTCTACCGTTGCCGCAAAAACCCATCATGCACCCTATTCAGGGACGGAAGAGCGTTCAGGCCCATATCACCGACCATGCGTAAGATCTGCACCAGGGTCGATGCCGAAGTAATAATACTTGCATATGCCAACGCAACGTGCGTCTAAGCCCTGACAGCGCTCCTTGCATTTCTCTGTCATCTCGCCATCCTCTTCGGACGTTGCACCTACATCAGGTCAGTCGGCTCTAGTAAAATGCACGTCAAATGAGTCTTCCATACCTTCACTGAGTGAATCTTGGGTAGGCCGCGGTTTCGCAACATCTTTGTGGGCTTGTTCTCCCGCTGAATGTGTTTCAATGGCCACCGGGTGCACTGTTACAGTGACATTAGGAGAGAGCGCCTGATCTTTCACTTTAGTGGCCTTTAAGCTAGGTTTCGAGATGGACGACACTGAGCTATAGCTGGGGTCGAGCGGGAAATACGCGGCATGCGTCTCGCTAGGGAGCAATAATGGGAACGGGAAATCTACATCTGTAGGCCCGACAGTCGAAGAGCTAGAAGAGACGATTGTTGGAAGAGTGGAGTCTGTCAAGGGTGGAGACTGCTTGCTGGATTTTCTCGTCTTCTGCGCCTCGGTCAACGACACTGGACTCGTGGTTGTTGTTGGTCTGAATCTTGTAGGAAATGGTGATACAACACCAGCCTTTGGCTTGCTCGAAAAAGTCTTTATCGCACTAGGTGATTTTGAGCTCTGAAGAAAATTCGCCGGGGTCGATGCCGCCCCATTCGTACCACTGACGGGGTTCACCGGATCAATAACAGGATTCTCGTTGGATATCTTTCCGGCTACTAGAGAAATGAGCCATTCAGGAAAGTCTTCGTTCGTCGGGACCGCTGTCTTCGTTGTATTCGTCCACCACTTTCCTTTGGTCGGGAGAGCAACACTCGGAAACAGAGTCATCAAGGAAGACTGACTGACAGAGGCTTTGTTCGTCGTAGGGAGCGATTTAGTGGTATCATGTCTTAATGAGGCCGATGAAAGGACGGTAGTGTGCGATGCTGACGTTGTCGATGTCTTAACCGAGTGTGTAGGTTTGTTAGCGACTGCAACTATAGAAGGCGAGGACATGTGTTCTCTATGGTCGGTTGTCTTTCTGGCGTCTGCTTTCGAAGACTTCTTCAAAGTAGTAGTGATCGATGGCTTCTTACTGTTATGAGTCTTCGTCGGAGGAAGAACATGAAGACCAACGAAGCAGAGATCGTCATCGGAGTCGCAGGGATTGCTGTCGTCTGGATCCGACTCGCTCTGATCAGCATCATCGATAGTGTGCCCCTCATGGTCTGAGTCATCGTGCTCAGCGTCGTCATTGGTGAGTTCAAGCTCGATGTGCTCTAAGTGAGCGCATACCCCCTCTTGACTTCTGGGCTCGTCTTCTTCCGTCTCATCTTGCTCGGAATCGTCGTCGTCTGATCCGTATACTAGCGACTCATCGCACTCCGGCTCCCAGTCATCATCATCGTGTTCTAGCTTGGCATGTGATGGCCTCGCATGCGAATCCTTGTTGTGGAAGACGAGATCCAAGATGTTATTGATTGGATCTTCTGTAGCACTTGGATGGTATCCAGTAGCAACCTTAGTCTTGGAAGAGACCTGCAAAGTGCGGCTACTCCTCACAATGCTGATAGGCGTAGGGATGCTTGGGTGCTCGGGAAGACGCGTTTCGTTAGGGTCAGCAAAATTTGCCGAAGATTTGTGCTTACTCTTGACTGACGCAGGAATAGTTGTATGGGCGGGAAGTTTTGTCTTAGTGACGACCTCTACAGGAAGGGTCTTTGACTTGGTGATGGTTGTGATGTGAGTCTTTGTCACAGACGGGGATGTCGACGATGTTAGAGTGCTAGTGACGGTTTTTGCAGGAGGAGCAGACCCTGTGGAGGAATAGACATTGGTGTGGGTGCTTGTCTTGGTAGGCGTTACTCTGGCCCTTGTAATGGTGACTATCGGTTGAGGAGTTACGGTGTGGTATCCGCCTAAGCCAATAGACGCAGAAGGATCACAAAAAATGGTCACAGTAGTCCTCTCTGTGACCATAGGCGCCGTGCAAACCGGTATGTGAGGTGGGTACCATTCATGATCCGATGGCCAGCTATAAGCACTGGGTCCAGACCAGCGCGACGATGACTGTGGTGGTGTGAACATGACTTTTGTGGACATTGCTGGCGATGTGTAATGGCCCCTTGAGATGACGTTACGCGGCTTCGAAAGAACAAGCGCGGGGAGCAAAATAAAGATGAAGGCGGAGAAAAGCATCTTTGGATTCGGCGCCGGCACGCTAAAGATATCGAATTGAGATGGGACAAGGTGGGGGCTCTTGTGGGCGTGGAAGAGCAGAGACTCCAGCCGAAAGATTGTTGACCCTGACCATTGTCGCGGTTTCATTATGGTGATAGTGGGAGCTTGAAGGCAGGCACAGCTGAAAAACGTAGAAGGAATCTATGTACTATAGAAAGAGAAATGATAGCATTCATCTGGGCGGCAGGAGCAATGTTGAACACTGCCGAGAGCAAATCGTATCATCACATCTCCCAAAAAGTCTTATTATAGAGCGGTGCCAAGACGAGAAGATAAAGCTTCATATTTGTACATCGACTATATATAAGAAAGTTTGAGAGACGGAGAAGAAACTCTTTTACCTCTAGCCTGTGATTGACATAAAAGAGGATGCGTTGAGCTTCCATGGCGATACACTTAATGGTTTCATTTGGAGTTGGCTTCGGATTTTATTTTGTAGGAGGACATTTAGTAACCTAAGAAGGCGAGATGGGATAGGAAACCTATGATCGTCGTGTCATTCGGAACTATTTGCGGGTCTTGCTTTACACGTTCGAAGTTTAGCTTCTTCCTAGCAAAGGATTTCATCCTCAGCACACAAACACGGTGGGCAACAATGTGCTTTCGTACACATAAGCTCCTACTGATGGTTTGGTGAATTTCGCTGGACTACTATGGAAACTGGTACTATTGAGAAGCTTTCATGAACTGTCTGCACCAGTACCTTGGATGCATTTGTGGACTAAATGCTAAATGCAAGCGTGAAGTGGGTTGGAGTGCGGATACATAAGCTAGATTCTCATATATATACATGGACTTGATGCAGCGTGTTTGCAGCGGGATTCTGGTAATGATGTTCTGTGGGGCAGAAAGCGCGTCATCCCGAAGCGGCAGGGATAGTGAACGGCAATGCCCGTGCACGGACCAAAGATCCGCGCCATCTTTATTTCGAGCTCACTCCACCGCGAAAACCCGGAACCCACTGTTACTGCCATTGACAACGCACAGCAACTGACATTCCTCTGTTTCTTTACTCAATCTATCATCTCCTACAGATTGAGCTATGAGTACCTTCGGCGGGCCTGGTGGTGGGCAGAAAGTCTCAAAGCCAACACCGTACGTGGTAACCTAGCTATCACCTCCAGGTTCCCATCCCAAGCTGCTGCTCCGAGACGCTTGATCGTTGCATTCAAGTAGGAAGTTGCTGACTGGAGCTATCTGTAGACCTGAACGCGGCTCATTCCCTCTCGATCACGACGGTCCGTATCCCATCTTCCACCCTATGGCGGCACAACCATACCCTTACCCCCAGCCGCCATATCCCAATTCTTCTACAAAAGCTGACAGTGCACTCCAGGCGAGTGCAAGCATATCATGCTCCGCTATCTGAGCTGCATTAAGACTCATCGTGGCACCAACGATCCCGAATGTCGCAATCTTTCGAAATCATACCTCTCCTGCCGCATGGACCGGTACGTACCTATGCTCCCTTTTCGTCGAATCTTCCCCACTGTTCAGCCTCGCATACCACACCTCAGCTATATTTGCTCATGGCGCAAGCCACGGTCTTTCAGATCCGGGAAGCAAGGGAGGAGGGTGGATCTTGTGATACCGACCTGTCAAAACTGATTGACCGGGTTATTGGGACGACGAAAGCGACAGCAGGTGGGGACTTGCTTCAAGCAAGGGCGGAGATGCTGCACTGTGCATTCCACTGCTTCTGACCGCCCTTGTCCGCTGGTCTTGTCAAAATCTGAGACGCCGCGCCAACCGCAGCTGTCGAAGCTGTCAGTTGGACAACCCCCTGCCTTATTCGTGACGACTCTGGCCGGTATCAATCACTGCTCCACCTTTCTCCACATATCCCAGCGCCTCCGACAACGCCTCCATCCCCACTTCCTTCTGTCACACTGCCTCGGCAGTATCCGAGCGGGCTAGCATTGCCAAAATAGGTTTACCCATGAATTGTACTGACCATATTTGTCGCATTAGGAATCTCATGGCCCCTGACTCCTTCAAGAACCTTGGTTTCGGCGACGATGGCGATACTCCGTCGACAGGCGGCAGCGCTGCGACTGTAACCCCATCACAACAGCAACCCCAAGCCCAAACCACGGATAAGCCCCGGGCCTCCTAGATAAATCTTGTCCCATTGGAATGAAGGGTCCGGCTCTTGTTCGGCGGCTCGGCAGTATCCGAATAACCGAACTCATCCCTGCTCTTTTTTGAAGAAACGTTGACAATAGCCTCCCTGTCCAGTGTTCGCCGCAATACTCCGTAAAACGAGGGTGAGAGAACTGCAGAGTTGACAGGTTACATTACACGGCGCCTAGCAGCGTCTCTGTGACTCACGCTCAGACATATCAAGGGCGGAACAAAGAACTAGTGCCGATGAAACAAGGCGCCAGGAAAAGCGACCCAGGAAAAGTGAGAAAGAGGGCAATAGGACGACAGATGGAGATGCTGCGACAATGATTGATGTACCGCTTCAGCCACAACAGCATGCCCCGCAGGTGAGCCACAACATGCTTGCTCAACGTTCAGCCACCGATGCTACAAGATACGAGGTACCAATAAACGCTTATCCAACACCAATATTATTTAGCCACACCTTCGCAGTTTCCAAGTTATTGCTCCACTGAAACAATATCTGCAGCTCTTGCCCGTCGCCACCCGCGTTTGCCGTCTAAGACATACATCATCCCCGCTCGCCAGATCTGGGATCGATCAGCATCACTACCGATCGCCGGACGGTGGGTGTAACGTCGCACTACTGACGGGACGCACCAACCTGTCTGCAACCGAGCCCACTGATTATCGTTCGGCTCTGCAGCTCAGGGTTCTCTTATGCGCGTCTGCGCCTGGTTTCGAAGCGGTTCTCATGATGCTGTGTGTGGTGACGTTGGTGGCAGATGGACGCTCTGCTGCAGGACTGTGGGAGTGGTGGGTTGTGCGGGTGTGGCAGATGATTCCGAGATGGGGATCTGCTCGGTGCTGTAGTATCGTTGCGGATGCGGATGGTGGGTTGGGCAGCGGAGCGCAGACCGATGCTTGAGATCTCCCTTCTTCCTAGTCAGTGTGGGAAGGGAGGATGGTCTCCTCGCAAGTGTTGAGCTGCTGCAATATAGAGCTGCATGTTATGATAACTGGGTTCTATCAAACTTCTGTTTGATGCTCGCGCTAGGAGACGTTACGCTGCAGATACTAGCACCTTGTCAACTTGCACTCGAGACGAATCGGTTGGCGGGCGCTGGCTGGACTACGAGACATGTACGCATCGCCTGTGGTGTTGCAGGTCGATTGCCGTGGCTAGACCCAGCATACTCTTCCGGCATCCTTTACCGGCCGCAAACTATGAGGAAGTGTTGAGCGAGGGTTTGGCACACGCGTTATAGTAATGCGGGCTTGACGGCGGTGCAACGGAGGCACCGCCTTTCTTCTCCTCCAGCACCACGGGCGCCTACACCTGAGACCTCTTCGCTGCAAACTGACACTCCACGGCGCGCCGTCTCGCTGCCGCACACACTGCGAAGTTCGCTCCGCACTGCCTGCATGACCTCTGTCCGTATCAAACTACGCACAAGACACCGTTGATGCATCAAGGGCGGGTCGTGCGCAGCATAGATGCCTCTCTCTCCGCTGCGCGCCGGGCATCGGGTGTGCAGCGTGGGGCGCAGATGACCTCTTGAAGAGGTGCATATGTATGTACGCGTCTGATATCTGCGCGGGCGTGCGGGCATGAGTACGCCCGCCTGTGCAGTACGGCAATTAGAAAAATTTAGAGGAGCAAGGTTGACCGCGGACGGGATAGACAGATACACTGCAGCCCGTCACGTCATTCCACATCGGGTTTTCCGCGCAGCATCTGAGGGCGCTCTTTTTTTTTCCTTTTCTCTCTCCGCCACAGTGAAGTCGTCTGTAAGCGAGCAGGAGCAAGTGCAGTGTGAAACACACATTCCCACCCACACCTCTAGATCACCACCAACTAACTGACTTGGCTCAGCTACTGCCACCCACTCCCTCACCTCGCACAGCATTAGCCCGCTCAACCCACCCCAATACACCCACTCCCTCCCCGTCCGGCTACGCGGCACCAGCTAGGTTCTACGCGGTGCTCGAATCCTGCGCCCCCTCCACCCCCTCCAAAACAAAGACGCAGTGACACAAAGATCCAGCACCCAAGCAAGCAGTGTCTCTACGCGGGCGGGAACGCGCGGGCGGGGGAAACCGCCCAGCGCCGTGCTCCGCCCGCCTCTCGAACCGACGCGTAGCGTACCGCACCGCACCGCAACTGCTTACCCGTACGTACTCCAGTGTCTAGGTCCAGGATCTTGGGTCTCACTGGGAGGGGGGGCAGACGGACGCGTAAGACACTCACCCTCTTCGTCTTCCGTGCCCAGGACGGTGGCGCGGCGTAGCTAGAAAGAAGAAGAAAAAAAGAAGCCTGGTTTCAATGTAAAACACGCGTACTTGAGAGAGAAAAACGCCATAGCGAAAACCCGGACTGGGGGGAAAGCGTTGTGGAAACAACGCCCTCCCCCGCGTCCCGGGGTGTTACGTTGTTGTGGAAAAGCTGCCTTGCACGGTGACTCGATCGAGACAGGATTGCGAGGGGGAAGAAAAGGAAAGGAAAAAGAAAAAAAAGAAGGCGGATTTCCGTGCACCGGGGGTGTTTATTCCCGCAGTGTGTAAGTCAAGCGGATGCCTTTTTTGTTCATGTTTGTCTCGACTGAGTCACCGAGTTTCTTGACAAGGCTGCCGTGGCGAGACGAGGAGTCCGTGGGTGGCGATGGATGACTGGGTACGTGTGTACCTGTCCGCAATGAGGCGGAGCAAGTATTGGTATCAGTCAGTGCGCGGGACGAGGCGGAAGGCAGATCCGCTTGCGTCTCAGGCAACCTCAGGCAGGCACTCCAAGTGGGCATGTGCACGCACCTCAGTACATCACGGATCACAGTGCAAGAGAAAACATGCATGAATGTTTGATAGAAATGTATTAGGGGAATATGAAAACTAGGAGCAACATGTACGAACTCACTGACCAACACAAATAGAAATGAAAGGGAATAAGAAAGCCAACAAGTAGTGAACTCGCACAGATGAGAGGTTGCAAAGGAAACCAGGCAGACCGCTGCGGTGTAAAGCGTCGATCTCCGTGCAAAAGACGCCGTTCAGCACCTTTGCTATGCCTCTGCCGTCAGTACATGATAAGTCCGAGTAGAGTTGTGAACGTGCAAAACCATAAATATGCCCAAGTCGACCCACCCATGCAGTGCGAAAAGCCATTCGGGATTCAAAGATAAAACCGAAATGAAGGGACAGACGTAGTGTCTAAGTCTATAGCGGACGATGTCATTCATCCTCGGTATAGACAACAGGAACAGAAGAGCAGCTGGGAAAAAAAATGAAACTCCGAGCCTTGCCGGACACGGGAGGTACATTCCTTGCCGGCCGGTAGACTATGCACATCGCAACACCAAGGACGCCGGAGAAAATATGAGACAGATGGAGGACATAGATCATGTGGAGAGAGACGAGTAAATCGATGTGATGGGTGGTGATGGATTCGTTCGTCTGATGACCAGCAGAGACAGACGAAGCAGTCGTGTTGACAGCAGGAATCCAGTGCCGAAGTCGTGCCCAGGCGGGATTGTTGCCGTTTAGGATACACGATGGTGTCCATCCTCTCTCAAGATCGTGAATGAAAGTGCACATGCTGAAGGGATGTTTGTGCTATGGGTATCGCCGGGGGTATCATTAGGAAAGCGGACAACGATGCAGAAATATGTCAATCAGAAAAGATGATGGCGTTACGAACTCGGCTTTAGTTCATATCCATGCCGTATTCATCCTCTTCTTTCAGACTCTGGTTGGACCAGTACTGCTGTGAAGCGTTGTTCGTGTTGATGTTCGAGCCACTGCCGTTGCTTTGCATGTCCGGACTGAGGCTCTGTGGCGTATGGTTGTGAACTGGCTCACCGGCGAGATTGGTGTGCTTCGGCACTCGTAGTCCGGATCCTGGGCCACGGGAGTATTTGAAACTGGAAAAGCCATTCTTCTCGATGGCGTCAATCAGCTCCGTACGCATGCGACGTACTTCTTCGGGCTCATCAGGATCCCAATTCTCCCCGGTTGCTTGCTGTAGGCGTGCTTGCATCTCATCGCGCTCCTTGATCATCTTGTATAGGAGCCACATGAGATCACGGGTCCAGCTTACAGCGCCGTTGAGGATATCACCCTTGTTGGGGCCTTTGTCCTTCTCCTCAATGGGCAACCCTTGCGTGATGTTGCCAGCGGCTCGTCGTCCAGTGCCACCAGCCAACAGGGAAGTCGCTTGCGGCGGCGACATGCCACTTGCTCCCATAGTAGGGGAGAGTGGTCCGTTGTTGCTGATGTGCTTGCGGATCTTCTCATCCTCGAGGCGATGTTGTGGAACAAGTCGGGAAAGATCATGGATACGCTCGTTGATGTTGTCACGGCGACGGCGCTCCACGAGATTGTGCGACTCGCGACGACGGCGCTTCTTCGCGTCTTGCGTTTGACCAATGTCAACTTTGGCGGGCAGTGACGCGTGTTTGCCGGAATGGATGACCTCCGAGATCTGTTGATGGTGCATATTGCCAGTGTGAGGGGACTGATTTGGTGACTCCATCCAGGAGTGGGCGCTTCCGGGGGTGCCGTCCCAATGCGTCGACGAGACGCTAGCTTTGTGGCGATGCATGTTAGCAGCCATGATCGGTTGAGAGGCAAAGTTGCCCGAATCTGGTGTGCCCAGGTGTAGGTTACTGATGGCTGGTGTCTTGGGCGACATGGGACTGCGGTTATCCGAATGAACGCGGCTCATGGAAATGCGAGGACGTGCTGTGCCACCCTGCATGCTGGCGGAGAAGTTCATGTGCTGGCGGTTGTTGTACTGATTGAAGTCGAACCCGTTGGGGTTGACAAAGGGGCTCTGTATGGGAGCGTCGTCGGGCGTGTTGGAGTAGAGCTGGTGATTAATGTTCTGATGGCTGTTGATGACATGAGCGCTGTTCGGCTGGAAGAAGTTCTCTTGCTGATGATGGGCATCGTGGTTGAAGGTATCGAAGCCTTGATGCTGGTCAAAGGTTCCCAGCGAGTCCGCGAGTTCATCGTCGGCAATGCCGGCACCTCCCTGCATGTAGCTGGAGCCACCGAAGTGGTTGTTCATGTTGATGCTTCCGCTCATGGTGAGATCGGATGGGTTGATCCCACTGCCACCCTCATGGGCGGCACTGAATTGCTGGTTTCCGAATGATTGATTCATACCGAAGCCGCTGTGTTGGATAAAGTTGTTGCTGAAATCGTCGTTCTCTTCTTTGATGTATGGTGTTGGTGAGCCGCTGCCGGCCATGTTAAAGATGTCGGCGTCTAGTGTGTCGTCAGAGAGCGGGTCCAACCGGAGGTCCAGTCTCGAGAGGGTCTTCTGAGGAGAGTAGGAGGAAGGAGGTGTGAAAAGGGAGTCCGCTTGAGGGACAGTCAGTATGCTTTCATAGAGCATGATGTCGATGGAGAGAGAGAGAGAGATTGACTGGAAAGGGGACAGAGAAGGAATGATGAAGGAAATATATGGATAGAGCGATGGAGACAGGGGTGTAGTTGGGGTGCACCCAGGGTGTTCTCATGACAACCAGGGGGTGGGGATGTGACAGAGGCGTACTTACTGGGCTGTGGCATCACTGAAGGTTACAGTGAGTGCGGAATGCGATGTTAAGAGGCCGAGTACCGATACTGGTCCCAGGTCTCAACGATCTGAAACGCTCTTTCTTCGTCCTAGCGAGTGACTATGGAATGCACCCGCAGGCCTGGAGAATGGTTGCAGCACGAGACTGTCTGTGACCCTATAAAGGCTCTGAAAACCGATTGCTAGAGCGGCCACACGATCAGAATGGCAAAGCTCGGGGCACTCGCTTGCGTATGGGATAGCAGCAAGCCCCAGTGCAGTCGAGGCAAAAGGTTGTTTGTCTGCATAAGTAGCGTTAGTGCTGCACTTGCAGTCGCAGTCGCAGAAGCAGCTGCAGGTCGCTGCTGGGGGGGATGGCAGGCTCACCGGACACGGCTACGAGGCTGTGGTGCTCACACGGGCCGAAGAAGCTGGTTCCCAGGTGCTCCCTGCGGTGTGTGTGTGGTGCGGCGCGACGCCAGTCCGCGCGGGGATGGAGGATCGGGGCACGTCGACGCTCGTGGCGGTGGTTTCTGGGCGGGTCTGGAGGATATGTCAGCGGCAGGCTCTCACACGATCCGAGTTGGAGGGCTGGCGAAGGGGTTGCAGAGGTGTGGCGCACAGGCAGAGACGAGCGTCGGTGGACAGCAGCCGTCCGCGCTCTCGGCGTGGTGGGGACGGTGGCACGGCGGCCCAAAGCAGAGAAACAGTCGGCACAGGCGTTGCACAGCACCGATTCTGCCGTCTGGGATGCTCGCTGCCAGGCCCAGGCCGCGATGCGCAGGCGGTGGCGGAGGGGGTGGGAGGGAGATGCGGGAGAGGGAGGGAGGGGGAAGGAGCGTTGACTCACCTCTCGCGAGAGAGAGAGAGAGAGAGGGCTGGCAGGCAAATCCGCTACCTCGACTCGCACGGCTCCAGGAGGCCTCGAAGAATGGAGCAGGCGTTCGTGCGGGTTGGTGCCGCGCAGGTTGGAGCAAACTCGCTCGCAGGATGTCGGGCGCGGTGAGGGCGGGTGGCACAGGTTTGTCTCTTTGAAAGGGTTGGCGGGCCCGAGGGACCGTGGGCTGGAGGCCGAAGGAGGGGCGGCGAGGGCGTCGTCTAGGTGCGCAATTGCAGGAGGGGGTGCTGTTGCGAGGCGGGCTCTGTACAACCTGGCCCCGAGGGTGGAATACTCAATGTGGGTAGTGGAGGGCGACTTATAGGTGGGGGATGCTCGTCGGTATCCGCTTCTCTCACTTGCGCGCTAACGGCGGGCGGAACAATGCGCGCGTAAAGAAGCGGCCTGGGGACGTTTGCAGACGTGAGACGGTGAGACTGTCGACACTTGGAGGAGGGACAGACGAGCGCTCGCAGGCCGGCGGGGAGAGGGAGGCCTGGTGGTGGGAGGGCAACAGAAGGCGGTCTGCTGGAGAGGCCAGCCCGCGGACTAGGGTGTGCGGTGGTGCCAAGCGACGTCGGCGTCGGCGGCCCACGACTCAATGAGAGACGACGCCTGCAGCGCTGCTCTCGCGGGGTTCGGCAACGGAAACGCAGACTGCTGCAGTGCGCCCAGGACGAGGGCGATCAAGAGCAGGGTGGCGCCGGGGCAGCGCTAGTATGACGTCGAGCTGGGTTTGGTAGTAGGAGTAGTAGTAGCAGTAGTAGCGGTGGCAGCAGTTGTATGCGTACACAACCACGGGGTAGTCGGAGGGCAGCGCAGGTGGCGGAAGCTCAGCAGATCTCAGGTAACTCAAGGCAGCGCATGTATTTCAGGTAGCTCGGGCAGCATGCATGCAGAAAGACAGTAAAGACGCAGTGGTTGGCCGGAGCGATGCGGGACGGCAGCATATTATACTCGCAGCCCAGCGGCGGCTCTGAGAGCATGTAATCTCACCACGCCCTCCTCCCCCCCAAAAAGAAGTGTGGCTCATACCCCGATCCATTACAGCTATGAGGACCGTGAACCCCCCTCCCCTTCTCGTCATGCCTGCCTACGGCTTGTTCCCGGCGGCCTCAGATGGTCACCCGCGGGCATGATGGTGGACGAGGAAGCGGAAGGTCTGTCTCACTTCCAGAACGCGTGGTGCGAAATGTGACTCCACGCTGCCCTCCCACCCCCAAGCCGCCCAAGCACACCAAGCTGCGGCATCCGCCCGGGCGAAGATCGCGCTCGTCGCCTACCGTTCGCGTCTTCGCCAGGCCGAAGCGGCGATAGTTTGCCTTGGCCGCCGCGAGTGTGTGCGGCTGCGGTGACAAAGTCGGTTGATATTGCGCAGCGCGCAGCCAGCGACCCTCACCCTCCCCGGTCGATTCCCAGGCATCCGGGCGCCGCTAGCCAGAGCGCATCCACAATCCCCATCACGCAGCTTCAGCAGACCAGCATTCAAGCATACACACTGCGCTTGCTGGCTGCCACCCTCCATCGCCCACAGCATCCCCCCTCCTCCTCCCACGCCCCAGTCTCCCGCCGCCCGATTCCCGTCCAATAGCCTCCGCCACGGGCTCCACCTCCACCCTCCCAAGCAACCGCAGCTGCCTTCGCGAGCGGCCACACTGCGCGTTCGTCACAAGCCTCGCGCACCGGTTGCTCTGTCTGAGACCCGTGTCTGACATCTGTCATTGGACGGCCTATCCGCAGAACTGCAGACGACGCTGCGAAGATCATCTGCACGAAATCCTCCGGGCCGCGGTGCAGCTCTTTGTCGTTCTGCCGCTGCACAACGGTGCTCCATTGCCGCGCCCTCCACGGCCAGTCCAGCCACACACACGGCCATTCGCCCTCAGCCTGACTGCTGAGGCCACTTGAGCAGGGAAGCCTACCCTTCGGCTGCTTGCCTAGTGCGTATCAGAGCCCAGATATCTTGCGTCGCCTGCTGCGGCTCCTCGAAAAGCTTCTCTGGGACTGCTGTATACACCGTGCTCCTCCCCCACAGGCGCTCCACCCTGTGGTGTTCCCGTGTAAAACAGGCTTTCGCCCACCCAAGCCCTCCACACCAGCAGCCTCGACCCGACTGAGGGCTGTCCCAGCTTCAAATATGGCGTCTGCCTCGTTCCGCGACTCGATGAACTCTCTGGGATGGAGTAGAAGAGATCCCGATGTGCCCGTGAACACCGCGCCGCCCACCCTCATGGGCCGGCTTCAGAACCTGAATCCCTTCGGTTCGGGGGGCTATGTTAGGCTCCCGACGTCGAACGAAGGACCCGGCGCACCTCTGCCTGCACCAACGAGACGGGAGGAAGAAGAGGGCTTTTTTGCGTGTAAGTTGGTTCTGTTTTCGTTCGGTGGCAAAAATGCACCAACCCTCTCGCTCTCACTGCCTTTCTTGAAGCCTTCCCACTCCCCTTCGCTACGTTCGAGGCATGCAAAAGTCAAGATCTCGATCCGCTTGCAATTTGGCGCTTTTGGGTGTCCTTGGGTAGCCTCGTGACGTCCCAAGCGCACACTGCGTGAGGCCACAGTCTTAGATGCACTTCCGAATTCCCATGCTTCTACGCGAAATCTGGACGGAATCATGGACGCTGCACATCCCTATCTTGTTTCAACTTGCCATCTGTCTTCTGGACCCTTGGGAGGTCACCTGGCCCGATCGTGCAGCGATCGCGCAGCGTGACAGAAGGGAGTTCCTGCGTAAACCTTCCTGGGTGCAGAGGGCTTGCATATCCGCGGCCGATGAAGCTGTCTTGAACTTTGCTAACTGCTTCGTCTCGCAGTGAGCCGGTGGGACCGCATGCTGATCTTCGGTGGGTACTCCGCTTCCATGGCCGATCTGGTCACTTTGGCTAACTGCACTTTCACGGCTAGGCGGTCTGCTGCTTGCATCCGTGGCGTTGTTTGCTACCTGCATCGGGCTCATGTTCACGCCGATATTCATCGCTCGACCCAGCAAGTTTGCCATTCTTGTAAGTGTCAGCCTGTTTTGTTGCTTCCAAAGTCTGCCATGATACGCCATGTTACGCCATGATACGGCCAGCCGCTGGAACGGTGAAATCATCCAGCGGTGGAGAGGCAGTGGCACATCGTGCATAGTACCCTGGGCGGCGCTGCGAACTATCATGCAGACTGCCTTCAAGGGTCATGGCCCCTCCACTACGACCTCGAGGCTCCACTCGCCGACTGCAGAAGCCAAGGTCTGGCGAATAGCGTGCGGAGTTTTCGCGATGTGCCACTCATGACCTCCTTAGCCACGGCGCGATCGGCATTGGACCCTTTGCATCGATCATCCGGGTACTAGCACTGGGGCGCTGCAGAAGGGTATACCTAAATCCAACATCCCCTCGGTCTGGGTCCGCATGCGTTGCTCCAAGATGCTGAAGCTAACCGGTGTTCCCTGACTCAAGTGGTCCATGGGTAGTGTACTTTTCCTCTGCGCCTGGGGCGTCCTTATGGGACCATGGACGTACGGTAAGAAAGCCTCACGGCCGCTTGCGTTGCCCACCTTCCGCTGACCACGGCCTAGTCCAACATCTCGTGTCTGGCCCTCGTCTGCCCTTTACGGCAGCTTACTTTGGCAGCATTGCCCTCACGCTCTACTTCAGTCTAGTGGTAAGTCACGGCAGTTCCGCATCCCTGCCCTGGCCGTCTGAACCCTGCGCGCATCCCTGGCGGCTTGTCGCGCCTTCCTCTCTCCTCTCCCCCCCACGCTAGCTTATCGATATGGAAGTGGGTGTTCCAAGTTCCCAAATGTTTGCTGACGCCTGTCCACCTGACCACAGCTCCACATGTTTATCCTCACCTTCATTGCAACCATCGCACAGCTGGTTTGCCTCGCCTTCTACACCGTGTCGTACTTTCCCATGGGTTCCACCGGCCTGCGGTTTGCGGCGCGCTTCGGCGGAAACCGTGTTGCTGCCTGGATGAGCGACTGAGCCCACCACCAGGCTGCGAAACTCGCACGAGTCGTGCTGCGTTTGGCGGCGGGGGATTTGCGCAGACGCGCCGCGCGTCGCGTCAAAGTTCCGAAGCAAACACACTCGACCGGGGTCGTTAAGAGGTCACATAGCAATCATATCGTTACACACATACACACATACACACACACACACACACACACACACACACACCACGATTGCGGTTCCACGCTGCACCTTCTCGTAGCCTGATTGACCCGCAGGAGCCTCACCATGATAGCATGCAGTTGACCATAATCAACCCCCAGAGGGTCCAGGCGCGCAAGTCGCCACCAGCTTCACACCCTCGTCCACACTCCAACACCATCGATATCTGCCTCTGTCACTTTCTTGTCTGTCTGTCTGTCTGCTTGGCGCCAACAGTTGCAACCGGATCTTCCGGTAGTCGTGGGCAGGGATGATTGCCCTGTCCATGCATCACGTTGGTGTAGCGGACAAGTGATATGTCTTGTCTTACTCCAGCTTGGCTCCCACCTGCTTTGGCCCAGCCAGTGGAGATCTCTTCCCTCTTCGCCTCGTGGCTGCTCGGACCAATACAGCCTCGGATCTGGGTTGGACGCTTATTTCTAATCACGTCTCCGGACGCTGGAAACTGAAAAGCAGCGCGCAGCACACCGATCGAGAAGGTTTGCGCCTTCGGGTTCTGTGCGTCGCGCGCCTCGTGGGCCTCACCGCGCTTTGGCTGAGGGCGCAGGGCTCTGCTAGCGCGTCCGTAGTGCTCGAGAGCCATCCGGAAACGCCCTGCCAGACGGACGTTGATATGTCGTCGTAGGGCCCCGGCTGCTCTCGCCGAGCCGAGCATGACCCCGTCGTCTAGCCATCATCATCCACAGCTGGACTGTTTCGATTAAGCGCTCGTAGTGTGTGAGAGGGTGTGCAGATGAGCAGCTCTAGATGCTCATGACTTGCCGCATCGGGCGACGTTGGAAGAAGATGGTGTTGTGCATGGGGCTAAAGGCCCTGGATCTTCATATTGCATTGCATATCCGTGACGCACGAGCGCTCAGACCAGCTGCGATGCGAGTGCGGGGTCGGCAGCACGCCACAACGTGCAACACGCGGCGTCCGCCACTCTGTTGTAGCTGTGTCTTCCATGCTGGAGACGGATGCTGGTCCATCATGGTCATCAAGCAATACCAGTTGCTTGATCAGGTTCTGACGCGACCTGGGGAGAGGAGGAGGGGGAAGGGGGTTTTGCTGGGAGGGGTCGCGATTCGCGGGAAGCGCGCTCCGTGGTACACAACGCTATCATTCTTCGCCTTTGGACGAGACGTCACGATAGCGATCAGCTCAGCCCAAGCAAGTAGAGCGAGGCGCTGCATGCGAAAAGCACTCTTGGACAAGAAAGCGATAGTGCGGCATCTGGTACAGCGTCCGCCGAATGCGCACCACCTCCCATCGCTATCGATCAATATAATGCACGGCTTTAAATAGCAGTACGCAATAAAGTCAAATCGGGCGACCTCGCGAACGACGACTGCCCAGAAAGCGCTCGCCCTCGGATCGGGTTGCGAAAGTGGGCAGTACGAGATGTGCGGGTGCAACGCCATCTCACTCGCATGAAGCTTGACCATGCGGTTCGCGATGCGCGGCCATGCGAGATGGCCGTGGTTGGAGCAGCGTGGGCGTTGACGTCGTACATAGGCGATGTCCGCGGCTGGCGGGTCGTACAGGTGCGTGAGATTCTGGCGAGCAGGGCTGAAAGAAGGTTCTTGTGGCTTTCTTCCTTGCTTACCTGCGTTTGCATTGCTGAGGACGTATGCTTAGGAGGGAAGAGTTCATCGGTGTGAGAGAGACGGATGCGTTGCTTTCCTGCCTCGCAACGGCCGAGGTTTCTCCAAGCGTCGTGTCTGTGTCACCTGAGACGATTGAGGGGTCGACGCTGACTGATATCTTAGAAAGACATTCACCCCGCTACGTCTCCACGTGTTGGAAACCAACCCCAGGCTCGGCCCGACGGTTCTGCCGGGCAGCCCATCGAATGAGATGCTCGGAACCATGGGTCCGCGTAGCTTCCCAATCAGTAGCTGCGTCGAGCTACCCCTCCGTACCTCTTGGACGGGCGTCGGCAGTTGGGCCAGGAATCCTCCTACTGCTGGTTGCGCCGAATCGACGCGTTCAAGACCTCGTAGCTTTGAGCGCTAGATGCATCGATTTGACCAGACATTGCAAAGCACAGCAGAATGCCTCAATTGCCCCTCACTCGGCCCCACCTAAACGAGCAACGTGATGTGGGGTCCATCAACCCCAAATTTCTTGCATCAATCGCCTTTTGGAATTGACCACATCCTTCCTTTCACTTCCTATGAACTTGAGATTAGACACGTCTCATTCGCATTCCGCATACCCGGTCATCGCTAGCCCTACGCATACCACTACGTCCACGTCCTACCATGCCTGTTCCCCTAGACAACCCCAAGGAATATCAACAGATCTTCCATTGGGCGGAAACGCAGAAAGATGGTTCAATTCCTTCA
This sequence comes from Kalmusia sp. IMI 367209, assembly GCA_027946365.1. NCBI lineage: Eukaryota > Fungi > Ascomycota > Dothideomycetes > Pleosporales > Didymosphaeriaceae > Kalmusia > Kalmusia sp. IMI 367209. Next base: position 598,831 of record JAPEUQ010000006.1, on the reverse strand, counting down.
TTTCGAACAAGGAAAAACGACCCCTATGAGGTTAGCCCACGGGAGGGTTTAAGCCAGCGAGAATGTTTGCGCTGACGCTGCCACCATAGTATCAACCGGGCTTCAACAACATTTTCGAGAGCGAGGCCGTTCCGGGTAATTTGCCTCCCATACCAATGACGCAAAACGCTCCTCTGACCACAGCCATCGGTGTACAGGCACAATCCCCCAGGGCCAGAACTCGCCACGAAGCGTGAGATTTGGGCTCTACGCCGAGCAGATGACCGCGACGGCATTCGTTGCACCCAGGCACTTGAACAAAAAAGCATGGTGCGTTGACAGGGTGTCATGGCAGCGTAGTGGAGCATAGGATGCTGACCTCGAACTAGGCTATACAGAGCGAGGCCGGCTGTCGCCCATCAAGGTTTCGTAAGTGGATTTTATATTACTGTCAGCCCCTATATCAAGCAAACAGGCGCGCGTGTACGGTCAGCAAGTGGGGCGTGGAAAGCACAGCTTACACAGCATAATATCACGCTTTTGCGTTGGGAAAAATCCAGGCCTCCCCCATACGCCGCATTACCGGGCTTATGGACGTACCCTAACCCTCACGGAGGCCTCCGAAAAAGAAAGTCGCGAGAGACAGTACAACATCCAACGTCGGATTACATTTCCTTGCCATACATACCGCCTTTTTTCGCTTCCCGCCTGATCACTGCAGACGTCATAAGCTGACGCATCCTCCCTACAGACCGACCTTCCGGATAACAAAGACACGGAATCATGCTTCTTGCCCATCAATCCGCGTGTCCACGTCTCCCCCACGCAGCTCGCCTGGCTCCCCTTCGACATTCCAGCCGGTGGCGATGTCGACTTTGTCTCCGGACTCAAGACGATAGCCGGATCCGGCGATCCTACGCTCCGCGAAGGATTGGCCGTGCACAGTTTCCTGTGCAATAAGAGCATGGAGAAGCGGGCCACCGTCAATTCGGACGGCGACTTTTTGATTGTGGCGCAGGAGGGCAATCTGGTACGTGGCTTTTTTTAATCGACTGGATCCCGCTGGAAATGTTTCAGCGAGCGCTATTTTGGGACGTGGCTTGAGACCCCGTGGGATGGTGAGGCTCTGAGGCACGCGGGCGCTGATAGCGTGGTGTAGGACATCCAGACAGAGTTTGGAATGCTGTATGTGCAGCCCGGCGAGATCTGCGTCATTCAGCGAGGGCAGCGATTCAAGGTCAATGTAGAGGGCCCGACGAGAGGGTATATTCTCGAGATTTGGGGCTCGAATTTCCAGCTTCCTGAACTAGGTGCGTTGTTTTATCTGTTCTTACTGTATTTCACATTTCTGACTGAGACCAAATAGGCCCCCTGGGAGCAAACGGTCTGGCGAATGCTCGCGACTTCCTGCATCCAGTCGCAAAGTACGAGATCGAGAAGGAACCCTGGGAAATTATCTACAAGCTCGGCGGCAAGTTCTTCAAGAGCACGCAGAATCACAGCCCGTTCGACGTGGTCGCCTGGCACGGAAACTACATCCCGTACAAATATGACTTGACCAAGTTCGTCAACGTGGGATCCATCTCAGGTATGCATCCACCTCCAAAAACGATGCAATCGTTGCTCACGAAACAACAGTCGACCACATCGACCCGTCCATCTTCTGCGTCCTCACAGCGCCCTCGCGCGACCCCGCCGCCCCCCTCGCAGACTTCCTCATCTTCAGCCCCCGCTGGGACGCAGCCTCTCACCGTAAGCCCAACCCAATCCACCCTGGCCCATCTCTATCCTGGCCCTCCCATCTTCTAACCCACCCCGCCCCGCAGTACCGCCCACCCTACTACCACCGCAACGCGGCCTCGGAGCTCATGGGCCTCATCTACGGCGAATACGCCGGCCGCTCGGACGAGTTCCAGCCCGGCGGCGTGTCCTTTGAGTGCGGCTTCGTCCCGCACGGCGTCGCGTACGAGGAGTTCAAGGCGGCGAGCGCGCAGCCCCCGCCCGAGATGCGCATCTCAAAGGACGCCGTCGCCTTCATGATGGAGAGCTCGCGCCCCTTCACCATCACCGACTGGGCCTGGTCCAGCGGCAAGAAGCACGAGCACGAGCCCAAGATGTGGGATTCGCTCGTGGATAATTTCAGCCAGCATCAGGACGAGGTGGAGAGGATTTTGAAGGAGGGCGTGGGTAAGTTGGGGATTGGGGGAAGTGAGGTCAGGGCGTGTGCGTTTTGGAGTAGGGGGGAGTTTGTGTCGTTGGGGATTTTTTTCTTGGGGAGAAGAAAAAGACTGCTTTTGGATCGGGCTGTTCGAACCTTATCTCCTCGTATTGATCATTTGACATAACGAATGAAAAATAAATAATACCAACGTTTTCAAATATCTTCCTTTGCGCTGGAGAAAGAAAGTGCTAGGTCTTCCGTATTTTCCTGCTGTCAATAATCGAGCTAATTTTTTGTATATTACACTACCGTTACGATTTGTTTGCGGCTGTTTCAAAGGAGACTTGACTTTGTTATTTTGCTATTCGTGGCCTGTGCTCGATAACTCCTGTCGTCGAAATCCCCGGGTGATAATTTTACGCATGAAAGCATAGGTGATGGGTGACGCTAAATCCACGTATCCGCGGGAATGTCATCAGCTCTCCATTTACAATCCTTCAAGCCCCCTAACTAGCAGCTGGAATGAAAGCCCGTCGCGGTGCAAGATCTTTGCTTTAGTTAATTGTGAACACGGCATGATTTTGATTGTACTCATGCACAAGTTGTATGCAGTCCAAGGCTAGTAGACGGTAAAGATAGCAGTGGCTTCTCTCCTGCCTCTGATATCACCTGCACAGCATGTGGAGCATAGTCGATGAAAAGGAGAGTCCGATGTATATATCATATCTATCCTTCCCAAGTCATCGCCATCCGCCGATGCGCATTTTACGTTCACTACACAGCTGGTAGTCCAAGCAGAACTCCAATACAACGTAACATTGCACCCCCCCCCCATCTCCCTCCTCCTTCCCTTGCTGATTGGGAATATAATATAATCTACTGCTGTTCTGCCCATTGCCTACATCGCAGGATCGTTGCTCGGATTACTCTCAGCCCACACATTGGGCACCAGCTCGTCCGCATCGAGCGCGCTGCGAGGCTCGTTGCTCGGATTGGTTTCATGCCAGGTGTTTGCCACGAGGTCGTCGGCGTCGATTTGAGCGGCTATGCTGCCTATGCTATGTCTGAGCTTGCCACTTGTCGAGCTACAAGGGGAGGGGATGTGTACCTTGCTTGGGGCTGCCCGTCGGCAGAGCGAGTACCGCACTGGCGAAGAATATGGCGGCGATGAATCGCATTGTAGATGTGTATGTAATGGGAGAGGGTTCTTTGTCGAGGAGATTGGATGATCTCTCTGCTGTTGTCTCGTCTCGTCTTGAGCGCATTTATATTTCGCTGTGGGAGTCTGGAGCTTCGCGTCTGCGAAGCGTTTGCCGTGGTCGGTAGGTGGTATCTAGTTGTGTTTCGCGTGGCACCTAACTCATCTGGAACTATCTTCAGTGATAGGGATCCGAACGCGCAAAGATTGTGACTTGTCTGTAGGGCCGAAAGGTGAACACGGGGCCGATCCCCCCACCCTCCACACATCGCATATGATGTGATAGGACTGGCGAACTTGAACCCGGCCTGCATATTAGATTCAATGCCTACATATGAGCTGCTTGTTCTAGGCCTGAGGGTGTGCTTGCAGCCGCTCTCGGGGATCGCTCTCGGGTTCTGCAGACACAAGGGCCAATCAATAGCTGCGCGTGGACTGTCCCAGAGCTCCATCCGTGTAGGGCGGGGCTCATGGGGTCATGTTACTGTACGTCTTTGGAAGGTTGGCTGGATGTGTATGTAGTGACAAAAAAATTGAAGACTGCCTATTGATTGTGGCGATATGGGCTACTCGTGACCAGAGTGCTCGTGAGGGGTATCGGGCATTCCGATGATGGGGGTCAGCATGCAATTACTTGCTCCCGCAATAGTGGTTATCCTAGTGACAAATAATGAACGCAATAAGGTGGGAATCCTCGCCGTGGCTGAGTATCAGGGCAATCACCCCTACTGTAGAAAATTCTTTCGAGAGATTTGCATATGCTATATTCAGTAGAAGCGAGCTTTCCGTTGGAAATCTTCAAGTCTAGACCGTGCGCAAAAAATTATGACTTTAGTAGATACACCCAGCCAAAATGCACGTATAATCTTTTTTTCGCTTGCAGAATACTTCGAATAAGTCATAGAATAGGTAAGATTTCAATAACGACCACTGGCTCAGTAACTCTTTCTGTATGCTTGAGAGGATGGCTGCCCTGACCGGATATCCATCAGTCGTCCCAGGTCACCGATTTGGTGACAAGAAATTCTTCCATTCCTTGTTCAGCGTTGAATCTGCCCCATCCACTATTTTTGATGCCTCCAAATGGAAGAGCAACCTCATCGTGAATAGTCATGCTATTGATATGTACAGCTCTGCTGTCATTAGCATGAATCCGATGAACACTTGTGCAGATTTTTCTTACCCAGACTCAAGCTTCCGTGCGATGGCGAGCCCCTTGCGTAGATCCCGGGTGAATACTGAAGCAGAAAGTCCATACTGGGACCTGTTTGCGAGCTCCACGGCTTCTTCTTCGGAGCTTACAGTGGTGAGAGCCATCACTGGACCGAAAGACTCTTCATCCCAGATATCTGCTGTCTTCCCGACGCCGCTGAGAACAGTAGGAATAATGGAGGTTGCAGGCAGAGTCTCGGTTCCACTGCCTCCGAATAAGACTTTGGCACCTTTTCCAACGGCTTGAGATAGCAGGCCTTGAAGTCTAGCCTTTGAAGCAGTCGAAACCACCCGAGGCAGTGGCTGCTCGCCTGAACTTCTAGCCAATGCTTCTTTTAGTGTGGTGCTGAATTTCTCAGCGATGCTACTGTGCACAATTATGTGGTCCGTGGCCATACAGATCTGACCCGCCTGCGAGAGTCAGAATAGTACCTCTTGAACGGGGATTTCAAAGTCTTACGTTTATCAAGGATCCAGCAATGCAGGCCTGTACGGCCAAATTCAAATCGGCGTCTTCCAGCACGATCGCACTGTTCTTCCCCCCAAGCTCCATCAAGCACGGTTTGAGGTTCTCACCGCATGCTCGAGCTACCTTCTTACCGACTGCCGCACTTCCCGTAAAATTTATCTTGCGCACAGCCGCATGCTGTATCATCGTCTCTACGATGCTCGCGGCTTTAGATGGCGGACAGGATAGCACGTTCACTACTCCTTTGGGTAGCCCAGCCTCATGGAAGGCTTTTCCAATGGCCCAATAGCTTCGGGGTGTCAATTCAGATCCTTTGAGAATGGCCGTATTGCCCGTGGCTACCGCGGTCGCAGCTGAACGTACGGCGAAAACGAATGGTGCATTCCTGGTGATAATCGGTAAAAGTTCTGGGATCAGGCTGGGAAAAGAAATAGTGATAGAGAATGCAGATAACTTACCAAGGGCATATACCGAGTGTCACACCGTATGGCTCTTTGTACACAATAGAGCTCTGGCCCTCCTGCTGCACCGTGGGAACAATTCCAGTGATGCTCGAGCATCTTCCGGCAAGATCTTTGAGCATCTGAACCGCTAGAGGCAGCACGAAGAATTGGGCGACGGATGTTTCTGCACCCATTTCGGTGGACATGTAAGCCGCAAACTCGGCTGCATTCGCCTCAAGCACTGCAGCTGTCTTGAGGATTACTTCCGAGCGGACAACAGGCTTGGTCTTCGACCAAAGCTTGAAAGCTTCGTGAGATGACTCTACGGCTCTGATTGCATCCTCGCGGCTTGCTGCTGCGGCGTTCCAGCAGGTGTCGTTCAAGGTCGGACTGAAAACGTCGAAAGTTGATGGACGGAGCTCTTCACGCCCATCTATCCAGAGGGGAACGGTGATGCTTGGCCCATTATGCAAGCGCGCTGGTGAAGAAGCCATGATGCGAGAGAAAATATCTGATTGTAGCTAAGAGGATTATTGGAACAAATGATGTAGACTTTCGTGAGTTGCAGAGTAAGATTTCACGTGTGGTAAGCTAAGCAGCTGTGCCACGTGCTACTGCGTCAATACAATAATGGAGTGGATAAGGTACTTTCCCCTTCTGGAATGGCCCGCATGCCAATATTACCCTACACATCTGCATAAAGACAGATTATGCATCGGCGGTTGCCTTGATGCACTGAGATTGCAACGTACATAGGTGTTATCGAAACGGCTGCATAGCTCCACACCATCCCACGGAGCAGACTCCTCAACCGAGGAAGTGACACATGATTTCTTCATGATTTGATGTCTGCTGATCGACTATCAAGGCAAACTACATTGAGTACAAACATCATTGTTAGGACTCCGAAGGCCCAATAAGCGAGGGTTATTGGTTACCCAAGAAACACAACGCTAATGGCTTTACCGCCTTCTGAAAAAGGTAACGCCCTACACAGCGATGTCAATGAGGAGCAATTCAAGACCGTCTCGATGGAGATGTCTTCATTTCCTCAAGCTCCGTAAATCGACAGTCGGTGCATGATGTCCTGGGTTTACGCACGGTTGGCCGCGGACGGAAATGAAGCCGAGCACAAAGAACGCGAGGTTACTGGTTCCGTTACCAAGGTTCTGAGGCTATATCAAGTAGCGGTTGGAATTTCTTTGATTATCAACATTAGTTTCATCAGCGGCTGGATAGGCTCATCCAAGGGCTGTGTGAGACCTCAGCTGGTGTACTGTGAGTTTTCACAACAGCCTCTGTAGCATTTCTATTGACATTATAGCTCCCTCGAGAATTGCTACACAATATGAGAAGAGACGGCTCATTCGGAGTATTGAAGACAACGTTTACACAGGGCAGCCACGACCAGAACATGATGAAGCATGGTCGAAATTGATTGAACGTATGTGATGAGCATCCTACATTAGGTTCATATTCTCACTCGTCGTGTGTAGCGATAACAATCAGGATCTCAGGGGAGGAGTTGAATTTGATTGGGGAAAGATCCATTGCACTGGCTGATGGATCTGGTTATATTGCTGAAACGGCGGTTTACCATGAACTGCACTGTATTGTGAGTATATTGTTATTTTTCTGATTGTTTTGTTGATGGAGTATAAGAAACGGATTCGTCGCCACCTCTACCTCGATCACTATTATCCAAACATGACTGAAGACCAAAGACTCCGCGAGGGGCCGCACATCGGTATCATCTCTTACCCACCATCTAAACTAGCTCTAACGATTGATAGACCATTGTCTGGAGTATATGCGGGAAGCTGCAATGTGTAGAGGCGACACCACGCTTTCTACTTTTCGATGGGCAGCCCATAAACCTTACTCACACGTATATAGTGACCATGAATGCGTCAACTGGGACATGCTGGATGCTTGGGCTAGGAACAGGATGGTCAATATGTCTGACCTTTCTATCCTTGTGGCAGAACGCCTAGGGGAGTCAGATGAGCTTCCTTCCGAAGGTCAAATTCCTGCTTATGTACACCCAAAGCAGCCATAATTTTGTCAAACATGATCGATCTGTCACAATTGCTTCATTTACAAGTCGGCTACCTATTATCTGAGGCTTTAAGTTCAACTGAGAGTTCAAGCAAAACTGTTTGCAGGACTTCCATCTAGGACGAAATCTTTGAAATGGGCGATTCGTCATCATGCTAGTGATCTCCTTGCTTTTCGGCCGACAGTATAGTTTGTCCGTCGTTATTTCTCCATCTCTCTGCCCATTTGACGACCCCCCAATAATCTCTGCACTGTCTTTCAAACCCCCAACCATCCGTTGCCCCGGAACCTCCATTTTCCGGCTGCTCAAAGTTTGTATCCGCAGCGCACATCAATGCTTGCCGCAAATAGTCAAAGCAATGTTGCACGTGAGTGAGAGCGGTACGTGCTTTGACAGCCTCCAGATACGGATCACTATAGGATGAGTTTCGGAGTACAGCGTTGTCGTGGACGGAGATGTAGTATGCAACACGCAAAGTGTGTAGACAGTGCAACTCGTGGAACACGGATAAGGATTTGTTGCTTGGAGCGAGGACCGGATGGAATACAAACCCTCGCCCTTCTGGAATGAATGTAAGCTGGTAAGTAGAAGTTGAAGGAGGAGATGCCGATTTACCTGGAATGATTGACTGCCACGCAGTCTCCGACTCTGGATTTGGACTCTGTGCAAATGTTTTGTTCAGGTACCATGTGACTTTAGTGTCTCCATATTGACCTTGTCAGAAGTCAGAAAGTAGTTCCAAAACAAGTGGAGTTCTTACCAAGGAAACCATCGGGTCTTTTTTCCGTAGTCAGTGAAGACCTCCATCCTGTGAATGCGCCCAAGGCAAAAGCGATTGCAGCGACAAAAACTACACAAATAACGTTCATACATAGCCTTCGCCCGGTCCGACGGATTTCTTCATCATTATCCCCGATTTCATCACCACCCAAATGATGATACCTTTGTGGGAAAGGAATCAAATTTTTTACTGTCTCCATCGCACCAAACCCAGTTCATGGAAATCGACAAAAGAACCTATTCTGGTATGTTTAAAAAGTCGAGTTTGTCATCGTACTAGCATCATTCAGCCTGCTGCGACTATTCAATCGGGGTTTACTCTTCGCACATGGAGCGTGCCGTTATGTTCCGTCCACGACCCGTGCCGCACAAAGGTAACATCGTATCCGAAAGAGAAGCTGCAGGATAATATGATGCTGCGCATTGTGGCGCGTCTTATGACAATGTTGTACGACGTTCGGGAACCCCGAACTCGGACTGCTCGCCAATCTAGCCCGATGGATGCATTTAATAGTGCTTCCCTTTGGGCTAGTGATAACGGCAGGAGCCGAAATGAAATGAATTAAGCCTTTCACTAGGTAGAAAAATGGGGGTGTGTAGGTGGGTCGAGACCATTCGTGAGGTTACACGCCATTGAAGATGTCTTACCTTCCCATTTCAGACAATATCAACAACAGGTGGAAAACCTGCAGTATGCATGAGCAATCAAGAACTTCGACCGTCTTTTCTTAATCAAGCTAGAAAATGGACTTCGTCGAATAACGGAATCGATTCCCGACCGATGAGGGCTGCGCTTCTCTCGGAAGCCTATCCCATGTGATATTGGTACAAGCATTACTGTCGTTTTTACCGCCTCACTCTAGTGCTAAATATCATTTTTATCACTTCATTTTGCGGATTGCTGCTGTAGAGGAAGCTGGAACTTTCATGTGAAATGTCCGTATGCTATATTTTGAAACGAGGTTGGATCGTTTCTTGCTTCTCCTATTACGGTAGATCATGTGGCTACTAAGGCCTAGAGGAATTTGAAACAGCGGGAACATTCAATATAAGATGCACGTGCACCAGATCAAAGCGCTCAGACCCAAGCGCACAGCTCACTTCCTTACAAGTGCCGTTGTCTTCTGCTTTTGAGGTAGCTGTCGTTAGCCTTGCTCTCAGTCGCGAAGAACGTATCACTTCCGTTCGTATGCCACTCGACTTGGCAAATTAGATTTCCATTATTCTTCGTTTCGGTGATCGGACCAAGGTCAGCTCTTTGTCTCAGCAATTCCTCATCGACAGGAAATCGAATTGTAACAATCGTTATGGTTTTGCAATACAAAACTCCCACGCAAACACCAGAGTTGCAATATGCTCTCGCCGTCATCCTCACCATTGGTCCTTCCGTATTCGTGGCGTTGAGGTATAGAGCGCGGTATATCAGCCGTGTGAAACAGGACTGGGATGACTGGCTGATTGTAATAGCCTTGGTAAGCCGGTAATGAGGCTTTGGGGAGTAATATTATGACTTACTTCCGTGTGACAGTTCTTCACCTATGTGACGGCCGCTTTTCTCGTCATAGGCACCGCAACGGGCAACCAGGGTCGACACATGCGATTCACAGGCCCCAATAACGCTACTCCCGTCATCACAGACGCCGGTTACATCACGTTCCTCAAGATGCTATATGCGGGCCAGCTATCGCAAATACTTGCCATAGGACCTGCGAAGATCTCAGTCCTTTTCTTCTATCGCCGGATATTCCGGGGTACCGTATTCAAAGTAGCGAACTGGACACTCATCGCTCTCGTCATCATATGGATGATTGGCTTCTTCTTTGCGAACATGTTTGAATGCGTTCCCATCAGAGAGGCTTTTGTTAATGCTCCTGGCATGGGAGGAAATCCCAAATGCATCAAAGCCCTACCTATGTATCTGGCACAGGTCTACAGCGATGCAATCCTGGATATACTGATACTGGTGTTACCTATGCCGTTGGTCTGGAAGCTGCACTTGCCAACGAAACAAAAGCTCGGGGTCATTGGTATATTTTTGTTGGGGCTAATGTGAGTGAGCTCTAGCGGCTTGTCATGGGTAATTATGACTGAAACATACAGCACCGTTCTCTCCAGCTGCGCAAAGATGATTATCTTCAACTTAGTCGGCCACGAACTACAAAAACAAGCAGACATATCTTGTAAGAAGAAAGTAATCCATATGCTAGGGTTATAATCTGATCCTTGATAGACTTTCTTAGCCCTGTGGTCTATTGGCCTTTGATCGAAGCCGCGCTCCAAATTGTAGCCGCTTGTCTTACCGTGCTCAAACCGCTTTTTGATGATTGGCGTCTCTTTTTTAGTCCGGCGAGTACCCGCCGCTCGAGAGGATATTTAAAAAGTTCGACGGCCAGCGAAAGCCGACATCAACTATCCAATTCTGCAGACGGCACGATCTACAAGACTACCGACGTGCAATTAACTGTCGAACGGAGATGTGAAAACACAACCAAGGCTGACGATGTAGAAGAGATCGATTTAGGCAGAATACGCCCGGTTGGAAATTGCATAGGTGATAGATAGTGGATTTTCACTATTGTATGTTTCGTGGGTTGTTGCTGCGCGCAATGAGTAGCTTTGCTGCGGAGCTAGAACCCCCGCCTCTATGGCGCAGTCTGCCCCTTCCTGTTGTCCGTTATTATAGCTAATTGATATTAAAACAAAACCATCACGGTGAAGACCTGAGATTGTTGAAGCTCTAGACAACGCGATATATTAGCTTCTATATGTGGTCACAACAGTCGCAACCCTCACACTTGCGCATAGCTCCTTCGCATGACAGTGGAGCACTGGTTAGCTGTGCGCATGTTGTTCTCTATATGATATTCGGCGTGGGGAATGGACGGATAGAAGTGAGGAATGCCCAGAGGAAAGATGACAGCACTAGTCTGAGTGTTCAACATTGTGAGCGAAAAGAGGCCAAAATTTTATGGATGGAGCATTGTTCTGTGTGCGGTCAACAGAGTGTTCATAACTGGCACGTCCGACGAAAAGGGTGGCTGAGTTGCAGGGATGGACAGCTAGACCCCGCCTCTGTGGCGCAGGCCGCGCCGCACTGACGTCTGTTTGTCCAAAAAGCCATGCGAGTTGATGACTCTGAATTACGCGCTTCCGCCCTTTCTTCAATCACACCAGCATTTGGTAAGAGGCGCCCTTATTTGCTTCATGAGTCACCGTCGTAGTTGTCCTGCCTCGTTGCTGCCTGCATGGGCGCTTGCTTTAAACCCCCTGCGCTCTTTCATGTTTGTTCACTCCCACCAGCCCTCCGCTTACAGGCAACCCTTCAGCTAGTCTACCGACACGGCACCGACTCAATCGCCCTGTCGCCGGCGCGAGCGAATCGATTCCAATTGCACACGACGGCCATCATGGCGCATCGCGAGACGGCCCCCTACGTCCCGCAGGACCACCACGAGGTGCTACAGCTCGTCCAATCGCTCGAGGGCCATAAGGGAAAGACGTCCAAGCAGAAGGGCTTTTCGGTGCGCAAACACACATTTCCGCTGCCCAATGGCCGCTCTGTCGACTCGTGGAAGATGAACGACTGGGACTACAAGAAGGAGCACCTGCCCACATATGCACGTGGTCTCTTCACATACAAGACACTAGACGGCAAGGACGAGATTGTGGTGAGAGGATACGACAAGTTCTTTAATCACGGAGAGGTACGCAAGACGGAGTGGAGAAACGTCGAGCGGCATACGCGTGGGCCGTACGAGCTCAGCGTGAAGGAAAACGGCTGCATCATCTTCATCTCCGGACTAGATGATGGCACGCTACTGGTGTGCAGCAAACATTCCACGGGTGCACGAGGGGACGTCGAGCTAAGCCATGCATGTGCAGGCGAGAAGTGGGCGGAGAAGCACCTGGCGTCCGTCGGCAAGACGAAGAAGGATCTAGCGCTGAAGTTGCGTGAGATGAACGCGACCTTGGTGGCCGAGCTCTGCGACGACGAATTCGAGGAGCATGTCCTGGCATATACCCCCGAGCAGGCTGGCCTGTACGTCCACGGCATTAACCTCAACGTTCCACACTTTGCTACCTACCCTGGCCCTCTAGTTGACAAGTTTGCCGACGAATGGGGAATGAAGAAGGTCCAATATGTCATCGAGGAAGATATCTTTGAGGTTCGAAAATTTCTGGATAAAGTTGCAGAGACAGGCAATTACGATGGGCGTGACACCGAGGGCTTCGTCGTTCGGTGCCAGGCACGCGATTCCGACGACGCTCCGTGGGAGGATTGGTTCTTCAAGTACAAATTCGAGGAGCCGTATCTGATGTACCGCCAATGGCGGGAGTGCACCAGGCAGATCATCAACGGAAAACCCCCGCGCTACAAAAAGCACCAGCAGATCACCAAGGAGTACCTCGAATATGCTCGTAAACGATTCCTTCAGCAGCCCGGCCTAGCGAAGTCGTACAATGCGAACCACGGAATCATTAAACTGCGCGACGACTTCCTACGCAATCGAGGCACAACAGGGGCTGAGATCATTCGGCAGGAACTCCAAAATGGTGAAGTAGAGAACCAGCAGGTGAAAAATAACATAGTACTTGTCCCTATCGCGACCATTGGCTGCGGTAAGACCACGTTGGCTTTGGCATTGGTCAAGCTATTTGGGTGGGGACATTTCCAAAACGACAATGTCAAGGCGAAGAAGGGCCGCGGTCAGGTCTTCGCTGACACGATTTCTTCTCTACTGATTACGAATCCTGTTGTCATCGCAGATCGTAATAACCACCAGAAGCGCGAGCGCGACCAGCTTATCACTGATGTGTCTAAGATTGCACGCGAGGCTCGCTTCGTTGCTCTTCACTATGTGCACGACCGCACCAATTACGATGACATCCGAAAGGCGACGCGTGGCCGTGTGCTTGCTCGTGGAGACAATCATCAAACTATCCAGGCAGGCTCAAAGGGTCCGGATGAGATCATTGAGATCATGGAAGGCTTCATGCACCGCTTCCAGCCTGCCGATCCCTCCGAAGCGCCTGATGAGAATTTCGACCTCATAATAAATATCGACCCAGTCGTTGATTCGCGTGAGAACCTTGAAGTTATTATAAACAAGCTCTATGAGACATATCCCGCCCTTTTCGAAGGCCGCGAGATGCCCACTAACACCGACATGGACGAGGCCATCGAGTGGGCAATGAATGACTACACGCCAGAATTCAAAATGGATCTCTCTCGCGGTGGCGGTAACAATAACCGCAATCAGGCCCAGGGCCCCTATCACAACCAAACCCAATATCAAAACCAGAACAAGAACAAGAACACACCGGCCCCAAAGAAGCAGCCCCGCATGGAGTACTTCTCAGTGCGCCTCAACGCCCAGCGCATTAACTCAATCCTCGATGCCCTCTTCCGCGATAAGGATGCCCAAACAGCCCGTCTCTACCGCCATCTCCAGCAAAGCCGCCGCATCCAGCACGAATTCCACGTCACACTCATGCACCGCGCCTCAGCCCCCGATAACCAAATCTACTGGGACAAGCTCCTCCAGCTGCACGCATCGTTCCAGCAGTCCGACTCTAACAAAGGCAGCTGGGATCCCGAGCTCGGCAAATGCGAAGTGCAGCTCGAGCGCGTCGTGTGGGATGATCGCGTCATGTGCTTCGTCGTCCGGCTGAACGGGTCTACATCCCTCGAGGGCGCTGAGGAGGTCAGTTTCCAGACGGTGAATCCCATTGCGCATGTCACGGTTGGCACGGCAAGCGCAGATATCAAGCCGAAGGAAAGCAATGACTTGCTGCAGCGCTGGCTTAACGAGGGATCGGGTGGCGAGACGGGGATCAGAGAGGCGAGTGTCAAGGGGAATGTTGTGCTTGATGGGAGCGTGAGGGGTGTGTTGGGCAGGATGTAGTCAGCCTTACAACTTGAAGGTGCTTGGGGCTTGTCTTATGGCTGCCGCGCTGTGCTTGTGAAAGTGCTATGCGGATAAGCCAGCTCTGTCAAAATTTCAGCATTGCGAGGCGTTATGGGTATGTGTGCTGCGGCATTGAGTGACGAAAAGCGATGTCATAGATGGCTGAGCGTGTATGTGTAGAAGAGGCATTCTCATCTCCATGGAGCGTTCTCAGCTCCCCCCTAAATACATTAAAAATTATTTGTTAAATGTTCCCATCACAATCGGTGACTGATGACAAATAATCTTAGGCATTCTTAGTGCAGAGCCGAGTATTAGTTCTGTATGCTATGAATGGAGACAGCGACTCAGCGAAGGGGTTGTCCAAGATGTCTTGTGTTAAGGTGTTGTTAGCGAGGACAAGGGTCATTAGCGGTGTGTGGGGTGTTCGATAGTTGTCCGGTCAGATTCTAAGCGATTTGTACACGGAAAAAGAGTATAGCAACTAGGGAGAGGTCCGGACGAGTTCGGTGCATGGTGTGAAATAACGCATGGGTCAAATAGGTTGGGAGGAGGAGATCTGCTCCTAATCATGATGGAAGCAGGGACGTAGGTGGAGATGTGGGAGTTTTGCAGAGTTCGAGATGAATAGTCTGCCCACGCATCAGTGCTCTAAAGGAATAGAGTAGAAGCAACTGTAGCTCCATTGGTAGACATATGGGCATGCGAGTCATCTGAAATCAATGTTCCCGTGAATTGGAATAGACTTGAGGTCTGGTGATGGAACAAATCATTGCTTCTGTCACTAAAAGATTGTCCTAGTTTTCTTTTGGCCTACACGTCCCGCCAAAGTCTTCCCATCAAGGGCATCTCTATTTTTGACTTCAGCTACCGCTCTTTTTTATGCTTCAAAGTCTCTAGCGAGTTTGCCTACTCCTACACATTGGCACATGGGCTGACACGCGCATGCGGTGCCTACAGGACAGGGCCCGGGCTGTGAAATGGCTTAGTGGGACTATGTCGAGACTATAGGCTAGAGAGCTTACGCATTGGGCGGCGGCATAGCTGGCAAGCAATGCGGTGATGACGGTGACGATGGTGAATTTCATGATGGTGGTGAATACTGATTGAGCTGGGAACGTACGAAGATGAGAGGGTGACGGTCAAAACGATTAGATGGCCAATTTTGGTAGCTATATGGAGCCATAAGTGATGCAGGCATATTTATACCACCGGCATTTCTACCATCTCAAGTTGAAGCAGCATCTTCCGGCCGGTTTTGCTCCGAGCGATAACATCCATCAGATAAGATGATCAGATAATGTGGAACCCGCTAGCATGATTTTGTCCTCCGGAAGGAATGGCTAGCGTAGCGTTGTCAGCGTTCGTATGACCTAACACTCTTTGCAGAGAATGATTGAGCAAGCGAGAACGACGGTGGGATAGATTCTATTCTCATTTTGGTGTGATCTGCGGTCCGGTGGTGCGCCGAGGGCGGAGGTGGACGTCAACGTTGCTTGCGGTAGACAAGCATATACAAGCGTTTATGTAAACCGCTTGGACGCCTTGTTGTTTTATGTGGCAACACGTGTTGATTTTAGATCGATGTCGCGTTCTTGGAAAAGAATATACTACGCTTATTTTGTGATGTGATAGGATCTTTAGTACGCTTGCACGGCATCAAGAAGTATATTTAGTGAAATGCATCCACAAGCTTACGGCTGAGGAACATGATTATGGTCCTACTAGTAATACCAATATGACGTGTTTGCGAGTTTTAGCTATCTCACTACGATACAATTCAACATGCAATATGGTCGATTGTATGAGCTCAGAGTGCACCTGGCTCTAGGACAATATGCGCAAATGGAACAGCGCCTCGGTCACATGACGATTGAGCTTCTGACTATCAGCTACACCGCCCTGTATATTCGGAACGGTGCATGAGTTGGTGGATTGATTATGTGAGATCCAAATAGTACATCATTGCGAATACAAGAAGTAGTTCTTGGTGCGCGGTCTTAGATCCCTTGCCAAACTCTCCTGTCCCTCCCACATGCACACAGGTCTTCATTGATGTCGAATCCTTTTTCTTCGCACATTTTGAATGGAGATTCTGCGCACTTCTGACATCGCCTGCAGCGATAATGAGTCAATTACGAAGCCAGATCCGGCTAAAAACGTATATCCTTCGAAATGAGTTGCCCTTGGGCAGTGGTGCGAAGGTGTCAAAAGTACTACATGCCTCCACCGTAGTGAATGCTTGGTGATAGTTGGGATATATAGCAGTGGCTCCAAGTCCTTAATCTAAGGAAGCGTCAGGTCCATACCAGGGACATGTACTACTTTAGGATGGCAAAATGTAGTCATCGTTAAGACGTGAGCTCACGGAAATTGTCGCTTTTGGGAGAGGTAATTGATCTGGCAACGTATGTTCCCTCTTCATTATTGGTAGCTAATTTTGTGTTCGACTTAGGTAGGATATCTCACACCAAAGACAGCGGTTTCCCGCTTATGCTGTCCTTTCGCACGGGTGGCCAGGAGGCTTCAAATACTCTGTTATCATCATCGCCCGTCCGAAGTCAAATATTGGGACATAGATGAATAAAATCCATCTTTCCCTAGAAGTCAAAGATGCTAGTGTATATGCTGAGGACGAGCTCGACAGTAACGCGGCGAAATTCACCAAGCTCCTTTCCCTACTGAACCCTTCGGGCCTAAGTACGATCCAGTAGATCACAGGATAAGTCATACTGGTATCGAACATGACCATTGATATGCAGTTTCGTGACAAGTTCCCCGCAACAAGCTTTCAAGCTTGTTTCGAGCTATATTGCCTTGGGCTGAATAAGGCAAATATTTACAGTAGCGAACGACTCAAGCGTACATAAACCTTATGAGCGAACATCATCGCCCAAAGATGTTTATTTCCTGTAGTGATTCAATGCCTTCAGTTTTCTGCGCATTCAGGCTTAGGATGGGTAACATCATGATCGCTCCATCTATCATGAAGCGTCGGGTTTCAATGTAAGGGAACTCACATTTTTTTACTTATCATTACCTCTAGTCAGTACCCTTCGCCACAATCTTTAGCCTGACTAGACTAGAAAAACCACTCCAGACACCTACGCACTACCTTGGCTTACATCTGCTAAACAGATTAGAATTGGGGTCAAAACCTTCAAAGGCGCCCACATGATGGTACCATGAATCGGTGCTAATAGCAATCTCGATGCTGAGACACAAGTAGAGCAAAAGGACTACGACTTCAAAACAACCATAGATGCTATGAGTACAATGCACGTAGAACGACTACTGACATATCGGATGGAGCCGACAGCATACATTTCGGTATGCGCGTTTGCCCTAGATATGTTTGCCTTCTTGGCCTCTGTAATCACTATAGGCATGGTAAGCAGGGCGGTGAAAGAAACTAAGACAAACGTTGGAACATAGTCAAAGAAACAATTGCTCTAGATTCCGAGCCGGGTAAACAACTACCCGAATAATAGGTCATCCCAGAATACGTAATGCTGCAAGCTGGTGGCACAGTTTCGTAAGGCCCCCAACGCGCTGAACGTAACAAACTCCCCACTCTACCAGACTTCACATCATCCATCACTTCATTTACAACATTGTCAGCCCTTATGCACCAAACCTTCATCAAATTTCTACCACAAGCAGCGTCATCCTTGCAAAATGTCAGCCCCACCTACCGCGAAGGAGGGCCTTGCCAACTTCACATCGGTAATTGATGTCTACGAGCATCGCATCGGCCATGCTTGCCGTAGTGTCGCCTCTCATATTCCAACATTCCTCAAATCTCTCCCTTCATCTGGTGGTACTGTCCTCGACAATGCATGCGGCACCGGCGCTGCGGCGGAGGAGCTGCTAAAAAGATTCCCCACGGCGGAGATCGTCGCAGCTGATGTCATACCACGCATGGTGCAGTCATTCGAAGCAATCATTGCCAAGAAGCCCGAGCTACAATCGCAAGTTAAAGAGGTGAGATTGGAGGATGCACAGAACCTTACCTTTGCGGACGACACCTTTGATGCGAGCATCACCAACTTCGGTATATTCTTTCTCCCCGATCCTGTCGCGGGTGCCAAGCAGATATATCGAACCCTAAAGCCGGGTGGTACCGCGGTGGTCACGGTATGGAAGACGTTTGGATTCAAGCCAATACTTTGGGCTATCCAGGACCAGCTCAACCCTGCAAATCCGCTTACTGAGCTTCCACTTATGGAACCGTGGTGTGAATATACCTTAACGGAAAAAGTTCTTAAGGCGGGGGGATTTGAAAATGTCGACTTTACCGTAGTCAAGGAGGGCTTATGGGGAAAAGACAAAGAAGATTTCAAGTCCGTCTTGTTTGGAAACCTTGCTACACTGACAGCACGGAACTGGACTGAAGAAGAGAGAGCTCAATTGCCTAAACATATCTCCAAAATTGTCGATGAGCAGCAGGATCGATTCTGCATCGTCGATGGCGCGAAAGTAGGGTGTGAGATGGAGGCGTGGGTCGCCGTTGCTACTAAATAGACTGTCGATAGAGGATTTACGATAGATTCTACAAGCTCTATAGATACATGATTCCAATTTCCATAGATTGCTTTTTACCTACGATAAGATCATCATGGATGTTTTTAGCGGCCTAGAGTCTTCTTTACTCAGTATATGCCACAAATCTTAACGGGCTATCCCTACCATGCAAATTGCGTACTGCTAACATATGCTAGTCAATAAGCTATTCAGTGAATTTATTAGGGGCCCTTAAGCAGGGAGAGCAGCAAGGGGTAATACACTTGGAAACCTATCTTTCCAAATACTTTAGATTTAGTTTGAACTGTTATATTGTCTAATACTAGTTAAATAAATTTCGTTCCAATCACACATCGCTCCCTTGACTTAGTAAAGCTCTTATACGAAGTCACATTCTCTACGTGGTGCAGAGAAATTGCAACCACTCGAAGTCATCTTTCAACCCATTAGTTTCGTCACTAGGCGGAATCGTAACACATACATCTTTTTTTATTCCGAATATTATTTTCTTAATTGCGAACTACCTGAGGCAAAAGCACCACTAGAAAAAGCATGAGTATGAACTGATCCTAGGCTAATACAACCAAGCTTCTGCCAAGTTCCTTACTGCTCAGCGTCTACCACACAAACTACTGGGAATGATTCAATAAAAGGTGATTAAATCTATGCTTTAAGCCTACCATGGTGTTCAAATTCTCTGCTTTTTCTGCGAGATTAATTGCAACATAACTCCCTAGAGTACCTATGAGATAAGATCATATTATCTTAGTGCCTGAACTGCTGCATTCCCATCCACCCAACAACATGTATATACCCGAGTCTTCCTTACCAACCTCTCCTGATTGATAGTTCACTCAATGCCTGTCCATTGCTCTTTTACCTCGCCCTTGACTCCTCATCAGCTCCTGCCTCAGCATCTCCATATTCCGCATCCTCACATCGACCATGTATTGTGCCTGCTCTACACTCATCTCTCTAGGTGGATCGTGGTCTCTGCCACGGAATCCTGTCACACGGTCCATTCCGTAGCACATCGCTATTACGAAGCCGGTGCCCAGGAGGACGAGCAGGACGATTGCCGTGGGATGAATCGCGTAGCCCATGTTATCAGCCCTATCGCGCTTCGTGAGGGACATGGCTGCGAAGGTAGCGAGGGAAGGGAAGGTGGGCATTGTTGAGTGTTTGGAGTCCGATGATGGAGACGCAAAGTTTTTGCTCGTAAGTCCCTCTGAACCGGAATGTCCTAACGACTGGCTTGAAAACGATCAGTGTTAAGCTCATGGATATTGAAAATAAGAGTATTCTGATATTATGGTCAAAGACAGAACACAAGCCTCCTCCAATTCTGGCATAAATCGAAATTGTATACACGCACTATCTTGTTTGAGTTCTTTGACAGCAATTCCGAGCTATTCACGGGTTCTAGCGTTGTAATGGAGCAGGTATGAAGTCGTCCGACAAGCCAACGATATCGGTTACCTGTTAGAAAAGAAGACGATAGATACAAATGGGAACCAAATTGATATTTATACATATAGAGTGATGGAAAACGTATCTCCGCAATGTGCTCTATCGTTGTGTAGATGGAATTGTGGTTGTAGCCCTACGGAGTTAGGCCAATACAGGCATAGTCCCTTCATACGAAAAGATGTAGCCTTCGCACATTCCTTGATTTGTTCTAGAGAGGCAAAAGAACCGTACATTTCTAGAAACAGTATTGATTAAGCTAATGCGGTTAAGATTCGTCGCTGTGCTGCTGGGGGACGCCCTGGGAGACTGCTTAATTCATGTTTGGGTTCAAACAGTATACGGGTCCAAAAGAGGAAATGTACGATGAGCCCCTGTTAGTGTTTCACGCTATTTTACCGCGAATCGGAAACACGAACAGCCGTGCGCCGCGCCAGATCATTGGCTCCTATGAAGCAGTATCGCATTCGGAACCGCGTAAGACTCTTTCAGTTTAGGCCCTATGGCTATTTTCGACCGTAAGATTGTCGACCTTCGTAGACCCATCCTCGATCGCATGCAAACACCAACGTGCATGCGATGTGAAGGCAGGGGATGGTCCTACTTCCAGCGCAGCGAATTATCTCCGTCTCAACAGAGTGGCTAGCGCGCCTGATCCACCGGGGCAGCCGAGGTAACTGTAGACATTCCATTCACGCCCCTAAAGCACAAACGCGCGCGGTCCACCACGGGCGTGGTTGGCTCGTTAGCGATGTCGTCTCGGACACTGATCTTGGAATTTCCCACTCTCAAGAAAACCCGAAGATACGGCGCGAAAGTCAGGACCGGCTGTTTGACTTGCAAGTATGTTGCCCAAGTCACCTCCTCCGGTGTATTTGCTATACCGACTGTATAATCGACTGATCATATGTAGGACTCGGCGAGTTAAGTGTGACGAAGCGAAGCCCGCTTGTCTAAGGTATGTGTATTCAAACTGTGATTGGTGATCGACGTGTGCACTTTTCCTGACCTTCTTCCTCAACACCCACTACTACTGCTATCGGTTAGGATGCATATCATTGTCTCAAACTGCTATTAACTTTTACAGATGCACTAGTACGGGTAGAAAATGTGATGGCTACGTCACAGAAAAGACCACTCGGTCTAAGCATCCGTCTCTGGGTGTAACCGCGCCTTTTCAAATTTCTGTAAGTTAAATTCCGCGCACATATAATTGACTTGAGAGGCAGCGCTCACGTGTTTAGGCTCTGACTCAGTCATGGTCTGGAGATGGCGTACACTTTCTAGAGTTCTACTATCATTGCGCTATTCGTAATCTCTCCAACCGCTTCGACAATGGGTTCTGGTCTCGAACCGCACTTC
This sequence comes from Kalmusia sp. IMI 367209, assembly GCA_027946365.1. Classification (NCBI taxonomy): domain Eukaryota; kingdom Fungi; phylum Ascomycota; class Dothideomycetes; order Pleosporales; family Didymosphaeriaceae; genus Kalmusia; species Kalmusia sp. IMI 367209. Next base: position 577,268 of record JAPEUQ010000006.1, on the reverse strand, counting down.
AAATGGCCCGTTCAGAACCTGCCATCCGTCATGCACTGGTAGCACTAGGCTATCTTGCAAAGACGGAACCGGGAAATTTGAAGCATGCTCATGCCCGGCTCACTCATCAAGATAATATCTTTAACATGTATTACGGCAAGGCTGTTGGAGCACTCATCGAAAGTATGGAGGATAAATCATGTCCTATTGAGGTAGGCCTTGCGGCATGCCTGCTGTTTGTCTGCATCGAGTTCATGAGAGGAAATTTCATAGTCGCCTTTACCCACTTGCAAAGCGGTCTTAAGATAATATCAGAGCTACCATACAGATTATCTAGTGGTGAGTACCATCGATAACGGTGATCTGATCGTTGCTGACATATTACTCTGCATCTCTTAGGTCTCCTGCCTCGATCGATGCGAATATTACCAAAATCACCGAGATCACCAACAGCGAAACAAATCAAGTTTGCTGGTTCAAGTGGCCTTCTCGATGATACGCTTATACCCATGTTCATGCGAAATATCACTCCAGCGATGCTCTTCGGAACACGTGTTGAAGAGATATTCGAGATCCCAATTCCAGACCCGCAAAGCTATGACTTCCCGTTTTCAACATTCTATGAATTGCAAAGAGCCAGCTTTCAGCTGCGAAATGCCTCTGCACTTTTCGCGCGTACGATGGCTACAAAGATATTCATCAAAGTGCCTCTCAGACCAGAAGATTTCCAGGCTCGCTCACAATTACTAGATGCCCATCAATCTTGGCTCAAGGCCCTAGAAAGATTGGAACAGGCCAAATGTTTGTCGGGTGAGGAGATAGTCATGGCAGCTTCTCTAAAGCTAGGGTATTACTCGACGTACATTTTGATACACTGTGCGATGGACCTGCGCCAGTGTAACTTCGATGCACATCTCGACTACTTCAAAGCTATCAATCATAATGCGAGGATAGTCCTAGAATCTATGGACCTCCCTATTGTTCTCCCTCCTGCGTCGGGCGGCCGTCAAAGCTCCTCAAAGCGGCTATCTGGCACACTCAGCCGCTCGTCTACTTCGACAAGAACCCGGCCACCAGGTAGAGTATCTCTTTCCACAATGCGATCGATACATGCTAAAATTTCAGGTGCACACTTCACCTTCGAGATTTCAGTCATACCACCCCTGCACTTCGTTGCAACGCGCTGCCGATGCCCCACCACTCGCCGAGAAGCTGTCGCTCTCCTCGAGACTAATCCTCCGCGTGAAGGCCTCTGGGACGTAGAAACCCACATCGCGGTTGCGAAACGCGTTATCGAGATCGAGGAGACAACTCTAGATCCGGAAACTGGGTGGCCTACGGAGGCGTCGCGACTATGGTGCTCTGTTCATGACGGCAAGGGATACTCGGATGGGAAGATTCTGGTTACTTTTGCTTTCGCGCAGTGGGCTCAGGAGAGGTCACCGCGTCCTGATGATCTAAGGCCTGTCAATGGGGCGGATAGATCGGACGCGCAGTGGCAGGAACTTATGTAATTGGTCGCGTAAGGAGGAACGGGTAGAGGTGTCGTGCATGGCTTCCGACTGACTCAGCAAGGCGCAATATGGTAAAGGATGACATTTGTTGAATCATGGAACTCACCTGCCTATTCGTTATCAGGTATGAGGTTCAATCATTAGGCTTATGGAGGACTAAGATTTACGTTGTCAATTCACTCAGTCTTGTTGGTAATTTACTCAGCTATAGATTGTAAAATGAGGCAGAAATTCCAAGAAAATATTCAGGGGTTAATCAGTGGTATGTTTTCTCGTTGGGCCGCCTCGCGGACTGAGGACTCCATAACATTACCCAGCCCACTCTCAAGATTCACCACGTACGCGTCACCATCCTTTCCTGCAATCGACACTTTGACGCCCCAGCTTGGAACTTCCAATCCATCCTGGTCTTCCAAGCCCAAGGGCTCATTGACTAGAACTCGAATTGGTCCTTGCAACGTCTCCACCGTTGTGTCCACAGTGTATACGACGACTCCTGGCTTGTAATCTTGGACATCAACACCGCCACCTGCACGAACCTCTAAGACCATCGCTTGCGTCGCATTTCTTCGGAGAACCACAGTTTTGATCTCTTCGGCTCGACTCTCGAGCGGAAATATGGTATGTGTGGACACGGTCTTGTTCTCATACGCCACGCACTCAACTTGTGTATCATCTAACCAGCCCAACCGCCACTTATCCCATGCAAAGTAGTCCGACGATTTGGCATTGATATTTCCCATGATGTTGTATTCGCCAACGTACAGCCCCACGGCGCCAGACGCAGGATAAAGATCAGCAAGGCACATGACATGCCCTGTTTCGTGATTGATGAGTTTGAAGCCCCATTTCGCGTATGCGTCGTAGCCAACGGTGACAGCCTTGGGCGCTACAAACGTTCCGTTGCGTGTTTTGACGTCGCCCATAAACGTCGGAGAATAGGATATTGCGGGCGCGTTGCGAGTTGCGACAATGTATAAGACATCGACTGGAGATGGGTCAGCTCCTGTGGACTTTGCATACGCGGTGAGTGCGTCTTGGATATACGCTTCATGTTGTTCGTAAGTTATTCCGCGGTTCCAGGCATACCCTGTCGCATTCATGGGCATCCGGTGGAATTGGGAAGTGTCGGCTGCGGCACTGATGGAGAGCTTGCCGTACGAGGACGTCTCATACCAAGTGCTAGCATTGGGAAAGAAGAAGTCGTATAGGCCTTGGGTGGTGTCGTTTCCGGAGGGCTGGTCGGCAAAATCGACGAAGATCATCAAAGCTTTCATAGTGCCTATTCCGGAGACACAGGAGAGATAGTCAGGGAATCCGTGTCCGACGCTAAGGTAGACATCTGGGGATGAAGAGAGGCGACATGCTGAAGGTTCGCTTCGTGGTTTGAAAGTTGATATTGGACTACATGAAGACTGGAGCAACGCGGTGGATACTGTGACCGCTGCAATTGATCTCGCGAAAAAAGAACGATCCTGCCGCATTGTGAGCATAGAAGACGTCGATACATAGGCTTCTTCGAGGGTGTTCAGGATAAATTATAATTCTGACCTACCCCGCCATCCCTCGGCTTGTATTTAATCCGTGAGCCTATTCGAAAGTGGACTATCCCGACGGCCTGAGCCCCGATAGTACTTGAAGATGATCATTGACTAGAGCGGTTCATTGAGCGATACGAGAGTGCGTGGTGTTGGTATTCTTAGGGCTGCGCGAGCACAGATCCATGCCCGCTTAATCTATTTAACCTGGTCAATTCGAGTTTCCTTATCATCTTATCGGATCATGAAGAGATTTGTGAGCGGAGGATGCGATAAATCATGCAACTATGAACGAGCGTAGTATTCTCATGTACCATGATCCTTAGACACTAGGCTGAACAAGGCTATGAATCGGTATAGAGTTCATGACCCGCCCTGAAGGTGAAATTGGGCATGGATACTAGATTTCCGCTGCGAATATATCCTTTTGAATACTGACAGATGACTGGCTAATTATGCAACACCGTAAATCGATATTGCAACTCAACGGAGTAAAAATACGCCGCTGCATACGGCACTAAATATGCAGGCATCCCGTGGTTATACTCTCGACAGGGATGCTATGCACGTAAATCGACACAGGGTAACCGCCGCGTATAGTCACGCTTTGCGAAAGGACACATAGGTAAAATCTCTAAACAACAAGAGCGTGAAAAAAATTGCGAATACGTGAAGATGCTACCCCGCTTGATAAGGTAGCACTACCTAGGTAATATCGCGTGGACCTTCCGGATTGGGACGTAAGGTGGGGTGAACGAGGACGTTCACGATAGCAGTCGAAGCCTGATCTGTAAGCCTAACAAAAAGTTCTCTTCGAAAATCTCCCTGCACCCGGTCTTGCACACAAACCAAGCATAGTTACTACTCCATTGCGCAAAAGTTTTTCGTGCCCGGACATACACCAAAATGCCACTTTCCCCAGAGCTCATCACGTCTATTACTGATGCGGTCGCTAAAAACTTTGACAATGAGCTCGCATTCATACAGAAGGTGATTCAATATGGTGGTCAACGTGGTGAGGAGGCGGCAATCCAACAGGAAATCTTCGATCAGTACACATCACGAGGCTTTAAAACTACCAAGCTGGATATGGACCAAGAGGCGCTATCGAAACAGCCTGGTTCTGGTCGGTTCAGTGCAAAGCACTCCAAAGCACCAGTTGTCGTAGGCGTACTAGAGCCGGATTCGACAGCTCCTGGTGGCAAAAGCTTGATACTGAATGGACATATTGATGTCGTTCCAACGGGACCAGAAGAGCTTTGGACGCACCATCCTTATTCTGGTGTTATCGAAGGTGACTGGTTGTATGGACGCGGTGGAGCCGACATGCGTGCAGGAAATGTGGCCAATATGTTTGCTTTGGATGCGTTGCAAAGCATCGGAAAGCGTCCGGCGTCCAAAGTCATTATCGAGTCTGTTCCAGAGGAAGAGTCTACTGGCAACGGTACAATGGCTACGCATATAGCTGGCTACACTGCGGATGCTGTCTTGATCCCCGAACCGACGAACGAACAACTTGTCCGCGCCAATGTGGGAGTCATCTGGTTCCAGATCGCAGTTGCCGGTCGACCAGTGCATGTTCTCAAGGCTACCGAGGGATCAAATGCAATCGAATCAATATGGAAGATTGTTGGCGCATTAAAAGAGCTAGAGAAGGAAATGAATAAGCAAAAGAAAGGCCGGCTACATTTCGAAGAGTTGGATCACCCAATCAACCTGAACGTGGCTATGATCGAAGGTGGAGACTGGGCTAGTTCGGTCCCAGCGTGGTGCAAAATTGATTGCCGTGTCGCCCTCTTCCCCGGCGTACGTACTGAAGAAGTAGCTTCGCAAATCGAGCAGGCGATCCAAAAAGTGGCTTCCATGGACTCCTTCCTTCGCGATGCGCCTCCAAAAATAACCTGGAACGGATTTTTCGCTGAGGGGTATGTTCTAGAGCCAGGCAGTGAAGCTGAAGAGGTGTTGAAGTCTGCGCATCAGCAAGCATCTGGAATGCAGCTCGAGAGCGTCACAATGCCAGCATACCTTGACACGCGAATCTTTTCGCTGTTTCAGAAGATACCTGCGTTGTGTTATGGACCGGTTGGAGAAAGTCTACACGGATTTGACGAGAGGGTCAGTATTGGTAGTGTCCAGAGAGTCACCACTGCCATCGCACTATTTATTGCAGAGTGGTGTGGCCTCGAGGATGCTAAGGCGACAACATAATTTTCAGAGCATTTTTGTGACGATATCTTTGCAAGTATATCACGTGATACAAAGATCATGTGACCAAAGCTTGATCTAGTTTTGGGCCCTACACATGTAAGGACCTCAATTGATCTTCTTCCTCTACTCTATGAGTGCCAATTTTACACATTACGTATTCCCGAACATTGAGTAATCTGATTTAACCAATGAGGCTGCTATTAGCAGTCACTCTCGAGGGAAGAGGCATCATTATGCAGACTAGCATTCTCTGTGATGATATAAAGGCTCTCTATCGAGCATTCAACCTTTCTGATCATCAGAAGATTCATAAGTGCCGTTAACTTCGTTGTATATATATAATTAGCCTTAGGTACATGTGGGTAGTTATAGTACAAACCACAATAGTCTATACCGAAAAGGTATAGGACACTCTATAAGGTTTTGCACTATACTAATGATACTAAACATGCGCTCAGGGATTGAGGTGTACCTAATTTCTGAGACGTAGCAGCGTCATGGAGACACTTAGATAACTCTGATAGTCTGATAAGGAGTAATTTGTACTGCGCCGACGAGTCCAGACTTCTGCTCCTCACCCAAGAACGCTGTCTGCGGATTCATCAACAATGATTCAATTGAAAGTTTCGGGCCGTAACCTCCAGTTTTGAGTCGAGACCACATTGGCCGAAGTGAATTCCAAAGCGTCGTGCTAACTTTGATTTCAAGTTGATTTTGCCCTAGAGCAAGGAAAGTTGTAATATCAACAACAGGATTAAGAATATCGATGTTCGGAAGATGGTGGCCGTTGAGTATGACACTTATGCCTTGGATAGCTCCCGCCGTAGGAATCTTGAGGGTCGCGCCGACGCTTTTTCCATTCGAAGGGCTTGGGTTTGGCGGCCACTTAAAAGTGGTGGAATAGAGCCCTATGCCACTGGCGGTTTTTAACCCTTCGAGAGATGGCCATGGTAATAGTTCCTCGCCAGGAAGGTCCAGCGTGATGTTTGTCTTGAGAACACCGTCGATCTCAGAGAGATTAGTTGGCGGTACCCAACTCTCGGCCACTAGAGACCAGTTGCTGAGATTAAATGCTACGGGGACTTTTTTCGCAATTTTATCTAGCTCAATGGTCTTATTGTTCGACAGAGTGATCTGATGTCCTCCTATAGATTGAGAGGCAATCTTTGCGACGGTGTTGCCAGAGACGTCGTAGCTATAGCCTAGAACCTCCTTGGGTCCGTCTGTCACATGAATCTCTTGGGAATTCCCGCTATCTATGAATTGAATGATTACAGCTTGCTTTGCAGCTAAGGTGAGCGGTATCGTTATCGTTCCGTTCTTCTCGTTAGTTCGGTATTCAAAGATGCGTGATTTCATGCCATTCCAAAGATCTAGCGCTAATGGAATACCTGTGGCTTCGACGTTGATTGTTCCTTGTGTTTCGGTGACACTGTCTGAGAAGATATAGACTGATGTTGTCGAGTCGGATGATGACGATATATACCGCGTGTACCACACTCCACTGCTCTGAACAATGGTTCTTGGTTTGATATCCAGCGCGGTAAGAACTGGGATTAAGCCAGATGGGGATGAGTTGGCATTGATCTGGTGAACATTGGTTAGATTGACTATAGTGTGGAGTGTAGCATTTGCAGATGCGACATCTGACGCATTGTTCGTCGCGAATCTTTTAGGTAGATTTCCCTGAATAATGATCGGAAGGCCTGCGCCAGCATACTCGGCCAGTTTCTGCACACCATAGGGGGTGAGCGTGTCGTTTTGACGCAATATGAGGGCTTTTGCTGCCAGTGCACCAGGTGCCAGGATTGCATTATGTACGAGAGCTTTGGGAAGAGCAAAATTGTCTGGTGAGAGATAAGTATAGGAATAACCCTTGTCGCGCAGATCCGTGTTGTCATAAAGAGTGTCTGGGAAAGGGTCTTGCGCTGTTTGCTTGTTCCAAAACACCAAATCGACCTTCGGCACACCAGACTGTAGGACATACTGCGCACGAGAAAGCCATTTAAGCATTGCCTTGTATCCTAAATTCCACGCCGGCTGGTGGTGAGAATGCTGACCCCCGAAAGTGTACCCAAATGTAGTAAAGCCTGGGTACGTGGTCTGTGGATAAGGTCCCGAGTACGTGGCGCCGTGTATCACCACTTGGTTGATCCCAACGGCGAAAGCGCGCGATGCTTCTTCAATCAGGGTAGTTAATAATTGAGAATAGGGTTGTCCATAATCGGCACCAAGCTCGATGCTAACGATCTCTTGAGCTGCAAGGCTGGCAGCACCACTATATTGGCGGAACGCATCGATGTTGTTTCTAAATGAAAGCGTTTCGGTCTCCGCTACCTTGACGAAAGGAATTGAAGAGAGCATATCGACTGGGAGATTATACCCAACCTGTGCTGAGAAGTCTAAGCCAAGATAGTCTTGTGCCCAATCGCTTAGAGTAGCGAGATACTCTTTGTATAGTGATGTAAGCGTGCTACGATAATCATCCACCACGGATGTGTATTTAGGATCATCGGTGTCGATTGAGATGGGCGGGTCGTTGTTCATAAGATCACCATTGAAGCCAGTCAACAGTGGAATGTAGGGACGAAAGTCGTAATCGTGTTGCTTTTCGAATGACGCAAGCAGATCAGGTGTCCAATAGATTGGCGTAGGTATTTCCACACTATCTTCCCAAATATATTGACCCACGGTTCGAAGGAGAGTTCTAAGATGCGACTTAGGTGGGACAACGTGGGTCTCGAGGAATACAGTCGTGAGCTTTGCACCTGCACGAGAGAAATGATCAACTGCGAAAGATCCGTTCTGTAAGATGTTTTGAGGACTCTCGCTGGTGGCAATGTTTGCACGAGCATATGAGCGGCGCGCATAGGAAGCGAACAGCATTGTCGGATTTCCATCGGTAAGAGAGGAGGGCTGGACTGATATAGAGCCGTTCGCAGAAACAGATTGTGTTAAATCCGTCAAAGTGGGGGCTGATATGACATACACTGTTTTGTTGGCTGGCGGTTGCGTCCATGCTGGTATGATACGCGATCCAATTATTTTGAAAGCAGATAGTGACACAAAGCTACCAGATCCCCACCCTGGAAGTCTGCCCTTAAATGAGCCATTAAAAGTGGTATTGAAGGTCACCAACTCCCAAGACAGTCCAAACTCGTCTGGTTCTGCAGGTACGCCTTGTCCTGACTGGGGGCCCATAGAGAAATCCATGATGAGGTCATTATCCTTGATGGCTTCAAGCGCGACTTCGAGTGTTTTTCGGTAAGCAGGAGTGGCATAGCCGTAGATATTCCAATCCACCTCCTTGGGAGGAGGTCCTTGCACGCCACCATAATTGAAATAGTTCAGAAGCTCGACACCACCAGCACCCCGCTGGCCGATCTGCGCGATATCTTCGGCTAGATGAACAGGATTGATTGAAGCATCTGGAAGCCTGATTGCCATTAGTACTTATTGTTGACATTGCAAGGGCGTGGCGGCCTACCAGTATCTGAATTTAGGCCTGACTATGGCGGAGGGGTTCTCGAAGCTCCCTCTTCTATGCGCAGCTGGATATCGATGCGATGATATAGCATGACAAGTGCCGAGGAGAATGACCAATTGATACAAGAGATGTGAAAGTGACATGTTGTTGACCTCTAGTGAGACTGAATACAAGATCGCTCGTGTCAAGTGATCAAGTACACCTTATAACGAATGCCGAGCGTTATAAATACGAACCGGCTCCCTCAGACTCAGTGGTGTTGGATAAATAGGATAAAATTAATGTGCATATTCTTTTCTGCATCACTAGACGGCAATATTGTTAACTAGTAGATTTTATGGGGTTGTATGGTCTGACCCCTGCCAATGCGCATCATCCCTTCCACGTATTCGCCTGTTCGTATTCGAATACGATCGTATACATCTTCCCGTATTATGGTAGCCAATCAGAGCTCGATTTATACGGTATGCGAGTGTGTGTTCAGTTGCATAGCAGATCATAAGAATCTGCCACGCTAATGTGAAAGCAGGTTGCGGGGCACAAATTGCGGAGTGCAGGTCGAGATCGTTCCAGCATGTATCGTCGGACTTTCGTCCTTAAGAAGTAAGTTCGAGACGCACCAGTTTTGTGGATATCATCATCGTGAATAGCTGGATCGATGGATTTGTTCCGAGCATTGACATAAAGGAGTAGCATGGCACGGCTCATGAACAATAAGGCAAGCAAGCACTCACCCGATAAGAATTACCTGGCATGGATCCAGATGTCCGTAGAAGATAGTAAGCGACTTAGTGTATCGAATTCTTGACGAGCCAACATCGCCAGTCCTGATAGCACAGCCTGTAGGATGACGTAGTCTAGCACATAACAAATCATGGCACCTGCCGGTTATCGGAGCAGATCCAATGTTGGTAATCCTCGGTACCGTTTCCCCCGAATGCTCCTTGACATTTGACTTTTTGTCCCATGGTCGAGGAAATAGCCAAAAACACTTTTTGAAGGTGTTACTATGGCCAGCATACTCTGGAACACCCGGGCTTTCAGGATAGGCCGGCCGTAGTGACGCAAACATGTACAAATTAAATCTCTTTATGCTCAATGCTTCCATCGAGGTACCATGGGTTTCCATCGCATCACCAGAGGTACTCTACGCAACAATTGTATGGATTCCGATTGATAAAGAGGGGCGATCTACTTTGGCTGACCCATATGCTAAGAGCAGATCAGCGTCCTCGCATTTCATTTGAACTTATATTCCCGCATTGGACACTGTATTTCAGCCCAGTTGAAGTTAGTAATTGACCGCTAAGTGTACGGCACATGACCTGGGTACATGGAAACCCAGATATACGTATATTAGATCTCTCTTTCGGTGGGCAAGGTGCGTCTACCGAGGCCCGAGATATGTTGTAGTCGCGTCGATAGTAATCAGATAGCGTCCTCGTCGTACCTCGGTTGGACTATAGCAATGCCATTGCTATTGCCCCGCATCCCGGTATACTTTTCAAAAGCCATCAAGCAGTGCTGTCCGGACTGGTAGTAATATATTTTCCATACTGATTTCTTTCTATTCTTTCTGAACGGGACCATCTGCTGTGCCTCTGTATCTTGTACAGGTGGTAGTACCTTGCCCGCTCTCGAATATGCTGTGCGACACTTATGCTGTTCTAGTTAAATGAAAACGCTAGAAGAACGACACTTAGTGATTTGCCAGGGGTTTTGCGAGAAATACGAGCATTCACAATAATCATCCCCGACCTACGATAAGGTGCCCGTAAGTTGCCCCACTAGTGCACCGGCACGATCAGCCGGGATTGTCCAGCTTTGTCAATCGCGATGACAAGGTTCAGTATTATTATTCGGAAATGCTAGACACGCTTGTGGAAAGTGTTTATAGCGATCCTACATAAACGAGAGTCGCTACGGAGCAAGATCCCCATTTATATGCGCATCCCGGGTTTTCTTTTCGATCGCCCTTAACAATTAGCTCAAAGCACTTTGGAAAGCAAAATTGATTACAGGGAGCTACGCACATCGATACAAAAAGGTATCGGTCATGCGCGATGCGGAAATTGGATAAAGATGCTTATGAAATGAATGGAATAAATATCAACTACGATAGGTCTTATGTGTAGGTCGTTCCGTCGGAAACCCGTCTTGAACAAACACACACAATGTCATTAATGAGATACGTCCTGATAGCCCTGGAGACTGGGCTTGTAGTTGCCCAACAAGTCTACGTCTCCAGCAACGTTACTGCCACTGCTCCGGCCTGTTCCCCAAAGCCGAGTCTGAACGCTAGTTTACAGGCGACTACTCCATCCTATCGTTTCAGTTCTTTCGCATTCACTCTCACAGAAACTGTAAGAGCGGCAACGCCTGTCCAGTCTCAACCTGCTATGACCTTTGGACCCTTGTACAAAGAAGCGAGCGGTATCTTGCCCAGCTTCTCCACAACATCCTGGGGCAATTACCGTCCTTCATCGAACTCCACATTTAATTCGACAATCGATGACTCAGGGCCCTTCGGCCAAGCAGCCTGGTCCTCCCTCTGGTCAGTCGCAAGCCTATCAAATCTTACGTTGGGTCTTTATTCGACTACCGTCTCTCCAACCCCAGTTCCCACAAGTGAGTTGGTTTACCCTCCACCGCTATATTTTCAAGTCGACAATTGTTTTGTCTTCCCCGAGGATTTTATCTTGGGCGTCTCAGGTGCTGCAGCTCAGATCGAAGGCGCAGTCAGCGATGAAGGCAGAGCACCAGCGATAGTCGACTTTTTGGGCGCTTTGTCAGCCGAGATTCAGCCTACAGTCCCATCGGCCGATGACTTTACTGCGATCGAAAATTACTATCTCTATAAACAAGACATTGAGCGTCTTGCCGCTATTGGAATGAAACACTACTCCTTCAGCATACCCTGGACCCGTATTCTCCCTTTCGCACTGCCTGGAACACCAGTAAATTCTCAAGCATTGGCGCATTATAACGACTTGATTGACTTCATTCTCGAGAAGGGAATGGTCCCGATTGTCACACTGTCTCACTTCGACACGCCCGCAGTGTTCATCGGGGGAACAATGCAAGGTTTGCTCGAAAGGATGTACCTTGGCCGGATCAATTGTGGATATCAGAACGAAACCTTCCAAGAAGCTTTTGTGAATTACGGAAAATTGGTCATGACCCATTTTGCGGATCGCGTACCATTTTGGCTCACTTTCAACGAGCCGCAAGCCGGTGTCAACAGTGGACCGAGTGTCGACCATATATTAAAGTCTCATGCTCAGCTTTATCACTTTTATCACAAGCAACTGAACGGTACCGGCCAAGTATCGATCAAGATGGGCGAAGCTCCAGCGGTACCCCAGATACCTACTAATCAATCGCATGTTGACGCTGCGATGCATCGTACACAGCTATACATCGATGCTTATTTAAACCCTTTGGCTCTAGGACTAGACTATCCTAATGCCTACAAGATGACTATTCAAGACTATATCCCCTTAACAGATGAGGATCTAGTATATCTTAACAACACAATTGGTTTGTCTTACATGTCTTGGTGATTACCAGAGCAAAGCGGCTGATAGAGAAAATTGTAGATTTCATCGCGGCAGATATATACACAGCTCCATCGGTATATCCTATTGTAGATGATATTGTTGCTTGCGCGGCTATCAACGACACGGCGATCAATCCCAGCTATCCGAGTTGCGTGGGCACAACCCAGAACACCGTCAGCGGTTGGAGAATGGGCTACCACGCGGAGTATATGAGTTATACAACGCCGATGTATCTGCGAACTCAGCTCAATTACTACTGGAATGCTTTCAAGAAACCTATAATGATCACCGAGTTTGGGCTTTCGCTTGCTCCACTAACCTCCGAGGCTCTTGAAGACGAGCGGTTCGATATTCAGAGATCTGAGCATTATATTTCCTCACTGAACGAGATGCTGCTCAGTATATGGGAGGATGGGGTACATCTACTTGGCGCGATAATGTGGTGCTATGCCGACAACTGGGAGTGGGGCACCTTTGATCATCGCTTTGGGTTGCAGTACACAAACCGGACTACGCAGGAACGATCTTATCGAAGGAGTCTCTTTGACACGATCGACTTTTTTGAATCACGACGGCGTTAGACATGCGATCAGACACTGTTCATCTGGAACAGTCGTCTTTTCTACAATAATAGTTAATGCTTAGTCGTATGATAGTCTCAGATGTGATTATGTTTGCTATTACACCAAGAGGTATAGCCTGTTGAGCTCATCCCATGAATGAATTCTTCATATTCGATTAAGGAGATATTGCACCATAGGACTAACTATCATTAGTTTCTCTAATCAGTACATGATCATAATGCGGCGTAGCAGCCGTAATGTTGACCTCACAAAACATAGCGACCCTAGTATCTCTACCTTTTCAAGATGATCTGTAACTACAGGTTACATACATATATTCATTATGGGTTATCGTTAAGTATCTTCGACTGATCGGATCTGTCGGGTTGCGATAGGGCTAATTCATAATTGACGAGTTGAGCCACTAGTTCGTAGTGATAATGAATAAACTGCAAAACGCCTAAAAGGGCCGAATTTGTTCAATCCAAACCACACCTTCACAGCGAAGATTCAACTTATCTCTGATGAATTGTTCTAGAGCGAAACTTACGATGGCGTGTATAAATCGGCGTTGTGGGAAGCGCCGTGTATACCCAGTCCTGATGTCGCAACGAGCCACGCTGATATTATTCTGCAAAAAGGTCTAATGCGTTTTCAGATTTAATCAGATCGTCGCAAGTAACTCCAACGTCATTCGATCACGGCAAACTCTCCTAATTCGCTACCCGGAAGATACATCTCGGCGTACGGGCACGCAACTCATGGCTAGACTAGTAAAGGATTGAATGAGCATCCAGAAAGCTTGAAATCAAGTTGAGATTGTGAGGAAATAATGAATATGAGTATCGCGGGCCTCTGGCACCCATGGTTGGAAATTATCTCCCTTTTGACGACCATAATCAATGCGACGCCGAAGGATGTCATGATTGCAATAGCTTTAGCGACGACCTTGAACAAATTACCGCCTTAACCTCTTAGTAATAATTAAAAATAACCCGGTATAGTCTTGAGATGGCAAAATGTATCCATGGTCCGTATTCGTAGCTCTACGCTACAGAACTTGTGGACGGCTACTTGCCCACAAAGCACAACAAAAGGAAGCGACAACTGCTTTTATCTATCCTTTCGTTGGTTCATCGTATAAGAGGCACGATGAATAGAATAACTAGATTGAGTGCCACAAGGAGTAGAGCAGATTCAGTCACGCAAAGGCTTTCCTGTTGAAGATAGTGACATCGAAACCTTATATGGAGGCCGTCTAGGCCACCTGCCTCTTATCTTGTAGACAGTACAGCTGGAAGCAATAGAGTGAGGTATGTGTGCTTCATGGGATAGGCTCAACCGTAGCAACTGCCATTGGCATACATGCCGAAGGTGAGCTGAATGAGTGGATATTAGCAGGCTACACGTCCACTAATGACGCTAAAATACGGTCCATAGCCTCTTGGTCTCATGACTTGGTCAAATGTTACCTCACAATAAATTTTAGACGAAATTCCTTACTGCAGGAATCTAGTTTTAGCACGCCAGACATTCGACTTCATTTATCGTCGTTCCCAAATCGCACTTAAGTGGCCAAGGAACCATCTACGGACTCAACATCCTCTCCAGACGAATCCTCATAAGCAAGATGAGGAACAAAAGTGACCTAGAGAAGACGAAGCTTTATATACCATCTACCAACCCCGCTAGATCCCAAAAGGGCCCTCCACTTACAGTTGCAACCGCGCTATATCCCTCGAACTCATGTGCATATGAGGATTTAAAAGAGCATAGTAGTCTTGGGCTTACTACGGGTTTAGGCAATTGAAATCCTAGTTAGGAGACCAAAGTTATAAAGTTAAGGGGTTTAGCCTCGTCCAATTCTGCGAGCTGGACAAAAGCTCTCACTTTATAGTACAACGAAAGTTGCGTGACAGTGACTATTTTTCAACATTGCTTTTCGTTACCATCCTGGCCCCAATTTCTGGTCCTGCTAGTACCACCAGCGAGCTACCTCATGCATTATCTCATGTCACATGCCCGGCCATCGATAGAAGAGGAGATCATTTGTGCAATCAAGACGCACCACCCTGGGTCACCGTTGCGTCATACAGAACACTAGAAAAATTGTTGCGATGCTGCGGCCCAGGTCTCAGCTACTTGCTCTCACCACTAGCCTGAAGCCTCTCCATGACCACAATAGACCCGTGATCTTCATTAGCGTAGGTACCGGTAATGACCTCAGAGATGGTAACAGATACTAGGCTATTCCTCTCTGGAAATAATGCGCAAACCGCCCAATAGCCAATCAACGCACCTACTGTGTTGATGAACCAGTTCAAGTCGTAGATACGCTTGAAGCCAACCGGAATGTTGATGGTAGGCTCGATAGTATTAACTAAGCCCGGGATGCAGATAGCCGCAAAGAAAAGCTGCACGACTGCAGCGCGCCAATTTGATCCAGCCTGTCCCATGTTAGTTCTTGGTTTCGATGAGACTCGAGGCTTGGGTGTACCTGATAGCGATACCTTCCATGTGGATCATATAAGCCAGGGATATCCAGTTTGCACCGCTTGACGAGGTAATAGTCCGATATTGCAATACTGACCATTGCACAGATGAAGCACCCATAGCCGTTCATAAAAGTAATGAACTTCTCTGCGGTGTTAACCATCATCCAAGGTACCATGACCCAGCTTCCAATCAAAAGGCAGATCGCAGAACCCCTACGCACATTGATCCATAATGGCGCAAGACTCATTGCATCGTGACCAAAAGGCGCTGAGTTGGCCGACACGTTTGTGGACAATTAGGCAAGGAGCCAGAGACAGCCAGAGAAGAAGGCCAGGAAGCGTCCGCCTGGGCCTGTCCATTTCGACAGGAGAAGTACCGGGTTCCAGATATCTTCCTGATATAGCACTCGACCTGCACCAGTCATGGCGATGCCGAGGATAGCGTATATGGTACGAACGATGGGAATTGTGGGGATCATAGCTAATGGTGCTCGTCTGCACAGTCAGTAAGTGGCATGCTTGTGGTTTTTTGACTGGTGAACCTACCGTGATTTTGCGAAGCGAGTAAAGTCTGGCATATTGATGGTGCTCGACAGCCACGAGTTTGCGTTCGCGCTGAGGGTACCGAGCCATAGCCAAACCCGCGCCGAACCGGATACTGAAGCTGGCTGGCCAAAAATTCCCTGAGCACTTCCGGCTTTAACGCAGATCCAAACCACCATAGCAACGGAAAGCGGAGGCAGTAGAATAGCTTTGATCATGAAGAGCGTCCTGAATGATGCATTAGCGATCTCGATCGATCTTCAAAACCTATATTCGCATACTTGAGGCGCCGGACCGGGATCATAAGAAGAGGGAACTGGATCAAGCAGAAGAGGACGTATGAAAGCATTTGCTGAGTTGTAATATATGCTGACGCTGGAAGGTGATTTCTAATGTTCCGGTAGCTGGGCCATATCGCCGCGATTATCTGAAACAACGTTAACTCATCCAATTGTACCTTTGCAGCCGCTATCTTACCTCCGTCACGATGAACGATCCATAATAAGTGTTGACGCCAAACCAAACCGAGCCGAGCAGAGCACGGGAGACAACACAAAAGGTAGACAGATAGTAGCCATACGCTGCTCGGATGCTGATCGGGAATGGAATGTGATGACACGTGCCTGGACCTCCGCAAAGGACTGTTGAGTTCAGTAATTTCAGCTTAGTAGCTGAGGTGGAATGAGGTACCGGTAGGTAGACTGTTCAAGATGCCAGATAGAGAGGCAATGACGATTGCGTCAATTGTGCTCAATCCCACAAGCATCCCAGCTGATGCAATTTGCCACGTCGTTGAATTAATGAGATCAGACATCCAATACGTGGCGAAATCCCATCCGCTCCATGTCCGGTACTTTAATGGCACTGGATCTTGATCTACAATATGCGGTAAATACACGATAGACTCTACCCCGATTGAGAACATTCTTTATTTACCTCTGTTGGACTGCACTCCTGGAGGGGCGAGTGTCGAAGGCTCTTTCGGTAGTTTCCACGCGTGGACGCTCGAAACCCTAGACTTGTACTTAGCCCAGCCAATCTTTGAGCCGCGTAAATGCATGATGCGCTACGAATAGTGTGTGATATCCTGATCTTCTTCCAGTTCACAGGACCGTGGGTGTCATTGTATTTAAGCGCAATCACATGGTCACAACAATGACAGGCACTTGCCCAACCCCTCCCAATGTTGATAGTGAGATTGTTGATAATGATATCATAGCGACATCAAGCTCTGAATAATACTGATTGTGGGAAGAGATACGCTTATCTTGTGGTGGGTGTGAAAGTCCTGTTATTCAGGATATACCGCGGAATGCTGTGGGTATTCAAGTGCGCGGGCTAAGCCTAATCACAACGCCCGCGGGTGAGTTCATCATATCGGTCCACGCCGTTGCATCTCCACTATCTGTGATACCCCACAGTCGATGACCCCACAATCGCTCATTGATTGCTAGTAATGGTTGATCGTTTCGAATCTGCATAGCTTGCGGCGGAACCCCACCAATCAATTGTCTCATGTCGCTGATTCTCACTATGATCTGCTTTTTTCGCATTGAGGTGATTTCAGCGAGGGTGCGAGATATGCCGACTAGACTCTGTGCTCACCTTGTCACCTAAAGTAGTTTATAAGACACATCACACCCAGACAATGCTCCACGATTCTCGAGATCTATTCAGACCAAAATTCCTCAAATGGCCTCCATGAAACCTTTCCCAATTTTGAGCTTTTCGGAATTCAAGTCGAGTCGCGATGCGTTCTCGAAGAAGGTGTTCAGTGCAAGCCACGACTGGGGATTCTTCGTGCTCACCGACACTGGCCTCGAAAACGTCGATCGCATGTTCGAATTGGTATGTGATTTTCTCAGTCCGCTCATCATTCTGTGATGCTAATGAAATTCAAATTTAGTCACACCAGTTCTTCGATCTTCCATTCGGGGAGAAAGCTGAGAAGGTCATGAACGAGCAGGCTGTCGGTTACGATGGGAAGAACATGACGACGTTTGCCGCTTCCGAAGGCATCTCTTTTGCGCTTCCTGCCGGCGGCATACTCAAGACTGAAAATCTGCCTTCATGGTGGGATCAATCCAGGCGCAAAGAGATCGAAGATTTCAAGTCACAGTGCTACAATCTGAGCGCCAATATCCTGTCTTGCTTCTCAGCAGAATTAGGGCTTGATGAAAGCTTCTTTTTGGACTCTCATTTGCACAACAAGGAGCCTGGCAATAACTTGAAGCTCATCAAATACCCTAAGATAGAGGAGCAGACTGATGGCATTCCAAGACTATCCGAACATACGGACTGGGGAAGCTTGACATTTGTCTTTACTACGCAGGGCGGGTTGGAGATTCAAGATCCAAAGGATAAGTGGTGCCAGGTCCCCGTAGTTCCAGGCGGCATCGTCGTTAACATCGGCGATGCGTTGTCTTTGTGGACTGGGAAAGCACTCAAGTCCACGCTCCATCGTATAACTTGGGAGAACTTGCCCATGGACAAGGACCGTTATAGCATTGCATACTTTGTGAACCCTAACTATGGTACGTCTAGGCATAGTATCTTAGCGAGAATCGACAAGTGCTCACCATTTTCCAGATGCTTCGCTTCGAACCCCCGGCGCAAGTCAGGACAACGAGCCATCGCTTACATACAGAGATTTCTACAAGATCCGCCTTCGATTGACGTACGGTAGCATCCAGGATCTCAAGTCAAGAACCAATACCTTCGAAGGCATTGACACCGACATGCTACAACTTGTGCGGAAGCTAGAGGTCGCAAATCATGGTCTGCTGGAGTCGAACCATTTAATCAAAACCTGAAGCCCCGAGAACGGAAGCTTTAGGTTCGTATTACTCGGTGTAACTGCAGCGGGTTTCAAAATGTATCTTTCTTCTTTTTCCTCAATCTACAAACCAATCAACATTAAAATCGAATTGCAAGTCCTCAATCTCCGGTGCCAGTGAAAAGTCCCCCTGCAAAGCACCATCGACTTGTAAGACCCTTTTAATGATGTCCTCGATCTTGAACTGTGCTTGATCTGACCAGCAAATGGAGTTCTCAATGTCAAAAAGGGCATCCAACAAAACACCCCCTCTGCGAGCAATTGAGCTCCATTCCTCAGCTGGGCGAATCGCTTCACGCCCAATTCTGGAGAGCCGTTGCATCTCCGGACCATCATATAGCAGTATGTTCTCATTGCGAAAAATTGAAGCAAACGTTAGGTTGATGCAGCAGGTGATAATGTGCGTAATGACAGTCCACATTTTCATTTCAATACGAGCAGCCGCATTTGATGGCCACTTTTCAACGTCCTTGATACATCGCTCAGAGATGGCGACACACGAATGCTGAGAGCGATGACGTCAATATGAAGAGTCTGTTGAGGAATGTGGGCGTACCTGAGTGTAGGCGAAGGTTTTGTCTTGAAAGCTTCGCAGCTGGAAGCAACGATGGATGGTGTGAATCTGCCCTTGAGATTAACATCTTTCGCACTCATTTATGAAAAGACAAGTCGATTTATGGCGTACCTTGTGGGCAGTAGATAAGAGATGAATGGATGGCAATTGTTTGACATATTCCGGTAGTCCTAACGACCACCAGTGCCGATCCTGAAAGAAAGTCGGCATATCTTTGTATTTCTGCTTCAATTCGGTGTCCGCCCATAACGTCTGATCATAGAGACGTAGAATGCCCTCGCGACTATTCCCTGGATGGCCAACAGAGCACGTTCGGTCTTGATGCTTCCAGATAATAATTGCCACTTGAGCTTGTTAATCCAGGTTGCGAGCTACCGGAAAGAACTTACCTTTATGAATTTCATTGGAATAGCTGGTCTGAGTATACGTTAACAGAGGCTGTACCACAATTTTCCTGCCTTGGATCATATCATGTTCATCTTCATAACAGTTTAGAGGCATGGGTGTGTTGAACTGGTTAGCGTGAATCACGAACGTGTTCTGGAACGGGATTTGGAGCCAGTCTTGTCGCACAAGAAACCACCAAGTACGCTTCTTTACTTCTCGGTCGATGAGATAGCGTATGACTGTGGTGCCCTCTGGAAGATGAAGTGGTTCTCGATCAGGGCCCAAGCGGTTAAGGCCTAGCGATTGCGAGATGCGGGTGGCTGTAGAAAGGAGGACTTGAACGAGATCGGACTGGTCCAAATTGTGGGCTACTTGCGAGAGCACGCATATTGCCTGGACGCTGGTAAGACTGTGTATTGCCATGAAATTTGCTTCATATATCGACTGTATGCACAGATTGTACAGCTTTTGTATGAGGGATGCTATTGTCATGTCAATCTCGTGCGGATCCGTGTGGAACGTCTGGATTTGCCATCACTCACGCGAAGGTGTGATACCCATGTCTAGTACTTGCGCCTTATCCGCGTGGTATACCGTTGACTGTGCACGATTATCAGACAAGGACTAGTTGAAAGAGCATATGATGCCACTTGCACAGATCAGCGCATAGTATAATGCAACCCAACCTCTGTCACGTGGTGGATCAGAAATGTAAGCCTCAAGCTCACTTCGAACAGTTGGCATGTGGACGACTATAGATGTATGCATATTAGCGCACAGACGTCATTAGCGGACTATAGCAGGCTCACCATTGTGCATCCACGCAACTTGTTCTTGGTGATGGGCGAAGAGGGCGCGTGCTTGGTCCAAAGTGAAGAACAGGTCCCATGCTACACTTCCAGCCGATAAACCATTTGTCAATGCCACAGGGCTCTGTGCCCATTGGAGCTGCTTTTGTAGAGCGCTATCACCGATGCGCAGAATGCTCTGCCGGCCATGTGAGAGGAACTCCAGCGTGACTGCTGCGTCGTTTTGAATGTTAGGAATGCGAGCTTGGGAGCGTAAGTCAGAGGCAGCTGGTGATTCTACTAAAGTAGAGACGGACTGGCAAAGCTGCTCTGCGGCTGCGGTAGAGATTGTAGGCTCCCGGGTTGGGGAGGAATCAGGCGCGGAATCATCCACGTCGGCGAACTGTGGAGGCATGTCGCCTATGCCCGACCCGGTGCAGCGTTGCCGCTTCCTGGAGCTACCATTCGTAGTGACCCGAACCATTTCTCGATGGCATGTCGCTTCTTGGCCGCGGTCGATGCACGAGAGACACGGGATCGTCTTGCTACAGCGGATCTTGGAGCGAGCACAACTAGAGCAGGAGAGTGGCCGTCGCTGGCTGCGTCTTGCATTGGGCAGCTCCGACATTAGACTTCAAAGTGTGAGCAAGGGTAGGGTCGTTCTGTGGGACAAGATGTGCTGGCTGTGAAGGCGAGGTGTGTTTGTATCTTATAAAGATTTTCTTATCAACGTCGTATCTAACGTTCCGGAGGGAGGTGCACGTGATGTGCCTAATTAATCAACCCCGCTCCTTCCTACCAAGGGTACCGCTCTTACCCATCTAGCACGGCACTTGGCCAACTAGCGGCCTTGGCAGCATCATTATCTTTCATCCTTCTCTGTAACCCTTCCTTCACAACTAAATCCTCTCTCTACTCGCTCAAATCATTCCCATCTCCCTGACTGTTTCAATTTGAAGCATCTGGCGCACAACCGCGGGCCAATCCCTCATAGTCCTCAATGTTCATCATGTGTCCAGTCCTCAGTATCTTGAAGATGGGCTCTCTCCCGCTCCGTGCAATGAGCCCAGCAATTTCTCTGGTGACGGCTACAGGCGCGATGAGGTCAAACTCTCCCCCCACCACGCATGTAGGGCATACTATCCTAGAATAGTCTGGGTCCTTGTGCGAGTCAGCGCACATTGCCTCGCATATCTGCGCGTAGCCCTCTGGATCAGTGACAGACGTAATAGCCCGCAGCAACGCCCTTGCCAGGAGCGGGTTTCCAATTGCCTTAGGGATGTTCCCCTCCACTCTCTCATCAACCACCGGCCAGATGCCGCGACTTCTGGTGTCCTCCACATATGCCAGGGTTGCTGTCTTGATGGGAGAATCCACTGCCCGTGTTCGCCCCGCTCCAACCACTGCTAACCCCCGTACGCGCTCAGGATATGCTGCTGCCAAGTATCGACGCTACGCCTCCTAAACTGTGACCGATCAGGACTGCGGATCCGATGCTGAGAAAATCCATGACCCCTTTAAACACCTCGAGCAAGCCTGGGACCGTGATCGCTGAGCCCGACTTGTGCAAGCTGCTCTTCCCACAACCTGGCCAGTCGAAGCGGACCACTGTAAAGTCGGATGAAAATAATTCCATGAGCGGCTGGAAAACATTGGTGTTGGCGCCCAAGCCGTGGGTCATGATCATGTATGGGCCGGAGCCGTCCAACTCGACAAATATATTGTATCCAACCACATCTGCAAAAACCGACTTCCGAATTGGCTCTGTCCGATTGCCCGGGACCGTCATAGCTAATAGGTGGTGCTACCTCTCTGAATAAGTCCTCGAAGAAAAGATGTTGTGGTCTATGAATGTGTGATCGTTTCGAATTGACAAGATGAAAACGTTCGTTTAGGTAGCTCCTCCTGCCACGTTGGCATCAAGTGAACTTTTCAGCCCCGCACAAGCTTTGGCGGCTTTAGGCGATTTGCGCCTTTGTCTTCGGCGAAGATACAGGCGCGGCCATCCTATCTCGGGCGATGTGCTCCTTCAGACACCCTCGGCCAAGATACGGATGCAAGCTGCAATCTCACCCGCGGGCGAGTTGGGTCCTCGGACTATTGGTCCGCTTGGCCCGCGCGGCCCGCGCGACACCTGTGGCCAATGCTACCGACCAAAACCATAAGATGCACTTAACACCCGGAGGAACTTGCTGTAATACATCACGATCAAACACAAAATAGCAATGGCTACGACGATTCCAGTCATCGACTTCTCGGGTACTTTCTCACCCAAAAGGAATTCACGGGAGTCCTTGGTCTTTGGCTAATATGGTCATAGCATTCCGCAGTGATAGTATCGAGGAACGTAATGCGCTGGTTGAGCAAGTTGGAGCAGCTTGTCGACAGTCAGGTTTCTTCCAACTTGTGAACCATGGCATTCCCGAGACGTTGCAACAAGATATTTTGGCATGCAGCGAAGAGCTTTTTTCACTCCCATTAGATGTCAAGGAGACATATAGCAAAGGTTAAATATATTCAGACTCCATTCTGCGCCCTGACGCTGACGTCCACAGACATCGGTGGCTTCAATCGCGGCTACGAACGTCTTCGCGCACAGAATTTCGAGAGTAGGTATTCATGTACAAATGTAACTAGACAAGGTCACTAAAGTCGCACTTTCACGTTCAGAGCGTACCAAAGGTGATTTGAAAGAGGGCTACTACTTCGGGCTGGATCTTCCTGCATCCCATCCCAAAGTCGCTGCGAAAACGTTTGGACTCGGGCCAAACAAATACCCGCGGCATGTCAAGAGCCCTGAACATTTCAAAAGAACCATCGACACTTATCACACAGTCATGCGACAACTAGCGGAAGATATCTTGAGAACGCTTTGTGCAACGCTGAGTGTTGAGGATAGCTGGGTCTCACAATATATTGAGACGCCAATTGCAGTACTAAGATTGCTGCATTATCCCCCGCAGCCGCCAGACGCTTCCGAGCTAGAACGAGGTAGGTTTTCGTTTCGCTCCTTATCTAGTGCAATCTATGCCTGACTAGCTATAAGGTATTGGGGCTCATACTGACTTCGGCGCCATCACCATACTTCTACAGGATCAAGTCGGGGGCCTCCAAGTCCTTGATCGCGCGACTCAGTCGTGGATCGATGTCGAGCCAACGTCAGGCGCGCTGGTTGTGAATCTCGGGAACTTGATGATGCGTTGGACCAACGACCGATACATGTCCAACCTTCATCGTGTGATCAATAAGACTGGGAAAGAGCGCTATAGCGTGCCATTTTTCTTCTCTGGCAACCCACACTTTCTTGTAAAGTGCTTCACACAATTCGAGGCGAACCAGACGCAGGAGGGGGCGAAGTATCCACCAGTCACTGTGGGCGAATGGATATCGGGACGCTACGCCGACACATATGGGACTTCGAAGGACAAGGCTGTGAGTGAGTTGTCGGTCAAGGAGGCGGCTGCTGGGACAGCTTAAGTATGCTATAGTCCTGCTTGGGTGTTAATGTGAGGAAATTAGGCACTTTCATGGTGTAATGCAGTAGATAGGGGCTAAAAATAGAGTATATTCATTAGTGAGCTATAACAGACGAATTGCTACCCTTCTTTGTGCGTAACGGATATCCTATCTATAACTAAGCGAGATAAGATAGACTTCTACTCCATGCACAGCCTATGGTGCCTAAACTGATAATGGGTATATTGTGGTGTTGAAGACCAGACATTAGGGAATAAAGGAAGCATACAAGTAGGGGGATATCTTTCTTCCAACTTTACCTATAATTTCTCCATTCTTGTAGAAAGTCTCTTCAAAATCATCGAGGTCGCTATATTCAGTGCCAGTGTTGGGGGTCAAGATTTTGGCAGTGGCATACACCGCTCCGTAATGGTTAATCGAGAAGCTGTTCTTGAGGTCAGGGCTGGAACCAGAATCGTGCCAATCCATCTTGACGAAACAAGTTCCATTCCTTCGATGCTCCGAGTTTTCAAAGCAATCTATTCTTCGATGACAGAATCGGGCTTGTCCTTTCCTACAAATTGCAGCACTCTTCGTGCTTCATCTGCTCGGCCTTGTCCTAGTAGCCATCGAGAAGATTCTGGTAGCAGAAGTCCGCCGAATATCATGACAATGGAAACAAGAAATTGCAGTATGATTGTACCACGGTATGCCCACTACTCTGTGTGGTCCTTGAATCTCTAGTTGGCGACCGACACCATGACAGCGCCGACAAGAAGAAAGAATTGATAAGCATCAATAAGCGAGCCACGAATATTCGCTAGCGCGAGTTCACTTTGGTACGTGGGGACAGCACTGGTGACGAAGTTTAGGAAAGATAATGAAACCTGAGTAGTTGCGACTCACTTGCAAATAACGCCCATGGACACGGCAGTGATGATCCGACCGGCCATAAGTTGCCAGAAATTGCCGAATGCAGTCGATTGGATCAGGACGCCGACAAGGGCAATGGCACCGGCGACAAGAAACACTTTGACTCTTCCGAACTTATGTCCAAGAAGACCGGTGACCAGACATCCAATGGCCACACCGGCAGTGGGTATGTCTGATGCTGCTGACTGCCACGTGGACGGTAGAAGGTATCTGCCATCAGCGTCCTTGACGCCAAAATCATTGATAAACCCCGGCACGCATAGGAAGCCGCTCCAGTAAAAATTATCTGTCGTAGTTTTCAGCTTCGGATTCGCATCGATGCTGGAGCCTAGCCGAACGATCACTGGCGCAGATTTTTCAATAGCAAGCTTCAGAAGCTACACCCCTCAATGCTCATCATTCGGGCCACTTGCCTTGATTTATTATACGATACAAATAATAGTTCTCTGCAGGTGATGACGTTGCTGAGATTGGCCAGCAGTAGAAAGTTCTTGTAAACTCGTACATTTTCTCTACGTACAACCACAAGTAGGCATACATTGACACGTAAGCCTAAAATTATGGTGCAGAGTACCGTCACTCTTTCTTCAACACCCTATCAAGCACACGATACCGGTATACCCAGCTTCTCGCTTTCTTACCAAAGATGTACATAGGAATAGTCGTAACCGTAACAGCGACTGTCGTGCCTCCAATGACAAAAAAGCAATTCCTCACTCCTTGTACAGCAATCCAGTCGTTTGCGTAGAACGTAAGACCAAATGCGAACATATTCTTGATGAAATTCATGATTGCGAACGCTTCGGCAGATTGTTCACGGTGACAGTCGCTGACGTATGTAACGACAGATGTGGTTCCGAGTTGGACGCCGAGGTTGATCAATCCCATGCAAACGATGACAGGGATTGGCCAAGGGTCCTGCTTGTACAAGCTCTCACCCCAAGCGAAAAAGCCAGTAGCCGTGAAGATCAGGTACGTGATCATGACTGGGAGTCGGAATTCAGGTTCTGCGAAGTCAGCCATGCAATTCGTTATTCGATGTATTAGACGAAGATGACTCACCAAAGATTCCGTTGTTGCGTTTTGACATGTATTTAGCAACTCCGTCAATGACATATCCAGCAACTAATGTCGCTAATACAGATGCAACGAATGATGAAACGTTTGTTGCACCCACTGCACTAACGGAGAAGTTGTATGGCGGTGCCGAAAAAATTTGCGATAGTGTTATAGATATCAGGACGAGCCAGGAGATGCAAATGGTGAACAGAAGCGTCGCCCACATCACAATCGGTGACAGGATGAGAACAAAAGGTCGGAGGAGCGTTCTCCAAAAGGAAACGTGATCCCAGTATCCGCTCCAAGGAGTCAGTTCTTGAACGAATGACTTTCGGGGTTCCGACGCGACGCTGGCAGGAGTTCGATGTTCGATTTGCACCACCTTCTCTTTTTCAGACGCTTCGACTTCAACCGTCTTGTCGCTAGTGTCGATATTGAGTGCACCGTGTCGAGTGAAAGCCGATTCGGGCATAAAGAATATCACAAGCAGGAGCATCAGTACAAAAGCCCCGCCCATGCCATGCATAGCTATGCGATAAGAGCCTTGCTGTATGACAGAGCCGGCGATTGGTCCTGCAAGGTTAATACCACCGAGCACACCAAGATTGAAGATCGCCATTCTTAGCCCACGTTCATGGACATGCCAGATGTCTGCAACTGAAGCGGGAATCAAAGCTTCGAAAGGAGCCATGCAAAACCCTTGAATGGTTCTCGCGCCGGCCAGCGAGGCAAAGCTTGTGACTTCCGCGGCCCAGAAACATGAGACGGCCAGCCCAAGAGTGGTCAAAAGGTAAACCGGCCGCTTGCCGACCTTAACAGCCAACGTGTTGCAGATAAGACTGCCAGCGGCGATAGCGACAATGCAGGCTCCGTTGCAGCCTAGAGAGGATCGTTAGCGTATGCTCGCTGTACTTGATAGTCATCCTTACCTAGGGTGAAACGTTGGAGTGGTACGCCAAACTGTTCAGCGAGCGGCACAAACGCTGGTGTTAGCAAAGGTCCGACAGCTGCATGATTGTCAGTGGAAGTTTGTTCGCCGAAGGAAATGTCTCACCTCCTACACACCCGCAACCATAAGCGATTACTATCGTGAACATTTCCTTTTTCCATCTCGGCCAATTGTACGGATCGTTGGGGGAGTCGGAGGGTTGTGGCACTAGAACGATCTTGCCGGTCGCATCGTGTTTGAGAAGGCCACGGTCAACACCAGTCGCTACTTCCAGGTCCAGCCGGCCTAATTCGCTTAGGGGAGCTGTACCGGGGACGTGTTCGAGCTTGTTGTCATCAAGTATACCCAGGGGCATGGTTACGATCTCGTTTCCGTGCGATTGGTACTGTGCAATGAATGGCACACTCTCAATATGTTAAATCGAGGATCCTACAGAACAAAAATGATTTTGGGATGGATCTAGATTGCAGGGCGCGGGAGCGCACTAAAATGTGGGGAGTACCACATGCTCCAGCTTTTGCAAGGGTGAATCCCGCGTGGCGTGCGGGGACATAACTCCGGGGTGTGACTTCGTGGGGTACGGACCAATCCAAGGCTTCACGCCTAGCCTAAGGTGTTCCGGGTGCGATTATTGCCCAGATCAACGTCGGCAGTCGCAATTGTGGTTTAGAGAGGCACATTTCGAGCCTTCCAACTCGGAGTGTTCACTGTTTTCTACCCCACGTATAGATCCCAATAGATCACTCCATCCCTAGGGTCTATATTCAGAGTCGCAACACAGCTTCAATCCTGATCCCCACATATCAAAAAGTTTCATGATTTAAATTCGTTGATATCTTGGTCTACTTTGATCCGCGATGCGAAAAACTTATCGTTGCCGCGATTCTGATTTCAACCAACTACTACAACTAGAACCTTATTACACGAGGCACGGTCGCGTCAATAAGCCACAGCACGTTCGAGGCCTTATGCAGGACCCTGATCTACATTCGGTGGATCCTAAGTTTCTAACCTTCTTAGTACCAGCACTAAATGGTATCATCGTTCTTGACATCTGTCCTAGGCGCCCTCGGTCGCCGCGAATTCAACACCAACCGGCATGCCAATTTGCGTGACGTTCTGTTCCAGTACCTTCCAATTCCCGCCATCTACATCGCTCTGTAGCAAGACTCCCCATTTTTCGCTCCCTTGATCAGGCGGCCCCGTCTCCACGACGGCCCATATCCTTCCTTCCATGTCATCAATTGTAAACCCGGTAACCCCGATCAAGTTCTTTGGAAACACATTCGAGGTCCCAGAGTCTAGTAGAGTCTCGATATGCAAGTCTCCGGGTCTTAGAGGCGATTTTCCCGGAACGATTGCCCGCCGCAGCGAAGTCGACCCCGGTCGGTACCTAGCCAGCTCTGCCCAGTATAATGTATTCCCAAAAAGGCGCAGCGTACCAGGCAAGTAGATATCTTCAGCTAGTATTTCGACAGCGGTAGTGTTCGCGATAAGCGGCGCACGTCGTATAGACCCGAGGTGCGGCAGATGGAAGGCATCATCGGGCGGCAAACTGCTCGCGCCCCAGTAAACAAAGCCTTCCTCAGAATCAATCGCAAGGCCAGTAGTGTCGCTCAGTGCCGTCGTTAGACCAATGTTATAGTCATACCTCAATCCTTGGGAGATGTTCAAGAAGGTCTCCACACCTTTCCCGTCCAGATCCGCTCGTTTTATGAGACCTATGCTCGGTGCGCCCCACCACAGCTTCTCCCCATCTATAACTAGCGCAGTGGCACCGCCTTCTTCGATTACTGTCGTGGCGTTTGAACCGTCGAACTCGGTGCGAACAATGCCTTCGCTGGTCGCGATGTAGAAGTGGCGGTGAACAGGACTATACGTAAAGGCGGTCGGGTTTGGAGGGACCCATACATGTTCAGAGAAGAAATTAGCGAGAACAGTGTTGTTGGTACCGTCAGTGTTGATGCGACGGAGTTGATTATATGACCGCGGTGTCACTGGCTCCAAATAGCGATTGTACCCTCGATCGACTATGTATAGGGAGCCTTGGGAGTCTGTGATAGGTTGTGAGGCCACCGTGGTGGCGGACAGAGAAGGAGTGAGGGAGAGCACAATTATTGTGATAAAGGTGAGATACATTTTGTGGTTTACTGTTTGTCGTGGTGGTTTTCAATGGGTGCGCTCCCAATGCTTGACGCATTACTTTTGGAGGTAGACATTGTCGACAGTGTACTGTAACGTGACAGCAACTGGTTTTTCCAATTATTAAAGGCAATTTCCATGGTTGCAGAAACTTATCAACAATTGTGTCGGGATCCTAGTTTGGTTACAGCGACTTCCGTGCACGCATAGTACAGGCTAAAACCAGAGTTATCATTGCCTCAGCCGTACAGATTAATATAAGCGTTACTTTCAAATTCTTAAACGTTGAACCAGCTCGTGACTCTGACATGCTATTGTAACATCCAGCCATATCTATGGATTGGAACCCAAATATACGAACCCTTACTGGCAACTAGATCTTGATCGAGAACTCGAGCACGAGTACGCTGTTGCGCACCCTTCGAATAGCAATGCGCAGCGCATTGGTAAATTGGACAAATTATACGAGCTTTGTACAAAGAAGATTGTTTCATAGGTTTTGACCGCCTAACTATTAGGCCGTAAACCAGAATCTTAGGCTTGTTTCATTCGTTATCGTAATTTCCAGCTAGCTTCTACTGGTTTTGGATTATCTTTTGTATTGGTCATGTTCAAGGAATCGCGCCTTCTAATACCGATCGCTCATGGTGTTTCTTTTCAAATAGAGGCTCTCACACAGTACACGCCCGCTTCGTCACCGCTCCATTCGCCATTTCAGGCTCCGGAGAAAGAAATGCTTATTCGTTGAGCACTCAACCAACTGGCCGGTTATCAAAGGACATTGCAGGCACAATCTATATGCTTCTACTACTGTCTAGACCGGTGTGATGCTACATTATTGTAGTGGCAATACTTCGGCAACACTCGGATCGCGTACTGTTCCGGAGTAGTCGCGTCGATAGAAGCTTGCGGTACCGCGCCTGTGATGACAATACTAGGGAGCACTGCATTGATGTCGATGTTCTCTTCTGGAACCAAACAGCATCCGGCACATGAAACGAGGTGCATCGAGGAGCATCTTACGAGTCGCAGTACAGGAGCCACAGTTCGCACAGATTAGTTTATCTATCAGATCAGCTTCAGATACCCTTTCGTAATCCTTCGACCACTTACCGCTGCTTTGGCCCCGCGATACTCCGGAAACGTCTGATGATGATGATGCAACCCCCCGATGCTGGATGTCGCTAGTGTCTTCTCTCTAGGCACCTCGTTCTTCCTCATGAAATGGATTGCCAACTGCACACCATACAACACACTCTTATAACAGACATCGATTAATATGAGCCCAGGCTCCGGCGGTATATCCTCTTTTCCTCGATGATCCAAGATATAAATCGAACCGCGATCCGAGTGACCCGCATTAGCGAGTAGAGCATCTATGCGTCCCCATTTTTTGTAAAGTTGGGTGAAGACAGAGGCTTGGGAACTGTAAGAGAGCACATGTCCTCTTGCGCCCATACAAAGGGTTTCAAAGAGAAAAGAACCCTAAATAATCAGTGCGCTACGAAAAGGGTATCAACGCGAGAGAATCTATGTACAGTCCGCAAACCAAATTGAAAAGGCACCTCCTCAGTGTGAATTCCACCACTTCATCATCAGCAGTGGATGCACTCACATCCCGCATGTCCCTCGCAAACCATTCTCTTATTCCAAGCTGACGCCTTCGTCAGCATGCGCGCCACCTCCTTGTCGACCGCCTCATCGGCTTCAGCGAGCGACATCCCTCTCTCCGCTATCGCGTACGTACACATGATACAGCGCGAACTTCTTATTCTTCGCGTTCCCCTTCTGATAGCAGAATGCGCCCGCCTCCTCCATCTCTTCTGGTGTCACTTTGAAAACCTTCTTGATAAATGCGCCAGAGACATAGATGTAACTTGATCCACCGTCGGGCGACCGAGACTTGAACTTTGCAGGTGACTCGTAGAGCGGCGGAGGGGTCCACTTCTCGGCAATGCCTTCGGTCGCGATCCACTGGTCTAGTAGTCGACGTACGATGTGAGTTTTGGCTAGACCGTGATACTTCGTGCGCTTCATCCAGACTAGGTATTGTGCGTCTTTTGCGTGGACGGCTTTTGGCGTCAGCCCATAGTATTTGCCCGTACGGAAAAGATAGTGATTATACGGGTCGGTACGAGTGCGTTGGACGTTGGGAGCTGTGGGCTCCACATGTTCATTGCCGGAGTTGAATTGGAATAGGCTGTACTGGGATATGGTGCTAGTTGGGCATGAGTAGGGCGTCTGGGGATGTGTTTTGCTGGTGTGGGTTCGGACGATGGGAGATATCGGAGGCGCGCGGCTACTTTGGAAAGCGCGAATGAAGCAAGGGAAGAAGAGACTGGATGGAGGTATCAACTTGCAGAAGGAAGGATTTCAATGAACGCGTAGCGCGTCACGCGTTGACTGGCAATTCTACACGGCCTGGCCCCCACATGCTTCTTGGCTGCAGGTTTAGCCGCGCATTCCATCAGGCATCTATGCTCGCTGCCACCATCGCTACCGCGCCACAATGTTACATGAAGCTTGATATGGCTACTCTACAAAATTTACCAGAAGATGCTAAACGTTTAATCTGCGAAGCACTATACCATGAGAGCATTGAATTAGTGCGCTCGCTATGGCAAGTGTCCAAGGCCTGGCGCGCTGTAGCCGAACCATTCGTGTACAGGGGCCTCGCGTTGGTCGTGGTCTCGAAAGAGGCAATAAAAGAGGATGCAAAGAAATTGATGGAGAATGAGTTTGCGAGAAAGTATCTGGAACATGCTAGGTGTGTACTCCGTGGTCGCTCCTAGTATGACTTACAACGCTTACCAACTGCCTGAGACTAGATATGTTTATCTGACCACCAAAATATTGCAATGGATAGCAAAGGGGGACAAAGCCGATGCCATTACGACCAATTTTGGACCCTTACCTCCAGATTTCTCGCTTCACGAGCCTATAACCCCCGTATTTAATGACATTTTTACAACTGATCGTGAAGAGGAACGTGGCATCCATATATCCGATCCTGAAGAGGATCGTGAAGTATTGCGTCAGACATGGGAGCCAATCATCACCCTCATTGCTCAATTCAAGAACCTTTCCGACATTGTTATTCAACTGCAAACACGGATGCCTCCAGACCTCGTGGCGACGGTGGCGGAGCATTATCCGAAATGTAGAGTGCATTTAAGAGACTTTAGGTACAAGAGTCTTCACAACAATGTCACGGACCCGGACGAGCGTTCCTTAGCTATATCAACCAATTTACATGCTCTCAGCATCATGTACATGTACCGAGACACCGATGGCGTAGAGGACCACAATGGAGCCGCTGCTCTACATACCGTTGCGCTAGCACCAAATATTAAGCACGTTAGAATGCTAGGATGCAGCCCGGCTGTTTCGATCAAGCTGTATCAAGCAAAAGAAAGACCGCTCAAACCGTGGAAAGGCTTCATACCGCCTATCGATGAGAGCAGGTCTCAAAACAGGGCAAAGGCCAAGCTTGAGACCTTAGGTTTCACAGGCCACAACGACGAGCTCACCCTTCAGAGATTGGCGAGGTGGGAAGCAGTGGCTGACTTCTCATCTCTAGAAGTTCTCGCTTGCTCTATTGGATCTCCGTCTGTCCTTCACCACCTCTCCATCTCCGGCACGTTTCCGTCCATCACCAGCCTCACGATGAGCCTACAACCTAGAGCTGACAGCGATGACTTTTCAAGATGGTACCCAACAGTCGAAAACCTTTTTGCTGTCCTCAATCCCTTGAAAATCCTCAATCTTTTCGGCACGTTGCATAGCCAACTTCTAGTCATCATTGCGGACAGGCATGGTAGTACTTTACAGGGTTTGTCATTGATCCCATATGCAGACCTATATATTATGCCAAAGCCAATGCGCATCACTGCAAAGGACATAGGCGTACTAGCAGCAGGATGTCCAAGGCTGACGAGGATGTTGTTGTTATTGAAGCGGTCAATGGGCGATCAAACAGAGACGAGATGCTACGAAGCAATAGGTATGTACTCCACAAGCAGTGTCCTAACCTTCACTACAATATATCTTATAGTACTAATCCCAAAAAAGGCGCTTTCAAAAATCTAGAACGCTTGCAGCTGAGGCTCGACTGCACGGATACAAGCGAGTGGGAACAGCGCCCTGAGACGTGGTTCGACGCCTACGACATAGACACGCAAACACACGAAGGCTCCATGCCGGAATCGTACAACGGGTATATGAAGTATCTGAAACGCGCCATTATTAACTCCGCACTGGACGAAACACTAGCCCGCCAAATATGGTCCGTTGTCAATTGCACGCGCAATAAGAGTAGTCTAAAAAGCATGGAGCTCAAAACCTTCGGTGGAAGCATGCTTGATAATTCTCCATCTGGTGGCCTCACGGAAATAGTATCCCATGTTTCACGGGCATATCATGTTTCTAGGATCGAGAATGGTAATGATGATGTCAACATCGTGGAGTTGAGCAAGGAGGGGCGCGAGTTCCGGGACAAGAGGTCGAGGGAGAGTTACCAGCGATCAAAAGAGAAGGGGGATAATCAGCGTGAGGAACGTGGGGCTTCGCTTGTATTCAGACATCTTTGGCCGCATAGGGAGGATGAGGATTGGAGGGACGTGTGGAGGAGTTGGCCGTTGGAAACGTAGGGCAACGAAGAAATTGGTGGCAGGGTTTTGGACGATGCCGCGCCGAACTAGTAGAACAACGCACTAGATAGCCTCCAACTCTTGCGGCGGACCAGGCATCACACTCATAGCCCCTAATTTTAGTTCCGTCGGTTTGTTCTTTGCTTTGATTCAATTCTCCATCTGCGCCCTAAGAACCACCTCCATCGACTATGGTCTTTATCCTGATCTTCCATCCCATATCCTGGTCTTCCTTCCAACTCGGACCCGTGCGCTTGATCGCTGCACCTCCACCGTACGAAGAGAAAAAGTGGAAGCTCACTGAGGAGTATAGCGCCGAGGCAAATACTAATACCAATGCCCGCTTTAGTACTGGTGCTGGGCGTTGAGGGACTAGTGATGGTCGTGCATGGTTCTGATGGAAAATTTGTTATGAATGATGAAGTGACGGTTGATGTGGGACTTGTCTGAGTCATGTCAACAGATGGTGTCCAGACTACACAAGGCTTAGAGCATGCACATATAATGTCTTGCTCACCATTGATAGCGCAGGCTCATAGCATAAGATTATTGGGGAATATAGAGGATATTCTTGAATTCAGCTGTGTGTTGTTGGAATACTTCGCTATATACACATCTCACATTTGGGATTGCCTTTTTTTCAATAATCTGTCCATCCTGCAGCCTTGCCATGTTGTTGATCCCACGCTACGTCAAACCCCCCAGGTTTTCCACAATACGGATACTTCGTATACGAGAGCTGTATCGCGTCCTTGCGAAAGCCAGGCGGCTTCAGTGCCATATCGATGCAGTGCTCGGTATGATGTGTCGGCATGATCTGACCGTCGAGGATCTTACCAGCCGCAGTTGTGCGGTGGAGTTTTTTTAGGAGAAATAGGCAATGTGTTACATGGTATTGTTGGCGCACAAAAACTGCGATAGCTGTCAGCAAAGTGATAGCAGTCTACCAAGGGATCAAAGGTGTACGAACAGCCTGGCCCGTTGCCTAGCTTTACTTCTTCGATTGGCACAACATCCGTGTAATTTGTATCGCGATAGATATTCAACTCGTGACTCGCGATGAACTCGAGGAATTCGATTTCGGTTTCTACGTCGTGGCATTCTTTCGGTAACCAGGTGAATCCAGTTGTCTCGAAGACACAGTCACGTGCTCGTGCCTCGTCTGCGGTCGTGCCGCATTGATCATATCTGAGGTTCTTTTGGCGAGGAATGGTAAGGTAGATAAGTGGTATTGAAATCACAATGATGGCGATCAAGATGATGATAGGACGGAAGAAACGAAATCTTGTGGGATGCTGTATTAGTGACGGCGCGTCTTCTGAATCTATGTCTGAAAAATCTTTGAATTTCTCTTCGTCGCAGAGAGTTGTGCGTGCGGAGTCTTGCGCGGACTCCATACCGGGCGAATGTAGTGGGCGAGTAGCCTGGATGGAGAGAGAGAGTTTGGAGGAGATGACAACAGCTCCCAGGTCCTCTGACCGAAGTCTGAGCGTGCACTATCCAGAAAAGAGTGTCTGTTGCGAACGGGGGCAAATGGGGCAGTCGAAACCCCTGTGAGCGAGATTTTGGGTCACACCGGTTGATGCGGGATTAAGAGACCGATAGTGCGGGACGAAGGAACATCTTTCAATGGTGAGACAACCCCGCAGCTACAATGAAAAGGTGAGCCACCGATGTCATCGTTAATGTCGAGGTCTCGCTCCTTCGGCTTAATGTAGACTTGCACGGTTGTGTATAATGGTACTAGGCGGAGCATGGGTAGCTGTTGGATTCGAATTGACCACCTACCAAATGGGGGCATGAGGATCACATCTACGATAGGAAGGTAAACCTAGTGTATACCAGATATTACACGTGTAGTACCATGCGGGGCGATTATAAGCACGCGAAGCTTAGGCGATCAGCAAAGTTAAGGCGTGCTAGTGACATACACTTGCGCTAGGCTAGTCCTGTATAGCAAGGAACAACACCCTGGTCTCAGACTCATGCAGCTCATAGATTCGGTTGGGCTCTCTTCACGTCATTTGCAGCACTCGAGAAATACAGTCGATCCAAAGATTTTGGCCTGCTTTTGAAATGTTTCATACATCGTACACTACTTGCTCGCCGAGAGGATCGTGAACTTGCACGAACGCATCCACTTTTCCAGCTCGATGTTCCTTTGCCCACTCGCGCAGTGCATCAAAGTCACGACAAGTGTGCGTAACTGCAGACGACGGCATCAGCTGATTGTACTTCCGCCACCATACATATGGTAACGGTGTAACATCGGCTGAGCACATAAGGCTTTGGCGGATCGAATCGATGCAGTGATCCAAATGCTTCATTGACAATGCTTCATCATCATCCGGAGGTGTCGACTCATTCCAGAAAAGGCGCCTGCGTACGTGACTCTAAATGTAGGGTCAGCTCAAGATCATCGATGCAAATACTAGGCAGGTGGACGTACCAGACAGTGGAGTTGGTGGAAAACTTCCAGAATCACGACGTAGTACCCTTCGTCGCCAGGGATGGGCGATGTTCGGTTTGCGAGCTGGGCAGCTTCGCTCATCGGGATCCTACTGACCCCATCTTAACAGAATGTTGTTAGCTTTAATATCACCCGGATGCGTGGATTTCTCACATCTATGTAGCTCTTCCCACATATGGTCGCTTTCCTCTGAGGGTGGGCCTTGATAGGCGCTTGTATCACTATCAATGCCTGCTTGGAAGACGACTTCCTTGTATTTTATCGCTGACGATGCTGGAGCTGTGATTCAATTGTAAGAATAGCCAGGAGAAATGAATGTTCCTAAGAGAGCTTACAGAATATTGCATTGTGAGGTTTAACGGTAGAGTGCTTCGCCCATGCGTACCAGTTCGACACCGTCAGACATAATATGAGAAACCAAGGTACCCATCGAGCGCATACAGTCCAGAGTGATTTTTTTGAAAGATACAAACGAGGACTCTTTTGACCAAACTCAGTCGAGGAAGCTTCGCTCAGTTTTTCTGCGTCATCGGAATCTTCAATGCTCTCTCGCTGATTGACAGGTTGGTAGTCTCTGGCTAGTGATGGTTTCATCTTTCGGCGCACAGAAGGAGCGAAAAGGTTGAGGAAGTCGAGTGAGGATGCCGCCGTTGGGTAGTCTCTCTCAAGTGCTGTCAGCTGCTATCGTGCGAGAAATGGTGGTCGTACGGCGTTGAAACAAGAACTTTGGAATATTCCGCGATCGCCGGTAAGGCGACCCATTATCCTTCCGGATCCTTCTAGCGTGATACATGCACGCATAGACAGGGATATCTAGGATAGTATGAGATGCCTTTAACCGAACTTGGTGCGAACAACATGAAGTAGTAAATGCAGTAATAAGCACATGATAGTCGCATCGGGCCAATTAACTCACCGACTGCTTCGGATCCTTCTGTAGCGCATCCAACGATAGTGTTCGTGCGACATGTGTCCACCGCAACTCAGAACTACCTTCCCCTCTAGTTGTAATACTCAGGTCCAGAAGATGTGGGGCTTAGATTGTCTTGCATACTCGGTTCGAAAGCCTTTGTTGGCCCTTGCTATAACGGTCGATGGTGAATGATTAACTAAGTTCCGGTTAGTAAACGTGCTACAACCCAACTCTGACACAATTATGTCAGAGCTTGCTCTGTCGGTCTCGGGTGGTATAAGAAGTCAAGTTCCGACCTTGTCGTTGGAATAGTGCGTAGACCCATCTCTTCACTTCGTTGTCTTAAGTGTGTCAATCATCCTTCGAAGCCACAGGTTCTCTTCCTTGACCGCCAATATGAAGTTTTCCAGCAGCATCCTCTCAGCCCTCTTCGTGGCCTCTGTTCTGGCTGCCCCAGTCCCTACACCGGACACTGTGAGTTACTGCACGCCATCAAAGTCTGCTGTAAGGATTTGCTGAAGATTGGCAGGAAGAGACCTCTGTGGACCAGGCATTTTGTCAATGTTGCGTATTTCGGTCTGAAGGAGAGAGAGGCAGAGGCAGAAGCATCTACCGATGAAAGTTCTGTCGACCAAGCGTTCGTTAACGTCGCCTACTTTGGCCTGAAGGAGAGAGAAGCAGCTGAAGCTGCGAAGCGTGAAGAAGAGGAGGCCTCTGTTGATCAAGCCTTTGTTAACGTTGCGTACTTTGGGCTGAAGGAAAGAGAGGCTGAGGCTGAGGCTGAAGCATCTACAGATGAGAGCTCCGTAGATCAGGCCTTTGTTAATGTCGCATACTTTGGCTTGAAGGAGAGAGAGGAAGCCGAGGCTTTGGCCAAGCGCGAGGAGGCAGATACGTCCGTGGACCAAGCTTTCAACAACATTGCCTACATTGGACTAAAGGAGAGGGAAGCAGCTGAGGCGAGGGCTAAGCGTGGGGAGGAGGAGACTTCTGTTGATGAAGCCTTCGTAAACGTTGCTTATTTCGGACTGAAGGAATAGAGCACACGTAGGCGGGTCTCGCTTACCATATGTAACAAGTTCGTACTATTACGGACTGGAATCACATTGCTGGTCATTGATTTATAAACGACAGTTATTTAATCTCACAAATCGGAGACATGAGATTGATATTGATCTAGTCCTTCAATAAGAAGTTCTTAGTATCTCCATTCTTGATTCGGCAAGCTCAGGTAAACGTGGAAATCTCGCAATATGCCAACAGTACGTAAGCCGTTGGGAGAAATAATACAGGCTACGCGTGATATACTGCATCATATTTTCGATGGGATCCGCAATTGGTAAGTAGGATCTAGGCTGTCTTGCGATGTATTACTATCCTGCGATGAGTAAGGTGGTGGGTGAGGTGTCGTCTCTCGGACCCCCTGCCCTAACAGCCACAAATTACCCGCGATTATTAAGACCTAAAACACATGTCATCCTATTCTAACTCTTATATTACTATATGAGATGAAAGGGGTGCATGAATCGCCGGGTTGCTGAGTGTTGCCAAGAACATCGGAATCCTGCTCACGTGACAACTTCCTTAGATAGCAAAAAGGCTCTCCAAACCACAAGACATCACCGTCGCAGGTAGAACAGCTATCTGGTGATCGGGGTAGTGATATGAGAGCCTAAAGTACACAAATTTGAACATGGCGTCTACAAACGTTGGAGGGTAAGCTGCCATTGGTATCACGACCCAGCTACGGCACTTGTACTTGAATTAAATTTATATCAACATCGAGCGAGCGATTATCAATCTCATGATAAAGACTCAATTGGTCAGGCCAACATCTAGAAAGCGTAAAGCGGATA
This sequence comes from Kalmusia sp. IMI 367209, assembly GCA_027946365.1. Lineage (NCBI taxonomy): Eukaryota > Fungi > Ascomycota > Dothideomycetes > Pleosporales > Didymosphaeriaceae > Kalmusia > Kalmusia sp. IMI 367209. The sequence continues at coordinate 538,369 of JAPEUQ010000006.1, read as the reverse complement.
CCTTGTGTTGTCGCACGTCAACTATCGCCTTCCTCGTGTCCGTTACAATACAGGCATCCGGCCGATGGATGAGGCATTCAGAGTGTAATTGCTGAACACAATAGAAGTGTGACCAACCATATTCGAGACTGATAGGGCCTACAATACATTGGCTTGACCGGAATTGACAATGACACAGTAAAAATTGTCTTCATAGCGCGTAGCGTCAATCACGCAATTCCACGTGAAATGGGCATTGCATTACTTTATAAGAAGCCCAAGGCCTGCTTCAAGTGGTACGTCTTCTTTTTATCTTGTCCGAAGGCTCCTCCATCTTTGCAAGATCACCTAATCCCTTGCCGACTTTCCCGGCTAGCGCGGCTGACAAAGCGTGCACTTGAGCATATTTGCGTAAGTTTTTTACCCAAGAAGTAACATAGACGGGTAAAAGATGAAGATCTGGACATTGAGGAGGTGGGGCTGTCCGATCAAAGGAGGGGAGAACCAGGGCTAGGTCGCCGAACAAAATCAGGTCGCCGAGCTAATACTCAGCATGTTGCTCCGCTTACACGATCACAAAATCTCGATTTCGCAGAATTGCAACAGCTCCAGAAACCTTGAACGCACGGCTGGATCATGTCTAACGAATTGAATGCGCCGTATACGTACTTCTTGCACCATTCTTGTCGATGTAATCCTCGATGAAGGCTTTTTGGCTGTATCAAGACCCGATTTCAATACGTACACTACTGAATACGACTCCGACTGCATCCGGGAATGGAATTTTGCCGTCTTCAGAACACTGTGTATGCGACAGCAGCTCCGCAAAGCTTATTATCACCTTCAACTGGGAGAAAAAGGGACCAATACGGGATAGTTTGTTCGCAACGTCGCCGATGACAACCAGGATTGTGATGAATTGACCCTGGGGATTCGGCGAAAGACGGAGGTCGGGAGTCCGATGCCAACAATCGTGCGACATAAAAGGCTACTGCTGGTGTAGACTGGATAGCCAGCGCAGATTTCATCGTTAACACTGAACACGGCCACCTTTCTGTCGAAAATTCCACTATGCATCGTTCTATAACCCTTCGTACAATTTTCGCGCAATTACTCACTCTTGCGAACCATGTGTTCTCTCAGGGTAGCGAACCACGAAATCAATTTGGGTTGATTGGGCCCTCTTCCGCCATGTTGTTCTTGAATGGTTTCCACTTCATCTCCGGACATCCTGGCCAGGTGCTTCACGCAAATCACCACTGCAGTATCATGTCCGCCGACTTCATCCAGTGCGCCATCTTCGTGCCCGATACCAACCCTGCGCGTCTTGCAGGCGTGGAATACATCATCTCAGGTCCAGCTTTCGAAACATTGCCCATGGAAGAGAGGGAGCTCTGGCATTCACACCAATACGAAGTCACAAGCGGGTTATTGGTCGAACCTGGAATGCCCGAGAATGTTGACAAGGAAGCTATGAAAATCCTTGTGAACACATATGGCAAAACATTCCACACTTGGCGCTACGATTCTAAGAACAACACCATCCCGCTTGGCATCCCCGAGATCGTCAATGGTTATACTGCAGATGGGCAATTAAACGCTTCGTACGTTGAAAGTAGGGACAAAATGTTTGGGTTGAATCATACGACAATTGCAGAGAATAGGACAGATATCATTGCTCCGCCAGTCATCGATGGCGCGGATTCATGGAAGAAGGGCTTTGTTTTAACTCTAGAGTTGAAAAACACGACTGGATTCAAAGGGCCAGCAGGCACAAGGGCTCGGGTCGTGGTTGACTAAATCATAGATGTGATATTGCCATGGCAGTGGATAGGTTGGAGCCACGCGTTAGAGTCGGCAAGGCGGATTTTGACGTAGGCACTACAGCCATATGCAGCAACATGCGGAACCGAAGAACATTGCCAATCAGGAAGCTGCAGCTAGTATATCTACACCAAAACATTTTCATCATAGTTACATTGATGGTTAAGTGAGTGAAATGTGTACCCAAATAAGTGAAGACCCAGCCAACTTATCCTACGTCCGAAGCATGGTTATATATTCGCGACACAAAGCCCAGATGCCTTCCCATTCATATCTCTGACAATGCGAAGATGCTCCATCTAGCAGCTACACCCGTAGGCCTTATTGCCTGGTTGGCATTCCTTCCCACAATTCGCATTTGTATCACAGTCTTCGTAGCTGCTGCACTGTAGCCAATCACCGCCACCATCACCCTTAGCAGTTCAGCACCGTTCGTCAGATCCACCACATGCCTTCCAGTAATAGCCGCCACTGCAGCCGGACGAGGCACCTCAATAGCATGCCTGCTCCTTTCTTCCAAAAATGTCCGCAGCTTTGATGTTGCCAACATTGTTGCGGTTCTGATCGCTCTGGCCCGGACTCAATGACTGGTTCTCGTACTTGCGGCGATCAGCTCCCAGAAGGTGGTCTATGCAGTGACGGTAGTCAGCTGCTTCCGCACCCTCAGGTACATCCTGAACCCCAAGAGCCCCGCATCCTTGTTCAAGAGCTGCAGTTTTGGCTGCGGTCCTGGCGGAAAGGGCAAGTGCACCAGTGACATGTAGGAAGGTGATGAGTCCGATGGTTGATTTTATGATGAAGCTTATTCCAAAATCAATAACGTCTGATAGATCGGGTAAAGGACTGGGGAGTTTTCGATTCGTTTGGCGAAGAATATTTGAGGCGAATGCTGGAAAGTGATTCTTTGGAAGAGGATTGAAGAAGTGTGATAATATTCCAAAGATGTCTAACGGGTAAGTATTTATAGATCTTCATATTATCGATTGATTGAATCAATCTCTTTCAACATCTTCGTTCTATAGCTAAACATGTTGCACTGCCTTCATACCCCGTTCCGAGCATGTCTCAAGCCTATCAATCCAGCTCTCACAGTCGGTCGCTGTGAAGTCGTGCGGCACAATGTTGTCCAGTTCCGGGCTGGGCCTCGGTGCTTAGATTATATAGCGAGATAGGCGGGTTGAATAACCTAGAATTGCTTCATGATTGAAAATATGGGGGCTATGGTGAGAGCATACTCTGTGCGCGTATATGATAACATCTGCGGCATGTAGTGCCAAGATGAAAAGAGTGCCCGTGAACTGGAGCTTTGGAATGCAGAAGACTTCCTGCATATGGAACGAAGGGAAGTGAAGACTATGCGAAACTTGAAGCTTCGAAAAGTAGGGTCTAAACGGGTTTTAGAGCATTGAATTGCAACATCTACGGGGGTTCTCGAGCGTCGAGACGCCGATCTAGTCAATCGCTAACAAGATATTGAAAAGACCATGCTTTTTCGTACATCTCCGGCACGTAAAAAATCAGCGACAGAGAGCAGTCGAAGTTCGTCTCGAGCTTGTCACGTGAGCATGAGTAGACTGGGCTCGAGGACTAGTGTCTTGAACATGCTTTCCAATAAGAAATGATTCACTACTATTTGTAGGATACTAGATAAGCTTTGCGTCTTCCACTCGGCGTCGCTATACTGGGAGATATGCATCGGCATCTGCGAGACACTGTGCGCCAACATGGGTTTGACCGGGATTATGTATCTGCTCACTAGAAGAGAAAAAAAAGCAATTGTTAGTGACACTGTATTAGTTTCATTCAATGCATGAGAGCGCATGCACAATTTTGCTGGAGCGAGCGCGGGCTTAAGCTTGACATATCCTCGGCACGACACAGAGTTCTAGATAACATGTGCTATTGCGTCGCTATGACCAGTGGCCTCAACCTGTGCCGTCTCAGATTAAGGCTCTCTAACCGTACGACTTGGCACATTCGCAGGTTGCAATGCTTTCATATCGATTTGCTTGACGCTATTCGCGGATGCGCAAAGGACATATTTGCAGTAATTGCAGCCTAAGTCACAATCCTAATCGTTGATCAAAAGCTGAACAGGCCCTAGATTCGCCAAAATTCTAATGATCGTACGTCACTATGGTTTCCTCGCACCAGGGGCGCGAAGGTGTTCTGAGATTACTTCTGGAGTATGGCACCGATCCTTACCAAAAAGACCAAGGGGCCCGAGATCTATAGTTTTGGGTTGCACATAAAGGTCACAAGGCGATATTGGAACTTCTAACTACAAGATAAGAGATTTCAAATAACAGCTCAATTAGTATGCAGCGCGTTTACTCTTAGCTCTTCCTGTGGCTAGTTGAAACGTAGTCAAGAGCCTACCTTATCGAATTTGCTACCGCGTTCCGAGATGATTGTCATGAGACGCTACTTCTTATTGGCTAAATATATTCATCCTTTTTGTTAGATACTGACGTTTGCTGTGAAGTTCGCTCGTCTCCTAGTCAGCTTTTACATATGGCCGTCAAATGGTACAAATCTGGCCCCAGCTCCCGTTTACCTCTTGCGCTACCTCACCAAAAGAGAAACGGATCGGCAATGAGGAGCTAAGATCGGAGATCGTACAAGTAGGATAGGAGCATTGATTGTCATGATGGTGTTGCACTATCCCTAGGTGAGACGCGAAGGACGGGGATCAAGTAGCGATTGGTAGCTTGAACTTGGTTTAATATATACGTGTAGAAGTTGCATAGACAATGAACTAGCAAAAGTTGGACGAGAGGTAAAAGGCAATATTGAAGACCTGTAAGATAGCGTATGCAGTGCCATAATCAAATCCATTGGGAGCGCTGTAGCCTTAATAATCTGATATCCCTCGGCTCCACACGATACACTTTTGCGTGACCGGCTTATTCAATCTTATCGGGAAATATTGCCATGATTCACTAAATTCGTCCGAGACTCCGCACGCACCGCCTCACACGAACCAAGTTCATAGTTGGTACACGTAGTGTGCTGTTTGGTGCTACAGACTTGGAGTCGGATGGCTAACCTAAAATGGAAAGAGGAACGGCTCGAAAGAGTATAGCGTGTTCTCCTAGTTATACCGTTAATCTAAAACGGAAAGAGGAACGGCTCGAAACAGAATAGGGGATTCAATTGTATGACTGCGTGGTTAATCATTTAAGTAATCAAGACAGGCTATGCTTACATATTCACTACAAGCTCAGCCTTACAGTCCGACGAAATTAGTGCGTGTCAGTAGGATTGTTTGAACAGATGCTCGATAGCACCATAGGATCGATACTTTCAGGTATGGAGTGTGACGCTTAATAATGTCGGATTCAAACAGCTGGAAATATTTAAGGTGCTTGTTTTCTGTTGCCATACCAGAAAGAACAGAGACATCGAGACCATTGCTTCATTAGAGTAATATCAAAAGGCTCCATAAACCTTTCTACGACCCTAGATACCATACAAAACTTCACGATGTCGACTTATGTTATCATCGGTGCCTCACGCGGTCTGGGAGTACGTCTAACTTTGAACCTGAATCTCTCCACTCTTCCACATTTACCTTTCTGACTGCCCTCAGTATCAATTCCTCAAAACACTTTCCTCAAACTCCTCGAACACCATCATTGGAGTAGCCCGCACACCCTCATCTGTTCAGGAAAAAATTAAGGCCGACAAATTGCCATCAAACGTGCAAGTTGTCCAAGGTGATCTCACCGATCCCACGTCCCTCAAAGCAGCGGCCGCAGCAGTCTCCAAGCTCACCAATGGCGTCGTGGACTATCTGATCGTCAATGGCGCGTACCTGAACGTTGAAACCGGCCCCCTCGATCCCTCAGCATATCTCGGTAAAGAGGAATACTTCCTCAGCGAGCTAAATGCGAGCATTCACGCGAATGCTGCAGGGGTGCTCTTCAGCATCAATGCATTCATCGAGCTGGTGAAGAAGAGCAGCGTGAAGAAGGTTATCGTGATATCAACTGGTATGGCGGACCCCGAAATTGTGGGAGTGAGTGAGGTCGCTGGTTCAATTCCGTATTCGATGAGCAAAGCGGCGGTGAACATTCTTGTTGCCAAGTATGCGGTTGAGTACAAGCAGGATGGTGTGATATTTTTGGCGCTCAGTCCGGGCATGGTGCACACGTCAACGGATCCAGATAACAGTACGTCTCGACCTTTTCGCCCAGTCTCAGGTCTTCCTGTCATTCTACTATGTTGAGAAACAGCTTCTATGACTAATCTCTTGCCTCGATGGTATAGTTCCCCCGGAGTACGCGGCCATGTACAAGGAATTGACGGCAAAATTCCGCAAATACGAACCAAGCTTCAACGGCCCTATTCGACCAGAGGAGAGTGTGGATGCGCAGTTAAATGTCATCCACAACATTACGTTGAAAGATTCGGGAGAATTCTTATCGCATCATGGAAATAAACGATGGCTTTAAGTCCAGATGTCGAGCTACAGTAGTGAGAACCATGGAAGTTAGTACCATGCGAAGGGTTCAAAGAATGCGCAATTTTTTCATCATCAAGCTAAATTCACTCATTTTGCTAGATATATTCAAAGATACTGCCTGGGTTTCATCGTATAGATTATTGGCCAATAATACGAAGCCATATAAATCATTGAGCAGCATTTAAAAACGATACCAAAATGTTTCGTGGCTTCTAGCAGCGCCTTTGATGCGGAGAGGTGACGTGCTCAGGAGAATTTCCCTTCGCGACTTCTCCCAACACTTCTTTCTTAAGGCAAGAAAGTCCGAAGGCTGACCTAGGTTGTTGATATGAGCGAAAAGAGCCGGTCGTGAACCGATGGAAAGCAATATGGATACATCTAAAGCAAGCTTCAGGATGATACTTACAGAGTCTCAAATACTCGTTTTACGTAAGTTTCGGCGATTGTATTGACAGAGCTCAGAAGCAAAAATGTCACCTGTAATAGCAGCGAAGTGATATTTCACTGTACCCTCCACCCCAACAATTAAGAAGCCCTATTGCCATCCTTCAAGTTACGCCTGTTCATTCATGAATTCTTGAATTGTAGGCATCACACCTCTAGCAAACATGTTGCTGATTTGGCCGGCTACGGTGAACATGGTGGTACATTCTGCGATCTCATTAGCCTTGCTACTATCGTCAATGGTATCTAGGAGAGTTGAAACAGCATCTATAGGTATAAGCCGCTTAGTTCAGTACATAGCAGATGTGAAAAAGTGAGGAAGACACATATAATTCATTGTCATATTGCTGATGCGGTTATACTCATTCCTTCCTCACCTTTGGGGATCGTGAGTAAAGATTGACTGGCAAGTAAATGGGTTCAAGGTGGAGATACACTGACAGTGGACCTTTGTCAAATTAAGAATCTCGGTTCGGGCAGAACTCGCTTTGCAATACTCGGATTAACCGCTTGGATATGCCTACATGGCTATAGGACCCAACTCTGCGTTGGCATTCAGCATCTCAAACTCGTGCCAACATGATGGAGACGTTGCTATCTTTCATCTAATTCTTCGGCCCGTCAAAGTATCCCGGCTTACTCCAAACTACTTAGTCGTTTGACGAACTCGTCTACGCATTGGAGCAAAGCCAACTTGAACCACTAGTGTGATTCAAATGTTAATCCACTAGTATGAAACAGGAAATACTAACCACGCGAATTGCGGAATCATGAAAACGCGTGCATTATCTTTCCATACTCATCATGTCTTTAAATCTATGTGCACCTAACAGCCATGCCTCCATCACAGAGGTTCTCCAACGGCTTCTAATTTACATTGAAGAGTGTAATATCTCCTTGCCTGCCGAACCTGTCGACACATATCATCTCACTTCAGCCACGCCTCAGCTTTGTAGAAACGTGAACTGTACATGCATTTTTATATCCTAGGAGGTGATCTTCCTGCTTCTTGAGCCTGTCCAAATCATAGATGAGGCAAACCTCGCCTAGCACTCTGCAGACTCGCCAGCACTACCGATCCCAGAGCTACTCATTACCTACGACTACCAATGCTAGCACATAGATTTACAGACCGGCCGTCGATGCGCCACGCTGCTCCATGGTGAAGATAACTTTGTCTGATAATTTGGTCCAGAAACACTGCAGTCATATACTTGGCTGGATGAACCACCGAAAGTGAAGACGGCATTTGGTTTGCTCCAAGCCTAGCGACTGCTCATGAGAGCCTAACGTGCCCTGTCATCACTTTACGAGGCGTGGTAACACGTCATCGCTCTGGTGGGCCTATTTACCTTTAGAAAACGGCAAAAATAGGCCGCCTACGGAGTACAATGCAGTCAAAGTTCATAGCCGAACCGCTTGCGATAGCTTGACGATCAGCTGAACCACCAGTATACGAAGATGGCAGCCGCCGCTGCCACAGGTACAATGACCCACCAACTGATCCACCTCTCGCCTTGGCTTCAAAAGACGGTGTGGCCGAGGCTTCTTGAAGATCACAACCTTGGCACGGTCCCTGGGCTGCTCGCACCGCCAAGTGCGTGCAAAAGTGGGCTGTTATCTGCCCCCTAGGTCAATGACTCTATACCGCAACGACACCTCAAGCGGCGACTTCTCTCAACACTGCAAGAGAAGATCTACATCTTCTACAAATGCATCTAGCATAGGCTCTATTGCTTCGGCTATCGATTTACTTCCTTCGTCAGCGATCTCAAGTCCCGCATGTCCTAGCCCCAGTGCAACATAAAGCGCTGTCCAGAATTCCTAGGTAAACTTTCCTGCTAGGAACAGCCCTCGTCATCATACATATGGGACACCTCTACATTACGAACCTCGTCATCTTTGCGCTTTATTCCTCCTACTACCTTGCTACCATTATCGCCTGCCCTGGCTCCCAACAAAGGATTGCCTTCCACACAACTCCATGGCTGGAGTGAGTGGGCCCACCTCTAGGGCTGAACTTCATCCGCACGAGCCTTCGACATTATGTGCATGCCCCTATACTGCAAAACACGCGTTCAATGCAAGCATGGACCGTGAATTAAGGTTCAACCCGGTGCACCTCGGCACTCCGAGAACGAATGACAGGTGTAGCGTGTGCCCTTTTGGACTAGCGCAGATGCAGGTGCCACACGATCCCGGAGCCATGGCGTGAAAACCTGCAACCAAGCGACGCCCCATCACGCGCACGGGCTTCCTGGTCCAATCATGCTCGCCTCATGAAATCCGGGGAACGCGATCCGCCTTCCAGCAGTGAGAAGGATCACAGTGGCAGATTTGATTCCGAGGCCCTGACAAACCTTCAAGAGCCTTCTCGACGAAACAGCTTTTGTGTGGTAGCGGAGGCGTCGAGCACCTGTTTCTGTGCATCGTACCACTTCAGTGATCGGTCAGTGTTCTCTTAACTGCAGGCGAGATTAAATCGTAGGTTCGCCTCAGTCATGCAGCCTAAATCGACCTTACAACCGATGTTCTCTTGTTGGGTGCGATATTTCTCCTTCGTACAATCGTTGGTACACATACTCTTTTGAAGCTCCGTGTGCAGGGCATGCCAACTCACTCACTTCTCAGCGATTGCGTAATTCCTCACCGACGAATCTTCGCGCTCAACGCAGTCTTCGCATCCGATCATGGTCAAAGAGGAGGACGTGGGCATCGTCGGTGGCGTGAATGTCGGCCTCCCAATATTGATGACCATGGGAGCGTTCCTATCCATTGCGCTGTACAATGTTATCGAGACCACCGTCCTCATCTTCACCGTCTTTAAGCAACGAAAGGGAATCTACTTTTGGAGTTGCGTCATCGCCAATTGGGGTATCGTCCCTCACGCCGTTGGATTCATCCTAAAGTTCTTCCAGGTCACCACTTTAGACCTACTATCAAGCGCCATAGTTGGTGTTGGCTGGGTGTGTATGGTGATAGGACAATCAGTCGTGCTATATTCTCGGCTGCATCTCGTCGTTCAGGACAAGGCCAAGATCCGTTGGGTACTGCGCATGATTGTTTTTAATGCCATTGTTCTCGGCGTGCCCCTCATCACCCTAGCGCTGGGCACAAATTCTAAGCAATCAGCTCGATTCCTGCCGGGTTTCTTAATATACGACAAGGTCCAGATCGTAGTCATCTCTGTCCAAGAGGCCGTTATCTCTATCATCTACATCTACGAAACAGTACATTTGCTAGGACCGGGCGGCGGTAGCAGTCGAAGACCCCTGAAGAAGCTGCTCATGCATCTCATCTTCGTCAACGTTATGATTCTGGTCTTCGATATCACCCTCCTTGTCGTACAGTTCTCCGGGCATTATGAGCTTCAGACGACGTACAAGACGGCCGTATACAGCGTGAAGCTAAAAATGGAATTCTCCGTCCTCAACCGTCTCGTCCGCATCGTCAAACACAAGGACATAATCAGCAATCGAGGAGCTCTCGGTAGCAACTCTTTTTCCCTTGGCAACTGGACCGGAAGCAAGAAGACCCAATTCAGCACTGGCCCGCGCAGCCCCGGCACCTTCGTCAAGATCGACGAAGTCGGCTCGACAGGCGAACATGCCAAAGGTACGACTGTGACGACGTCGCAAGTATGCACCGACCAGGAAGAGCATGCAAGCACACAACTCAGCACATTCGATTCCAACTCAAATGAGAGATAATTTACCTTCCCGGACAGTGCATGTTCTTATTCTATCGATGAAGAACAGCGCACTTGAATCTATTTACAATGCAGGATTCGCGAAGTATCTACGCACGAACAAATCAACCTACAGTTAGGTAAATGATATCAAGCACCCGTCAGAGGGTGCTTGCGAGACACAGAGGCGGCCTAGTGTTGCAATGTTGTCCTAGACGAGTCCGCGATGTAGATGTAAGCAAGTCCAGTCCAGTGAGGCTGTATGTTCAGATCTACGTTTCTAAGTCTACTCGCCCTCTGGGCTAGTCGGCAGTATCCAACATGTTTATTTAGTGGGGAGGGTACTCTCAGGCCAGCGCGCTATCTACGGGTGACGACAGTGTGGAACATCGGAGGGGCGAAATGCGAACACGAAGTGCAGTGTGTGCGGAGGTCTATTCCAAGCCAACAGTAGTGGCATGTAGAGGGTGTCTATGTCTCTCTCAAGTTCTTCCAGATAGAACTGCATAGTATAGCGGTCTGTCGACCACTCACTGTGTTCCTTCCATCTCTGCAGGCTCGTAACGGACTGAATGGGTCCAAAGGTCAATGAAGCCTATGGGATACTATGTATATGTATTACCAAGCAGCAAAGGAACGTACGTAGTTTTAGATAGTAAAGTGAAAAAAATAGCAGCGGATCCGTCCTACATATTCACCCGAAAAGGCATATTAAAAGGTAGTGACGATGAGGTGTTATTATCTTCGTAATAATGTTCCCCGCGAAAGCAGACCGCCTCGCTTAGCTGCCTCATATACGCTTTGATCAAGAACCTCAGACATCTGTCTCGAGATGTACATAATTGTCATCCATCATCATCTGCCGCAGTGTTTGCACAAGCCATGATGCCGCGTTAGCTCCGAAGCATACTGGGCGTGGTCTTCAGGCGCGTCTTCATTATCTTGGAGTTACTTGATCGACGTACTCGTAAGCCGCAAAAGAACGATAATGCGGGCTGTAACCCGGTTAGCAGTAAGATAGTTATTATATAATCTAGACCTTGGGTGTTAAATATAACAAGGCTATGATAGTTTCTAAAGACAATAGGCAAGTGAAAGCTTACCACTTTTCCGACACATTTTGGCGGAGTGAACCACGTGGGTGTCGGAACGGAGAAACCCAAGCCCCGATGCATACTCGGGGCTCAGTGGAGAATGGGAGGAGATCGATCATCCATCAACAACCAGGCAGTGCACTTGTAACGTTCAATTAACTTTCTACCCTTCTGAGTACCGTTCGGGAACCAGCTCCCTCACGACATTCAGTTAATCGTACCCTAGCATTCTTAAGTGGCTGAGTAATGAATAATCTTATACCATAGCCTATGATTGCTGCCTAACCATATTAAACGGTTCTAGTTGGACGCCATCCAATGCGGGGCACATTCAAAAAAAATAAAACCAGTCAGCAATTAACCAAACAACTATATCGACTATATAATGCCAATCACAGATCCATTATTGCGATAAAATGAAGATTGGCGTCCAGTGTACACGATGCGCCAGTCTGACAATCGAGCATCTTGTCGATCTTGCCTATAAGAAGTTCTCGCGAGATGAGGGAGTACCGAAGGCTGCATGTTACGTGCTGCACGACTCTATCGAAGATCTTGAAACTGCTGCAAAGGCCGGCTGCGAATTTTGCGACCTACTCCTCACTTGCTTCAAGGCATATCAGAGAGGTCCAAACGACTACGGCTGGATAGCTAGAAATTGGCAACCTGAAAAATGCGAGCAGGAGTGGTCTTTATATACTCTCTCAAAGCAGCTTTCATGCTCCAACGTGAGGATTTGCCTTACTTCCTGCGATTTAGACCAGGATGCTAGCTTCGATGATGTTAAAGTACTCGACGCTCTTCAAGTCGCGCTTGGGCCTTATTCGCTAGGTGATCAGCCGGAAGTGGATATCTACGACGAACCAGAAGAAGATCCCGATGAGTTTCCGTTCCTTCGTTTAACCTTGACTACCTCACGAGGTATGTGTGGAAGACGTGGGCTTCCAGAAACTGCTGTTCAATTCACTAAGCTATAGCCAATCATGCAGAGAAACCTGCCATTTGTGGGCGCTTCCGCATTGGACGTTTAGCGGTAGACCAATCGTTGGACGCAGAAAGCAATATCGAAATTGCCAAAGAATGGCTGCTGGAGTGTCAGACTTCGCACCCAAAGTGCCTCGGACATAACACTTCAGAGCTTCCAACTCGAGTAATAGATGTGGGTAAGCGAGAAGACTGGACTGATGTTCGAATCGTCCATGGGAGAGGAAAAGCCAGCGCATACACAGCATTGAGCCATTGCTGGGGTGGCCCTATAACGCCGGTACTGACAACTAGGACGATTGACCGCTTCCAGCTTCGGCTCCCTTTTCATGAACTACCTGCCAACTTCCAGGATGCTATATCAATAACTAGGCGACTTGGTGTCGGCTATATCTGGATTGATTCACTTTGCATCATACAAGATTCTAGGGCAGACTGGGAGGAGGAGTCGAAGAGAATGGGACAAATATATAGAGACTCCACCTTGACGATCTCGGCCATGGCTTCCCCAGGTAGTAAGCATGGTATCATTCCTCGGAACGTACGAACAGAAGCATCGCCTCCTAGGCCTGTATGCATTAGGATTTCCAGCACCAGTGAGACGACGGTCACTGTGTCACGGGAGGACTTCGACGAGGAGACACTAGACAGTTTGAACTCTTCAGGACCCCTATCAAGCCGAGGATGGTGCTTGCAAGAGTCCATACTATCTCCACGACAAGTTTACTATGGAGCGAGTCAGTTGTACTGGCGCTGCCCTGCGGGATACCAGGCTGCGGACGGCACCTCGAATGGCCTACGGATTCCAGCATATCCGGTTCCCTACTTGTCTACCGTCCTCTACCGTAGCATCAGTCGTGTTCGAAGAGATGAACTGCCGGCCCGCCAACTTTTACTTAGGGATTATTATGGGTTGATAGAGTTGTACTCTCATCGCAATTTGACCTTCGGTTCCGACAAGCTACCAGCATTCTCTGGTATCAGTGGACGCATCCAATCCACCGTTGGGGGTACGTATCTGGCAGGCCTCTGGTCCTCAGATCTGGCATATGGTCTGCTCTGGAAAAAGGAGATGCGAACATGCAAACATGTGGTGCAATATCGCGCACCGTCGTGGTCATGGGCAGTAACTGAGGAACGAATTCTTTACGATGAATGGGATGATTTACCAGAGACTTTCATGAGCATCGAATTGATTGATGCGAGAATATCTCTGAAAGATAAATCTAATCCTTATGGCGAAGTCACATCGGCTGCTATTACTGTCAAGAGCCTATTCCTGCCATTGATCCGCAGCAAACAATACACAGAGGGATTTGCTAGAGATTATCCTTATGGAAACGCGGATTTCGACGATTATCCACCTCAATACGAAGATGACGATCCAAGAATAACGACCAATCCCATACGTTCTTCACAAAATCTTTTCATCGCTGAAGAAGAGGACGGAAATGCTTACATATTGGCTACTACAACAAGTCTCGTTAGAGAGGGGACATTTGAGCCGGAAGTCGACTACAACATGTTCGCGCCAGAGGAGTACCTTGCGCTGATGGTTCATGTTGATGAGCGTCAAGGCGATGAGAGCGAAACTGTGCGGTCTATACAAGGCTTGATTATCAAGCCTAACGTGAGTGTAGAAAAGCATGAAGTGGATACGTATCTAAGGGTTGGTACTTTCTCCTTTTCATCATTTAAGCTGTCACACCTTAAGGCTTGGAAGAAAAGTGAGTCCATTACGCTTATTTAGCTAGAAAGCTATATAGTAGGTCCACTACAAGTATTCGATAATTAACCTATTGCCTAAAAAGTTTATTAGCCCTTGTAAACTATTTGCTATGGAATCTTAAGGGTGGATTAATGATATTTTGAATACGGATGCAATGAGACTTAAGCTGAAGCTAATCATTCCTATCTTAGTATTCAATAATGTAGCACTGCCCGTTAATAAGCTTTACCTAGCTTACATAGTCGGCGATCCATGTGTTTTTGCAGTGTCCGCTTAGCCTGTGGATGGCCATGACGTTGTTAAGATCAAAGTTATTGGGATCTTTATTTACCATGGTAAAAAGGTCACATTTGAATTTTTTAGGCTATTGGGTAGTAGATTACCTATTCATTTTCGCTATTGCAGGAGCAAAAGAATTCGTAAAGGTGGCATGTTTACCTAGGAGGCGTGCTCGCTTGTACTCTCCGTTTTTTCTCAATATACGATTTGCTCTTGTCCTAATTGCCCGCCATTTCGTGTCTCATACTATCACGCTGCCTCATCCACAATTTTTTGGGCCAGTGCGTCGATCTTCGTCCTCGCGTCCATCAAATCTAACATGCTAATATTCTTCCCGAAAGCACTATGAAGCCAGTTCCGAAACTCAGCAGCCAGTAGACTGTCAATACCGTGGTCTGCAACTGTGCCCGACGGATCTACCGCTGACGGATCAACAAAAAGCATTCCAGCGACCGTCTTCCGGATGGCATCGGTGACAAACGCGACTGTATTGAGGTATTCCGCCTTGTTATCACTGCTCTCTTGCTCCTTGACTATATTCATTGACACCTGGAACTGCCTCCGCAATTGCGCAGCTGGTGATTTGTCGGCAGTGTTGTCCATATCCTGCATAACCTTTGCGGCATCGTCCCCAGCTTGGTGTCGCCATGCATCATCCACGGCGCGCAACATCACAGAAACACGAGCGTCATGATACCACCTAGGTACTGAGCTGGACGAGGTAATCTTGGCCACCTTAGCCTCTTCTCGTTTCACAGCGGCCAGAACGGCAGGGTCTATGCCCGTAACGATATTAGCTCCCGACAAAGGATCTTCTGAATAGCCAAGCCATAGATCGTGCGCATTATGATTGTTGTTGTCGCTTACAAAGGCCGGCTCTAGCATACGTAAGACCTGGCTTCCCGTGACGGTCTGGCCTTTCGTGCGTGCAAAGAGATTGACAGTGACGGCGTCCTGTGTTAATGCGCCCAAGTCACTAATGAATCCCAGAGAGACTGTTGATACAGGCAGCCCGCATTGTCGCCGATAGCGCGCAAAGTAATCCAGGAAGTTATTCGCCGCTAGATACGTGCTTTGCGTTGGGAACGCATAGACAGTGCCAAATGAAGAGATCATGGAGAAAAAGTCCAAAGGCAAGGAAGCCGTGGCTTCATGGAGATTTCTAGTCCCTAGTACCTTCGCTGCCATACCTTCGTGGAACTTCTCTGCGGTCATCTTGTCAAACGAGATGTCCTGGTAAGAGACCGCGAAATTGAGAACTCCGCGCACAGTGCGGTCAGAGCTGGCATATTGTATGGCCCGTATGACCTGATCCCGTATGCTAACATCGCAGGTAATAGCCTGGACATTGACACCCTTGGCCGCTAATTCATCAATGAGAGCTTTGGATTCGGGACTTAGATTATTTGGACCATTTCTGGACCAGACAGCCAAGTGTCGGGCTCCACGATCACTCATGAAGCGGACAATTGACCGCCCGAGGCCACTCAGTCCTCCAACTAGGACATAACGAGCCTCTGGGTCGAATGTCGCAGGAATGACAGATTTTTGCTTCTTGATCTTGGAATTGGGGTCTTGGTATGATACCACCATCTTTCCAATGTGAGTTCCCTTCGAGAAGCGGAGTAGCGCTTGGTCAAGCTGTGAAATGTCTAATGTTGTATTTGGACTAATGGGACCGATACGTGACGCGGTAAAATGCTCGTCTACCGACCGCATCAGTTCTCCGCCAAGTTCGACGTCGCGCTCAATGACCAGGCCAAGGTCAAAAGATGTGAAGCTGGCGCTCTTCTGGAACAGCTCTAGGGCAATGTTATTAGAACTCGTGACATCTAATCGACCGACGTCAATCAGATGGCCTAGAGGTGCCAATGCCTTGATAGACTCGTAAAGCATATCCCCTTGTGAGTTGCTGAGAATCATATCAAAGCCACCAGTTCGTGTTGCGTCAACCATGCGTTTGACATCCGTAATATCGCCCGACGAAAAGATGTGGCTGGAGGGTATGCCCATTTGCTCGGTCAAAAAGCGAGTCTTTCCCTCCGTACCTGCGGTGACGAATATTATGGCGCCCTTTGAACGCGCTAGTTGAATCGCTGCAAGTCCGAGACCGCCAGAGGCGGATTGAATGAGTACCTTCTGGCCTTTCCGTAATCGTGTGACATGCTCAAAAGCGTACACTGCAGTCATGTACACCAATGGGATGGTAGCGGCTTGAATGGGATTTATGTCCGGTCGAAGCTTTTGTGCCAGTACCGCTGGAACACGCGTGTAGTTTCCGAAATGGCCCTTGCCCATACCGTAGACACGGTTGCCAATCTCGAGGTGGCTTACGCTGGATCCTAGCTTGGTTACAACACCGCAATATTCATTTGAAAGATTGTTCTGGTCAAATCGACCGGTACAAAGACCCAAGTCTTTCCAATTGAGACCGACTGCAAGTACTTTGACCTCGATCCAATCTTTAGGCAGTGGTTGGAGAAGCTCCAGATATGGCTTGAAATACAGGGAGCTGAGAATTCCGGGCGTCCCAAACGCCGCTCTGACTGGGCCTTGGGTGCTCAACGGCACCGTCTCAAGTTCTTGGTCATCGGGAGCGGTTAATGCATCGGCATATCCTTGAAGATGATCATCGGGAACAATTCGACTAACCCATAAACAGCCGTCTTGCCAAGTGTATTCTCGGTTCACGCTATCGTCTCCACTTTCCGCATGTAGAGCGAGCTCTTGGTCAACAACACAGCGTACTAGCTCATCAAGGTCCTCGCTAGATAGTGTGAAGTCATTGGCATCAATGTCTATCGAGAGGAATTGGCTAGCGGGGTTTCAGAACCCAATGTGCGCAATAACCCCGAGACAAAAGCCCCATCGGGGTTGCGACCCTTCACCATCCCACATGATGTAAGCCAGATCATACTGACAGAGTTTGCAGCAAGATATTGGAAAAGCCTAATACGATTCTGGTCTGTGTTGAGAAGAAGATTTTCTTCGTCCAAAAATGCCACCACACGTGAGTTGGGTGAGATATCATGGGCATCGTCGAAGCAAATGGTCTTGGTACTTAGTCCATGCCGTTCGAATTCATGCGCCAGGTGAGTCAGTAGCGCTGGTGTTCCTTTGTTACCGTGGAGAAGGTGAAGCTCTGGTATTCTTTCGTCACGCTGCTTCTCTGTGCTGGATTGAGTGGACATCAAGAGGGTCAAATCATGCTCCTTCAGCATCAGTTCAGCTCCTGATTTGAACCCAGCTTTTAGCAAGAATTCATCCCAATTATTGTCGGTAGGCTCGAGCAACACGAGCCTGCCACCTGGTCGGAGAAGTCTTTCACAATTCCGGATAGCTTGTTCCACGCTGGCAGAATCATGAACAGCATTGACTGATAAGACAATATCATATACGGGCTTGAAGCCTTGCTTCAAAGGGTCCTTAGTGATGTCTAACACCGAAGTTTTGATATCTCGGAGTTCAGAATCTGGAGCCGCGAGTAGATCTTCCGAGATGTCGGTCACCAGATACTCCCGGTAGCGTTTGATGCCATTTGAATCGATAAGAGTTTTCAAGACTGTTTGACTTGCACCTAAGTCACGGCTGGCTCCCAGCTGTAATACTCGGAGGTCAGGTTTGGCATGGCCCATTAGGTCAAAGATTTTAGAGAGCTGTGGAAATGGCCCAGTATTGGCCTCGGAAGCACCAAACAAAGCGCTGTATTGGTTCTTACTAAAGGTTCGGATATCGGGTCTCCAGATAAGGCGATTGAACGGGCTCGAATATACTTTACTTGTTTGACTCGTGGTAGATGATGATTGCTGTTCGTTGGCTAAGTCAATGAAGCGCATATTGTCTACGTCTAATATGACGTCTCCATTTTCACCTAGCATTTGGAGCTGAGCATAGGCACCACGGAGGCCACGCAACTCGCCCTTTGCGAGACCAGTAGCCCATTCTTGGTGTTTCAGGCTACCGAGCTTGAATCGCATTTGATCCAAATGGATTGGAAGTTGGACACTACCCGTTTCAGCCTGACCGCCATTGCATGCCATGAGCCCGAGGCGAATCTGCACGTATGTCTGAGTAGCCCTGGAATGAGGGGCCAAATTGAAGACCCATCTCAGCAAAGCGCTTATACCAAGTTTCTGCATCTACAGCTTTTCCATCCATGGTCGTGTTGATGGGAGCAATTTCCTGGAATGCAGAGACCTCAACTTTGGTGAGACTGGAACAGTGCTCGGTCCATTGCTCCGTGTCACGGACGATGGAAGAGATCGAAAAGGTGGCCCATCCAGGCGACTTGGCCGTTGCTCCATCTTCAAGCTCCATACTGAGAACAATCTCAATTCCATGATCATCTTCTGGCACTACCAACGTCTTCTTGATTGACACATTGCGCAGGGAAATGCCTGTGACTGGGAGTGCGCCAGGAAGATCGTTGTAAGCTTGCTCAGCAGCCAACATAGCCATGACGATGTGCGCTGCACCAGGATGAAGGACATGAGGTGGAACCCTATGGTCATCCAACCAGGGAAGATCCTTCAGCCGGAGCATATTGCGCCATTGTGGACGCAGTCTGGTTGTTCCCGCAATTTTGGATCCAAGTAAATCATGACGGGGGACTTTACGCAGGCGGTATTCTTTGCTCGCTCGAGTTTCATGGTACTGAATTGGCCCGTAAGTATACTGGTATGGCGGTAGATCAATAGCTGTGCTGCCATGCACAAGATTTCCGCCGTTATGCTCATCGACACCATTGACAGCCACCAAGTCCACGTCGGCGTTCAGAGCGAAGAGCGTTCCAGCAAGATCTAGCATCGAGCTTTGACCACCGTCAAACCTCTTAGTGATGCGAGGTGTGGTATACTCTTTCCTAATGCTTTTGCAATCTGACCCACGGGACTCTTGAGAGCTGCATGAGGACCAATCTCAATCACTGCGCCAATTCCCAAGTCTTTCGCACTAAGTAGCTTGGAAAGAGCCTCATTAAAGCGGACTGGAGATTCGAGATTCAATCTCCAGTAAGATGTTGGCATACCCTGCCCTGACATGGTCATGTCCTTTTCAGGTGTAACAGACGAAAACCAAGGAATACTTGGATACTTTTGGCTTTCCTCAGAGATACGATTCTTCTCAAGACTTCTCCTTCCATTTTCTACCGCGTCCGTGTAGTCGTGGCCTAGAGGAAGCATATGGTGAGAGTGATAAGCAAGCCCACCTGCCTGAAGCAGCCTATTGAAGATGCCTTGTTGGCTTAAAGTTTTGGATAGTTCTTCGATAGCTTCAGCATCTCCGGACATGGTGATACTGGAAGGAGAGTTTATCGCAGCAACCCTGACTTTCTCTTCCAACCCAGCTTCCCGAATGTATTCGACTCCATTCTCAGGCCCTACGCCTACTGCCAACATGGCACCTTTTCGTTTGTTGAAAGACACCATATACCCGCGGTAGTATGCAGCTGTGATAGCTTCAGCGGCGGTGATGCGTCCTGCCGCATATGCCGCCGCCATTTCTCCAGACGAATGCCCCACAACACCTGCGGGTCGGATCGACCACGATGCCAGAAGATCGACAAGGCCAATCTGAAGCGCTGTACAAGCTTTTTGAGATACAGCCGGTATCTGTATCAGGTCTTTCTTGCATTTCCCTGAAAGAACGTCTGTGATGTTCCATGAAACGGGATGTGGAAGCATGGTAAGGATCTGATCCAGTTAAGAGATTGTATTGCGGAAGACGGCGTATTCAAAGAGGTCAGCGCCCATAGCGTGCCACTGAGCACCTTGCCCAGTGAAAGCAAAGCCAATGCGAACCGGCTGTGGTGAAGAGAAGACTTTCGGTGTTTGAACCAGCTCCACTACCTCTGCAACGTGGTCCTTATCCACAATACAGAAGGCTCGTTGTATAAAGCGTGAACGCTTAGCGGAGAGTGTGTAAGCAATATCGGCCAGCGAATGTCGATCAATGACGTGGGACAAAGCATTCATATTTGCCTTGAGCGATGCTTGGTTATGGGCGGAGAACGGGAGCACGATCAGCTGACGAGTGCCCGCATTGGCCGTCCTGGACATGTGCGGTGCATTAACGATAGGAGAGTGCTGAGATTGATGCTTGTCTCCGCTTCCATTCTCGCTGATTACATTCGGATGATAGCCATTTGTTGAATGCCCATTCAATCCATTTGACGAATATCCATTCGATCCATTGGTCACGTGTCCATTGACTCTGTTCTCTATATGGCCGTTGAACCCATTCAATTCTTCTAGAGGTGAACTAACGATACCAGGCTTGAGATAGAGCGGTATGACATTATGGACGTGATCAATAATGCAGTGTCCATTGTTGCCACCAAAGCCGGCCGACGTAACGCTAGCTCGCTTGAGTTTGTTTTTAGGCCAAGGCTCAACATCCGTGTTGACTCTGGCTTTTGCGTTGTCAAAATCGATGCGGGGATTGGCAGTTTTGTACCCAAGGGTTGGCGGAATTTCTCCTGCCTCAAGAGCAGCCACGACTTTGAGAATACCGGGGAGTGCACATGCACCTTCCAAATGCCCCATGTTGGTTTTGACGGACCCGACTATCAGAAGATCCTCATATGAATCGGACCTGGAAGATCCGAAAACTTTGCCAGCAGCATGCACTTCGATCGGATCGCCAACGCGTGTACCAGTGCCGTGACACTCCAGTAATGTCGTTGCTGAAGGGTCAAGGCCAGCATTTTTGTAGCTACACTACTCTCAGTAAATATGCTTGAGAAGATACTGCGAAAACTTACGCCTCGCGAATAACTATTTCTTGCGCTGGGCCGCTTGGGTTTGTTATCCCTTTGGTGCGGCCATTAGAGTTGACAGCAGTTCCCATGATGAGGCCGCGAATAGGGGATGCATCTCGAAGTGCTTAGGAAGGTGTCTTCAAATAAAGTGCAGCAAAGCCTTCACCTCGAGCATAACCGTCGGCTGATGCATCGAACGTGTGACTCCTGGAGGTGGCAGATAAAGCACCTAGCTTCCCCATTGCAATGTGGCAATTTGGATCCATGATCCAGTTTGACCCAGCCACAATGGCCGAGTCACAATCCCCATTGCGCATTGAAGTGATCGCTAAATGAAGGGCGTACATGGCCGATGTGCACGCACTGTTTATGAGAAGGCTTGGTCCCTTGAGGTTGAAAATGTAGTGGAGACGATTGGCTAGCATATTTGGGAATGACCCCGTGGCGGAATATTTCCCGCTGTAGTCCCAGTCGCGTGTCTGGGTCAAATAATTGTCGAAACAGATGTCGCCAACAAATACACCAGTCCTAGAGCCCGAGACACTCTCCCATGTGTCTCCAGCATTCTCGAAGGCTTCATATGTGCATTCCAGAAGCTTAGTATCACGTGTCACATACGTATGACAAGAGATATCCGATATCAGGTGGTGAAGTGTGTTGGCGAAGGAACACATTCTAATGAGATGTTTTGATTTCTTTCCAGTCAGGCTACCCGTCATAAGCCTCGTAATGATCATCGCTTGCCCCGTCCTTGTCGGAGAAATATACATGGTCAGAGACAACGATCCTACAACTCATGAGGAATAAATTTGTATCCGTTGGAACTGAACGATTTTCATCTACAATGTAATTTTGGTGCGAACACCGAGGACTACTCGATCCGGTTCCGAATATCCTCAATAGCGTATCGTCTCTACCTAGTACTCCACCAATCCATGACTGATTTTGACCATGAGCGCCTCAATTTAGATTGCTACAATTCTCAGCATCTGATGAAATCTATATGTGTCAAGATCCTACAGAATATTGACTTTGTGTGGTAATTCATATGATGTACAGAGCCTCGGAGGAGAAGACTTTCTGTTAGCAATAGCCTCTGCTTTGCCGATATGTGAAGGCATCATATGATGATCGATATCCTATGGGTCCTCGCTGACATAAAATGCGCAGGAATTAGCTCGCCAGCTAGTGTCACTCCTTTCGCAAGATGATACCCCTGTTCGGTTCAATCATCTCTCCGGTCCCGAGCATAACGACAAATCTTCCCGAGATTGTTGTCGTTATAGGCACTATCAGAAATCATTGAAACACGAAGTCTCTCCGGCCTGGCACGTGAAGACACTTCTCGCTAATATTAATTTCGTTATAAGTATGAATATTAGAAAGTTGATGTAGCTGCCCTTCGAACACTACATCTGATAATTGAATACACTCAGAGACAATATCGGCCACGAAAAATGAAAATCCTCTCATTATTTTCGATTGCGGCATCCCCCATCATAGCTATTTGTGCTGCACTTGCAGCGCCCATCAACTCTACCGCACCCATTGCCATCACGAAAGTTACCTCCTCCTACTGGCGCGCCACTTTCTCCAACCCACCTTTTAATGTCCAAGACACAGCGTTCTACAAATCTTTCTACGCCGTTATAGACGAAATTGCAAACGATGGGGAGGTCAAAGTCGTCGTTTTCGACTCCAGCAATCCAGACTTTTACATTGCGCACCTGGACATCATTAACGGTGTTCCAGATGAACTTAGGGACGGCCTTTGGTCAAATCTAACGACATTGGCTAATTTACCCGTTCTTACTGTTGCTGCTGTGAGAGGTATTGTGCGTGGTGGCGGGGCCGAATTTGTTACGGCTTTTGATGTTGCTTTTGGGAGCAAGGAAAAGGCTGTTTTCTCACAAGATGAGGTCGCGCTAGGTGAAGATAACATGCGAAAATTGACAAAATCGAATGGACACTGATGAGCGATTATAGGGACGCTACCAGGTGGCGGCGGAGTCGGATTGTTGCCTAGGATACTCGGCCGGAAGCGAGCACTTGAGATCATTCTAGGAGGCGACGACTTTGACGCTGAAACAGCGGCCCAATATGGCTGTACGTATACTCTCTTCTTCTCCTACGTGTATCTTCTACAGAACGTCATTAACCCATAAACAGGGATCAATCGCGCGATCTCAGATACTGAGTTCGAAACCTTTGTTGACAAATTTGCTTGTCGTGTTGCAGGCTGGGACAAGTACGGCATTGTCAACGCTAAGGAGCTTATTGACAAGCGTACTCCATGGCCAACAATTGAAGAACAGCAAGAAGATTACGCTACAGCTATGAAGGCGTTCGAGGATCCAAATGTACAGGCGCGTATAGCTAAGGCTGCCGAATTGGGTTTGCAGACTGACTTAGGGTATGAGCTCAACCTTGACTCAGAAGTACTGAAGTTAGTCGGCGAGGGCCCGTGGAATGTTTGAGAAGCTACTAAAGAATTTATTACGTGAAATTGGACCCGCTGCAAAGACTTATCCTGTAGACGCTTTACATTTTTGGAACACCCTCACCCTCCAGAGGCGATGCGGTGTGCGCCTTGAATACCAAGGACCGCAAAACTGGGCAGAGCGGGAACTTGATAGAGATAGCTACTGGTAATGTGTAACGGGAAACTTGAATAGTACCCATCGAATCTAAAATCGGATTTCATGTCATGAGAGAGTATCGACAGTGGCGCCACGGCGCCAAACTCTGTGGAGTCAATAAATGCTACGACATTGTCGACGTGACTATTAGTGCTTCTTTCATGATGTGGTATAAGACTGGTCGTAATCAGATATAATGGTTTGTCCTTATCTAAAGCTGTAAGCCAACCGATAACAAGAGGAACGCTTCCTCCAGTGACGAATTCCGGATAGATGTCACCCAGGGCTCCAATAGGTGGTCGCCCTTCCACCCGCCCTCGCTCGGAAATATCATTGCCACCACTCGGTATCTACTTACACATATCCCTAGTTCCTTTCAACTTTCCCTCGTCCCGTAACCCGTGAGTGAATGATGGCGGAGGCTCGTATGTCGATTTGGCCGATTGAAGAGCATGAAATCGATGGGCTGAAAGGCGCATGTTTCAGAGCTACTATCTCGAACTATGCCTGAAAGGGCGTGAAGTTCGTGAGATGTGACGTGAATTATACCAATATTTCTGGGGAACTTAGAGTTGGGTGCCTCTCGCTAAAGGGAGAATTGGGCGTCGAACAATTGCAAAGCTTGGGGGGATGCTATCTCTGTTCTAGAGCGCGACCCTGTAATGACGACTACATTTTTCATAGGCTCTACTAGAAAGGTAGCTTCGTAGTAGAGCGCGACTTCTACCTGGACGCTGGGGAAAAGTACGCATGCCGACCCAGTAATGCAGTATGTCGCTTCATCTTGTAACGTATTCCACTAGCCTGTCGCACATGTTTGTCAAGACAACACCGACCTAATTACGAATCCATCTATGCTACCTCAATATTTTCTAAAAAGCTAGGTTGAGTAAGAGAAGAAAGCGAAAGCATTAAAACATAAAAAATAAAAAGAGTGATTTATGAAAGGGAGTATACTCCATTAATCTACAAATGAAACTATACAAAGGAAAGTCATCTACACATTATATATACCAACCAAGCCTCTATGCTGCTACCAAAGGAGCAGCCGCCACAGCAGGAGTCTCGGCGCTCACCGTCGCCGCTTCCTCTTTCGTATCAGCCGCCTTCGCACCCTCCATTTCTCCGAGCACAAAGTCCCTCATTCCCTCCAGCGTAGTGTTCTTGTCCATGAACATAAGGAAGGGAACATCCACCGTAAGTGTCTGGTAGAACCAGGTCCTGAACTCCGCCGCCAACATACTGTCCATACCAAACTTGACGAATGGCAGCTGGACGTCCACATCATCGAATTTGATGAGGGTAAGGTTACCAAATCGCTTGCGCATGAAGTCGAGCAGCGCTTCCTTGAGTGTCTGTCCTTCCTCAAGCGCCTGCGCAAGAGGTGGCGGGAGACCGTCGGTGGAGCTGTGACGTAGGACATCTTCCTGACCGTCGAGAGCGCTGGAGAGAAGGTTGGCACGAGGGTCATCGAGAGTAGGATTGGTACCCTCGAAACCCTTCTTACGGAGCTCTTTGAGACCCATGGGCTCGAGACCAGTGAGAATATGACCAGTGGCGGCGTAATCGTACGGATGGTGGATACCAGAGATATCGTTAGCGCTAAGAGCGATATCGAGAATCTGGAGTAGTTCATCCTGGTCAATAGCCTGAATACCCTTTCGGAGCAACAGAGCCTCAATCTCTGGGTTGTCATGCAGGTACCCAGCTCCGGAAATCATACCAAGTCCGACTGAGGTGGCAGGTAGGCCAAGGGAGCGGCGGTAACGGGCGAAGATATCAAGGAAGTAATTGCCAGAGCAGTAGTTGCACTCGGTAGCTGTGCCGACACTGCCTGAGATGGAAGAGGTCATTAGGAAGAAATCAAGGTTGCTGTCGCGTCCGGAGGCGCGTAGAGCGTTGTGCAGATACCACGTTCCGTGAACCTTGGGATCGATACCGGTGTGCCACCATTCATTGGGCATCACTGTGAAAAGTGCCTCATTCAAGCCCATAGCAGCCTGAACAACACCTCCAATTTCGCCTGTCGCAGCTTCAACCACGGCAGCAACATCCTTCTCGCTGCAGACATCACCACGGACAACTACAGCCTCACCACCGGCGAGCTTCACGTCATTGACGAGAGCACGAGCAGCCGGCTTGTCAAGACCAGAACGTCCCAAGAAGGCGAATTTCTTCGCACCGCGCTGCAACATCCATCGGGTAAGCGTACGTCCAAGACCTCCCAAGCAGCCAACCATTACGTAGCTCTTGTCGCTAGCGAAGCGAGTGGCATGCTTCAATGGTCGCACTGGAATCTTTGAGTCACCATTCTGTAGGTTAATTGCGACCTTGCCCATACGGCTTCGAGAGGAGAAGCGACGGAAAGCCGCAGTAGCATCGGCTATGTCGAAGACCTGAAGGGTATCGAACCCGGCCAGCTTGCCAGATCGCCAAAGCTGCACGGTGTCATCGAGAAGCTGGTGCCAAGTCGCGTTCAACTTGGGATTTTCGGAGAAGTAAAGATGAGCAAGGTCGAAGGCGGTGAAGGTTGTGTTCTTCAAGAATTGGTCCATCTCAAGACGGCCAGCGTTCGTAAGATCCATCTTGCCGATCTCAACAAAGCGACCACACTCTGCAATGCTGCGCCAGGTTGCGTGCAGCTGATCACCTGTGAGAGAGTTCAGCACCACATCCACACCTCGGCCACCAGTCGCTTCGAGGATGCCAGTAAGGAAAGAGTCATCAAGCGAGCTGAAGATATTGGCAGGGTTAAGACCGAAAGTATCGACCAGATATTGCTTCTTTTCCTCGGTGGAGACGGTGGTGTATACTTCAGCACCGGCCTGCTGGGCAATCTGAATGGCGGCAATGCCAACACCACCAGCGCCGCTGTGGATGAGAACACTTTCGCCAGCTTGAATTGCAGCTCGGTTATGCAGAGCGTAGATGGCAGTAGCCCACACAACAGGAAGCGTTGCCGCCACGTTTAGGTCTTCCCCTTCCTCAAGCTTCACGGCAGCCCATTCAGGAATGGTCTGGTATGTCTGGAAGTGCGAAGGCGCCATGACGACGACACTGTCCCCTGCTTGAAATTTGGTGACCTGGGAGCCTACTTCTTCAACAAAACCGGCGTACTCGTTAGACGAGGTCGCGTTCACGACGTCAACCTTGCCACCGAGAAGATAGTAGTCCTTTGCGTTGATACCGGCTGATGCTACCTTGATGCGAATGTGCGTGGGTGGGATGCTGCCAACAACCTCTTGCGCCTTATAGAAGATTGAGTCGTACTGTCCAACCTTTGCAATGTCCAGACGCACTTCGCCTGCATCCTTGAGTGCCAAGGTCTCCAGGTGAAGACCCTGCTTCGACCTGAAAGCCGTGTTGAGACCATCGTCGGGCACGAAACGACTTACGTGAACCAAATTACCCTTCTGGGCGAATTCAAGATCAGGGTAGCGGCTCGACTGGTTCAATACGCTCAAGAGCTTGCTGGTGGTCGCAGTGACATCTGGAGCGGCGGTATCGATATCGTATACATAGAGCTTGAGAGATGGCTGTTCAAGAGAGAGAGCACGAGCGAGACCAGAAATAAGCGCGAAGTCCGGCCGTTCACCCTTGGTGATGTTTCCGTTTGTGACCCACACCATGGAACCTGCGTTGTCCGTCAAGAGCTTGATCTTGAGCATGTCGGCGTCATTGATGACGGACAATAGTGGGTCCTTGGCTTCGGCAAGGTTGAAAACAATTGGCTTATCAGAAACCAATTCCTCAGTCACCTCTTGGAGTTGCACACGGTGCACCTGCTTTCCGGATAGCGCATTCTCGATACCGAATCCAAGAGCCGATTGCCCATCGCGTTCAACGATCAAGTATTTCTGCAGTTTGGTGGACTGTTCGGTTGCCGGAGTCTTTCGGGCGATCACGACCGACGTTTGTCCTGAGTGAATAGGGTAAGCCTGAGAAGTCAAGACATCGGAAGCGAATGCCTTTGCAGACGAGGTAGGAGCAAGAGCCAGCACTGTGCCATCCTCTTCGAGGAACTCTTGGATCTTGTCAGCGTGCTGCTCAAGCCAGGGTCCAGCCACTGGAATCAAGATAATATGGTATTTCTCGCCAGCCAAATCTTCGGCTTCAGAGCGCTCGCCAGTCTCCAAATCAACGAGACCTCCTGAAAGCGTGCCAGCTTCGGTGAAAGAAGCCGTGCTATAGTTGGCAGCCCTCTTAAATTCGTTCTTGGAGGCAAGCAGATCCAAGACAGCAAGCGATATTTCGTGGATGTCGTTGCCTAACTCAAGAACGCGCACACGGGAATTCTTGTGCACCGCGAGATCAAGGGCAGCACCGAGACGAATGATGCTATCATCCTCAAGTGGTGAGTCTGCTTCAGCCACAAATCCATCCATGTGCTTCTGGAAGTCGCTGACATCAATGAATCCCAAGCCGTAGAGATCCGGCTTCCACAAGTTACGGAGCATAGGATGACGCTCGCCCGCTGTGTCCACAGGAGCGCCGGAGGAGTATGGGCTCAAGCGCACTTTGTCAAATTGAACCACAACCTGACCATCGGCATCCACGATTTCGGATCCAGTCTCAACAGCTCCAAAACCGACGCTCTTGGACAGGGCGTAGATTTGGGAGGGTCCGCTTGTAGTAGTCTTGAGAGTAATAGATCCAAACCTAGTCGGTACCTTAGCGCTGAGTTCGTTAGGAAGACCATTTGCAGTAGCTACTATAGCAGTTTGTAGCATGGCATCAAGCGTGATGGGATGGATGGGATAAACTGCTAATTCATCTCCGGATGTCGTGATCAGCGGCAATTTAGCACCAGCATAAGGCGCCGAGGCCATGCTGGGGGTCAAGAACTCAGTGATGGGCTGGAAGTGAGGGCCATAGTTCAAACCATTCTTGACAAGTCTATCGTACCAGGTACGCTTCGCAGTGGGCTCCAGGGTGCCATCAGGAGCTCCATACTTTGATTGCAAAGTAACATTCTCAGTCGTGATAGAGACGCTACCTTTGGCGTGCTGGACAGATGAACCATTCTGGAAAGTCGAGATGACGAAATCCCACCACTTAGAGGAGGTTGCAGCATTGGTAATGTTGGACTTGTGCAGTGATGTAAAGATTTCCATCTTCGCGGCTGCTTCAGTGGACAACGCTAAGGCGTTTAGGACGTGAACATTTGAGAAGCTGAACGTGGGCTTCTCGGAAACAGGTATGTCTGCTGCACGCATGACAGCCTCCATGGCCGTGCCGAGATACGCAGTTCCCGGGAACACTACCGTATCTTCGAGTTTATGATCCTCGAGCCACTTGAAGTCCGACACCTGTATGATGTTGCGGAAAATCAAGTCATCGCCGTTGCCACCAGGAATGAGGGTTCCAAGGAGTTCGTGGCGCGTGTGCTTTCGCTGACGGTATTCAAGACTAGGACGTCCCTCGTTCCAGAGTAACTCGGAATACTGGAAGCGGTAGCGCGGAAGATCGGTCACAACACTGAACGTTCCCTCTGGAGCGTCGCTCAAACCGTTGACGCGGTTCCAGTCAATCTCATAGCCGTGCAGCCAGAGCTTGGCTGGCACACTGAGAGCAGTCTCAGTCGCCTCAGTGTTGCGTTTAATAGGACCGAAGTACTGGACGTTAGATCCGGATATTCCCTCTTTGGCAAGAGTCTGCTTGACGGGAAGCTCCATGGATGTGTGAGGACCAAGCTCCAAGAAAGTGTGCTGACCGTCAGCGTGGAGCCTCTTGATAGCTTGTGCAAATTTCACTTGGCCTTCCAGATTGCTTCTCCAGTAGCTGGAATTGAAGCCATTCGATTTGGGCTCCGCGGTGACGGAGGACACGACCGTCGCAGCCTTTGGTAGCGTGGTGGAGGGGGCCAAAGTCGGCAGAACCTTGTCCAAGAAGCTCTGGTACTCCTGGCCAACTGGCAACATATGCTGCGAGTGGTAAGCCTGGCCACCCGTCTTGAGTTTTCTTGCAAAGGTTCCGTTTCCTTGAAGGACAGCAATTATGCTGTCGATGGCAGGGTTATCTCCAGAAATGGTGACACCTTCTGGCGAGTTGACACAGGCCACGCGAATTTTGCCTTCAAGGCCAGCTTCGGCGATCTTCTTGGTTGCTTCAGTCTCGGATAGTCCAGCAGCCATCATAGCACCGTCACTCGTCTTCCTGGATACACAGTAACCACGGTAATAGGCGATAATGATAGATTCAGCCGCAGACAGATGGCCGGCTGCGAAAGCGGCCGCAATTTCACCGCTAGAGTGGCCCACAGTCGTATTTGGCACGATGCCCCACGAAGCAAGAAGCTGGATCAAAGCTACCTGCACCGCAGTACAGCATGGCTGCGAGCGCTGTGGAGTGTTAATCAGGTCTGGGTTCGAAGTGTCAAGGACCGCCTCCTTGAGTGTCCAAGACGGCGACTCGGGAATGCTTTGCAGTGCAGCATCCATCTCGGCGAAAGCGTCGCTAAAGACAGGGAATTGGAAAAGCTCTTTGCACATGCCGGCCCATTGAGATCCCTGACCAGTGAAGACGAAAGCCAAGGGCTGGCTTGACACACTTGACGATGCGGATCCTGTCACGAGGTCTTTCGTGTTGAAAGTGTCGCCAAGGTTTGTAGAGGTCGAGGCAAGCAGATAGCCGCGGTTCTGGAAGTTGGTGCGGCGAGACCCAAGTGTGTAAGCTAGATCGAGGATGTTCGTGTCCTTGAAGTTAAAGTCGATCAGATCACTTCTGCGTCCTTCCAGAGCAGCTGTGGTAGCAGCAGAAAGAGGAAGGACGACAGTAGGTTGCGGAGTCACCAATTCCTTCTCAACGCCAAGGCGAGGGCTTTGCTCGAGGATAACGTGGGCGTTAGCTCCGCCATATCCGAAGGAGTTGATACCTGCGTTGCTCAGTCACTGTGGTTTCGATGGGAGCATACTTGGCTTACCAGCACGTCTTACTTCTCCAGCCTTACCTGGCCACGGGACTAGCTCTGTCGGAATGGAAACTAGAAAAAGATTCACAATCAGCTTGTGTTCACAGTGCGTTGCGTATATGTGGTAGACTTACCACCCTTTTCAAAAGGCGCCAGCTTCGGGTTCAGGTTCTTGAGGCCATGAGTCGGGGGAATTTGGCCACGCTCAATCGCCATAGTAGCCTTGATCACACCAGCAATACCACTTGCAGCCTCGGAATGACCAACGTTGGATTTAACGGACCCAATGACCAAGCGACGATCAGGAGAACGGTTGAAGACACGGGAAAGACCCTCTACTTCGATAGCATCACCGACCTTTGTGCCCGTACCGTGGCACTCGAGATACGAAATGTCGTCGGGGCTCAGGCCAGCCTTAGTCATCGCTTTGCGGACAACCGCCTCCTGGCCATCGGCACTTGGGAGCGCGATACCGGCGGTTTTGCCGTTTCTGGATAGTTTAATATGGGGATCTTGTAGTAAGTCGGTGAAACTTACGCGTTGATAGCAGATGCTCTAACCACACTGCGGATGGGATCACCGTCCCGAAGAGCGTCGCTTAATCGCTTGACGTAAAGAGCGCCAATACCCTCAGCTCGTCCGTAACCATCGGCAGAAGCATCAAAGGTGTGGCATTCCGAGGTGGGCGACAGCACACCAGCTTTCATAGTGCCTATGTGTTGCTCGGCTGATTGGATAAGATTGGCACCTGCAACAATGGCGGCATCACACTCGTAGTTCTCCAATGCGACGCAAGCAACGTGCAGACAGTAAAGTGAGGAAGAGCAGGCAGTATCAACGACCAAACTCGGGCCTTTCAGGTTGTACACGTGACTGATACGGTTTCCCAGGATAGACGTGCCCATACCAGTCGAGTTGTATCGAGTAAGGTAATCGGCATCGCGACTTTGCATGATTAAATAATCGAATGTGAAGTTACCAACATAAACACCAGTGTTGGAACCAGACGCAGCATCGAGAGGAACACCTGCGTTCTCGAGACACTCGTAGACGACTTCGAGCAGCTTACGCTGTTGCGGGTCCATGTATGTTGCCTCCAAGTTGTTAATTCCAAAGAAGGTATTTTCGAATTCCCGAGTGTCTTCATTCAGGAAGTATCCTCCTTTAGTGATTACGCTACCAGAGCGATCATTGCCTTGGGGGTGGTAGAAGCCATCGATGTTAAATCGCGACTGGGGAACGGCACACTTGCCAGACCGGGCATTAGCGATGAGTTCCCAAAGCTTAGCAGGCGAAGTGGAATCTCCTGGCAATCGACATGCTGAATAATGTTGTTAGTATCATATTGTGCGTCACCATATTTGGGCCGGTAGAGTAAACCATACCCAATCCACAAATGGCAATAGGCTCCTTTGAGGCAGGGCCTGAAGCAGGAGAAGGCTTATTTGAGGAATCTGTCAGTCTAATCGGAGCCATTTTCGAATCTGTCCACAACGACACGACGGAAATGGGGAAGGGGGGAGGAAGGTAGCTGAAGTTGAAGCAGCGTCGTTAGATTGGACAAATTCCTCTTAGGCCACAGCAGCGCTCGTGATGGGGAGATGACGAGTGTTGTGACTGAGGTACCGTTGTTTCATCCAGGAAGCTGGCTTTTACATGATGGTAGTGCCCCAGCTCTGATGCGGCTCCCCGACTCAGGATGTGCGTGCACAAGAGCCTCAAGCCCGAAGAACGCCGTTGTCGGGCACTGCGCTCTGCATCGCCGACTCGAAGGGAGACCGACAACTCTGCTTCACCGATAGCATCGTCAAAACGTCAATAAAAATTTCCCGGCGAAGTTAACGATCGAAGTTCCATCCTCGCTGAGTTAGCTACACAGCGAATCTTGATCAAAATCTAGACTCAACGCGGTTAAGATTAACACGATGGTAGCACGAAATCCTGCCGTTCTCATCACAGGGTAGGTTATCGCAGTACTGGTCAGCACGCGGCTAACCAATTTGCAGTTGCGGCAACGGGGGCATCGGGCATGCGCTTGCTAAAGAGTTCAAGGCGAAAGGCTACACGGTGATCACAACGCTGTTGGCGCACGAGGACAATACGCACCTCGTCGAGGCTGGCATCCACTCGTTTGTCGCCGACGTGACGAAAGATGCGGACCTCGAGGGCTTGCGGAAGCAGGTCAGTGAGTTGACTGACGGTCACTTGGATGTGCTCGTCAACAACGCGTAAGTAAGCAATTGCCCCCACAGAGTGCAGAGACGATTGACGCTGGCAGGGGGATATGCTACACCATGACAGCCGTCGACCACGATGTGGCGCAGGCGGAGAAGATGTTCGCAGTCAACGTATTTGGGCCGATGAGAATGGTAGTGCATTTTCACAAGCTGCTGGTCGCGGCGAAAGGCAAGGTAGTCAACATTGGCAGCGTGGGCGGCATCGTGCCCTACGTGTACGGCGCGTCGTACAATGCAAGCAAGGCGGCGCTGCACCACTGGGGTAATACGCTGCGCGTGGAGCTTAAGCCGTTGGGGTAGGGGTTGCCAGTTGCTCGGGCCGTGGCGATGCGCTGACGCGAATGCAGGGTCGACGTGGTGAATATCATCTCTGGCGAGGTTGCAACCAACATCCTGAAGAGCGACCGGGGTCGGACGCTGCCCGCGGGATCGCTGTACGCGCCCTTGGCGGCGGAATTCGCAGGCCATGTAGACAGGACACCCAGTGAGTGCTCCCAGACGGAAAATGGCGTACACTGTGAGCGAAGGACACTGACCGACGAACGGCAGACACAACGACACCCCAACAGTACGCGGCGGCGGTGGTGGGCGAGGTCAGCAAGCGCCATTCGCAGGCCTGGTTCTGGACGGGCGCGACCACGTCGATTGTGCGCTGGGGCGACATGTTCTTGCCGCGCACGTACTGGGACGGCCTGTTCACCAAGTGGTTCAACCTCAATAAGCTGAAGGTGGAGCGAGCGTAACGAGGCGGAGGAGGATGGGATGGGAGTCGGAGTGGGAATGGGGATGGGAATGCAGGCTGCGGGGCGGATGGAGACGGTCAAGCGAGAATCGGCGAACCCGAAGTAGGCATTAGCGTGAGCGGGGTGCGCCTACCCCAGCAGAAGAGCCAGAAGCAGGCTAGCACGCGGTGCGCTTGCCGACGCTCCGGGCCGCCACCCTTACGTGCGTTGTAGGCCTCCCGCTAGAAAGCGTGAATGCACATGACGATTTTCAATTCCATCGCTCCACGCTGGTTCTGCTTTTGATCGCTGTCCGTCGTCGGCCACCGTCCAACCTGAAGCTATGTTTTATACATGTCCTAGCTATACCAAGCCTCCAGGGTGGTGGATAAGCTTGATCTTCAAATAAGCCTCACTCGCCCTAGTTGATTTGCACACGCCGCGCCCAGATCGAACCACCCCCCTCCACAGCTACCATGGCAGACTCACCTCTGATGATAGATGGCAAAGCTGCGAGACTGCGAGCATCCTGCGATGCCTGCAATGAAAGCAAAGTCCGCTGTAGCCAGTCGAAGCCTTCCTGTACACGGTGCCAGAAGCAGTCCGTCACATGCATATATGGCCTCTCGAGACGCAGCCATCGAAGCGCGCCTCGCGTAGGTGCTTCAATCGCCCCCCTGCTACTTCAAAACAACCAAATGGTAAATCCTCACCGCAACAGGCTTACGATACAATCTAACCATACTCGCCTTAGACCTCGTTCGCCGGAAACAGCGACACCGACCATGACTTTCCGCAAGACAGCCTCTCTTCACTACTCGCCCTGTCGCCGCGTGATCAGGATTCCCCTACACCCACGGGCTTCTCGACACCCTCTGGCTTCCAGACGCCCACGGGCTTCGCCCAGTCTGACCCGCTCCAAACCCCACCTTGCTTTCTAGAGAATTTTTCCGCTGCAGGCTTCGATTTCGACATGACACCACCATCGGTAATAGACGATTTCGGCCTCCGCTCGCCGACCGTTACTAGCCAAGACTTCCCACAGATACCCATGGGATCTACCGCCAAGTGCGCTTGTGCATCTCGGGCCACAACTGAGCTTATGTCTATTTTGGTTCTCTTCAACCACGAAGGCATCTCCATTGACCTACAACTGTCTTCTATAAAGCGCGCCATATTAATATGTCAAGACTGCATAGATTGCGATCATAGGTGCATCACTGAGGAACTAACTATAATGACCATCACGCTGCTCATGGGTCGTATCATCCAAGGATTCGACGCTGCCTTAGAAAGTGGAAAGGGACTAGGGGCTAACGATCGGTCCGGATGGGAGCAGAGGTTCGCGATGACTGGGAGTACCTCACCGCCACTCACATGGGGCATGCTCTCGATAGAAGGGGATGAAGAACTACAACTTAAACAGCATTTGCTGCTCCTAAATTTCCAGAAGCTAGAGAAGTTATTGAAGCAATTGAGCGAATCGGTGAAAGAGCATAGGATTAAGGCGGGGAATAACAACTCGGCACATGCAATCGCTTGCGAATGCATTCACATGTGGTTGGACCAGCGCGCACAGGCAGTCAAGAACAAACTGTTGGAGTAGCCATATAATGACATGTACGAATCATCTACGAAGGAATCATCGAATCCACAAATATCCCTCATTAATTCCATTTACGGCTGGCCTTGTTGGCCTAATCCAGCATACTCGCCCTCCAGGTCACCCAAATCCTCTCCTAGCGCATGCTCGCCAACCTTCAACGGGGTGATATCGAGCAAAACAAACAGCATGCGTCCACTCTTGTGCTGGTCGCAGTTTCTCCACTTGTGCATGGCACCGCGGTTTACGCCTATCTCCAAGTCAGCTACCCTGTCAAGCCACAGACCATGGATCGACGCACTCATATCTCCGGGAAACATAATTTTGCTCTCGCCACTGTCCAGGGTGAACTCGAAAGTTCCCTCTACGACGATGCCATAATCAATCGACGCCGCACGGTGGAACGGCGATTCAACACCGGGCGCAAAGTCAATCAAGCGGGCAACACTGCCATTGGCAATGTGAATTCCCGGCTGTCACCGTCAAATCTGCAATTCCCGTTTGTACGGCTGCATTGATTTACCTCGTTGTCCCTCGCGTAGAAAAGATCCTTGTCACCATTCATATCCACAGGGTTTCCCTCGGTGGTGTAGATGATGTTTGAGACAGCATTTCCGTTCACCATGAGGCGGTGGTGCGCACCATCGTCATCATTAACGAAGATACCCTCACCCTTGGTGTTGTGTCCTGTGACGAAACGGCGTGCGTGACGCAGGTCATCAGCAGGGAATTTGCTAATCGGACCGGGGTGGTACACGGGCCCCGGGGCTGCCTTGGGAGGTGACATGGCGATGTTTATATTGAATGGTATATTAGGAACAAGAGATATGATATCGAAGTACGGAAAGAGACGTGTTAAGAAGGTTGGATAGTTATACCATGGTTTTCATGAAGAGATGCTCTTATGTTTGAGACATGGTGATGGCACTGCTACGGGCATGCCGCTGGAGCTGCTTCGAGTACCCGAGCACGTGAGGAGCAGAAGGTGACAGTCGTGGACCCTGAAAAATCACGGGGTGAAAGCTGGATTACCGCCACACCTCGGCGAAATCGGGGACGTCGGCAAGTCGGGAACAACGATTCGCACACACAGCCTATAGCCTAGAACCAATCGTAGTTGCCTACCACATCACTCTAACTTCTTTTAGCGGTGGGTAATTAGATGAGGAGGATTCGCAAAAAGGTGCCAATGTACGGAGTAAGCATTCGTCCATACGTTCCCATAAGCGAGATGCAACCAGCTACCTAGATGCTTTGCCAAGATTGCCAAGATATCCAACTGCCAAAGGAACGAAAGGGAAAGCCAATCATAGTCAATAAAACCCATTTACAAGTCTTTCATTAGTTCGCTATATGCTTGGCATGAGGGCTTGTATGCATGATATATGCAAGACCCTTAAGAAGACTGAAGCTGCAACAACGTTCCTCCATCCACAATCCATCCAACACCTGTCACGTAGCTCGCAAGCGGACTAGTCATGAAAACAATTACGTCCGCGACTTCTTCCACCTTCGCAATTCGCCCCATGGGGATAACGCGCTGCATCATCTTATGCAGTTCCTCGTTCCCCGCAATTGCCGCATCAACCATCGGCGTCTCGACCCAGCTAGGGCAAATTGCGTTGACGCGGATGCCATGTTTTGCAAGATCCAACGCTGCATTCTTCGTTAGGCCCAGAACTGCGTACTTGCTCGTAGTGTATTGCGTGATGTCCGGTGTTGCCATGTAGCTGCTGCATGAGCCGAGGTTGATGATAACGCCGCGGCCAATGTCGCGCGTGCGTCCTCGCGTTGTGGTCTGTCGGACATCTTGAGCGAGCATGGCCTTGGAAACGGCCTTGATGGAGTTCAAAGTACCCATGACATTAACTTTCCAAAAGCGGTTCATTTCGTCTAGATCGACATCTTGGACGGATGCGGGCTTCTGGACGCCAACGCCGGCACTGTTGATGCTGTAGTCTATGCGTCCGAACTCCTGGATTGCGGCTGCAACCATGGAGTTGACGCTGTTAGGGTCCGACACGTCGACTGCGAGAGCAAGAGTGCGGAAGTCAGGGTTACTGGCTAGTTTCTCGCTCTCACGTGCCGTGTCCGCTGCGGCACCGTGGTTGAGGTCCGCTGCGATGAGAGCGCGCGCTCCGTGTGCGGCATACGCGAGCGATACTTCTCGGCCAATGCCGCTACCTACATTAATCATCGTTAGTGATAAGGTAGCTTGGCGGGAATGCTCAAGGTGTTGAACATACCTGCTCCTGTCACGAGTGCCACGCCATCGATGAGTAAGGCCATTGTGATTGAAGTTGCGATGCGGTATCGAGAAACACCTCAAGAATTGCAAGAACTACTACTCCACTCTTTTCTTCGTTTATCTCACCTGATATCACCGTTTTCTTGCAGGCGCCGGAGAAAAGTCATTGCCGAATGGGGGTCGGTGATTCGGTTATGACTGCACATGTTCGGAGTGCGATGGGCTTCGAGCCACTAGCACACCTCATACTTACACCTCAAAGGTATGCGAAGTTATTATCATTATCGGGTGCTCAACATTGTTTGTTCTGTGCTCTGACTTTGAAGCCATTCATCATGGCGCAGATTATCTCCCCGGAAGATGTTACGCCCATCAATGTCCTCAAAGCAGCTGGATCCGCGTTCTTGGTATACTATTTCACGAGTTGTATTTACACCCGCTATTTCCACTCTTTAAGCGCCTTCCCTGGTCCATTTTGGGCATCGATCTCCAATTTCTGGAAGCTATGGATTCTATCGACGAAGCAATCGCATACCAGAGCCATCGATTACCACAAGACCTATGGTAGAATTCCAACTACTCCGTGTTTATTGGTGCAATGTAGCTAAATTATCTATAGGGCCAATCGTTCGCGTTGCGCCCAACATGTTGGTTTTCAATGATCCCAAGCTTGTTCCCATTGTTTACCACCGTAACGCCGACAAATCCGACTTCTACAGCCCTGGTGTTCTTGGCCGTCTTCGCCCACCATTCCAGACTCTTGACCACAAGGAGCATGCCGCTAAGCGGAAGCGCATAGCTGCCTCGTTTCAGATTTCAAGTCTGCGACGGATAGAGGCTGATGTAGACGAAACTATTGAGGAATTGTTCAGCCAGTGGCAGAAACGATTCGTCGACACTGGTAAGCCATTGGACATCTCCGATTGGATCAAGTGAGTCTCTGAATATTCCTGTTGGATACACGTCAGACTGACAAATGCGCCGTGTAGGTGGTTCGTGTACGACACGATATCGTCCATGGCTTTTGGCAAAAAGGTTGGTTTTGTCGACCAGGGTAAGGATATCGAAGGTTTGATCCAGAAATTTCACGCTATGGCACCTATGGCCGGTATTGTTGCCGCTATACCAAATTGGATGAATCCGCTCTTGAATGCGCCCATTCTTGGAGATTATCTCATGCCTAGCCCGGGTGACGGAACCGGTACCGGGCAAATTATGAAGGTAAGATTTAGAAGTTTAGGACACCAAGGAACCTACTGACGTGTGCAGTATCGTGATGACATGTTGCGAGCACGTTTGGCAGATCGCCACGCCAACGCTCACGGTGATTTCTTAGACAAGTACGAATCCAAAATCAAGATATTTACCATAAGGCTAACAATGTCTCAAGCCTGATGAACGCTAAAAATGCGGACGGGTCATACATGACCGAAGACGAAATCAAGGCTGAAGCTTTCGTCCTCATGGTCGCTGGGCCCGACACCACCGCAGCCTTCATCGGTCCTTTCGCAAACTACGTGATTCAAAACCCTAAAGTACATGCTCGTCTACGTCGCGAAATCCAAAATGCCGAAGCTGCCGGTGCCTTCTCACCCGGCGTTGTCAAGCACGAGGAAGCGAAGAAGCTACCCTTCTTCAATGCGTGCGTACAGGAAACACTACGTTTCAGCCCCTCTACGCCTGTAGCTCTTCCGCGTATGGTCTCCAAGGGCGGCCTCAAAGTTCACGGCAAGTACGTTCCCGAAGGCATTGAGATGGCCGCAAACCCGTACGTGATTCACCGCGACAAGGGCGTCTTCGGCGAGGATGCCTTCGAGTTCAACCCCGACCGCTGGTTGGAGAGTGAGGAGCGGTCGCGTGAGATGAGCAAGTACCTCATGAGCTGGGGATATGGTGCGAGGCAGTGCCTTGGCAAGAATGTGGCTGAACTGATGACGCAAAAGCTGTGTCTTGAGGTGAGTTGCTTCATGGTGATTCAAGTTGATAATTCGCTTATTTGTCTATGCAGATGTTCCGCCGCTTCGAGCTCGAGAGCACCACGCCTGATCAACCGTGGAAGTCAAAGAACTTGGCGCTCATGATTTACTGGGACCAGCTGGTTAAACTTACGCCGGCTCAGCGATTGCCTCCGGCGATGGCTCCGTGATCTAACATCAGGGGTATGGGGTATGCTTAGGCAGACACAGAGAAGGGTGTCAGGGGTGTCAGGCTGCAAAACTAGAATGATGATGTACTTATGGTATGGTCTAGGTTTACGAAATATCCGAATCAATCAATAATGAAGTTCTATGATACCAATCGTTTCGTTCATGTCCCCAATTAAAATTTGATTTCACGCTTGAGCCTTCGAACTAGTGCACTCTGTCCCACCTTGGCACTCGATTTTGAGAAAGTTTACAGTGGATGGCTCATGCGTGCCCATAGACGCCACGGAGAAAATGTTTACTTCAAAAATATCAAACATATTTTAGCATTAGTGTCGGTGCAGCTCTAGGTATTGCTTTGGATTCGGGCGCAACCTGACGGCAATATTCAATATAGCATCATATACCCTTGCACACAATCGCATTTATATTACATCAAGAAAAAGTTTTCATCACTAATTCACTGATGATCACATGGTCACGTGATCGAACTCATTCTTTACTAAGAAAATGAGGGAGAGAATGTTGGGGAAGGTTCCAGCTTTGCTAGATCTCTTACAGCGTACCTTGCGATCGGCAATGCGTATTATACATCACGGCTGCGCATTGGAGCAACCGCCTAAGAATCTCCCCACAATCCCGGCACGATCCGGACCCACTCCAGTATTCTGTCACCACTAATGCAGGGCACGTTTCTATTTATTCCATTGCAAGACCGCATAAGCCCTCCACGAAGGGTCTTACTCAGGTACGTACTCTGATGATGATGGTTCGACTATGCTATGCAATACCCGATTCCCCGATAATGTGACATTCAATCACCGCATCGCCGAGTAATCCGGGGATACATCTCTGCACAGGCCTCTCATTGGATCTTCATATATATATTAATCTAGCCCACATGTCTTGGTATTCCAGCACGCATATCCTGGGACTTCAACTCCTCTCTCATTGGATCTTTGACCTTCATTTTTTTGGTGCCTTGCAGAGTCCGTCCTTGGCCATGCTCCGACAATCTGTTCGTGGGCTTCTTGCCTGCGTTATCGCCACGCTGCTTACCAGCACCGCGGCTTCCGCCTTGCCGTTCAGGGACTTCACGCCCAGAGCGACTAAACTCAGTGCTGAGCAGGTCGGAAAGGAGCTTATGCCCAGTCTATCCACCAGTGCTGCCGTCTACACTGCTGGTGACCCACGCTGGGCGAACGCAACTGCACGCTGGCAGACATGGAACTACCCCAATGTCTACCTTGTCATTGAGCCTGGGTCCGAGGCTGATGTTCCCAAGATTGTAAGTCTGGTGCTTTTGTAGCGGTCTAGTAAAGCATCGAGAGCTAATGGATGTGAAGGTCAAATATGCGAACAGCTACAATGTTCCTTTCTACACTAGGAACACTGGTCATGGCTCCACAAAGACTCTAGGAAAGTTCAATGGTATCCAGATCTCGTTGACCCAACTGAGGGGCATTACCATCCAGCCTGACAAGAAGACTGCTATCCTCCAGGGTGGTGTATATGGCAAGCAGGTCATAGAATACATGTGGGGTCAAGGTTACATTACCGGTAAATCAAGACACTTTTGACTCTAGAATATCATTCTTACTCTTTTCTTAGGTACGGGAAGCTGCGGCTGCGTCTCTCTCCTCGGACCCGGTCTTGGTGGTGGTCACGGCCGTATGCAAGGAAGACATGGTCTCATTCTCGACCACTTTGTCAAGCTGAACGTTGTTCTTGCCGATGGTTCCACTACGACCGTATCTGAGTCTTCCAACCCTGACCTTTTCTGGGGTATGCGAGGCGCCGGCCACAACTTCGGTATTGTTACTAGCTTCGAGCACAAGATCTATCCCCGTGATGGCGATCTTTGGTTCAGCAAGATCTACACCTTCAACTCCACTAAGCTTGAGAAGTTCCATACCCTTCTCAATGAGCTGGCCAAGAAGCAGATTCCTGAGATCATTAACTGGTCCCTATACTTGGTTGACCCGTCCGTCAGCACGACGGACCCCGTCATTCACTGGGCCTTTGAGTACATCGGTGGCACTGCAGAATTGGCCGCGCCGTATCTCAAGCCTTTCGAAGATCTTGGTCCGATCAACTCTGTGGCACAGATGCTCACCTATCCCCAAGTCCCAGTGGCTGAGGGTACCCATGCTGAGGGGTCCTCTGTGCGAGAAGGGTGACCAGCGCATGCAGATGAACGCTGGCCTGAAGCTTTACAACGTCACTGCCCAGCGTCAAGTCTTTGAGCTGTTCAAAAAGAACATCTTTTATGACCCGGCTATTCTTGGCTCAGTTATTGTTATGGAGGGCTACTCGCTCCAAGGTGTCCTTGCTGTGGACCCGGCCAGCACCGCCTACGCACTACGTGACGACGATCTCCTTGTGTACGTATAACTACGAGTACCCTTTTCCGAACCAGGCTAATACGTACATACAGTGCCGCTATCATCCGATACCACCCCAACTCCAAGCTCGACGACTTCGCCATCAAGTGGGCTTCGCAAACCCGCGACATCTGGAACAAGGGCCAGCCCAGCCGCAAGTTGACGACTTACACCAACTACGGCTTCGGAGACGAATCGCTTGAGTCACAGTACGGCTATGAGCCATGGAGGCTTACGAAGCTCCGTGCTTTGAAGAAGAAGTTTGACCCGTCCAACAAGTTCGGATACTACAACGGTATCCAATAAGAGGCGACTAAACGGGATGTCTCGGCATGCAAATCTCAACGTTGCATGGTCTGAGCTCATACGGGGGTCGCTGGTAGTGGTCTTAGGTGTAAATTTCAGCAGTACATATAGATAGATATCCGTTGCAGTAGGATACATCATAGAGACCTATAGAAAATGAGCATAAGATAGTGCGAGCCAACACAGTCTTGTCCAAAGTGCATTGGTCTGACAAAACTAACTCTGCAGGGAAAATAAAATCTGCAGGGTCCAAGATGATGCATCCAACGACATACATCCTACAGGAGCGGACGCGAGCCTAGCGTGTGCTTAGCTGTGGTGGAGTCTTCACTCGCGCTAAGTACGCGTACATTCTGCGGGGTGAACTATCAGCAGTTTACTCCATACCGGTAAGCGCTTTGGCATAACCTGCCATCCGCGCTTCGCGTAATAAAATAAAAATTCAAGGCAGCAGGCCATCGTAAGTAGCCGAGAGGCACTATATATTGACCTGCGATATTAGACACCGTGCGCTGGGTGGCACAGCTATAGAGAAACGTCCAATAAAACATCGCACGTAGTCACCGATGGCGCTGGTGGCACCATATGCGATCTAGTCTATCATTTCAGGGTTTACATCAAATGTACTACCGGTAGCGTACGATCGCCAAGCGCGAATCCTTAGTGGCAGCACACCCTTACGCCAAGTACCTCACCTGCCTTACATCAACAGTATCCACCGCTCTACGCGCCAGTGAGCGCTTCTATTGCGCACTCGCCAACTCGGCTGATGATTTCTTCGATAGAGTTCAATCGCAGAGCGTGGCCAGGTCTTGCTGCAGCGCGACGAAGGTCAGCTGTTGCATGAGGGTGCGGCGTAGTCGCTATCCCCCGAGACATTTACTTGGCAGCGCCGATATCGTCGTAACCCCTGCAGGGAATTGAGAACTGGTTGGCGAAAGAGGCCAATGTGATCAGATTATACGCATCAATTTAAGCCATATAGTAAGACTTTATTCCTGGATGG
Source organism: Kalmusia sp. IMI 367209 (assembly GCA_027946365.1). Taxonomy (NCBI): domain Eukaryota; kingdom Fungi; phylum Ascomycota; class Dothideomycetes; order Pleosporales; family Didymosphaeriaceae; genus Kalmusia; species Kalmusia sp. IMI 367209. The sequence goes on along the minus strand of JAPEUQ010000006.1, from coordinate 494,924 downwards.
AATTTTGCTCACTCTACAACCTAACCTAAGTAAGCTAAAGATGTCATACAAATTCCTTAAGGTCAGCTTTTGACGAGGACCCTTAAATGAGTCGCTTCACACATAGAAGCACGTGGACAAAAGCGTACTATGGGCTCGGTAGCACGCAAGGCTGATCAAAGCCTCGGACCCAGCCACTTGGGACCAGTCACAAGGGTTTGTGTTTGTTGTTCCAAATGGCTGGAAATCGGGCAACCGAGCTCGTATTCGGCGATACGGTCATGCAGACCATCGGTGACTTTAAACTCAGCGGGGACACAAGCGCCACCGACTATAAAACAACTCCTCTGCTTGACAGTCGCTTACTTCGCGCAGGAAGACTCTTACATCTCGCGCCCAGAAAACAACAACACTATCTCTAAACATACGCCGCCATGCCTACTATTGTGGGAAAGGAAGTTGGCCCTATCGGCCTCGGCCTTATGGGTAAGATACCACGCTCCAGGCGGCAGCATGAATGTTAGACTCACGTTGTTGCAAGGATTCACGTGGCGCCCTAACCCAATCCCCACCGAGGAAGCCATCAAGGTCCTGAAAGCAGCGCTCAACAACGGCGTGAACCTTTGGAACGGTGCTGACTTCTACGGCCCCCCTGACAACAACAGTCTTACCCTTCTTGAGAAGTACTTTGCTAAGTACCCTGAGGATGCGGACAAGGTTGTGCTCAGTATCAAGGGCGCCTCTGGAAATGGCATGCAGCCCGACGGCTCACCGGAAGGTGTGCGCAAGTCGCTTGACGCTGCTATTGCTCAGCTCAATGGCCGCAAGAAGATTGACCTCTTCGAGCCGGGAAGGATCGACCCCAATACGCCTCTGGACGTTACGTTCAAGGTCCTAGAGGAGTATGTGCAGAGTGGCAAGATTGGCGGCATTGGATTATCCGAAGTTAAGGCTTCCACCATCCAGGCCGTTTCAAAGATCACCAAGATCGAGAGCGTTGAGGTCGAGCTTTCTCTGTACGTACTGCTGCTTTCAGCTTTGATTATCTCGCTGACAGCCATTTTTCTAGCTTCTCTTTGGACGTTCTTGAGAATGGTGTTGCTGCCGCTACCGCTGAGCTTGGTATTCCCCTTGTTGCCTACTCCCCCTTGAGCCGTGGTTTCCTTTCTGGTCAATTCAAGTCGCTGGACGACATCCCCAAAGAGTCCCTCCTACACCACTTCCCCCGATTCCAGCCCGACGCTTTCCCCCTCAACCTGGAGCTGGCTGGCCAAGTCGCCGAGCTCGCTAAGAAGAAGGGTGTCACTGTTGCGCAGCTAGCAATCAGCTGGGTGGTTGCTCAGTCCAAGAAAGCTGGCGTCCCGACCGTCATTCCTATTCCTGGATCAACCACGGTCGCTCGCGTAGAGGAGAACTCTAAAGTGGTTGACATTACTGATGCTGAGCTGGCTGAGATTGAGGAGACACTCAAGAAGCTGCCGGTCAGTGGAGGACGTTACCCTGGATTCGTGCCGATTGAAGGTTAGAGACGCAATGCGTAATCTTATGTGGCAAAGGATAGGTAAAGAAAGGCATAGAGTAATCTCATCAGCTAGATAATGGATTCATGAAGGTTATGATACACCTCAAATCAAATTCGCAAAGTGTTTCGTCGCAAGTTGATCCTCATGTTCGTGGTGAACGTATTACTAGCGTTGCTCGCATATTGTGTGTATTAAAGTGTGTTCAATTGCAAGGTTATCTTTCCCCCCGTTAAGCATCAAACATGATGTAGCCGCTCTACGTTCATAGTTCCCAAGAGGCAGATCAATAATGCGCTACCCTCGTCTCACCCCTCTAAGCAAATTAACTCTTTGCACTATGTAATTACTCCAGGTCCACCATTTCAAACTGGAGCCCATCCTGTTTTAAAGCTTGTCCATCCATAAATCCATGCAGATAGGTCCCACCAACAAGTTGATATCTTGTACTGCACTCCACGTTGCGGAAGATCAGTGGCACTCGACAGCCTGGAACAACCCATACGCTATCTCCTTCCCTTAGTGCTTGCGTACCAAGACCAAAAAAGCCCTGCTGGGTGCTAAAGGGCCTGAGAAACATTGCGTGCGAATAGTGAGTATGAAAGACAGATGCGCGGTTCGCCATAACAGCTTCGTAATTTGGATCTTCTGCCAAGTGCTTCAAACAATCAAAAATGATTTCTTTTGTGGGAAACATGGCGTCAGATGATGTTTTTGCAGGAAAGAAGCTAGATGCTAACGATGGCGATTTCTTTGATGCGACGAGATAGCGCCATACAACCCAGGCCCGAAATGAGTCTTCGAGATTCAACTTCATAGCAGGATATTGGACAGATTGGGAGTGAGCTTCATTCCCGCGATTGGTCATCAATGTTCTCCAAAGGACCTCTTCTCGGCTTTCGTTCGTGACATATTTGTCGCTCAGCTCTGCGACTATATTCCAAATCTTTGTTGGACGCGAGAAATCCTGCAGCTCTTCTTTTGTTTCGCCGGCGTTCACTATGGTATCAATTTTCGCTGCCCTTACACTTAGTACATGCTCTCCATCATTGCTAGTGATCTTGAAAGTTCGTTGTAGATTACCAGCTGCGTTGAAGGAGCCGTAGCCAGTAATACGTAGTCCCAGGTATTCTGTAACACTCCAGTCAGGTACCCAAGACGGCAAGCCCGGCACAGTCTGGAATTCAGCACCTTCCACACAAGTCAAGAGCAAGAGATTATCGGTATGCTCGAGGATGTATTTGGCAGCAGTGATATAAACGTCCGCCACTGATCGTTTATAGCTTGGAAAGATGTCCGCGTCGCCGAGCTTGAGCTGTGAGTAGACCTTATCCCTGGGATCCTGGCAGCTAGACGAGCGGCACCGAATTAAGGCATATAGTAACCCATCACTAGATGATGAAGACCAAGTTCTCTTGGTGGCTGCAAGTTTCGCCGGGATACTGTGTGTTCGCATCGTTCCACTGCCTGTAGATTTGGCGAGGATTCCCTCCTTGAAGCAATTTGACCAAGCCGATGTTGCTAGAAATTGCGAAACAGTCACCAATTCATCCCATCTTAATGTACATGAACCACAAAGAACCGTGATGTTCCGGGCAAATGTGACCTCTTGGATAATCCAAGCTCGCACGAACCACGTTCGTTGGAAGAACTCGGCAAGCGCAACCCAATGTTTGAGATCGGAGATAATATCGGTACTTTGTGGTGACAGTTGAGATGGATGAGCTTTCTGTGATCTTTCCGCTGGATTCACTGAGGCTATCGCTCTTATCAAATTCAGCGACGCGCAAGTAGAAGAATTCTCAGCACCGAGCCATACGACCACTTTTAAAGCATCTTTATAGATTTCGCTCATCAGTTGGACCTGATGACCGCGTTCTGGGAGGTTAGCCTGATCAATACAAAGAGCATCCACCCATATTGGTCCACGAAGAGCCGGATCCGCGTGCCTAGAGCAATGGAGAAGGAAGTCATATAGATTCCTCCCGACGATCGTCTTTACGCCGTTAACGACGACCGCAACGTCCGCTTCCCGTGGTATCGCAGCTTCTCCTTCAGCCACTCCACCCTCCTCTTGATGTTCGTATTGCAGAAATGGCAACCCCCAGGTATAAGATAGTGCAATATAGTCGGGCCGGTCGCTCAGGAACACTACAGTAAGGTCGCAGAATACGCCAGGCGCAGCTTCGGTCCACTCTGCAATGCGCAAAAGGCGAATTTGCCCATCTCTTAAGTTAGGGAGCTTCTTGTATATGTCCATTGAAGTGCAAAGGTAACGTTAGGTCACAGAACGGCCCTCGCGGGGCTGCGCCTCGAGATCTAAGCGAGGAGTGACGTAAGCGGTTAGGCACTTGAGAGGGGCTGCTCTGATAATGTCAGGCCAGCGTCGACCTCTGATGCCGTACAAGTACTCGGCGTTTACTGGACGACGTTGATTGCGTCGATTTAAGTTCCTCATATCTGTTCCTCTTCTCAAATATTTTAGACTGTTTCTTTACGTATCGGCATAAAATCAAGACTCTGGCAATGAAAATACAGAAATGGAGGTTTACCGCGGAACGTGGCTTCTTCTCGCATGACGAAGACCCTGAGAGTTGGGAATTCAGGGCTACGACTAGGCCCGACCTCGGCATCAAGAGCAGGCAATACACGACAGATACAACGATCGACCCTACCGAAGAGAAGACGCAATGGCAACGACTTGAGCACTACGTTCAAGAAATGAACCGGGTTGACCCTGAACGAAGGCGCTGGAAAATCTTCTACCTCATTCGTCATGGCCAAGGAGTCCACAATCTCAAGGAGAAAGAAGTTGGAAGGGAAGATTGGGATCGCCATTGGTCTAGGCTCTCCGGGAAGGGAAGCCTTGTCTGGGAAGACGCTGAGTTGACACCTTATGGTGAGCAGCAAGCCGTGGATATCGCGACTTTTTTTAGTTCTGGCGGAGTCCCGATACCAGACGCAGTATTTAGCAGCCCCTTGCGCCGTTGTTTGCGCACGACAGAGCTCGCATTCGAGAACATTTTACCGTCGCTAAAAAGGCCGGTGGTTAAGGAGAAGCTTCGCGAACGACTTGGTGTTCACACGTGTGATAAGAGAAGCCCCAGATCATACATCAGTACTACGCATCCTTGGTTCGAAATCGAGTCTGACTTCGCAGAAGGAGACGAATTGTGGAAAGATGATGTGAGAGAGTCCCTAGAAGAACACATGATACGAGCTACGCAGCTTTTGGAAGATATCTTCGAAAATGCGGGTGATAGCATTATCGTGAGCTTAACTGCGCACTCAGGCGCTTTGATGGCGCTATTCGGGGCAACGGGGTGGAAGAAGATTCCGGTCGCTGCAGGTGCTGTGTATCCGCTTTTGATAGTTGCGGAGAAGATTGAATAGCTGTCAGCGAACGGGATACGAGATCTTCAGAGCTCACATACTTCAAATTGCACCTGCGAGCCCAAATTATCCACCACATACCTCGCTGGTCTATATAAGGACGTCCTTAGTTCAAAGTATATCCTGATTCACTCAAACACATTGACCATGTCTAATAATTTTTATTGGCTAGTCCCAGATTATACTCTATCAAAGACCGCCCCATAATCCTGCGCAGCACCAATACGCCTCCGCCCCAAGATCTGGAGCATATGACACCTTCAGCTTTTGTCTTCTGCCGAAAGTTTTACAACGAGGCTCGTCTTCATCTTCAAGGGCGAGTACTTGGTCTCGAAGCTGCACAATTCTTGCCTTCCACTCGGGTTTCATGACCACATCGCGGCCTTCTTCACGACCTTTGAACTGTGCCACCATCTCCATTCCCTGCAAACCCCCGACCTGGGTCAGAGCGTGCCAAAATAGTGTGAATCGCCAGTCCTCGGGCAATTCATCTAAATCAGACCCGGAGCCGGCTCCAGAATCGTTCACAGGTTCCTCTTCTCCTCCCGCACCACTGTCTTCACTTTCCTCCTCTTGCTCCTCCTCCTCTTCCTCCTGCTCCTCCACCTCTTCCTCCCCTTCTTCCTCTTCCTCTTCATCAGCAGAAGCAGGGTCAGACTCCTCTAATTGTTCCTCCCTCTTACACTCCAAGTCTTGAATTTTCTTTCGCCACGTACCAGGCCAGACACCATCAGTGTTCTCCAAGGCCCCTGCTGCAATCAGGACTCGCCGCCACGCTCTCTTCCACAACGTCCCTTGAAACATGGCACCGCCCACCAAATGCGCCAGTGCGGTCTGATTGCCATTTAAATGCCCCTCCACACCTTCGGCATATGGGCCAACAGGCAGGATCTCGAATCCGTCATACCGGCCAAGTGGCGGCTTGCATATCCCAATCCGGAACACAATACTTGACGAACTCTATCCTTTCATCAACATCCAATTTAGGCAGCTTCTCGTTCGGACATAGATATGATTCCATAGTGGGCCCAAACAGCTCCCCGTAGAGAAGTAGTTGCATAGTTGCGCCGTCGACATCGCTATTCAGCGTGAACGCATCGTCGGCACCACCGTTCCAGAAATCAGGTTGGGCGTACCATTCGTTCCCGATCATGGCGTCTATGGTTGCATTCAGCGGGTTGATCACGCTGAATCGTGCTTCATGCATGCGACGCACGTCGACCATGCTGAGCCCTACACCCTCGACATCGTCGCGGAGCGCTAGTGTGAGGATTCCGGCTGCGCCGCTGCGGAAAGCTTGGATGAGCTCGTCTGTGCGCTTCTCCCTCTCTGCCTCGATAGCAACTACCCACGCGGCCAGCTGAGGTGCTACAGCAAGGGCAAGAAAATCCGGGTGCGGCGAAAAGAAGGTTGGGGCTGACTGTGAGGCTAGGCGCAGGATCGTCTTTGGCAGTGTGTCACCAAAGACGGTACGCAAACGTCGACAAGAAGATGAGACGTTTTGAAAATCCTCAATGTTGCTCAAATGTGCCGGAAGTTGCATGAGCAGCTCGTTAGGGAGGTCGAGGATAGTGAGGGGTGCCATGGTGTTGCACTAATCTGAAGGTAGCTCTTTTGTTGCGACTCTCGAAGAAAATCTAGATCTCGCTATAAGAATTGATAGCTGTCTTTGGACAAGAACCATTGATCCATATATTTGGAAACTTAATGTTTGTAGTGCGCAAACGTGAATAGAAATAAGGTACAACGGCACTAGGCCACCCGCTAAGGCCTGCGCCTCATTTGCCTACGAAGGCAGCCCTTCAGCCCTTCAAGCACTTCCAAGCCTCCATGCCGATGCCTGGCACTGCGTCACGGGGCCCTTAATACTACTCATCTGCCAGTAGTAGCAAGGGAAATTGATGATTCGCCGGGGTGGATCTATCAGAGGAACCAACACAATGTAGTAGCTATGACGTCAGAGGAGCATAGATTAGTCATGCTGTCGATGAGTGGGAATCTCTTGGAGTATCAATCAACACTTGCAAAGAAGAACATCCCACGCTATGGCGGGATCACTCGCAGTCGTTCGTTCCCTGGATCATCTCGTCCTGACCTGCACTGATGTGTCAACAACCTCGAATTGGTATTCCAAGTACCTTGGCATGACTGTTGAGACATTCAACCCGCCCTCGGCTCCACACACTGAGAGGATCGCCCTGAAGTTTGGTTCGCAGAAGATCAACCTGCACCAGAAAGGGAAAGAGTTTGAACCCAAAGCTACGACGGCCTTGCCCGGCACAGCCGACCTTTGTTTTCTGATTCAAGATGATGCTGATTTGGATGCAATACTTGAAGGGTTCAAGGGAGATGGCATAGAGGTTTTGGAGGGAGGAAAGGTTACACAAAGAACAGGTGCTCAAGGACCTATCAACAGTATTTATGTGAGAGATCCGGATGGGAACTTGATCGAGTATGTTTTAGCTGTTCTTTCTCGTGGCTGTTCCAACTTACGAAGTACACACAGGCTTTCGAAGTATGCATAATCGGCAATTCATATCCCAGAAAAAGTCCATATTGCATACCTATCTCACCGTACTGTAGATTGGCAGATTTGTCTGCCCAATTAATTCGGTGTGGGTACCCCTATGTTGTCCTATGAGGACACTCTTCTTGCGCAAATACAGAACCTAGAACTCTAATCGCCTCAATTAAAACGCCGAAATCTCCTTCGTTAATATTCTCAAAGCCGTATGGCTCGCTTTGTTCGCTCCCTACCAATACTTTACACGATCCAGATATTGGCCCCCACATCGAGCATTGGCGCCTGCTCCTTCCACACCGCTGCATATCACGCGCGAGACCCCACAAGACAATACATAAACCAAGATACCCAGTCTCCTGCAATATTTGTTACGATCATGATCCCGTCACTTGCCACTATATCATCCAAACCTCTCCCCGCGGAGATTCTGCTCCAGATTGCGCAATACCTCGACAACGACACGCTCAAGAGTTTCCGCCTTGTGTCGCGCGCAGCGTCTACCATCGCCACGGAACGGCTGTTCCGTGTTGTTCTTCTACGCTTAACCAAAGGCGACTTTATTACTGATGAAGACATGACTCCCAACGGGGACATTACCATTGTCCCCAATGCAACTCCCAAAAACCTGAACGCGATCCTCGAAAGCGATACTCTTAAAAAGCTGGTCAAAAAGGTCGTCATCGATGGAGACAATGGCGCGCATTGGATGGAGAAAGAGGAAGACGAATATGGTGATTTTATCGACGACTACGTCGAGACTGCCTGGAGCGGGGCACTCGGCAGAATCTACCAATTCCCTTACCTAAGAGAAGTCGATTTCGCTTTTAATGGGATCGCTGGGTTAGACATGGATGGCGAATTTGAGCAAGACGACGAATACCGCGAATACTATCAAAGGCTGTTGTTCGCTACTCTGAGTAAGACCGAGCTTCTCGACAGCTTGTCCATCAGAAATATCCAGGATGCTTTGATCACGCACACCGGCCCAGACGAAGCGTCAATGCTAGTGCGTGAAAAGCTCAAGAAATTGGTATGTAGTCGCCTTTCGTCAGAGTCTTCAGGCGATGCTCAAACCACGCTATACGAAGCTGAACCCTAATGTCTAGGCTCTCATGGTGGTCACAGAGACAATGCACGTCTACTCCGTTGCTGGCTTGGGCGATCTCGACATCGATGCACCGGCCTTCCACGAATGCTTCAACTCTGGGCTTACGTCCCACTGGTTAAAGCCCACCCAACAACAACTTACGCATCTCACGCTATACTGCGATTCTTATTGGGTAAGTCTTTTCGACGCATACACAACACACTAAAGGCAAATTCACTATAAACTGACTCTCAAGGGTATCTATCCCTTTACCGATCTCCGTGGCATACACTTCCCTCATCTAAAGTCTCTGTCCTTAGGCCGCTGGACAATCGCACACGATTGGCAACATGAATGGGTCACGAGCCACGGCGATACTCTCGAGGAGCTCGTGCTCGACGACTGCCCCATAGTCTACGCGCTCAAGATGGAGCCCAAGATGGCGGACGCCAACTGGCCCGACATGCAACCCCCAGACGGCTGGGGCGAGATAGACACCAACATACTAAAGCAGTATGGCACCCGCTGGAGCGACATCCTGCCCACGTTCCAACATGGTTTGAAGCATCTCAGGTCTTTTGGCATGGCGTGCCGTCCTTTCGACGACGAGACGTATTCGCACGAGGTCATGTTCAACACTAGATACGACATCCCCGCGCGCATCGAGGCGTCGCGATACACGAACTTTGCGTACAACAGCATAGACCACACACAATGGTACGCTCACGTCGACCGAGCTGCAGGAACAGGAAAGGGCATGGACTGCTGGGTCACAGACAGAAAGATGGAAAAGGAGGCAGAGCAAGAAGAAGGCGATCACTTCCGCGTGTCGATCAAGAACGAGCACGGACACGCTGAAGAGCTGCAAGAGCCCGACGCAGCACAGCGCGCCGCCGACGAAGCAGCGCTCAGCCAGCTCCTCCGCGCCATGGGTAGATCAGAGCACGAAATTAGTCGCATGAAGGGGCTTGAATGGCACGCCGGGAAAGGCTGGCGTGCGCCCCCATCCCCTCTTCTCTCAGCCATCCAACGACCGACGAGATAGAGCGTTGAAACCACGGTAAGCAACGAACGGCGTCGCACGACCTCACGGCTTCTGCCGCACGCATATACGGTAGATACGGAGGGGGGGAGTAGTCGAAAGCTTTTTTTGCGCCCGCCAAGCCAGTCTACAAAACCCAAGCCTCCCAATCTTCGTCGCCGGAAGCGTGTCGTAGGGCTGATCGCTGCTGGGTCCTTACCCCAAGCTACGCTTTTGCTTTACCCACCGCCTAGTGCAAACAAGCCCTGCCCTGCCCCTCCCAAGATACAACAATTCCCCAAGACCCGGGTCCTCGCAACTGAGCCTCAAGGCATACTAGCGCGGCTGCGATGGCCGTTTGGCCTTCTGGCGTGCCATTCGTGGAGAGGCGTAGGAGTGGGGCGGCGTACTACCGATTCGGCCCGTCAAGCGAATACGCATCGCGGGTACGATTAGCTTGGGGTGAATACACAGCCGTTTTGGTACGCGTTGGCCCAAGTCGAGCATTGATTGCATTTGCGTAGCAACCCACGGCTGGGAGAGGGGATATATAAGTGCATCTTTTCCTTGGAGATTTGTCTGGACGGAAAACCTAGCAGACCTTCACTCCTTCACGAGAATCGAACCTTCTTTTTTTTTCCTTTGGCTTCAAGAACTATTGTAATTGGGATATACACACGCAACAATTAGTGTCCTCCCCCCTCTTTCAACATGCTCACCAATCTGGTCAATAAGTCATACAACAAGGCGGCTTTCCGCTCCCGCTACGCTCACCCCATACACCTCTGCGTCTTCGTCTTCATCTTCAGTGCAATGGTGCTCTCCGTCGCCCGCGTCTTCATCAACCGCTCCAAGAAGAGACCCACGACCCGGGCAGACACAATGGCCATAGCAATGGTAAGCTTCCCCTGAAACCCCCCTTCTTATTCCTCCCCTCCCTCCCTTCCTCCGTCCCCTTCCACCGCAACCCCCGCCCCTTGCCCTAGCAATCCAGAATGCAGAATATCTCCTAACATGATTCCCCTCCTAGGGCGCGAAATCCCTCCTCTTCCTCGCCTACCAACACTTCTCGGCGCCAGGCGGCCGCCTGTCCAAGTGGGGCTCGCTCAAAGCCAACGCGGTGCTCAACGGGCTCGAGATACTCTTCTGGTCTGCCGTCGCGGGCATGACGTTCCAGAGCCTGCGGCGGAGCGGGTCGTGCGCGGGCGTGTCGTGCGTGCTGGGCGCTTTGGTCGTGGTGCTTGCTGCGCTGATTGTGTACGTGTGCTCCGTTTTCATTTTCGGGAGAGTGAGGTTGTTGTTCTTGGTGGTGGTGGTGGTAAAAGTAAAAAGCTAATTTGATTTAGGGTGCTGGAGCAGTGGCTGTTTGTGATTAGTTATTTGGACTTTCGGTATTTCAAGGCGAATGGGAAACGGAGGGAACAAGCAAACGAGGGTGGGTGTGAGATGGGGCAAAGGTGAAAGGGGCGGGGCGAGGTCGAAAGAAGCTTGGTACGAAGATGGGTGGTCAAGATGAATGGTGGTACGAGGTGCTCAGTTATTACTAGGCGGATGCGGATTTGGAAGCAAGATTTCTCGTTACAACAATATTGATTTTTTTCCGATGAAGGGTAATCCTTTCTAATTGACTCCGGGCCATCCCGCTGGCATAGCACGGAGGTCCATTCGATCCGATACAGTAGCGAATGTGGGGGGTATTCGAGAACGGAGAGGAGAGAAGCTACAAGTAGTAGACAGGGAAAACCATCCGAGATGGAAAAGAGAGCGTACAACAGATCGCTCTATCGTTCGGAGTTTCTCCCCCAAAACAGGGTAGACGTGGTATCATGCTTCCAGCCGACCGTCCATCCCAAGTGTATAGCCAGATCCCTTCCGGTTGCCTTCCCTCGCTGAAACAAAAGCACGGTACAATTTGTGGTGTTGCTGCATGCGTATGATAAGAGGTTAACATGCAGTATGTGATGAACCCGACCCAAAAGCAATCGCTTCGTAACCTCGTCAAAAAAAAAGGGGAAGAGAGAAATAAAGTTAACAATTAAATAGTCCTCATGTCAAGAGGGCCGAGACAAGAAAGTGATGGCGGATGAGTGTTGTTCAACCGTCATCGTCTGCATCGTCCTCGTCCTCTTCTTCTTCCTCTTCCTCACTTGTGCTCGATCGCTGAACGGCCTTCTTCTTGCTCGAAGCCGACCCCTTGAGATTAGTCGACGAGGCTTTTCGCTTCGTGCCCGAATTTGCTTGTCCCGCAGTAGCCTTGACGGGAGTGTTAGCGTTCTCTTTGTTCCCGCCATCTTCTCCGTCGGGGTTTGCACCCTTGTTGGCTTCCATCTGCGCAACCTCTTCGGCCGTCAGGAACCGTCCACCGGGTCCACGCGGGCGTCTCATTGCGTGATTGTGCCTCGACTCGTGCAGGTACGGCTTGCGTCCCTTAGATGTGAGCCGCAGAGCATCCTCCAGCTTCTGCCGGGCTAGACGCCGTTTCAAGATGCGATGGAATTGCTTCGCATTCACGTAGAGTGGAGCTTCTTCTGGTTGCGCACCAGCGACGAGCTCGGGTGATTGTTGGTGCTGTTGAGGCGCTTGCTGAGCCATGGGCGGTACGGATGGTCTGGCTGCTGCGTGGTTCATGCCCGGTTGGGGCTGCGGCATTGCTGGGCTGTGAATCTGCGTGCTCATACGTCGTTGGATCGCTTGGCCTGGTGTCATCTGCACTTGGGAGGGAATGCCGCCCGCACCCAGGGAATTGGAGACAGCCGTTGGAGAGCGCGGAGCGACACGTCCATCTTGCTTCAATTGGCCTCCAGACATGCGCGGCGAGGCTCGCGGATCTTGGGCCAGCTGGCCTTGCGCCATCTGGTTGGGGTCGTAGTAACCAGCCGGGCCAGCTGCTGCTGCGGTTGCCATGGCCGCTGCCTGCGTCGGTGACATGCCGTACTGCTGGTGCATGCCCGGTATGTAGCCCTGAGGATAATTCATCTGTTGATGTTGCGCGTTCGGCGCGCCAGGCTGCGGATAGCCTTGCGATGGGAGGATTGGTGACGTCTGTTGATACGAGTGCATCTGTGGCTGCGTAGGAGATGTTATTGACGGGTTCGCCGCGCCAGGGTTCTGAGCTCCCCCCATAATTTTGCATATGGGTAGCCGTGTGCCCGTGGTGGGGTTGTTGATACTGCGCGTAGTCGGTCATGGTCAGTGTCTGGTCAGGTACGCGCTACCTTGGGCGTACAAAGATGATCCGAAAGTACGCGACTGAAGGCGGCGTAGCCTTGAGTATTACCCCGGATACGCCACTTCAGCACAGACCTAGCCTTCTGTATCGAGGCTCGCGGAAGGTTTTGCAAATGCGCTCGGATGGGCGCTCGTGTAGAGAGTGCGCGCGCGCGGTGGTTTGATTGGGACGCTTGGGGCGAGAAGGTTTGCGACTGGGGGTGATTGGGGGGAGGCGCGCAGAGACGCGACTTTTTATCGAGAGCCGCAACGACTGGTGGGGGCCTGGAGCCTGGGAGCAGAGGCGAGATGAGCAGGCAGCCAATGGGTGGTGTCGGAAAGAGCCAATGCCCGGTGAAAGTTGCTGGAAGGGCCTGGGTGTGTCGGCTGATGGGTCGCTGGGTGTATCGGTGCGCAGGACGATTAAAAAAGCTGGCTTCGACTTGGTCGCGCGTGTGTTTGCCTGTCGAGTGTTGATATCGGGCGCACCGGTCTATCTAGGCACCGGACGGCTAGGGTCACGTCACGTCACAGCAGGGCAGCTGCTCGATGCGTTGTCAATGGCCACGCTTGTGAGGCGAGAGCCTGGGGGGCGCGCGCGCACGTCGAAGATTCGCGTAGGTTGAGGCGCAATGGGTGCGATTGGGCGGCGGGCGATGAGGCGGTGCGCGGGGTAACTTGGGCTGGAGGATGCTTGGAAGACGCTGCAGTTGAAAAGGGCCGCGCCGTGTGGGGAGTGGACCGTTGCAGGCGTTCACCAGTCGGGGACGAAGCTGGGAAAAAGGTCTTCTAGGTGAGCAATTGTTAGCTAGCCTACGAGGCAGAGGGTCGGGCAATTGGAGGGAGGTCGAGGGGAGGCATGTGCTGGCGGGCGGGCGATTGGAGGGGCGATGCGCTGGCAATGCAGGTTCATGCAGGCCTGGAGCACACTTACCGACTTTGACCTGGGCGCGGTCCACGTCGCTATGGGCGCGCGAGTGAGCGGTGGTGACGCTGGCGCCTGGGATTGCCGTCGTTGTCGTCGTCGTCGTCGGACTGGCGGCTGGTGCAGCGTGCGGCTTGGGTATAAAAGAGTCGCGGTCGACGCGGTGCAGCTGACGCTGCGGCGGAAAGCGGGTGGGCACGAAGCAAGCCGCTACGCTCTAACGAGCCGTGTGCGCCCCGGGTCTGCGCGCCGTTAGCAGAGTAGAAACATGGCGCGCGAGCGCGACGCAGCAGCAGCAGCGCTTTTGTTGGGCGCGCATTGCGAGGGCGATGGGCCGGCTCTCTGTGCGCGCGCCGCTGCTGCTACTGGGAGGGGGTGGGCGTGCGGGCGCGGTGGTGGTGGGGATGATGCGCCTTACCGAAGCGTGGTCCGCAGCGGACGGCGGTCACGTTTTGGTGGTGAGGTCTGCGGGACCTGTGAGAGTAGCTGGGGCCTGGCTGCGGGCGGGCTCTCAGCTCGTGCAACCACTCGCGGCGGCGGCGGCAGCGCAGACGCGCCCTTTGCAAAGAAGCACGGGTTGCAGTGTGGGAATGGGCTTCCCGCTTGTCTGTGTCTGCCACGAGCGAGTGCTGTGGTGCAAGACTCGTGATGCTGGAGGCGACTTGGGCGGTTTGGCTGTGATAGGGCAGAGGGGACGCGGTGGTGCAATGATTGGAAGAGATGGGAAGGAGCGATAATTGGGCAAAGAGCGAGAAGCGGGCGGGTCGTGCCTTCTTATTCGGCGGCCGGCGGCAGGGATCCTCGCCCAATGAATCCCGCCCGCTGCTGCCTTTTTCGCCCGCGCCTTCCTCGCCATCTAGCATGGTCGGCCGCCAGCAGTGAACGAGCATGCAGCGAGGGGCCCATCACCGGTGTCCATCGCCCAACCTGCGCCAGCCCTCGCCTTCAATAATCCAGTGCAGTCCGAACACTGACCAGACGCCTGCTGCCTGTCTGTCTGTCTGTCAGTCTGTCTGTCTGTCTGTGTAGACATAATGCGTGCATCCGTCGCTGCCCGCGCGCCCGAGCACTGAGCGCGATGACGTTCCGCCGGGCGGTGTGTGTAGTGTGTGGACACTCGCTTCCGGCTGCCTCTCTCTCTCTCTCTCGCTCTCTCTCCAGCCCCCCAGCAGCTTGAGCATTGAGCACTGAGCATCATCTCATCTGCGGGCCCCCCCCGAGCCGCCTGCTAGGAAAAATTTGCCAAATCACAGTCGCACATGGCTGCGAATTTCGGGCGCGTAGCCAACGTGATGCAGCGCTTTTTCGCAGCCGCTAGCCCTGCCCGCCGTCGCACGCTGTCATTGGGCACCCACCCCCGAAATTGGATCGTCTCGCGCGCGGACGCAACGGCAGCGTAGCGCGCACATCCCGCTCCCCCCCAAACATTCGCATCATCGCCCACTGTTTCCGACGCGCATCGGATGGCCCATGGCCCATGGCCCACACACACACACACACACGGCCAAACTTTCTGACGCTCCCCAAGTCACCGTCGCACCGCCATGCGTCAGCCCCGGAGCGGCATGGTCATCGTCGCCCGCCCGCCCGCCTACCCGCGCAGACAGCAGGACGCCGTGCCTCTTTCGGCCCTCGCGCCTTTCGCTAGCTGCCCGAGCTGCCCTCCGGCCCCGCGCGCTCGATTGGCCTTCCTGCTGTCTCGGCTCCGTCTCAGACAAAGATACGACATCAGCCCTCTGTCCATGCGCTCGTCCAACGGTGGATGGAGACGAGCAGCATACCGTCAGAGCGTCAGAGCGCTGCCCATGCGCAAACTTTAGAGTTGGCCCAACCCGTGGGCGAGCAGGGTGAGGCGGGGGCCTGGGTTGCAGATCATGTACCTCTGCTCAACATGGACGCTCGACTTGCTTGCCGCTTTGTCACCACTTGCGTCGTCCTTCCCAGCCACCTGCATTGTGCGAGCTTTGCGGTCGCCGGTCTCGTGCTCATCCTCTGCTGCTTCATCTCGCTTTCCACCGCCTCCCCATGCGCTGCGTAACCCATCGCGCTGGTTCGGCCGTCCTACGAAGGTCACACAGCTTAGCAAGCAGCGAAGAGCGCTTCGGGGCTTTCTCCAGCCCGGTCCATCTCCGGACGCCTGAAAAGCATAGTCCGCTTGCAGATCGCATCGCATCGCACCCTTCGTACACAATGCTCACGCTCCGCGGTGTCGAACATCATGTCCCCGCCAGGCTGTGATTGCAAAAATCTGTTGGGCACGGCGCCTAACGCCTCCAGCACGCTTGCGACGCTAGCATACATCCAACACTTTCACACCGAACACCAAGTTTCCTCAACTCTCCCTCTTCGCCGTCTCGTGTAGATGACGTGTTTATTGATCCGGAACACACGTTCACTTCCAAAACGAAACTGCCGGCATACAGAGCAATACCTCTGGCCTGGATTCGGAGGAGGACCTCTCGGGCTCGCCGAACATCCCGACAGGCCCTTGTCGCCGGTGAGAAGCTGTGTCTAATCTTGGCCGTTTTACCGGTATATGCAAGCGTAACTGAACAGGCCGTGCCTCCTTTCTTACCGCATCACATGACCTGTTGTACCAATGCACAGTATCCCAAGTACCGGACACGAGATGCAGCCGGCTAAAATTGTCGCCCAGCCCTATATCGCAGCGTATCAGTTTCCATTGCTCATCACAATCATCAAATAAGGTTACACTTTCCCGCTGACCTGCATCCCCTCACGCCCCAAGTTCCCGGCCGATCACTCGCGCCCGCCACGCTTGCACGCGAGTGCTGTGGTTGCGTGTGTCTGGGCAATGGTACGCGGCACGTGCGCGCCACCAGAACCATAGCATTTCGCATGTTTCGTCCATGGTCTCGCGCGACGACGTTGCGAATCAGGTCTCGCGAACCAGACATGGCGAAACCAGACTTTGAGATCGCTTTCCACCTTCACCCAGATAAGCCGCGGCTCTCTACATGACGAGCTGACACGTACCTGGCGCATAACACCAGGTTCATCTTCTCCCGCCCCTCTATTCCCCATCCCTGCGAAGCCGAGCTATACCACCGCCCAAACGGCCTTCCTCTTCGAGACACCCACAAACACAACCCTCAATATGCCTTACTCTCTGCCTCGCCGGCCCCGAGATGGGCAAGCACACCTTTACCACCGTGGTTAAGGGGACCCAACATGGGGTCGCCAGAACCAGCGAAATTGAACCATTGTATCCGGCGCGAAGTCGTCATCGTCGTCGTCCCGGCACGGGGAGGTGGATCAGCAGAGTCCCAACGCTTGAGGTCCACAAGGACCCAAGGTGAGGTGCAAATAGGCAGTGCAACTAACGCCCGCGAGGAAAAGCACGCCGGTGCCGCTCCGGAGCAAGGATTGCAGCAGTCAGATTTTCCCCAACTTGCTTATCGATTAACTCGTCCGGGACGGCCAATGGGGGCGGTGCCCGGTGCGTGCGCGCGCGCGCGGCTGGCTTACCTTACGAGAGCCACGGACGAGAGCGCCCGCTGTTCTCGTTCATCGCTACGCCGCTAGATACACCTTATTTTCCCCTTACACCTCTTGCCTTGTTGCCTTGTCCTTGTGCGCGTTGTTCGCTGTCAATTATAGCACCGAGTGCCGCCGCGGCATGGACAGCCTGGCGAAGGGAGGGGGGTCGTTGTGTCACCCTTCGTTCATTGGGGTGGGGTAGGTAATATGGTGTTATACGAGGACGTGGGGACCGAGGCCTGGCCCGGATCTCGCTGTTTCCTGCCTGTGAAAAAAGTATACATGGCTCTCTGACATGGATACACGTGCTCCTGGCAAGCCCTTGTTGCGATCTTAGTCAGCAGAGGTGGTGACCCACGTCAGACTGCCATAGTCTGTATAGGGCGGCGGGTTTCGAGGCTGGATCTGTGTGTGAGACAAGCAGGAGAGATGTGTAGAAGCTGGACGATGCAGAAGCTTCCTGGTTCATTTTCTTCGAGCGCAGGTCTTTCATTGTTGCTATCCGCCGTGACCCACCTACCTACCTGAACGAACGCTTGCTTGAACAAAGCAGGCAATCAGTCTCAAAATCGAATCCGTATTTCCGTCTGTACTCCTCCTCATCGTCTATCCCCACTCACCGCACACACGTATAAACATACCACATTTCGCCCTCAAGGGTTAACCCAAAATCCAGCAACTCGACAAAAAGCCACACACACCTCACGCTCAGCCTCTACCAGCTCAATCCCCGGTTCCAAGCAGACAGCCCTCAAACCTTACACGAAATCCCAGCCACGCATCACCGCGTCGACCATTTTCAGTCCAGCGACATGCTTGTCAGTCTCTCCACGGCCGTATCCAGAGCTCTACTGGCGTAATGCGCGACGGGCTGAGCGACGGCCCAGAACATGGCTCGCGGGAGCAAGCCGAGCACCCTGACGAAGACGGGATCGTCGCGGCAGGAGAAAAGCTGCTTCTCGCACGCGGAGTCGACTTCGGCGAGCTGGTCGTCCTCGTCGTGGGTTTCGGGCACGATGAAGGTCTCTGGGGACGCGAGGAAGTCCTACACGAATTCTGTCAGCGTTGAAATGTAGTGGAGAGATATTACATGGAGGAGGAGGAAGAGGAGGAGGTTCACCTTGACAGATTGCTCGATGGCTTCTTGGCTAGCCTCGAGCGACTCGCTGCGTTTGCGGATGAAAGACGCGATGTCCTCGGGGGACCCCTTAGTGCGGATGCGCATCTTGAAGAAGTCGCAGAAATGGCCAGGAATACAGACTTCGTACACATTTCCTTCCTCTTGCTCTGGCTCTCCGTCCGCGGCGACATCAGCACTCGAGGCGCGGTGCGAAGCCGTCGACGAATCTTCCCCGCCGACCCACGCACCGATGCCCTTCCTTGTAGGCGTCTCCTGCGCAGCACCTTGCTCCTCGTCTGCCGCGAGGAACCAGGGCGTCCTACCTTCCTCCATGCGAGCTTGAACGTTTCTACCCATCGGGGTCCCCGCCATGATCAGATCGCCCGCCATCCCGTCCTCAAGGACCGGGTCCAAGGGCGCGAGGTCGATGTCCCGATACCTAGCCCACATCTCGTGATCCTCATCCATGTCCTCCTGCTGCGCTTCTTTCGCCAGCTCGGCTATTTCTTCCGGCAGCGAGGCGTTGCGGCGGGCCTTTGACGGCGAGTTCTCCTTGCCTTTGAACTGCTTGAAGTACTTGAGCGTCTTGGTGAAGGACGATTCCTGCAGGGGGGCGTCCGGTGCGAAGTGGACGCGCGTGGTGTTGCTGTGTGTGCGGATTGCGTCGTCGGGGCTGGAGGGGAACGACGTGGGTTGGCCCGTTGGAGATGATACGCGGCGGTGTCGAGTGTGGGTTGCGTCGGGTGCGCGAGGGGATGAGGAGCGGCGACTTTGAGAGTCCTAGAAGAGTTTCAGTAGATACTTTCACAATGTTATTATGTGAAGAGACTGATGGGCTCCTTGCAGCAAGTTGCTTTACATGGGTTGCACGGTGAGCTAGTGATCTGGTGCCGTACTTACCGGGGAACGCTCTTGTTCGTCTTGCAATATCATATCCAGTTGACTTCCATCTGCAGAGTTGATTCCGTCCACGTGTGGAACTACAAAGCCATGCTCACCTTGGTACGGACAGTTCATCACATCGTAGGCGTCGTCATGATCGGGATCGAAAGTCATGGTTGTTCCGGCCGCCTCGTTCTCAACCACTTCTCCTTCTCCTTCTCCTTCCCCATCATCCAGATATGATTCCACATAGCTGGTCCTTAGTTGAGGCGGCCTGTCGCTAGCCGAGCTACCCAAGATAGGGCCAGGAAACACGGTTCGGTGACGAGGCCGCGAGAAAGTCGGCGTGACTGGCGATGTCACCGAGCTGGAGACAGCGGACGCGTTCGGTGGCGAGTAGCGGAGCGCAAACGACGATTGTAGCATTGAAGGACGTGTGCCCTGAAATCCTTCCGCTGTGGTATCATCTAGCCGGACTGGAGTCGAGGATGATTCGGCGCGTGGCTCATCCTGGACCGAAGTGTTACGCTCGACTCTAAATGTGTTCAACGTTTGCGGCAAGGCTGGAGGTGGAAGATCGTGCAGATGCAGGCTGGCGTAGCTTGAGGTACGCGTCGTAAGAGAAGTGTCAGAAACCTTTTCGTGTTCGAGGTCCTGGGTTCTTTCATTTGGGTCTTCATCATATGCTTCTTGGCTCTCTTCCACGGCCTGCGTATTGAGGCTATTTCGGTCCGTGATCTGAGCGTCGGCCTGCATGTTATGTTGGAGGCGCGCTTGCAACTCGGCTGAGATATCCCCCTTCGCCTTTGGTGTCATACTCTCGAGAGGGTCCCGTGGAGATTGAGAGCTTGGTTCCATTGGCACAAACAGGACCGGCTTGGAAGTGGGTGCAGACGGCCTGCTTGGTGGGTTTTGTGCTGGGTTGTTTGAGACACTCTGAGCTGGAAGTTTCACGGGGTTGAGTGTAGTGCTTGCGAAAGAAGGTGCTTTGTAAACAGAAGGCGCGCAGGTGAGGCTTGCTATATAGCTTGTGACATCACCTCGTTGCCATAGCGAGAACTCCGTAGAACGGGCACTTGACAAGCGATATTTTTAGGCAAACCGCTTCGAACAAACAAACTTCAGATACAGACCGCGTCAATGTCCAACTGCCAGCCGTGCAGATTCTCACGCCTCAATTCCTTCCTTACTAACCTTCACACCCCTCAACACATACCCATCCCTTCTTGCCTCCATAGCCTCTCTTTCAATCGTCTTCCTCACTTCCTCACTCCTAACAACCCACCTCGCTCTGTACGGCCTGGGTATCGTATTCGCACCAGGCTCATACGCATCATCGCTCAGGTCAACCTCCATCTCCTTGCCAGTCTCATCGACGGGCGGGCGAAGATCAAAAGCCCACAACAACTTTGCCAACACAATGAACATACTGTTCTCCGCCAGATGCAGACCAGAGCATATGCGCCTTCCAGCGCCAAAATTCCAGTGGTCACGTGAGTCTGCAGAGCCACCAGCATAAAAGCCCGATTTCTCAGGGAAAGCGAGGTAGCGGTCTGGGTTGAAGCGGTCGGGCTCCGGGAAGAGTGTGGGATCATAGTGAATAGGATATTGCTGTATAGCGACGATGGAGTTTGCGGGAATGTACGTGTTCTTGTAGATTATAGGGGCAGTCGTGTAATGCGGAGAGCCGATGTTGGTGGCGGGTCGGACGCGCATGGTCTCCTTGACGATGGCGCGTATGTACGGCAAGTTCTCCTCGTCTTCGAACGTCGGCGATCTTGAGGTTCCCACGACCCTGTCGATCTCCTCGAATGCTTTGAGTCGGACATCGGGATAGGCGGAGAGATACAGGATTGCACTATTGGTCGCTGCGCTTGTTGTCTCGCTTCCCGCCTCGATGAGGGAGCCGGCGAGGAAGGCGGCTTGGAGCTCGCTGATGCCTTGCTTTTCGTAATTGCTTTCGATGAGCTGCTTGACGAAGCATTCGGGCGCTTGCTTGGTCTCCATTTGCGTTTTGAGGGTCGAAAACAGGGACATCCAGAGACGAGCTTGGCGGTCGAAGAGCGGTTTCAGCGGTTTGCGCCACCATTGGAGGCGCGGAGGCAGACGTCCAAGGAAGGGCAGAGTATCAGCAAGGTATGCGCCTGGTGCTGCGACATTGGAGAAGTCGTTCATGATGCCGTATATCTCCTTGACTTCATCGCAGTCCTGTTCCCCTCGTTAACCCCATCCTTTCCTCATTATTGTAATGCAAGGAGATGTGTATACGTACCCACTCAGCAATCCTCTTCCCATACGTACTCGTCATAATAACACTAACCGTATACCTCCTCACGGCCCTATACCCAACCTCGCTCCCCATCCCACCCTCCTCGCCAGAAGCGTTCAACACCTCGTCCAAAAGCATCCTCGCCTCCCACTCCTGGCTGGGCTTGAACGTCGCGCTCACCGCTGGTGTCAGAAGCTTATGGCTGATTCCCCTCAACTTCCTCCACTCAGGCCCATACTCCATGAACAGAAATCGCAGCCCCCCGCTCAGCGCATCACTGGCAACAGGCATGGGCGCCCGCGAACTCGAGTCCTTGCTCTGCCGGTCCATGATCTCTTTTACGGCTGCGGGCGAACACACCATGTACCAGTCGTTCCAGCCGAGCCGGATCTTGAAGACCTCGCCGTAAATGCGCGACCAGGATATGATTTGGCGGTGCGGATGGAGCCCGAGTTGGTGGGCGTTGCCGATAAGGGGGAGGCCTTTTGGGCCGGGGGCTGGAGAGTAGGGTTTTGGTATGCGGTTTTGGGAGCGCTTGTGGTATAGTAGTGATGCTGCTATGAGCATCACCAGTAAGATGATTGTCAAAGACATCGTGATATAGGGTGACCACAATGTTGAACCCTTTTGTGTTGTACAACCTAAAGACCGTAACAATAAATGTTCAGAGGAGAAGATTGTGTACAAATAAGAACGTAGTCAGATGTCAGCCCTACTAGTTCAAATGGAAGTGGTGTTCAATGGTTTCTTGCCGGTACCCCACCACATTCCCAGGTTGGGACCTGGGGTAAGACCGCACGTGCATTTGAGCCCCCCTAAACTTACACATGTGGAGCGCATTAGTGCACGTGGGTGAGACCAAATCACATTGCATTCACCCTAGCCCACTAATGGTGTCATAATCATGATGTGGTGGTGCATTTTGCGAAGCTCGTGCGTCGGTGTAACGTCGACTCGTAGCTATATAAGCCTGACATATCCTAAAGTCTCCAAAAAGCCCCAACTTTATTCCCACACTGTAGACCAATTTTGGTTCAAAGTGTAGACGAACGCCGAACCATGCAGATATCACGGTAAAGACCGCGCCAAATCGTACAAACTCATCCTCTTCCCCATCTGTCCCTTAGCTCAGTAATTGACAAACACAGGGAAGAGGACGGTAACCGTCATGCTTCATCGCTATCCGGCCCATCGGTCTCTGTAAGGTCGTCACTCATTATATGAAGAATTTGTGAGAAAGTCCGGCTCTTCCATCGACCCATGCCGTCCATCAAGTCGGCACAGTGTAGGAGCGCGTGCGGCGCGCTGCAAGATAGCCGCCCTCAAGCGCGATGCCGGTTATACTAAAGGGACCACCGCTGCGGATAAAGTTCACTACCGAGGCATCCCCGAAGCCGAGAGGAGCGCCAGGAGAATGCGGCGAGTCAATGAGGCCGACTTGACCTACATGGGTCCAGTCGACAAGATCGAGTAGTTCGATGCAATTGTCGTTGATACCACATGTGGTCGTAGGAGGCAGTGTGAAGATGTAAAGACCAAGGACAAGCGCGGCCTGAAACAGAGCTACAACACTGTGCGGATTGACAATGTCCGATACTTTGCGATCGAAGAGAAGTTTGAAAATGTGGGCGGCGTGTAGCACAGATCTTCGCGCTGATGGTGTTTGTGACCATGCAGAAATATCCTCCAAAGCAGCCACTGCGGGTCCTGGCCCTGCTCGCCCTGCAGCGAGCTCGAAATAGCGGATGTTGGCTCCGAGCATCATGCAAGCGGAGTGCCAAAGGACTGCTGAGTTGAGATCCGCTGTCCGTAGCGCATCGATAGAAGATGAGGAAAAGTTTACCAGAAGCGGGATGAGCTCTCGGCTCCTAGGATCCTCGGCGTACACCCGCCAAGGCTCAAGGTGTTTGTGCGGTCCGGTAATACCAACAAGCCGGTCGTTCGCCTCGTATACTCGCAAGAGAAAGAGGGTCAGAAGGCTACGCAGGGTACCGGAATCTAGCTTTAGCCCAGGCGTTGGTAAATATGAAGGAGTAATGCGGTTCGAGTGTATCCGTGCTCCGCGCTGCACTAGATTGAACCATTTCGTAGGAGAATTTGCGTGGTACAAGTTGTACTCCGAAGGTGGCAGGATTTGGACAGATTCCGGTCGTATCATCGGTGAGGCTGACAGGTACGCCGCATACCAGCAATCCACTTCAAGCAGACCGAAAATGATGCTGACATTATTAGTAAGATGGTTGATCACAAGTACAGACTAAGTCGCTTACCGTTTTGCGCATTCTACCCGACACCAAGCTTTCCATCGAAGATCAATATCTAATATCTCCTCCAAATGTGAATCCGGTGGAGCACTCTCATTTGCGGAGAATAGACCGTGCTTTTGAGCGGCCTTTGGCCGTCAGCGAGTGATCAAGATTGGCGTCTGATGCAATGCTACTTACCGTGATGAGGTCGCTGTAGAGCTTTTCTGCTTGGGCTATTCGACTCTTCCGCTGCTCCCGCTTAGCAATAGTTTCACCTTTTGCCACATTCCTGCTTACGCCAGTAATAGACGCCAAGTTGAGTGCTAGTAGACCAGTCGCGAGAATACGCATCTGTTTCTGGGGTGTGTGATTGGTTGTTGATAATGACTGCAACTCTGCAGACACCATCTGGAGAACAACCTAAAGAGCCTAATCAGAATGTTTTTCTCGAGTTCTAATAAATTACTTACGGGAAATGTTCGCGATACGAATTTCGCAGCTCCAGCTGTTCCCAGAATACTAAGGCCAATGAGACACATTGAGAGCAGCAGCGACCTGGGGGCATTTTTCGCGGAGAAAGTAGGGATGTGGATGATAGGTAAAGTCGGATGAAAATAATACAGATACATCTCCAAGGCAATATCGAGAATCTCTGCAGGAGGAAACCGTACACCCTCGCTACCAGGACTAGCTCCTGCTTCACCACTCGACGATGCAGTATCACCATATGACTCGGATCGTAGGCTACTCGCTTGAGGGGCGTTGTTGAGGGCGCCTTGAAGTAGGTCTCTGCATTCCTCGTCGAGGCCCCATCGTGAATTCCTCCTTTCGCGTTCACTGATTGGGGTTTCAATCACACCAGAAGGTATCTCGGAAAGGATATTCGAGCAGTCGCACGAAACCAAACTCTGCCATAAAGTCGGCATCAGACGGGAAGGCGTTTCGGACCTTGCGGGCCAACAGCTTTCGACTCTTGCAAAGCGCTCCTTAGGTATCCTGCTTGCGATCGAAACACTACTGCCAGACGGACTGCCATGATTATCTCCGCCATTCCGAAATAGATCATGCTCGAAGTGGCTGTCGATGGCCATGTGATGGGAACCATTTGAGGCGAGGATGTCATTTTCGAGAGGGAAAAGCCACGTTTGGAGAGCATCCGCTGGCGTTCGGTTTGGAAGGGGATGGTTACTCTGCACCAGCTCGAAGGCCCACTGGTCTAGACTAGAAACGTGACCCTGGGGAGAAAAGGAAAGCATATCTATTGCTGGGTCAATGGGCGGAGGCATATTATCCGGATTGCGCGTCAAGAAGCGCTCATTGTCAGCGGGTAGATTTATTGGAGATGGCGATCTCCAGGGTACATCGGCGGGGGTTCCGAGATGCTGCGCCGCGTTGAGAAGCGCCTCTAGCCGACTCTCGCCTGGCGATGTCTGTTGCTGTACAGATGAATGTCGCACATGTAAGTTCGGCGAATGTTGTGGATTTTGCGCTCCCTCTCCAGCTTGTAGGACCTGTTGTGAGCTTTTACGTCTTGATAGTGGTGAGAAACTGGGATCTTGTGAAAGTTGTGGTGTTCGCTCCGACGTTGGTCCGGCTTCGCCCTGCTGCTTGTCGCTGGCCGGTGTCGCGGATTGCTGCTGTTGCTGCTGCTGCTGTTGCTGTTGCTGCTGCTGATTTTGCTGGCTGTTGCTCAGCCTGTTTAGGGCGTTCTGTGCGTGGCCTTTGCAATGGCGGAACAAGACGTCGCTATGTCACGGTTGGCTTAAGTCTGCAAATTCTGCCATTGATCCTCACCTGCGCGAGAAGTGCTTCTTGCACGTCGGGCACTCGTATGGCCTTTCTCGTGTATCTAGGTGCGCAATCAGTCGTGGAGCAATCGCGCAGTGATCAATTGAGACGTACGCGATCGCTCGTGGCGCTTGACATGCTCAAGCTTGGTGAACTTGCGGTCGCACAGACTGCATTGCTTCAAGGCCATAAGGGTTGGTGTCGTGCAGTCCGCGCGGAGAACTGCGATGCCCTCGGCGGTCCAGTGTCGTCGGCGAGGGTCCTGAAGAGTGAATAGATGAGCGAAGTGCCGGGCGACGAGCCTGGGTCCGCGGCGTGGTTGGCGATCTGAATTGCGGGGAAGTACTACCCATGACTCGCCTAGTCACAATATAAGCCCGGGATGTGCCCTCCCGCCATATTCACCCTTCATCTACATACTGTTGCATATTATCTGCAGTCTCACTGCTTCATTAAGACGCCTGTCAGCGGTCGAGACGAGAGTGGGAGGTGCTTCCCTCTGCAGATCAAACTCTGGCACCCGGGACGCAGCAGGATACGGCGTGTGTGCCCCAATAGCTCTCTTGACGCCTTACCCGGACGCCAGCCTCTGCTTCGTATCTCCTGGAAAGCTCTGCAGGCAGCTGACCATTGCCACGCAGCTGATGGGAGGTGTTCGTTGAATCCATACTTCCGGACTCCCAATGCATGTGGGGACCCTGGCCAGGCATGCACTAGTGGGGCATAACTAGCTCACCCTTGCCCCGATCCTACGAGCACGTAGCTCTCGACGCCTTCGAGAAGGATTTCAAGAACAAGAAGAATGAACATCTCCTTAGTGTGATTGATGGAAAAGTGACCGACATGAAAATTTCCATATGAAATGTTTCATGCGCACTCAGATTCCTAGATCTGGGTTGCATTAACCGTCGATCAAGCTTCGCACATATAGAGAGTATAGTGCTGATCGCGTCACTGCCTCTTGGTCCACAGGAAATATCTCGGAGCGTCGGATTTTGTCATGATGCTGCATCAACGGGCCGGTTACGCTTCAACCTGCTGGTTTACCCGGTTTTCGATAATCGTTACATACGGCTCCCGAGAAGAGATTCCGTGCTACCCGACGCCAAATGAAAGCAACGCTTGTGAGAATACTTCTGCTAAGCGTGTAGTACCTGATTTTGCACTTTGCGTTGTTCCTCAGCATCGTCGTAGATCATCACATTATGTGGCAAGAAGTCAAGAAGCTGTACCTATTTTGCACTTTCATAAGTTTGTAGGTTGTTTCGGACATCTATACAACCTTCCCGAGCATGTCCACTACTGCAGAATACACAACCAACAACACACCGCCACCAGGTCCAAATCTCAATATCTTAGCTACATACCCCTTGTACAACGCTTTCAGGCCTTCCTCCCTCGCAACTATCCCCAAACTTGGCCACGCCCACTCATATTTCCCTCTCACCCCCTCGACCTTCGCAACACTCTGTATCCGACTCTTGACCACATCAAGCGGCGTGTTAAATGTTGTCCCTACGACTCCTCCAACAAAGCCTGCCGCCAAGTCATTGGCCATCTTCTGCGCTTTTGGATTGGCAGATGTCACTGGATTAGGCAGTTGAGCCCGCACCTGGAAGATACATCCGAAGTAACCTGCATTCCAGACGATGTGGCGCCAGAGTGTCGCTTCGAAACCATTATAAAGTGCGAGAGGACCTTCCTGTCGAACCACTTTAGTTAGGCAGTCGAGGAGACCGTTGTATCGAGATGCAGATGTCTTGTCTTGAAGCCGAATCTTCAGCAGCTCGAAGGGAACCACGACCAAGCTTTCGACTGCACCAGCGCTGGCACCAGTGAGTACGGCGAGGGGCTGCGTAAGGGCTGGGACATGAAAGAGGCGTTGGTAGAATGGGCCGAAAGTATCGTTGGAGGAGAATTTGATGGCCCTATAATTGTGTTAGCGAGCAACGTCGTTCGAACAGGTCGGCACTGATCAACCTCTTCGGAACCTCCATCAATATTGGCGCTGTGATCCCACGATAGAGCCTCGTCGCTCCTTCATTTCGTATTATCTTTCTAAAGCAGTCTATGACTCCAGTGTAGCCTTGGCCGTCTTTCGCTACGCCATGCTGTAATTGTATCCGCGTTTTGACCACATCAAGAGGGTACCTTTCTACATTCTTAGCTTCATACCGCCACTCGAAACATGTTCTCACATCACCAGGATCTAGACTTCATTAGCAAATTGAAGTGTTTATTGCCAGTGGCATTCACCTCTGAAATACCCGCGACAGCTCCAGCAGCAAACTGATATCTGAAAGGCAGCACATTGGCCTTCTCTGCTTTCGCCGTCTCAATTTTCTCTGCGTCCCTCGATGCCATGTTACCTATACAAAAGTGATGTTGCAGCGCGACATCCAAGGTCCACATGGAGAACCCAAACTTTCAAAATTCAGCATGGCACGAGATCCACAACATTGTCCACTACAACTTGCACTACAGCTTCCCCACCCTTTCACCAGAGTGGTCGCAATGGTTATTCTACTTGCAGACACATCGCATATTGTGCGCCCTTTCTGCCGGTACCTATGATAATAGTGCTGCTGCAGGGATGGTGAGCTTTGGGGAATGTGGGGCAGGTCTGGTGTGGATGTGGGGCTAGCGCGATCGGTGTGGGAGGCAAAGGTGAGCTGTGAGACAATGTGGGGAGTATCGCGAGGGTATACTGGAGTACGTATCACGATTTGGAAAAATTACGTGCGTATTGGGTGACCTATTGTGTCTATGTCTTATGCTATAGACGCCTTGAAATGCAACTATGTTGAGGACCTATGTTGAGGTTGTGCTTGGAATTATGCGATCGTCTTCTTGACTTTGAGGTCTTGGATGTCCTCTTCGCCAAAGTCGAGGAGCTCCCTCAATACTTCGCTCGTGTGCTCGCCTAGCATTGGAGGTGGGCTTCTGATCTTCGGCTCTGCTCGCGAGTACTTGACTGGATGGTTGACTAGTTTGATGGGTCCGCAGCTTGGATGATCGACTTTCTCAATCATGTTCCGTGCAAGAACTTTGCATGTACTGTTAGCTTTCGAAGCAATTCTGAGGGGTCAGTTGAAGGATATACCGTGTTCATGATTTATCGTGCCCTGGATGTCATTGACAGCGGCATACGGCATGCCGCTACCCTCAAAGATATCAAGCCATTCCTTCGTCGTCTTCGTCTTGAGTTCGTCTTCAATTATTCGATCGAGCGTATCTCTATTTTTCACTCGTAGCGCATTGGTCACGAAACGCGCATCCGTCTTCCACTCCGGCTTGCCGATCTTATCGCATAGGATACCGTAGAGCTTATCGTTGCAGCCACCGACCGCAATATTCGTGTCTTTTGTCTTGTATGCCCGATATGGAACGACGGATGCTATTTGTGCGGCAAGTGTCAATATCACCTCTGGATTGAAAGACAGGAGTCGCAACGTACCATGAGCAGTTCCCCATCTCCCGCTATCTTTCTTCCCACTAATCAACGCACTACTCGCGATATTTGCTAGTCCTGCGACCTGACAGTCGCTCAGACTTGCATCAATCCATTGCCCAAGGCCTGTTTCCCTCCTTGCGTACAGTGCCGCTAACACTCCTATCGCCGTATACATGCCAGTCGTTAGATCTGTGACTGCGACGCCAACTTTCACTGGTGGCCCGTCTCTTTCGCCTGTGATGTGCATGAGTCCCATCTCAGCTTCCACCATGACATCGTAGCCGGCGCGATCACTGAAAGGCCCTGTCTGTCCGTAGCCAGTAACGGAAGCGTAGACTAGAGAAGGATTTAATTTAGAGAGTGTGTCATAGTCAAGTTTATACTTCGCCAGGGAGCCTGGGAGGTAGTTTTCTACAAGGACATCGCATTTCTGGACGAGAGAGTGGAGTATAGATATTCCAGAGGGATTGTTGAATGAAAGACCAAGAGACTTCTTGTTGCGGTTGACCTGGTAAAATGTTAGATGGCTATCCTAGATTCAGGTAGAAGGTAAAGGAGCATACAGAGAGGTAATAAGCACTCTCGCCTGGAAACTGACGCTCAACGCCATCGGTATAAGGCGCATCGGGCGGGCCCCATGAGCGTGTATCGTCTCCTCGTGTTGGGTGTTCGATCTTGATGATCTCTGCCCTGAAACCAAATTAGCAAGCGAAGCCAAATAAGGGCGTGGACATACCCAAGGTCTCCTAGTATCTGCGTACAATAAGGCTGTATGGTGTTACTTTCATATCTCACACTTCATGTCTTTATTGGGTGAAGGCCTACCCCTGCGAGCACCCTAGTCATATCTAACACCCTTATACCAGCCAATGGTAGCTTCTCGATGGTTTTCTTGTCCACTGTGCTTGCTGTTGCATTCCCACGCCTCCATATCCTACAATTCGTGGTAGCTAAACCACCTGCTGGGGTCCAAGCCCTCCTGGCCGACGATGCCAACCTCGAGCATGACCTGGGAAGCATGATTTTGGGTTCTATGGTATCTCCATAATTGGAGGCTGAAGTGTTATATCAAAAAGACGCTCAATGCTAAAGTCTTCGCCCCACATGCGGCATGTGGGGTCGCTAAACTATCCCGGAACAGACACGCACAGACACTTTCTAGGACATGTGCGAAGTTGTAAAAGAGCTTGTATTCTTTCTGGAGGGATATAGAGCATGTAGGTCGTACAGATGACGCTCATAGCAATTTAATGAGCACTAAAATCAGGAGATGCTATAAAGAAAACTAAACGCCGTTTGCAGTTCCGTTTGTGGCGTCGTGAGTAACACCATTACCGTTTGTTGCCTCGTGCTTGATGCCGTTAGTTCCATTGAGGTACGGCTTCAGTTCCTTGGAGTGCACCCCTTCGGTGTCACTCGTATTGGCACCGTGGGAGAAACCACCAATGTAGTATGGTGCTAGTCTCTTCTTCTCTGAAATTTTATCTTCCTTGAGGCGAGTGAGCAACTCCCTGGCTTTGGAATTGGCAGAGAAGCGATCCTGTGACAATCAGCAAATGATCCGACATGAGAATGAGAATTTTCATACAGGCAATGCGTCCCAAACCTTATAGTCAGTGCCTTGAGTGCTGATAGTCCCACAGCCTGTGCGAGCGTACTCAGTCCATAGGAAAAGACGGCTCGACTCGACCATAATGGTCAGTTGATCTGATAATGTCAGCTAGATGTCTGAATTTGCGAATGACTGACGCCATACCAGTCAGAATCTTCTCTGGTACATTTTCATGTATCCGCATGCCGTGCTGGTAGCCCTCGTGGAACCCACCATGAGGAGTGTGGCACCCTTCGAAGCTACCACCGCCTGGCTGGAAGTCATCACTCCTACCAAGGCCTTGACCGTATAAGCAAGCGAGAAATTCTGAGGCCGAGTTCCGATGGAAGTAGGGCAATCTAAAGGTGTTCGTCGCTACGTCCCATCGTGGCCCAAACCACAGAAAGTCTGCTAACGGTGTGACTGGGTCACGCGATTTGGCGGTGAGCACACAGAAGATTGATGGATCGGTGTGATCAATGGAAGTGCTGTTCTGCGAGGAGAACTTGGTGAGGTCGTACTTGTAGGGGACGACGTTACCGTGCCAGGCCACAAGGTCAAACGGACTGTGGTCCTGCTGAATGGCACTGAGCTCGCCATTGGTCTTGTTAACGATCTGCCAATCAACGTGGAGCTCATCGTCAATGGCGGCAACAGGGTACAGGAAGTCGCGTGGGTTCGCCAATCCATGTCCACCAAGTGGGCCAAGGTCAGGGAGCTCCCACATGGAACCCCACACTTCGGTAATGTAGCCACGAGCAACCTTGGTATCTGGGGCGAGGTTCAAGCAGAACCTGATACCTCTTTGAATAACGCATATTTCTCCAGGCTGGAGAAAGATTTTGCCCATCTCCGTTTTGATGTCGAGGCTGCCGAGCTGGGCGCAAATGAGAAAGTCGCCATCAGTATTACAGAAAGCTCGCCGCTCCATACTGGAGTTGATCATGTATACGTAGAGAGCAAGGCCTTCCCGAATGTTCGGGTCGCCGCTGCCAGCTAACGTGTGAAGTCCATCCGCAAAGTCGATTTTTTCTTCATCTTTGGGAAGTGGAAAGGGGTGCCATTCCGCTTGCTCAGGTAGGGTGGCGACTTTTGGATTGATGGATAAGAAACAGTTCTGAATGTTTGACTTCGATTCGATGGGCACATAACCCTCTGTTCCTGCTTAGCTCATTATAAAACGAAGGCTTTAGTTGACCATACTGTGAGCGGCCGCTGGCCTGCAGCGGTACATATATGTGCTGAAGTTCGAATGACGTGGTGCAGCGAATGCTGAATATGTTATACCCTCCGTATATAGGCCGAAGCGAACCTCTTGGGGGTTGTTCTGCGCAACAGGCAATGTCCCTGGAATGACTTCCGACTGATGTCGGTTACCCCAACCGGCTTGATACTCATATGGATCGTTTTCGCGAGTAGGCTTGAGTCTTTGTAGATCGGTGAAGTGGAAGACCTTCTGAGGGTCAGTGATGAGCTGGCGTTCCTTGAACTCAGGCATGTTGTTCTAGGTGTGAGAGCACTTGTGTGAAGGTACTGCTCTCTCCGCAGTAACTCGACTTATATTGAACCAGCCGCCTGGGGGCGTAGCGCTAGATCTGCCGTTGCTGACTGGTGTGGATCGCGCGTGATGTGGGGCGACCTGGTTCTCGTCCCAGCAACGGCGGGGTTGCTACCCATTGACACGTTCAGTGAGGCAAATGGTGTCCCAGAATGAGGAGTCTGACTAGGTCGAAACCGGGATATTGGAGGGTGGTTGATGAATGGATGTGATTGCGAATTTATCTATCCCGGCAATGCTGGTTCAAACGCTGTGCGTTCTGACGTCTACGTAACAACCGAAAATATCCCTGAGTCTCTTAATATAGCCCATATCGATCTCATAAGTACTACCGCGCGAAGTGGCCGAGCTGACTACAAAGACCTGGCGAGAACTTCATCTACCATGAGGCCACAAGAACCGAGGTAGTTCTTCGCATCGCACAGCGAGCTTAGATGCTCACTCGATATCTTCGCTGTTACCTCTTCGCGCGTTTGGAGAGCTTCTAGCAAGCTAGTATCACTCTCTATACTCTCCTTGCAAGCTTCGTATACAATGTCGTGGGCCTTCTGACGACCCACATGAGGAGCGAGCCCCATCATGACCGCCTCCGCCACAATGAGCCCTCTGGTGGAGTAAAGATTGTCGAGCATCGCCTTGGAGTTCACGACTAAGCCAGAAAGTGCGAAGTCCGCTTGGTTGAGAGCGCCGACAGCGATGACAAAGCTTTCAGGAACAGCGACCCATTCCAGATGCCAAGGTCCAGACGCGCGTTCGAAATCTGATACCATTCCGTCTAATACCAAGCCCGCGTTTGAACGCAATATCTTGGAGGCAGCTAATATGACCTCGCTCGAAATGGGATTTCGCTTCTGCGGCATAGTAGAAGAGGCTCCGCGGTGCGGAACAAAGGGCTCAGAGACCTCTGATAACTCATTCGATGACATGATAATAATGTCGAGCGCGAGTTTACCCAAGCTGCCTCCAACAAGCGCAAGATAGTTTGTGACCTCAGCAATGCCATCTCGAGCAACATGCCAAGTGATTGGAGGATCTGTGAGACCCAGATCCCTAGCCATCTCCTTTCGGACTCGAATGCCGTCATCGCCAGAACCCAACGAGGCGAGTGAGCCTGCCGCACCCCCAAATTGGACCATGAGTGCGCGCGACTTGAGTTGCTCTAAACGCTCGAGATGTCTTTGGAAGCCTGAGAGCCATATCGCACACTTGTGGCCGAAAGTAATGGGCAAAGCATGTTGCAAGTGGGTTCGACCAGCCATCGGTGTATCTCGATGTTTTTTGGATAAAGTCTCTAGGTTTTTGATGACAGATCGGAGTGTCCTCTCGACGATTTCGAGTCCTTGCTTCATTTGAAGAATGCTCGCTAAGTCCATAATGTCTTGGGTAGTGGCGCCCCAGTGCACAAAGCGACCTGCGTCTTCCCCACACAGCGCAGAGAGCTGGCGCACCAGCGGTAGGATAGGGTAGCCGACGATCTCGGTCTCCCGACGAAGTCGGTCGAAATCTAATTCTGCACCTTGGGACTTGGAAGTTACAATCTCGCCAATGTGCGATGGGATAACATCGCACCGCGATTGTGCTCGCGCCAATGCTGTTTCAGCGTCGACACATCGGTTGAGGTAGGCCTTGTCGTCGAAGACTTTGCGAATCTCGTCGGTGCCAAAAAGGGTCCTGAAGATGGCGGAATCAATAGCGCTAACGCTGCCCAGCGTCCTTCGCTGCTGGAGCGCAGAGAGTTTGGGGATTGCTCGCAATGAGGCACGTCGTAAAAGAAACATGATGCTACGCTCAAGTGAAGAGAAGAAGGACTAGAAAGGAGCAACAAGCAAAGGAACGAGAACGCTAGCAAATAGATGCAAAGTGCAACGAAAGACGTGGGACCATGCCGGTAAATGCGGCGGGTGCGTGTGGGGAAGGATTGGCGCATAACGATGCGCTCGGACAGTTCTTTAGCGTGATGAAAGGGGTTAGCGTTCACGTGCACACGCGTCCGTTGTGTCTTCGATCACAAATTTGTGTTGTGGATCATAATGCCACCGCGAAGCTATTGTTCAATGACTCAGTGCCTCGAGCATTCAATTTTCAGCTATACAGTCACTCAGAACGCGTCAAAATGTTTGTTTGAGCGCAAGAGTATATTCTACCCTCGGCTTTTCAAACATCATGACTCCCGGACAAAGAGCGACGCGACTCCATGACCAGTACTCGCGCACATGGAAACGATGCCCAGCTCCTTGTCTTGTCTACGTAACTCCCCGAACAATGTAGCTGTCTGCCGTGCACCGGTTGCTCCAGTCGGATGTCCCAGAGCAATCGCGCCACCATTAGGATTGACCTTCTCCTCGTCTAAGCCAAGGGCACGGATGCATGCTAATGTCTGGCTGGCAAAGGCCTCGTTCAACTCAATGACATCAATATCCTTTAAATCAGTACCCGTGTACTTGAGCAGAGCTGGGATGGCATATATAGGTCCAATGCCCATCTCATCCGGCGCGCAGCCACTGACTTGAGTTCCAAGGAAGCGCCCCAATGGCGTCAATCCGCGCTCTTCGGCCCAGGATCGCCGAGCGAGGATTGTTGATGATGCTCCATCGGAGATTTGAGACCTATGAACAAGTCAGCTGGCCGGCGCGCATTCAAAGAAGCTACTACTTACGAATTGCCAGCAGTGCTTTTGCCGTTCTCACCAAAAACTGGCTTCAAAGTCGACACCTTCTCGAACGTCAACCCGTGCCTAATACCATCGTCCTTTTTTACTTCAAACCCTGTAGGTTGGCCTGTCGTTTCGTCTATACGCTGCACAGTGACAGGCACTATCTCCCAGTCGAAACGGCCTTCTTTCTGGGCCTTGCTTGCCCTGCCATGGCTCCGTACAGCGTACTCATCTTGCGATTTGCGGTCAACTTTGTATCTTTCAGCGACATTCTCCGAGGTGATACCCATCGGCATGAGACAGTCGCGCGCGTCCTTGACAGCTGATCCCAACAGAGTCGGTGAGACATCGGTAGGGACCCCTCGTGAACCATAATTTCTGGACATGCTCTCAACGCCTCCGGCGAGCCCCACGTCGATTTGACCCACCATGATCGCGTGCGATATGTGGGTGATGGCTTGCAAGCTACTCGAGCATTGTCGGTTGACGGTGTGAAAGGTTGTAGAATTCGGAAATCCAGCATGATTAAGCGCCATTCGGCCAGTCTTTGCAAACCCAAGCTCGGCCAGTACGTTCCCAATCATGGCATCGTTCACGTCTTTGGGCTCGATATTAGCTCTTTGAACTGCAGCCTTCATGATCTGTACCTATTAGTCTCTTGGTTAGAGTTATTTCCAGCGAATACCTACAGGCATCAATATGTCTTCAGGATGCGCGTCTTTGTATCCGCCTTTGAAGCTGCGATTTATCGGTGACCGCACTGCAGAGAGCAAAACGACATCATTCGGACTCTTCTGTAGCACATTGCGGGCTACTCTGTTGAACGACGCCATTTTCACGCTTTGACTCTGGATGTAGAACTCTAGGCATTTTCGAAAAAGAACGACGGAAAAGCAGTGCACCGAAGGATAGTGGAACTGCCGCTATGGAGCTGCGATGCAGGAGACGTGGCGGGGCAGCATGGATGTGGGGCGAAACCGGAGCTACCCCTCCATGACGAATGACAGCTAGCACCAGGGTCTAGATGAAGCAGAGGCAAACAAGAACCGTCTTCTCTTGCAAAATCTAGCGAGACCACTTCGAGCGAACATACACGATGACTTTGCCAAGCAAGTACCAAAATGGAAGCGTCGACTCCTCGCTCAAGGGCGTGTACCGAGCTTCGCCGGTCAAGCTCCTCATATACGGAAAAGGTATTTTATCGACGAGATTAAAAAAAAATATGCCTGCTTACGATACCATTCAGGAACGAGTAAACAGCTCTCAGATGTCGTGGCTGAACTCGGTGGCACGAAAGCTTTCATCATCACTGGTCGCTCTCTCTACGAAAAGACTCCAGTGATAAAGGACATCGAACAGAGCTTGGGATCGGTCCACGGAGGTACATTTAGCAAGATTGGGCAACATGCGTGAGTTTCCAATCCACCGAGAGTTGTTGTGGTACTGATTGTGGTAGTCCGATTGGCGACATTCGTGAAGCGACGGCCTTAATGACTAAGTCTGGATGTGATGTGCTGATATCAATTGGAGGCGGTTCGCCAATAGACTCAGCGAAGGCTATTGCGTACAACATCCACCAAGAGACTGGGAAGTGGATACCAAGTATCGCAGTGCCGACGACATTGAGCGTTGCAGAAACCACTCAGAACGCCGGTTTCACTACCGAGGAAAAGCACAAGATTGCAGTTAGCAATCCAGAGCTCGTCCCAAAAGGTATGGCACTACGTCTTTGTAACGATCAGACTGACTCGTGTAGCTGTGGTGTATGACGGCGAGATCGCCTTACACACACCATTGAACCTATGGACTAGTACTGGAGTAAGGAAGCTATGAGCCTCTGATGTAGTGTTTTCACTAACAATATTGTAGATTCGCTCATTAGATCACGCTGTGGAGCTTATGTACCACCCACTCGCATCCGAAATCCCAACCAAGCGGATGTGCTTAGAGGCTATAAAAGACCTATTCACGTATCTCCCCAAGTCCAAGTCGGATCCGGGCGATGCCGATGTCCGTACTAAACTTTTCCTCGCATGCTATGCTTCGCTTTTCCCATTCCTTTATACTGGCGGAGTCGGTCTCAGTCACAGTATAGGCCACGCCATTGGTGCAACTTATTCGATACCTCATGGCATCACAAGTTGCCTGAGCTTAGCACCAACAGTGCACTTCAAAGCGAGCAACCCTGAAGAGGCGAAACAAATCGCCAGGATCATTCCGTATATCGGCAAGCAAAGCACCGGTAGTGATGAGAAGGATTCGCATGTTGTGGCTGATTCTATTGCCGAATTGGTTGAGGGCCTAGGGCACAAAACCACTCTGACTGCTGCAAGTGAATCTAACTTTTCTGTGACTATAACGCTGACCAATCGCAGTACAATGTTCCTACCGGCGACGCAGAAGAAGAAGCGATTGCATCGCGTGCACTACACAGCAAAGAGCACAAAGATTTCGCGAATTGTAAGGCTTGACATAACGCGCTGAAAGTTTCATCAGGCTAATTCATCCTTAGTGAAAAAGATCGTGCACGATCTGTACTAAGCTGGCTAAGATAAAGGATGCGCCAGGATCGGAAATGTTAGAGAGCTGTTATTCTCCCAATGACCTCATGCTAGCTATGAACCTGGCGAAGATCATGGAAGCGATATTCTATTTTCCGAAACTTGAGCCTTCTGAAAGGAAATGTATCCGTAGCAGGACCTTTCCGGCCTCTGAAGGGCTGGAATAAAAATTTAACAATGCTTTTCCGCCTCTTAGGCGGCGGATAAGTCTTCTTCCACTCACAATTGTGGAGTCCTTGGCGACCCCGAATCTCCACCGGCACCGGCCCGGCAGCTGCTTCGGTACGCCTAATCGCGTTTAGCGGCGACATGCACGCTCTCAAAACGTCGTGTGGGGAACGTAATAAGTCTGCATTCGCGACTTTGACAACCCACATTCCCACATTTTCACTGTGCATTGAGTATTGCGGAGCCGCGTGGAGCTGGACCGGGAGCTTCTGCAGCTTGCGATACCCTTTCCCTTTCGTATACAGCTTTCATAGAACTGTTGCATCGTCTGGTGGTTGTTTGGAGAGCTTCGAGCGAAAGCCAAAAAGCATTTACCACCTTACCACCTTTCGCACTACAAAATATTTCACGATGCAACGAACATTTCTTTTTGCGGCTCGCCGTAGCGGGCCTGCCATCCGCTTCTTCTCGAGCACTGCGACCCGTGCTGCGATCAACAAAATATATCCCTCAGCGCAAGAAGCCTTAAAAGACATGAAATCGGACACAACCGTTCTAGTAGGCGGATTCGGTTTCTCAGGTGTACCAAACACACTCATTAACGCGGTGCGCGACCGCTCAGACCTCAAGAATTTCACCGT
The DNA here is from genome assembly GCA_027946365.1 of Kalmusia sp. IMI 367209. NCBI lineage: Eukaryota > Fungi > Ascomycota > Dothideomycetes > Pleosporales > Didymosphaeriaceae > Kalmusia > Kalmusia sp. IMI 367209. Next base: position 456,836 of record JAPEUQ010000006.1, on the reverse strand, counting down.
CGTGAGCAACAATGCGGGGATGCCCGGCGTGGGACTCGGTCAGTGGTTGGATACTAAACAGATTGGGAAGATGATCGCGAGTTACATTGGGGATAATAAGACATTCGAACAAATGTATCTGAAGGGCGAGTTGGCGCTGGAATTGACGCCTCAAGGGACAATCGCGGAGAAGTGTGCAGCGGGCGCAGCTGGTGTGCCCGCTTTCTACACGCCTGCGGCTTATGGGACGATAGGTATGTCGTTATAGACTCTCTAATCTCGAATGAGTCGAGACGTAGATACTGATGGAGCCGCGCAGTACAAACCGGCGAACTGCCCGTCCAATACAATACCGATGGCACGATCGCCAAAATGGCGCCTCCTAAAGAAACCCGCGAATTCAATGGCAAGGCCTACGTAATGGAAGAGGCCATCTTCGGCGACTATGCTTTCGTAAAAGTCGCAAAGGCGGACCGCCTCGGAAATTGCACATTCCGCAAAGCGCAGAACAACTTCAACGAGGCGATGGGCAAGAACGCAAGGATGACGATTGCAGAAGCGGACGAGATTGTCGAAGATGGAGTTATTGCGCCGGAAGATATCCATCTACAAGGTGTTTACGTAAAGAGGGTTATCAAGAGTACAGAAGAGAAGAAGATCGAGCGGTTGGTGTACTACAAGGACCCTGAGGAGCAAAAGCGAGCTATCCTGGAAGGTAAGCTATCTGTGACAATTTTACCTACACCGATCGCTAACGTGTAGTAGGTTCCTCAGAGGCTTCACAAAAACGCGAGCGCATCATCAAGCGCGCAGCGCAGGAACTTAAGGATGGCATGTACGTTAATCTTGGAATCGGCATGCCACTGGCTGCTCCGGCTTTCCTTCCCAAGGGTGTCGAGATTATCCTGGAATCCGAGAATGGCATCCTCGGAATGGGTGGATACCCTAAGCCCGGAGAGGAGGATCCAGATCTCATCAACGCTGGGAAGGAGACTGTGACTTTGATCAAGGGCGCGGCGACATTCGGTAGCCACGAATCTTTCGGCATGATCAGGTCAGGCAGGATTGACGTTGCTATGCTTGGCGCAATGCAGGTCAACACCTATGGAGGTAAGATTCATCTTCTACACATCTCGCGAAGCATCTGCTAATGTAAGATAGATCTCGCCAACTTCATGCTTCCCGGCAAGGTCAAGGGTATTGGTGGCGCCATGGATCTCGTTGCAAACCCCTCGAAAACCAAAGTCGTCATCACTATGGAACACACCGACAAGAAGGGCAACCCCAAGATCCTCAAGCAATGCACTTTCCCTCTCACCGGCCAGAAGTGCGTATCGACTATTATTACCGATCTCGCCGTATTTGATTGCCACCCACTGGATGGCCTGACGCTGAAGGAAGTTGCAAAGGGTGTCACTGTCGAGGAGGTCAAGGCGAAGACCGAGGCACCTTTCAAGGTCGCCGATGACTTGAAGGAGATGGAGATATGAACACTGTTTATATTACTGTTCTGAATTACTTTAGCATTGGACTTTGAGCGTAGCATTTGGCGCTAGGTTGGTCTGCATAGAACTATTTACACAAAATATTCAATCCGGTCTGTACTGTTCTAAGCAAAGTCCCACGACCCATCATCGTTCTTCTTCCCTTTATCCTCATACCCCTTTGGCAGCTTGCCCCCAATATGCAAGTACACACTGCTCCCATCTCTGTCAAAGCACTTCTCATCTTTACTTGCACTTTCCCATACATCCAAAGCTGCTTCTGCCATCACCGGGCTGATACCCACCTGCTTCGCGCTCTCGATTCCTAGCCCCAAATCCTTGAGCATCATTTGAGTCTTAAACCCCGGCTTATACCCGCTGTTACTCGGCACCCAAATATCCGTTACGTTCGGTATAGGCATGACATGATCGCACATCCAGGACTGACCGGTAGAAGCACGGATGACAGAGTAGAGCTCTTTTGGATCCAGACCCTGAGCCACACCAATGGCGACCGCTTCAGCAGTAGCGAGCAATATAGTCCCAGAAAGATAATTATTCGAGATCTTAGCCGTGAGGCCTGCGCCGAGAGACGAGAGCCAGAAAAACTTTTGAGGCGAGCCCATCATCGCCAGGGCAGTTTCGAGGCGCTTGGATATCGGGTTGCTGTCGGAGGGTGTGGGGTGTCCGATGAGCATGCTTAGGTCTCCCCTCTCAGCTGCTGGGACACCGCCCTGGGCACATTGTCAGCAAGCAGCGGTCGCAATGTAAAGGGGGTAGACTTACGGAGACGGGTGTATCTACGTAAGTTCCTAATCCTCTTTCTTTCAGTGCTGAGCCGACCTCGCGTGTACTTTTCACGTCGATGGTACTGCACTCGCATAATACTCTTTCTTCATCTTTCGTTGCTGAAATTACCCCATATGTCCCGTCTAGATAGACCTTTTTCACATCATTGGCGCCGGGTACAATTGATATGACTACTTTTGCATTGTCGGCTGCTTCCCGTGCTGTGCTGACGATCTCTATAGGCCCATGGCTGCCGTATTCTTCTTTGAATCGCTTGCAAGCTGAGGCGTTTATATCGTTTATGTATAGGGTCGCTGAAGATTGCATCTTCTGCCGTATGTTGGAGGCCATGGCGTACCCCATTGCGCCGAGCCCTTGGGAGTGTCAGTTAGTACATGTCAGGATCGGAGGACGTACCAATGAAAGCATAATTCTCTGCCATTATGCAGATGACGACTGCCGCAAGAGTCGAATTGAGTCTTCAGGTTTCGATTTTTGTTTTCATACACGATGTATTTACGATATGGTCTCAGCAACCATATGGCAAGGTAGCAAGCTAGACCCTGCATGATCGACCCTTTGCCCCACATTGTTCCCCTCATTCTCCATGTTGTACCCCAAACGTGCAATATGCGTCCTAAACACCAAATGGGCAGTAGATACAGACGTCGCGAAATGATGTCCCACTTCTGATGCACCAGGACCTCGCTTCTAGTTGCTAGCTGCAGAGGTCATATGAGTCGAGGCCGCAATTGGACACGCAAAGCTTGTTCGCGCAACAAACTCTATTTATACATATCAGTCAGAACTCGATACTATTATAGTATACTTGACCTCAACGTACGAGGCCGAGGAGCACAACGTAACAAATACTCGACACAAGGCTCACAGACCACCAGCTCAACCTCCACCACTATGCCAACGCCTAATCCCCTCAGAGTCGGCGTGATCGGCCCCGCAGGCTTTGGAGGCTCCTACCTCTGCGTTGAACTGCTCAACCGCGGGCACACCGTGATCGGACTCTCGCGCAACCCCCAGAAGCTAGGATCACACGAGCGCTACACCCCCCGCGCCCTCGACATCGACTCTGTCTCCATTTCCTCGCTCGCAGCACACTTTTCAGACATCGACGTCCTAGTCTCAGAATACGGACCGCATACCGCAGGCGCAGATGCCTTACTCTACAGTGCGTGCCCAAAAACCCCCTATCTACCCGAACATAGAAACTCGAAGTGAATGGATAGAATCAAATGGCTAAGTGGGACTGACCAGTGCCCTTCCTCGAAACCGTCCGCAAGATAATTCTAGCCGTCAAGCTCTCCCCAGTAAAATACTTCCTCTTCGTCGGCGGCGCAGGCTCGCTACACATCCCCGGCACGCCCGAGTGCTGCGTCGACCACCCCGACTTTTTCATGGCGTACCGCCGCGCGATCGCCACGTCAGAGGCGCACATTGCGTACATGGAGGAGCGGCTAGGCATTATGGGCACGGCGCTGCGTGCCTACCGCAATGCGCGCATCGCTGAGCGCGAGGGTCGCGCGACGCCCGAGGACGAGAAGGCCATTGCGGCGTACGAGGCTGGGATTCGGGTGAAGGACCGCGCGACGGACTTTATTAAGGCGGGGAGGACGGCGTATATGTTTTTCGATGGGAATACGTCGTTTAGGTGGTCTTTTGTGTCGCCATCTGCGCTGTATAGGCCTGGGGTGAGGACCGGGAAGTATGAGATTAGTGTTGATGATATGGTGTTGGTTGGAGAGGAGCAGGGGGGAAGTATTTTCGAGGGGAGGTTGACGGGGATTAGTGTGGCGGATATGGCGATTGCGATTGCGGATGAGGTTGAAGGGGAGAAGCTGGTGGGGAAGCATTGGAGTGCGTGGGGAGACATAAGTGAGGATAAGCCTGCGCCGGCGTATTTGACGTTGGATGCTGTTGAGGGAGGAAGCAATTAGGTAGCTCTATTAACTTCTATTCTAATATCGAAGAACAAAGGTTATTCTCTATGTAATGGCTTTGCATCATGGGGCTTTTGTGAGAGCTTGTCCGCGTCCCAGCTGGTGCCCTGGCTGGCTAGAAACTCCTGCCCTTTAGCAAGCACTTTGCTGTTCTCTTCGCCTAGCCATTGCGGTTCGAGATCTTGGATCGCGTCTTCTATCTCATACGCTTCGCCGCCTGCGATCCAAAGTATCTTACCCGCAAAAGGCATCTTCGCTCCCGGATGGACTTCGCCGTCTTCGCTTCGATTAGCAGAAGCACATAGGACAATACTCCTTGCAACATCTTCGGCTTCATTCTCTGGAAGACCAAGTTTCCTCCAGCCAGCTTCAATTCCCTTGACAAGCTTTGTTTCTATCCCTTCGTTAGTATCACTACAAGACAGGATAAGAGGTATGAGACATACTCGTCATCCAAGGGCAAATAACGTTGATTCTGATTCCTTCCAGAACAACAGTAGTATGCAATCCCCTCATGAGACCCAGAACCCCATGCTTACTCGCCGTGTAAGTTGCCAGTCCTCCGCTCTCCTTAAACCCAGCGATGGAACTGACGAGCACAAGATCGCCGCCTCCCTTCCCGTTCCTACTCCCGTTCTTCCTCAGATGATGCATTCCGATTCTTGCTGTAAATATGGGGCCTTTAAGATTGATATCGACCTCTCTCATGCTGGGCTCAACGGATATGTCAGAGCCCGCCTCGAAGATATCTTTGTGGATCGCCACGCCAGCATTGGCGACGACAACGTCAACTCGGCCATATATTTGTTCTGCTAGTGCGAACAGATCAAGTTGAGAAGTGTAGGACGAAGTGTCGCAGTATTGAAAGCGGACGGCTGGACCAAGGCCAGCTTCCAGCTCGCGTGCAGGCGCTTCATTGACGTCGCCGAAGACGACCTTAGACCCCGCTTCTAACATGAAATCAGTACTGTTCTACGCTATCAAGGGACAGATAGGTTCACCAGCGAACTGCGTCACTGCAGATTTACCGATCCCTGTTGCGCCTCCTGTAAGCACTACAACCTTATCCTTGAGGGTGCTAAGCAGCTCTGGATTGAACTGAACGTGAACCATGTCGCACAAATGTAACGTCTCAAGGTTTGCAAGGATCACAACTATTTTGTTGCAGACTGGATAGCTTCACACGTTTGTTTATGTTCCCCGCACCCCACATGCGGAACGCGGGGAACACGCCCACTTCGCCCACTTGCTCGCAGAAGACTAGACTACAGAGAAAGAAAAATCGGCAATCGGTATCCCACATTGGGGTTTCGAGATCGCTAGCCCGACTATTGGCCTTGCAAGAAGTTCTGAAAGACGTCCATCACCGTGTCGAAGCCGAGCTGCTCTCCGAGCTTGAGCACGCGGTCGTCCCGCCCAACCTCCGCGGGGTTTCCCGATGCGACATACTTCGTTGTGATGCCGTCGTTGCTTGGCCCATAGACTCTGGCACCGAATTGATCGCCCTCGACAGGCGGCCACGGATCGTTCCCGTTGACAAACTCGATGAAGTCCTCGCCATATGCGCGCGCGACCTTCTTCTGCTCCTCGGTCAAGAACTCGTTGTAGTTCTGGAACAAGAATGCTACATCAAGAATATGACCTGCTTCGCCTTGGAATTTACCTTCCCATGGGATGCCCTCGTTGAAGTGGTAAAGGAAATATTTATTCTCTTTTGTCTTTGGCCAGCCCTTCGCGAAGGCGAGAGCGGGCGCATAGAAGCTGATTTCAGTAGCGAAGCGAAGGATAGAGATGAGTGCTTCGTCGTCGTTAGTTGAGGAAGTGATGTTGTAGGATGAGAGGAGAGTCGAAGCTGCGTCGGGATGTGCTGCCAAGGTCTTGTTCACTGACTCTACAAATTTCGGTGCAATGTTTGGGAGTCTACCATTGAGGCCCAAGTACAGAAGGATGTTTCCCTATCATGTTTATTAGTATACAACGGGCATGGTTCGGTGGAAACCTACATCGAGTTTGGATTCGCCTATCATCAGGCCCGCACACCATTTCCGACCGGGAATCGGGAATTGCGGGTCGTCTGATAAGGATGAGACGATAGGGAAAGTTGGGACACCGGGAATGATGTCATTGTCGATAGCAGGAATCAGCGGTGTTCCGGGTGGAACCTTCAGCCATAAGTCATCCACGGAAATGGTGAGGAGCGCCTTTATTCGCTCCTCTGGAGACTTTTCTGCTAGCCCAAAGGCTTTGATGACTTTTTGATATGCATCTTCAGTCACTGCCTCAGGTAGTGGCTTGAACAATAGCACCGCGCCTCCCGTGCTCAAGCATCGCTTCATGAGTGGCTCTTTGGAGAGTAGCATTGTAGTAACAGCCACTAGTCCCGTAAGCATCTGTCATCTAAGGCTCAGTGGAGTACGTACGGCCACCTGCGCTTTCGCCCACGGTAGTGATCTCTTCTGGGTCACCACCGAAACCACCGATGAACTTTTTCACCCATTTAAGGGCAGTATGTTGATCATGGAAGCCATTATTTGCCTTGTAGCCTGCGTTCCGCAGCTCTTTGGACGTCAAGAAACCCGTCACACCTAAACGGTAGCTGCACGATATTAGCAGTATATAAAAAAATCTGTACTCACGATACTGACTTGATCGTGATGCCGATGATAGGTTTTCCTTTCTCGATGGAAAGCTTGACAAGTGCTGTAGGATCGTAGTGGGGGTACCAGTTCGAGCCAACGGCAAAACCGCCACCATGAACAAAAACGTAGACAGGAAGTCTAGCGCTCGTATCGATGCTACTAGCCTTGCCCGCAGGAACAACTATGTTGAGGTTCAGACCTTCGAGGTCTGAATGGATCGGAACATCTGGCGGAAGTGGTAATGACTTTTGAATGAACCCGAATTCATTGTTTATAGCGCCTATAGGTGAGACTGGAGGAGGACTACAACGTATTAGCACAGCTCTGCAATTTGTGTTCACATGATGTACCCGTATTTGGAGGCGTCGATCACCCCTGAGCCGTATTCCGTTACCAGCGACGGGGATGCGAAGCGATCTTCCAACGACGCATATTTGAGCCCCAAGAATTGAACAACGCCATCTTTAGCATTGCCTTTGACGTCGCCCAGGTCCTGGTGCTTGAAAGTGGTTGTCATACTGACAGCGAAATACTCAGAAGATTTTCTTTTTGCGGCAAAGACTACCAGGTTGTTCGAACAGACGGGATGTAGAGTACTGCGCTAATCAGATAATTCCAGACCTCGATGGCTGACAGAAGATGTATCATTAAAGAAAAACAACGCTATGAAGATAGATTGCTTGTACCTAGGAACGAGGAGCTACCCCGCTATGGAGTATAAATGGTGGGGCAAAGGCGCGAAGTCCGTGCGGACCGTTTGAGATGCATGTGGGGGAAAATGGCGAAATCACAAATCGTACCCCCCAGTACTTGGTACCGCCATGAGGCGTAGAAACCCTTCGCTGGTGTCGCAAATCGATCAGTGATGATGAGTTCGGCCGAGGATGCAAACCAGGGGTGCGAAGGATCAACAGGATGCGATACAGAGAGGCTGAGGTACGCGCGTTATGAGTTACCTCTTCAATCCGAACTAGTCTTTACCTTGAAAGGCAAAGTGCAACATGTGGAGCCCGCTGCCTAAGGTATTCCGCCGTCTTTAATACCTAGAGCCATGAGCCGCACCGCAGCTCTCAATTGTGTCTGCAGCACCTGTAGCGGAGATGGCCAGTCCTCTGCCGCAGACGAAGGCCTTTGTCGGACTCTCACTGCTCGATGGCGGTAGCTTCATTGCAGATACGGATAAGCTGCATGCAGGCGTCAGCAATGCGAAGTTCAGGATGTATAACTGGGCATTCGCTATCTCGCATGGCGACACACATATTTTGTGGGACCTCGGGCTAGACGAAGTAGGTATATCCTCGCATTTCGTAAGCTGAAGTACGCTCACTGGCTCTAGGATCGTTCGCGTTACACGCCCTGGGTGAACAAGTTCATGCTGGATTATGTCACTCCTGCTGGTCCGAGGAGAAGTATTGGGCAGCAACTGAGCGAGCGAGGTGTCTTGTCTGCTCGTATTGAGGCCGTGTTATTTAGGTGTGGTTACTGGCCCATTGTCGGCGAACCTTAGAGCTGACGTTGGAAGCCATGCCCATTGGGACCATTGCCGCCCCATTCGAGACGAGTTCCCCAATGCAACAGCATACTTCGGACCAGGTACAAAAGATGGGTGTTCGCCTGGACATCTGGCAGACGTGAATGCGCAATGGGACGGCCGATTCTTCGATCCGGAGCGGGCGACCGAACGTTGCGAAGAGCTCGCGGGCCCATGGGTGCCATTCGGACCCTTCGAACGAGCTAAGGATTTTTTCGGCGACGGTAGCTTTTGGGTGATCCAGGCGCCGGGCCACATGTCAGGGAATCTGTGTGCAGCGGCACGACTGGAAAGCGGCCAGTGGGTTCTTTTGGGGAGCGACTGCTGCCACTCAAGGTACGTTTTTCGTTGCCTCAGTCCTGCAAGAGGTGTTTTGGGGACGTTGCAATATATGCTCACACAGACAGGGCGGTACTTGACGGCACCCACGAAATCGCACAGTTTTGTATGCCGCACCGCAGCGGTAAGGTATCGCTCCACGCCGACCTGGATGCCGCCAAAGACACCATCTCAAGGATCAGAGTTTTGGAGAAGGAATTCAATTTCCACGTCGCACTGGCACACGATGCAGACTGGCTGAAGGAGGGGACAGATCAAGTTCTGATGGGTTTGCTCGACGAACAGATGCGTCTCGCCGCCAAGGAGCGCATACCGCATGAGGAGGTAGCATAGCAGTCGAGCTCCGATTCGTTGTATAGCCTAGACGGAATGTCATCCCAGGTGCCAATTTCCCCATAGAAGCGCCAGCTTAGCGTTTACATCAGCTCTAACATGTCGTGTCTGATTCGAGGAGTCGTGCTGAGCAAGATCGCGGACGCGATAGTGTGGGGGCCCAAACAGACAGGTCAATGAGGCGATCGACTATGAGTGTAGGTAAGAATGAGCGAGCACCGCCAAAAACATTTCCCAGCTGCTAGCAACCCAGTCGTAAACATATGGCGTGAAAATCGAGTCCATGCTCACATTAGCCACGTACTACCCACACTGTGGTGTGGAAGGATGAATTAGCTATACGGCGACTAGGCCTACCAAGGAAATGCTAGCGTAGCGCGAAATACGTCCAGCTGTGCGAAACCTCTACACAATGCGGGCGGCGGCGCAGACCATTCCATAATTATCTTCAACCGTCTTTTGTTCTGCCTTCCCTTTACTCGCCCTTTTCTTCACTGTCACTCCTTGAGTAATGATCAAAATGGCTTCCCAACTACCGTCCTGGCTCACAGTCATTTCCTCTGGCCTGATCTCCTTACTCGCCTACTTCTTCATCAAGCTATACCTCCATAGACGCTTTTACAAAGACCTTCCTAAACCACCGCACGACTTCCTATGGGGCCACTTGAAATTACTAGGAGAGACACTGGCTCTGTTCCCAAAGAACACGCATTACCAAGCCGCTATCACGACTATCTCGCAAAAGTACGACTTGCCCGGTGCCTGGTATCTAGACCTGTGGCCCCTCGGCCCATGCCAAGTGATTGTCACGGATCCAGATCTCGCGCACCAATTCACCGTGCTGAGGAACCACCCCAAACATGCTGCCGCCGTGAGTGCCATGGACCCCGTCCTCGGAGTTGGCAACATCGCGACGTCGGACGGTGCAGCGTGGAAAGCGGCGCACAATATGCTCGCGCCTGCGTTCTCGGCTTCGCACCAGCGGAACATGGCTGGCATGATGGCCGAAGAAGTCATGGTGTTCCGGGAAATATTGCAGGCGAAAGCCGCATCTGGCGAGGTGTTCCGGCTAGAAAGCTTGCTTCAGAATTTGGTGCTAAATACCATTGGAAGATCGGTTTTTGAAGAGTCGCTTGGGGCGCAGACGAAGGAGATGCCGATGCTGGCTTCTTTCCATAAAGTGTGTACAGAGAACGTATATGTTATGAACTCATGGAATCCGATTGGTAAGATTTTTGCGAAGAGGAGGCAGGCGCAGTACCAGCGAGAATTGGAGCCTCAATTGGAGGATATGATCCGAGTCCGGTACGAGAAGCTTCAGCGTGAGAACACCGATGTTAGTCAGAAGCGTGGGTTATGCACTATGGATCTGATCCTGCGCGAGCGTCTGCTCGAAGCACGCAAAGAGCAAGGTGACGCTCTCGATGCCAGGTTCATGCATATGGCTGTCACGATGGGTACGTATCACACAGCTTCACATTCACGCATACCAACTTAACCACTAACTTCGCACACAGTTCGAACTCTTCTTCTAGCAGGTTCGGGAACCACAACAGGCACCCTATCCTTCGCCTACATGCTCCTCTCCGTCCATCCAGAAATCCTCCACAAACTCCGTTCAGAACACGACGCCGTCTTCACCCCAGGCATAGAAGCTACCTACGACCTCCTCCAGAAAGAGCCAAACCGGCTCAACGACCTGACCTATACCACGAACGTCATCAAAGAAGTCCTCCGCATGTACCCCATTGGCAACTCCGCCCGCGGCGAAGACGCCACCGGCTTCCTAACCTACAAGTCGCAGCGCCTGTCCACGCGCGGCCAGCTCGTCACCGGCGTGCAACACGCAATGCACTACAGCGATACCATCTTCCCCAATGCCAAGACCTTCGATCCCGATAGGTTCACGCGCGATGAGGTGCCGCGGAATGCGTGGCGGCCGTTTGAGCGCGGGCAGCGCGCGTGCATCGGGCAGACGATGGCCATGGAGGAGATGAAGGTCACGCTGCTACTTACGGTGAGAGAGTTTGACTTTGAGTGCAGTGGGCTGAAGCCGACGGAGCAGAGGGTCGGGTGGACGCGGTTGGATGAGGTGTTTGGGGATCGGGCGTTCCAGGAGATGAAGTTTGAGGCAAAGCCGAGGGATGGGGTGCCGATGACTGTGCGGAAGGCGCAGTGGTGAGGTGGTCTCATGTAGCACTTCGGGATACATATGTTTGATTGGGAAATAGAAGGTCTTTCTCTGGGAGGGGTAGTGTGTATGGCGCCGAGGGCGAACTTTGGTTGTATGAATAGCTTTTAGGCCACACGAAGAGGACCTTCGCCCAGCAAACGTAACACATCAATTTCATTTTCTGTCTTCCACAGGTTGAGTCCATTCTAGAAAAGCGGATTAGGCTTCACTTCCCAGGACGGAGGATATAGCTCAACTGCGAGTGCGTGGTTTCTGAGTGTCGGTTTTCAAAAAGCACCAACCTTTTGCTGTGTAAGGAACGAATCTGGAAAAAGACACAAGAGCAAAGCTCGAACTAGCCATAGTACCTCAGAGGAGGACGAGTCTAGTCCAGATTAGTACATTGAATCTTGGTGTTTTCATATCAAGATGTGCGCATCTTAATGTCAAAATTATAATTTCAGTCCGTCTATTAGATATTTCCATATATAAATCTACTTCTCCGCATCTCCGCTACTCTCCTCCAACCGCCCCTTCATCCAACACTTCAAACAATACACCCCACTAATCACCAGCCCCATCCCAGACAACCCTACGGCCATATATAGCGCCGCCCTATACCCCCTCAGCACATCTTCCGGCGTGGTCCCCCCATCGACAACATACACTTCGACCGTCCCCGCGAACCCCAGGCCGAGAGAAATCGAATAATTAACGACAGTATTGACAAGACTCGCCGCAATGCCCTGATGCTCTTTGCTCACAGCATCAGAAAGCATCAGGGTAGCAGCGGGGAAACTCATATCCATGCCCCAGGGCGTGATGAGCGTGCAGACGAAGAACTGCGCCCAGTAGGTCTGGTCGACAGGGCACGTCATGATGAGGATGGTGCCTATGGTGAAGCACGACAGCGCGATGACCATGACGGGCGGCGGGCCCACGCGGTGGATCACGAGCCCCGTGACGATGGCGGCCATGATGCCGCTGGGCACGACGGGGGCGAACCACGCCGTCGAAAGCAGGGGCGAGGCGCCGCGCAGCACCTGCGCAAACTGCCAGCTGTAGTAGTACCAGATGCCGAAGCAGGACCAGCCGCAGGCCACGCAGGCCAGCACGAAGGCGACGTCGGTGCTGAGCGCGTGGAAGGGGATGAGCGGCGTCTTGGAGACGCGCAGCTCGATGTAGAAGAAGAGGGGGAGGAAGAGGAAGGATAGGATCAGACAGACGTAGACGTAGGGGTGCTGCCAGCCGACGAGGGGGGCTTGGTTCCAGGCGAAGTTGAAGAGGACCTGCAGTATTTCCGTCAGTACTTCAGCCATATTTTATGACACTCTAGAGTCAAGTAGAGATGAAGGAGAGGAGGCGAGGGAGGAAGACGTACCAAAGCTGCAACACCAGCGGCTGCCCCGGGCAGATCTAGGTTCCTAATCTGCTCGCTCACAGGCATGCTCGCAAACTTGGACTTCTTCGGCGGATCAGGAATCAAAACACTTCCCACCGCTGTGATGAGAACCAAGTAGATGGCAAAAGCCCAAAACGTCCACGGCCACCAACCTAGGGTGAACAGCCCTGCAAAAGCACTTCCCAGCACGCTCCCCGTGGGTGCACATGCCCCAAAGATGGCGAACACCATCGCCTTCCTCCGCCCAGGTGCATAGGTAGCACCGAAGATGGCCAGGCCATTGGGCAGCATGATGGCCGGGCCGATGCCCTGGAAAACGCGGGCGAAGGTGAACAGAACGTGGTTGGAGTAGACGGAGCAGCCGAGGACGACGGACCAGAGGGCCATCCAGAGGAAGCCGATGAGGAGCATGCGCTTGTAGCCGAAGACGTCGCCGAAGCGGCCGAAGACGAGGATGAAGGTGCCGACCGTAAGGGAGTAGCCTGCTATCAGCCAGGGGAGTTCTGCATCTGCGAGGCCGAAATCATTGCCGATGATATGCACAATTGTTTGGACGTTTCCTAGGCCGGCTTCTGTTATGGTATTAGATCATGGTCTAGTGGGTCGTGATAGTGTGTTTGTGGAAGTGGAAGAACGTACGGGTCAGGAGTTGAGCGCTGCAGACGATTGCTACGAAGATGATTTCTCAGGGTAAGGAGAGCGTCTCTGCTATCGACTTTGTGCGGGCGAGTTTCAGTGGTATTCCTTTTTTGTTTTCCGTTGTTCCCTCATACTCGGTCGGGGATATTGACGCGTTACGTCCGGGCTCATTCTCTAGCTCTTTTTCCTCCTCCAGACACTCCTCGCTCGGCCGTGAAGAGATTGAGTCCGGCACAGGATTCGACATCGTGTTGCGACGCAACGGCCTCACTGTAAACAGAGGGAGTGTTCACGGGGAGTAACGGCATTTTATAACTAGTGCTGCCGGAGATGTAGTCTATGGTCGGCGCCGATATGACGATTGTTTTTTCGAGCGTGCTAAATTAGTTGCCATTTAGCTTGTTTGGATAAGAACTAGGGTCCACTGCGGAAGAAGACCCGCGCCCGCTTTGTCATATGGGCTGCTTTGATGATGCTTGTGTAATTGTGTGATACTAAGAAATTGCTCTAGAAGGGGGCTTATAAGAGGGCGTAAAGGTAAGTAAGACACATGTTCTCGAAGGCTTACCGGCCAACCGCGGCATCCAGTAGGTCAGACTTTACGTTCGCGACGAAAATTTGTTCCTGAAACATGAGAAAAAAAAAGATCGAGTCAGTTATGGTGGAGCTTCGCAGGTATGTGTTGTTACACTCACAGTATTCAGCCGATGCACCTCGCACAACATGTGCACATACATCCATGATGATCACCAGGTTGAAAAAGAGCACAATTCCAAATCAGAAATGGGACACGAATTTCCAAAAAACAATATGTCTACTGTAAGAGACATGTCATTTGCAATTTTGCATATTCATCCAGACAAGCCGAGCTATTCATTGGTATCACGAAATCCACAGCACCTTCCCATGCAATTGTGTCATCCAAACCTGTTGTTCGTTCGCAATGCCGTGCATCGTCGCTCTTCTATTCTCGCTTCAGCCCAGTGGGAAGACCCAACTCTGGGGGTCGACTTCATCTGCCGCCGCGGGTGCTTGCTGGCTACGCTTCCATTGTTCGGCACTTGTCGAGGTAGGCAAAATAGTTCCCAAGATATATCTCGTAGCCATCTATCCAAAGCGATCCTCTGCCCGAGAAGTTAGCCATAGTAATATCAGTGGGGTTAACGAGGGCAGCCATACGTAGTTTCTGCAGTTCGTCCAGCACAGGTTGCAGCGCCTCGTCGTCGAGCTTTGTAGCTAGCGATGGGATGAGCGTCTTGGCCTCGTCGGCGGTGTCGGGGCAGAGCGACCCTACAACGTCAGCTAATACTCGACACCAGATGGCCTGCCAACCGTACCCATCATAGCGCGTTCTACGGGGGTGAATTGCGGATTGGAGTCGAAGATGGCGCCCATGGCGTGCAGGTTCTCCGACTGTTTGTAACGCGAGAACATCTCGAGGTAGTCTACGAACTGCTGGATTGACCTGCGCTCCTCAGCAAAACTCATCCACCGTGGCTGCTCCAAGGCGTGCATACAGTGAGTCGTTGTGCACCCTGTCTCCGCCCAGCGGGTTGTTCCCCGCCTCCTGTTTCCTCCGCTTCGAGTGGATGGCGGTCACGACAGCGCGGGCTTCGGATATTGACAGCGCATGCTCGCCCTCGAAGTCGCCCAGCTTGAGCTCAGCGCCCATCTCCTCATCCTGCTGCACGGGCGGCTTTGGCCGCGAGACCATCTTAGGGGCCTTGAACGTGGGTGCCTCGATGACGGGCGCGGGCGCTTCCTGCATGTCGTCGTCCATGGCGGGCAGTTGGCGAAGGAGGGGGTGCAGTGGGCGAGCGCACAGGTGAGGACGCGAGGCTTTGTTGAGGCGGGCGGGTCTTTGTGCGGGACGGCGCAGGCGCGCGTTGAAGAGATTCGAGCCAAGATCCGCTGCCTATTACAGGCGCACACTGGATAGCTGGCCGGCGGCTGGTTCGTTGAGGTTGGGCGGGGCGACAGAGCGAGGTTGAGGGTGCAACGAGGCTCTAGTGATGCCACCAAGACTTTCTCAGGTACGTACCCAATACCTAGGCACGGCGACGTGCACGTGACAAGGGCTGGAAGCCGGCCCCGCGCCCTGCTGGAGTGCTGAGACGGCGGGCGTGCTGGCGAGCAATAGCAGCCGCCGCTATTGCAGGCACGGTGGGTATCAATGCACCCATGCATGTACACTTTGTGCACAGCGAAGACACAGAGGCGACCTGCAGACGTGTCCGTGGATGGAAAAACATCTGTCTGCAGACTGCACACGGTCGCTCCAGCGCAGGACAACACGTTGAGCTTGTCGACACTAAATAAAGCACTCGTGTCAGGCCGCGGTGGTGATGACGGCGCCGCTCAAGCGCTCTGATGTGGATCGCCCGTCGTTAATTTCGCTGCATGCTGGAGTCCAAAGAAGCCTCTTGGCAACCCACAGCCTCCTCGAGCCCATACACCACCGCGTGATAGCCGTCCAGCGTCCCTCTCCACCACCCGAAGCTCCTACTGTCCTCCCGCACGCTGCTCAGGAGCTGCTCGTCGTCTGCCATCCCCGCTGCCTGCTTGTCAGTGTTTCAGCCGCTACCAGGGTGCAATTCGCACACCCCCGAGCCACACCTACACCGTTTCTTCGACGCCTCCCCAACGCCTCGACCGCGACGCATGCTGCCGTCCTTGCGCCTGAGCGACAGTCCGCCATCCCAGTGTTGGTGTTGTTGCTCCAAGCAACGCTGGCGACCCTTCACCGCTGGGCAACGAGCCGCACACCACTCGCGCCCCTCACCTCCCTCCTCCCGCATTGACGACACCATCGCCGAGTGGCCCTGATCCACCTGCACCACCCACTCCGGTTGCCTCATCGACCCCTTCCCAACGCTGCCGTTGTTTGCTCGTCGCCGCCGGACGCATCGCCCGTCTCACGCGCTTGATTCGACCTTCGCCGCCTTACCTGTGCGCACCCCCGACCGCGACCGGATTGCAGCAGACAAGCCTAGCACTGGCAGTCCTCGGCCATGAGTACTCCCGGGGAGGGCCGACCTTCGCTGGGAGGCCAGGAAGCCCCGCCGCCGCAGACCTACCAGGCCTATGATCCGCGCAGCAACGGCCTCTCGAGACAGCCAACGAACCCATACGATATGCAGAGCCCGCAGAACCTGTCCCCTCAGAAGCACAACGGCCCGCCTACGCGCTCCCTCACTGACCCGCTGTCCGAACAGCAACAGCAAGATGGCGCGAGAGAGAAACCACGGGGTCGGAGCAAGATTTGTGGCAAGTGTGGCGAGGGCTTGACGGGACAATTCGTCCGCGCATTGGGAGACACATATCATCTAGAATGCTTCACCTGCCACGTACGTACTCATTCTTCCTCTGGGCCGGGACTGCAAGTCGAGGCAGGGTTGTAGCACAACCCTTATATCGGCTCTGCCACCCCAACCCCGCTATGCTCACCGAGAAATATCTGCTAACATGGCATAGGATTGCGGCAAAATCGTCGCCTCCAAGTTCTTTCCAGTACCGGACAAACCCCCGGGGCAATACCCGCTATGCGAGACCGACTACTTCAAGCGACTTGATCTGCTATGCTTTGACTGCGGACAAGCTTTGCGCGGTTCATATATTACGGCATTAGATCGGAAATATCACATCGAGCACTTTACATGCTCTGTTTGTCCCACGGTCTTCGGCGCGTCGGACAGTTACTACGAGCACGAAGGCAGTGTGTACTGCCATTACCACTACTCGACCAAGTTCGCGCAGAGGTGTAATGGCTGCCAGACATCGATCCTCAAGCAATTCGTCGAAATATTCCGCAACGGACAGAATCAGCACTGGCATCCCGAATGCTACATGATCCACAAATATTGGAACGTGCGCCTGCATTCGACCGGCCAACCCATAACTCAGAACCCCCAAGTTGTGGACTCCGATGCATCGGACGAAGTGCGCGACAGAGTACGAAAGCAAGAGGAAGAGATCGAAGCCAAGGTCAATTGGATATGGAAGACTCTATCCGCTTTTGAAGAAAAGTCGGCTACCTGCATTTCCGACATGCTGCTCCATGTAAGCAACGGTGCCTATGTTGATGGCGTCATGGCCGCGAAGAAGTTCATCGTTCATGTGGAGCTCCTGTTTGGTGCCGCAGACGACCTTGATGCTCAGCTTGTCGCCAACACACCGAAAGGATTGACATATTCACGCGAGTCGAAACTACTATGCAAAAAGGTCGTAGCTTTCTTTGCACTCCTCACGCAGTCACAAGGTACTGGTGTGCGTAGACTCGGCGTCACACAAGAACTTTTATCGCTTGTTACTGGCTTGGCACATTATCTGAAACTCCTCATACGCATCTGTCTACAAGGCGCTCTAAAGCTGGAACGTGAGACGCGAAGTGCGAGCGGGTTGACCAACTTCCTTGCCCAAGTAAATTCGCTTGATACACGCTTGGAGCAAGAGGCGCAGAAAGATCAGGCCGCTGAATCACAGTTGCTTGTTCCCCGTTGGGCGGACGCTTGCCCGATATGCGACGCCCAGGTCGAGGACAAGTGTTTACACCTCAACAACATGTCGTTCAATTACGGATGTATGGTTTGTAGGGGTTGTGGAGCCGACTTGCGCAGCGATGTAAAGAACGCATACTGGAGCAAATCGAAGCAGAGGATCTTCTGCCCGGCGTGCGCTGCTGCACAGCCTGATGCTGAGAATGGATTCGAGCAAGTGACCAAGCTGCGACAATATGTACACCTACTCAAAGTTGCCCACGCTCGCCTGATGGCAAATTTGCGCTCCAGCGGCGCTCTGCCACACACTTCTGGTAAGTTGTATTTTGTTGAATCTTCACCGACACACCAACATGCAGTCTTGACACCCATGATCAGGCACTCGCCGCCCACGCCGCAAACATTTACCTCCCGCTCACTAATACGTATAGATGATCCAAATCTTACCGGATACGACTCTTCACAAGGACATCGACTAGGCGATGCCGGCGGGGATCTCCAACCACCTCACCTACGACAGGACGCTCGATCCAAGTCGTTCGGCGGATCGTCAACTGCGGATACCCAGAGCGGTTCTAACGCGAACTATGAACAGTCGATGACCGACATTAAGCGATTGCGCTCGACACGACTAGATAAGCATCTATCTCAGACTATGAAGCGAGCTCGTCAATCCAGAATAATAGACGGCCCTGAAGCGTCCGGGGCAGGCGGTGATTCGCAATCGAAGGGTGGGATGCAAATCGTGCAAGAGCGGGAAGCTCCTGGTGATGTCGACAACACTACGCTGGCTGTGAATTCTCTTGCTTTGGATGATATAGCGCGCATGGCGGCTTTAGAGCAGCAACGTGAGCAGCGTCCGAATGCGTTCCGCGCAGGCGGAAGTGCACTACTTGGCCAGCAGGACCAGGCAAGGCTCCTCAACGGACATCGTCGTGACATGTCTGGAGGCCAACTTGCACCGGAAGGTCGGCCGCGTACCTACTTTTCCGAGCTCTCGCCCCTCGAATATTTCAAACTGAAGAGCCTTGCGGTGCTTCAGTTAGGCCTCTTGCTCGACGACAACCAATACAACCAAGGTGATTTGTTGGATCTCATAGAGACGAAGCGGTCCAATTTCTGGGGTAAGATCGGATTTGGCAAAAACAAAAACAAGCCGAAGAAAGGTCCTACGATCGTCGAGAAGCCAGTGTCCGAAAAAGCGACCTTCAGACAGTCTCTCGAGCTCCTTGTGGAAAAATACGGCGCCGAGTCCACAGATGGGGTTGGTCCCGGCACTCTGCGAGTACCCGCTCTACTCCAAGACGCTATTACTGCCATGCGCAATATGGACATGTCTATAGAAGGTGTCTTCCGCAAGAACGGTAACCTCAAGGCACTTCGGGAACTTGAGGAAGAGATAGACGCAAAGGGTGTGGAGATGGTGGATCTGAACTCGAAGAACCCAGTTATACTGGCAAATCTTCTCAAGCGTTTCCTTCGGCTAATGCCGGATCCCGTCTTGACACTCAAGTTGTACCGCCTATTCATGACGGCTAATGGTACGTATAGTGGTCCAAGCCACACTGCATGTGCTAACATGGCTAGATATCACCGATGAGGTACAACGAATGAAGGTCCTGCACCTTGTTTGCTGTCTGTTGCCCAAATCTCATCGCGACACCTTGGAAGTATTGTTCTGCTTCCTCAATTGGGTTTCTTCGTTTCATACTGTTGATGAAGAAACCGGCAACAAGATGGACACATGGAACATTGCAACCGTCATGGCTCCAAACATCCTACGGGAGAACAACGAGAAGGAAATGAAGAGTGTAGACCAGGGTGCCGTCCGGGTCGTCTTCGATTTGATCGAAAACAATGACGAGTTCTGCGAGGTGGGTGTTACTTTATCATGTGCTATTGACCTTGCTGACCTAGTGCAGGTGCCCGAAGAGATCGTTGATCTTCTTTACGACGATAATTCTTCTGAATTGACTCCAAAGGAGATCATGAAACAGTGGGAGCAGCGTGGCAGGAACCCGACGGCGACAGCCCCAGCGTCATCATCACCGCGTAACCCGTCCGGTGCTTCGTCTAGGAAAGACCAGCGCAACGCTCCACATATTACACAAGCGGATCACAATCCCCAAGCGTGGGCGGGTGAATCTTCCGTACGACATGTCGCAGGCGCTGGCGGCCCCGGCTTTCCCCCGTCGAACAATCACAACACGCCACCACAGCAATTCGACCTGGGCACTCCCAATCTCCCGTACAGCCAACCCGCGCCAGGGTCAGCCGAGAGTCATCGCACCGGGTCGCCTCATCGTCACAGCTACCGGTCACCGGCGCTACAGAAGCAAACGCTCGGCACCGCTGGCGCCGGGTGATGAACATATGGCACTAATCAATAATTGGAGTATGCAGGTGTTGGTCTTCTTGTTCATTTCATCTACTTCGCAAAACGATACCAAGCGAGCGAGCGCAATTACCTCCGAGCGGAAAGTTGGTTTTTCTCGTCACATTCACGTTCACAGGCACACCGCACACATACATATTGTGACCTGTTTATCGCATCAATTACGGCACGGCTTCACGAACGATTGAGTTTGTTATGTTGGAGGGCTTCGGCGTCAAGTAAATGACACGACCTCATATGCGGCATTTGGAAAGGGCGTTTCTGGGTAAGTCAAATGTGTGTTTTGCGATCTGCCACTTGCCATCTGCTTTGGGCGTTGCTTTTTTTCACTTCATGGGCGAGGCTGTGTTGGATGTTGGGATTGGGGGGGTTCTTGCACTGCATCTGGTTGATGAGCGGAAACGGGAGAGGAAGTGGGGAGGAAGTGAGGAGGAAGCGGGGGAGGAGAGCCGGATGGGTGCGGTACTTGATGGCTGCGTTGGGGTGGGATTAGTTTGCCTCGAGGTGGATTGGGTGGGCTTCAAGTTAATCGCTTGATGGCCTCGACTGCAGATAGAGGACTGCAGCTGTTTTGATGGACTTTTGGCATTGGGCAAGGGATGGTTGGGATTAATGAAAGAAGCTCTCCTTTGCGGAGGGGCGTGGTTCTCACAAGCCTCACTCTCACACGCACACTGTCCGACTCCACTTTCAATTCGCACTTGTCTTTACCGCTACTGTTACTTACTTTTGGTGGCGACGCTCGTTGCTGTCTCCTCTTACGGATCGTTTAAGTTGAGTCGCGTTGGCCGTTTGCACTTTCCTCGCCGTGGTCCAAGAGTGCCCTTCACCTGCCTTCCGCTTCTCTGCAAATAACCCCTCTGTCGCCCCACCGTCGCGCTTTTTCGCCCGCAATCTTTTCAGCAGAACTGTCAACGTATTTGCGAGCTCCATGGATCCCGACACAGCGCGATTGGCGCTCGACCTCCAGCTCCAAGACATCGCCGCCATCCTCAAGACGCACAGCGCCGAAGCTGACGACGCCGCAGCTGCTAGCGAAGCAGTAGCGTTCAGCAGCCTTCGTGATGAACTGCTCAAGAAGAAGGCTGAGATCGATGGACGGTGTGCGGCTGTGGGTATACTGAGGAAAGAACATGCGGACTTACAATTGTACCAGCGGTTGTTGGTGGAGGAGAGGGTCGCGCAAGGTAAGAGAGGGTCGAGTGTCAAGACGAAGTCGCCTTTAGTAAGAAGCGCTGATCACGGCCAGCGGATCATGCGATGGCATGTAGATTGACGGGAAGGGCACCTGCTCCTCAGCCGCCAATCGGAGAGAATGGCGGGCCGGATAGGAACCGCCAAAAGCCGACCGGTGATGCTGCTGGATTGGCAAATGCCATTGATTTGGGAGGGACCCAGACGGCGCACGCTGTATCTGTACAGTCGAGGACTCGTCCTGCTGAAGAAGGGAGTGCCTCGCTGAGAGACGCGAATACCAGAGACACGAAGCGAGTCAAACTTTGGCAAAGATTCGAAGCCGCCGCATTGGCATACAAGAGTCATGCAGAGCTTTTCGACAATGATCCAGCCTCGACGTTGAAGCCCGTCAAATCAGGGAGCGGGGAACAAGACGAACCTATCATGGATAGACATATCGAATCTGCTGGCGAGGAGCACGTTCGATGTGGCGATGAGAAAGACGCTGAACTTCCTGTCGACAGTGAGGTTAAGCTTGTAGTCAACGACAAGCCCCTCCAAACCGATGCTCACGACAGTGAAAATGAAGAGATTGTAGAGAATCTCCAGACCACCGAGTGTTCGGTTTGCTTTGACAGCTTCTTCCCAGGAGATATATTGAAACTACCCTGTCCGTCCAGCGGAGACGTCAAGCATGCTAACTGTCGTTCTTGCCTCCAGAGGCTTTTCGAATCAGCCATAGCAGACACTTCTATTTTTCCGCCACGCTGCTGTGAACCTATTCAGGTGTTGCACTGCACGCCGTTCTTGCCTGAAGACCTTCTCACTAGGTTTCAGGAGAAGAAAGAAGAATTGGAGACCCCGGACCGTATCTATTGCAGCAATGTGGAGTGCGCAAAATGGATTAAGCCGAAGAACATTGAGGCAGATGTAGCCACTTGCTCCGCATGCGCTCAGACAACGTGTGCTACCTGCAAAGCAAAGCACCATGATGGGCTCTGTCCAGATGACGAGAACGTCACAGCCCTGCTAGCTCTGGCAAAGGAGAAGCAATGGAATACTTGTCCGAAGTGCAAGAATATGGTCGAGCTCAACACGGGCTGCTATCATATGATGTAAGTTCTTCTGAAGTGGCCAATGCTTATCTTTGTATACGATGTAGAGACTAATTCAAACTCCAGATGTCGCTGCATGCATCAATTTTGCTATCTCTGCCAATCAGAATGGAAGACGTGCCGATGCGTCACGGCGGACCAGCATCACATCTGGCAGGGGGCACCTAACGAGCAGAATGCTGCGCCGCCTCCTCACAGGCACGATTGGCAGCGCCGCTATGCTAGGGATGGTCATGGCACTTCATGTCCTGAGTGCGATACCGACTGGCTCCGCTGGATATTTCATTGTGCGGGCTGTGACCGGAACATTTGTTTACGATGTCGTGATTAGCTGAGCCGAAGCATGTTCATCAGGCTAGGAGCAGTGTTAAATAAGTTCCTCCAATTGGGAAACTTTATGTTAAGGCGGAAGGGTAAGCATTATGGTCAACTCATACTCGCAACGAGAAAGGTTAGTTTAGGCGAATTTCTTATTGGACGCGTTAGGCTTCATAGTACACTAATTAAATACATGTTCCGATTCGTTCGACTCCGCTTCAGATGACCTATTCTCGACCTGATCCATTTACTTCCTGACTGCCACAACAAACAATCGCGGATACCCTAACAACACTTTTCCATCCGCTAGCTTCGGATATGCCTCCCCAATTCTCCGCTCATACTCTGCCAGATAATCCTGCTTCGCACCCTCATCCCCTATCCGATGCAAATACGGCTGTAACCCCGTCCCCTTGACCCACTCGACAATCGCATGCGCATCAGCCAAAACATGCGAATACGTCGTCCGCCAGATATTCACACTTCCCGAGTACTCCACGAGCGCATCATAAAACGCGTTGGGCGCCTCGATAGGATCAAGATCCGGCCGCTCAGCATCAGAAACATCTCCAATGCGCGTACCAGCAAACGAAGAGGCCCACGACGCCGAAGCCGCAGACGCAGTATCCCGCATCAAGCGGTGCGAGTGCTCGTCGTAGTTATCCGGGACCTGGATCGCAAGCACGCTTCCCGGCTTCAGCGCGGAGAACAAGCGGACCAGAGCGGGGATGCGCTCCGCGCTGCGCAGCCAGTGGAACACGGCGTTGGAAAACAAGATGTCCGCGCCTTCGTCCCCGACCTTGAAGGTGGCTAGGTCGCCCTGGACGAATTCGACGTCGGAGAGCGCCGCGCGTGCCTTGGACAGCATGTCCGGCGAGGAGTCCATGCCCGTGATTTTCGCACCCGGGAACGCATCGAGGAGGGCTTGCGTGCTGTTTCCGGGCCCGCAGCCGAGGTCGTAGATGCGTGGTGAGGCCGACTGCACGTGCGGGCGCACCTGGCTGAGGAGGTCGTAGACGGCGCGGGTGCGCTCGTTGCCGAATTTGAGGTACTGGGTTGCGGACCAGTCTGTTTTGTTGGGCGGAGAGGCCATGCTGGGTGGGCAGTGAAAGAGGCGTTTGTGCTGGCGGGGAAGCGCGGAAGCTGGGGTACAGGATTGGGGGAAAAAGTATGGGGTTTGGGGTTGAGGGTGTGGAAGGGGCGGATTGGGGACTTGGATGCGGTTAGGATGGGACGTGTGGCTCGGAGGGATGTTGGGCGTATCATGCCTCTTGGTATTCAATGGGGATTGGGCTGTGTAGAGGGAAAACTACGATGCGCTACGTAGGATATGAGTCTATGGAGTGTATGTTTGGGATGGAAGCAAAATGTTGCGCGATCTCGGGGCCGCGGTTCGAAGGCCGTTGAAGCTTGCTTACATGGTTGTTAAGTGGGTCTCAGCGACGCAGTGTCTCTCCGCGGCCGTGGCCTGGTCATGGAAGAGACATCCTTGCGCACTACGTCTCCCGTCTCGTTCTATTGTTGTACGAGTCTTCCAGAGTCTTGTCTCTAGTTAGGTCTGAGGTGGTTTGGGATGCTACGTGAATCACGTGACTAGTATGTCACATGATAGCGCGCTAACCTGGTAACCTGGAGCTTATCACTGTTCCTGGAGGATCTGATGTGATAAACGCGATGCCCCGCGTCTCCGCACGCCCAAATCTCACGATCAAGACTCCGCTGTAGTCACAAGTCCACGGTTTGCAAGTAGCACAGCCTTCCAGGTTGTCAGCAGCGCATTACAACAGAAAGAGATGAGATGGCTTCCATTGTGCACCCAGCAGGCATATGGAGCGTACCAGATGGCAAGGTCTCGGACAATCACCGCCCCAAAGACGCCATGAGACACAATTTCTCCAAAGTAGAACCACCGACACTTCCTGAAGTCTCACCTACTCTGCATCCACGCCCAAAGCACATCTCTACAGATCGAGAAGCACTTGTGCCCACACCCAGCCGAGACACCATTGAGCCTCTCCCTAGCGCAACCCTCGAACTCGTCCGCGTCCAGAGCCGCACAAGCGACATATCCATATCCCCTTCCTCCCACACCACCCTAGATCAGGAACGCAACAGCCCCCGTCTCCCCACCTCCCAAGGCGTCCCCCCGGAGCTCCCGAACCTCCTCGCAGAAGTCGTCTTCGTCCTGACCTGCACAGTCGGCCAGCTCGTCGCCGCCCTCAACATCGGCCACGTCGCCGTCACGCAAGACGTTTTCGGCGCGGCGCTCGGCATCGCCCCCTCGCAGATCCCCTGGCTCATTGGCTCCCTGATGCTCGCCTCCGGCCTCTCCGTCATCGTCTCGGGCCCGCTGGCCGACCTTGCGCCCCCGAAGCCGCTCATGGTCGGCGCCTTCCTCTGGGAAGTCGTGTGGACCGCCGTCGCAGCCGCAGCCATCAACCCACGGCTGAAGATCCTCTTCTTCGTCGCGCGAGCCATGCAGGGTCTCGCCGTGGGCGTGCTCGTCTCGGCCTCCATGAGCATCCTCGGCCGCGTGTACAGCCCGGGCATCCGTAAGACGCGGGTCTTCAGCCTGATGGCCGCCGGCTCGCCATTCGGGTACTGGCTCGGGTGTCTACAGGCGGGCGCGCTGAGCGCCCATCTCCCGTGGATATTCGGCAGCACGGCGATCTTCCTTGCTGCCTGCGCGCTGGCAGCGCAGCTCACGATCCCGGACCTGCGTCCGGCGAAGGATAATGTCAACGCTGAGGCACCGTCGTTGCGCCAGTTTGACTATGTCGGCGCGGGCCTCGCGTCCATGGGATGTGGTTTGATCATCTTCGGGCTCACGCAGGGCTCCTCGGCGCAGTGGAACCCGTACACGTACATCTCCATTATCCTCGGCTTTCTCATGCTCGTCGGGTTCTACTTCGTCGAAAAGCACGTCACTCGCCCGCTCATTCCCAATAGACTCTGGCAAACGCCCGGCTTCGGCTTCCTCCTCATCTCGTACTTCCTCGGCCTCGGCGCATACAGTGAGTTCCCCCCTAACGTCCCCCATCAAATATCCCCCCGAACATGGTCAAAGTTGACAATCCCAACTCTCAGGCGGCGGCTGGCAATTCTACGCCATCCAATTCTGGCAGCGCTACCAGCACGCCTCGCCGCTAAAGGTAGCCCTCTACCTGCTGCCCAACGGCATCGTCGGCGTGCTAGCCGCCTACATCGTCTCCAAGACGCTGCACGTCGTGCCAACGCACGTGATTCTGACGGCGAGCATGCTCGCCTTCGGCCTCGGGCCCGTCTTCTTCCTGCCCCAGACCCCCGCGTCTAGCTACTGGGCGCTCTCCATGCCGGGTGTGGCCCTCGCAACCTTCGGGCCCGACATGAGCTTTGCGGCCGGCGCCATCTTCATCACCAGCAGCGTGCCGCGGAGCTACCAGGGCGCTGCGGGGAGTCTGCTGGTTACGGTGCAGAATCTTGCCATGGCGGTTATGACGAGTGTGAGTGGCGCGATTGGGAACAAGGTCGAGACGCTGCCGACGGGGAGATTGGGCTGGGTGGGATCCGGGCCATCTGGTGGTTTGGGCTGGCGGCTGCGCTGGCGGGGGCGCTGCTTACGGCGACCATGGTGCGGATACCAAAGGCGGAGGAGAAGGAGCATGTGCAATAATGGATGGACGTTGTAGATTGGAAGCACCGTGAGCAAGCAAGCAAGCATTGGTTTGCTCATATCAAAGTATCGTCGTTATCATTATATCTATACTACCATCAACGACTTGAATTACTGGAACCTGCCAACCGGAATGCTCCTCCAAATGTGAACTATGGACCTCGGTAGTACACAAATATTGTAGAGACAGAGCATCGTGACATTAGAAAAGACCACGATCTGACTGAAATAACACAATCGAGATGAATAAAGATGGTACATTTCCTTTCAGCTGTCCTCCCTACCCATTGGGTACGAGGTCGTGTCGCTGGTGTACTCGAGTGGTTGAGAAGGGTCTTTCGGGATGCGAACCTTCGTGCTGATCACATCGACAGTGAACGTTGCCAGCTGAGCATTCGTCATCCGCTGTTGTTTATTACCCTTGCGTTTGATTAGCAGTTATAATAGGAGATCTTTTGAAAGGAGGCCTACTGCATATACAGTCCACGTCAAATGATTTTTCAGATACGGAACCACAGCATCCGGACTCAAATTCTCTAGTTTGCCCGCCGCAATCCGATCCAGCAAGCTTGATGTCAAGGCGATTGTGCTGCTCGAGCTCTGATCAGGTGTGCTACCACGCCGGGCCTTACGCTCGGCTTGGCGAACCTTCCATGCGTCAGGCTCATGGCTCTCAGGCATCATCCTCGGCCACATGCCGACTTGTGTACTTTCGTCAGAAGAAAAGTCGCCAGTAAAAGAAAATTTCGCTTGGAACGTAGATGGCATCTCAGCCACGGACGCTCTCGCTTCGATAGTCCAATCCGTGAACATATCACCTTCCTCAACGACAGAGGAGAGTTCAGAGCCAGATAAGATAGCATTCGTTAAAGTTGTCTGAACGTTGTTTGGATAGAGCCTCTGGATTGTGCTTCTAACGTCATTCTGCCAATCGTCGGCAGAGGCAAAGTTCCAATGCTGTGTCTCCGGGTAAGCGTACCCAAGCGCGTCCGTACTGCGGACATCTTCCGAGTTGTAAAAGGTTTGCTCGTCCTTCCAAAAAGGCGGAAGCGGGTAATTTGCATCGGTAACCGCGTTAGGTGGGATCCAAAAGTTGGGGATATTATTCACGCTATTGACAGCTAGAGGCTCAAGCCAAACGTCAGGGTTAGCCGCCGTGTATAGAGCCAGGAGGCGGTCGATGCTTCTGCAGAACAGTGTCAGCGTTCTAGAAAAAGCGTTTCAATTCATTCTCTTACGCGTGATGCAACATGAAGACCGGATCAAAAGCCGAGTACTCTGGGTCCCACATATGGCCGCGTATCTTGTCATTTTGTGACTCTACTTGTTCGCCTCCAGTAACAACGTGAATCACTCCATGCGCATTTTCTAGGACTGCAGAGAACTCGTTGAACAACGCAGTATGCTGGAATGCACCGTGGATATCATTTTGGCGTTGAATCTGGGATGCGAGGTACCCTTTCTGCCACTCCCCCACCTGCGGTTTTGCGTCTGAATCATGTGACGTTGGCCAACGCATTGTACGAGAATAATTGGCGATCTGAAGCATTGAGTATAATGGTCATGATGTGTTATGAAAGCAACAAACTCACATCGGACGAACCAAAATCCCCTGGTATCAGTGGATGAAATTGATACCAGAAGAGAGGGTTATCGATGAGCTGGGTTCCATTTGGTCCCACGATGGTCCATCTCGGAGAGGTGAGAAAATCGGGCACACCACCACTTGAAGGACCCAGTGCAGTATCCCAATAGGGTATACGGAATGCATCGGCGGCAGCAGACCAACGCTCACGATCTCCCTCAGCCTGATCGGCTATAGATCGGACATGCTTCCAGAGCTCTTGCTAAATTCATGTTAACGAATAGGTTCTAGAGGAAGCAAAGAGCGAAGAATATCAATACAGACCTCAAAAAGCGCCAGATATGGACGATGCCAAGTCGCGAAGAGTCTGCTATAATGAGGGCAGTAAGCGCCGATAGCTGCCCCAGGAGTTCCTTGTCCATCCTGCCAAACCTCATACGGTCGAGCGTGGATGCCTTTCACTCGCTTCAGCAATGGACCAGATATTGTTCTAGTGTCATGCGCGTACCTGAAATTCGATAATATGATAAAGGGTCGTATTGGTCCACCTGTTGGAACTGCGAAAGCCCTAACAAGTACAATGCCCACTGATCCGGGTAGTTTTCTGCCAAATCACGAACCTCGTGTCTGATATACGGGTGGTCGGCTAACGCATGTTAGTTGTCGATTTTATAGCCATGTCTTGCATTTGCTTACCACTATCTCGTGTTCCAACTCCTGTCGTCAGATGTCTCTCGGCAACACCGCTTCTAGTAGCCCAAGACCGTACTGATTCGACTGGTGTGCATGTAACAACGAAAGAAAGCGCGATCAGCAAAATCAGGCCAGCAGACGACCACATGGCGGTGCTCGTGCGTTGAGCGTGGTAGGATCAAGAGATCTTGTAAGGATTGATATTCTGCCGCGTGTAGGGAAGCACGTTGAGTAATACACTTAAGCGCAGACTGTGAGCACCAAGATAGCTGCCCAACTAGGAGGGACCTGACGGGTAGAGAAAGAAGACGAAGGTTCTAAAGGCTATGATTACAAGCAAGCGAAGGAGGGTATAGCATTTGTGGGCAAACGAGAGACCAGAGATGGTTGTAGTCAAACGAGGGTCTACAAGAGAAGGAGCGAGCGGTTGCCTCCTGTCAAATATGCGCTGGACATCTGGTGGTGGGGCTTAGCGATTGACTGTGGAAATGGTGCGAAGACGGCGCCCATACCGAGCAGACAGACCGTAGATCGTCCGCCAAATTCGACGGAAGCAGCGAGGCGTTTGGGCGTAGGTTGTTATTGGTGACGTGGTGGAGCGGTTATCTGGTGGTGGCCATGGTGTCTGTCGTGACTTCCTGTGGGACAATAATCTGCCCCGCGAGTCGGACTGCCATCGCCTCCACGCCGCTGCTCCCACGCGTTGCACGCCGTCGGTTGTAACGTTGTCGTTCGCTCGCGAAAGCCTGAGCACACTCTGTCAGTTGTCATCTGCAGTTGCCGGCTCGTACTAGCTATCGGTTCAATACGGGTAAGATCGATGGGAAAGAAAAAAAAAAGGGTGGTGATTGTGAAAGCTCTGCGATAGCAGAGCGGGGGCCTGTACGAGAGGAGACGGGCAGATACATTGGGTCACGTTGCGGGAAGCGTCACGGCGCGTGGAATCGCAGAAGCAGGAGAATCAGGAAGGTTCGACAAGAAGAAGGTAGGGCGAGCGGTCCGAAAGAAGACAACGCCATGTGCAACAAAGTCGTCCGAGTGATTTCATTGATCGAGTGCCGTCACCTCGATATACTGTGATACGCTCCGGAAATAACAAGAACAGAAACCAATGTAGTAGCCGTAAGCCCTAACGCAACATCACGTCTATCAGTCACCATTGCTGGTGAGCTACACGTTGTTGACCTGTCGCACGTAGCCAGAATACCCCCTGAAGCTCTATCGACTGTTACCGCATACTCGGTCGAGAGTCGTAGCATCGTGTCTTCGTAACATCGTATCCCCATAGCGGAATTTGTGCCCCCTCTACACCGCCGTTAGATATCGTTATAGCCCAGGTATCTCTTTTCCAGGCCCTTATCGGCGACCGCCCATGCCCAGGCGCGACCAGCTTCACCACACCATAGTGCAGATGGATCGTCAGCCTTTTGTAACATTCCGTCCTTGCCCATTGACTTGATCTCATGGCCGGTCGTGTAAGTTAGGAAATGCTCAAATCGATCGCCGTCAAGCGCTAGCGCATTCCCGCTTATGCCATGGCACAGACATGGTTCTTTGGTCAAAAGGCCCCTCTCCCAGATGCACTCTCTTCCTTTGGCGACGACACGATCGATGCGCTCTTCCAACTTGGGGAAGTACTTCTTGATCGAGACTAAGGAAGCAACGACCCCAGGAGCACCATGGCAGAATTGGACCAGTCGGTCTCGCCCCGGTGGCAAAGATGAGGGAAAGTTACCACTCTCATATTGGTAGCTGAGCAGGGCCCCCTAGCTCAGCCTCAAGCTTGGGAGCCCAACTAGCATCAGTGAGAACAATTTGAGTGATGATACCAATGGCACCGTGGACAGCGCCAACGTAGGCCTTGCCGCGCCACTTCCATGGGCGTGAGCTGGCCATAATGTTATCAATGACTTCGTCAGTGGTGTCCTCGATAAGCTCTGTGATCTCCTTGTTATCGGTGAAGGCTCCGCGTACCAGGCGGAGTAGATACAAATATCCCGCGCGCCCATAAAGCCACTCGTTAGATGCCTCTGGCTCAATAGTTACAGCCGCAAAATCACACAATTCCTTGACCGTATCCGGGTCCTTTGCGGTCACGGCATATAGGGCGAGCAGCGCCATTATATCGTCGCTTACACCACATTTGTTTGGGGATGGGCCCTTGTACTTCTTGATGTTGGCTTGGGCTTGCTCAATATAGGCAGCAGACCACGTGTTCATGGGGTATTCGTCCAGCAGTAGGTCTGGATATATGTTGTGAAGCGCGTAGAACAGATAGGCGACAGAGATAGGTCCATAGTACAGGCCGCCGCCAGGAGGTATCTGGTGTGGAGGATACTCAGTGATCAGGCGGTCGAGCGAGGCTAGCAGTTGCTTGTGAGGATCCCGCCGTGAAAGCTCGGCATCGTTGCGGAAATAGCGTGGTATTGGTGCTGGTTCTGTTGCCGCCGCTGTCG
The DNA here is from genome assembly GCA_027946365.1 of Kalmusia sp. IMI 367209. Lineage (NCBI taxonomy): Eukaryota > Fungi > Ascomycota > Dothideomycetes > Pleosporales > Didymosphaeriaceae > Kalmusia > Kalmusia sp. IMI 367209. The sequence goes on along the minus strand of JAPEUQ010000006.1, from coordinate 425,687 downwards.
CCTGGTCAGACATAGTGGTCGCAACTCGCAGTCTTTCAGATCGCGATCAAAAGAGGGATGAATCAGACTAGTATCGAGCAAGATGATTCAGTTGTGCTGCCGGAAATGACGTCAGCGGGGTAGCCTTAACCCCGCTGTGGCTCAACTTTTGCAAAGATCTTGTAGGTTGGAGTTAGCTGCCTGAATTATAGAGAGCTGAAGTGATTGCGTAGCTAGAAATGTTTCTTAACAAGGTGAGTGAGGATGGATAGGCGCCCAACGAGCCCGATCTGCAATTTCAGCGGGAGCTCGCGACGCTGGCCGCCAAGACAACGCACGTGACGGCTCAATCACCCGACTAGACAACCCCACATCAGCAGATTCGAAAGCAAATTTAAATCCTGGAAAATGTGTACAAGTAGGACTGAAACAGTTATATACGACTTATTTGCAGAGTAGACGCAGATTTCTGCCAGGTAGCACACATACACCCGTATACGCTGCTAAATGTTCAGCGAGCGATTCGACGGCCAATAAATATCAGTGCCTTGTATCTACAATTACAATCATTCTAGCGGTTGAATTTCTTCCTTTGGCTTTACAGGGCTCATATCCTCCCACGAATTGGCATCGGGTGCAACATGTGGTTGAGAGAGCCTGGACATCGCACCCCAATTTCCCATAGAATTGAATCGTGCCTAACTCATGACATGATTGTTTGCATCACTAGACTTATGATTCCTGTATGCCTTTGATTCTTGAAGAGCTTCTGTGACCTCCGATGACTTGGGTGTCGCAAATGGATTCGAATTCCACTCGGTAGCAGGGAGCTCCGGAATGTTGCCGACCGGTTCAACATTCGCCTCGTTCGTGGGAATAACAGCAGTGCCATCGAGTTGGGGTACATGGTCAGAGCTAGAAATGTCTGCACTGCCAGTGACTATCTTAGCCTCAGAATTGCTAATTATGTTCGCATCTATGCCACATTAGCTAGATACACAAGCGGCTACGCTCGCATATGCTTAGAGGACTCACGGTTGAGTTGCTCCGACATGTCTCCTGCAGCCGAATCGGTAAATTGGGGCGGAATCGTAGCCCTCCGCTCTTCTTTGATACGTCTTTTTCGGCGAAGGAAGATGAATAGAAAGATACCTGCAGCTAACAGTGCAACGCCACCAACGGTGCCCCCAGCTATTGCCGCAATAGACGACTTGCTGCTTGCGTGCTCATTCGCGGAGTCTAGTTCGGTGGGCGATTGAGAAGTTGGTATTGAGTTGGCCGTGATGGTGACAAGAACGGTCTGGCCGGCAGAGACCGAAGTGACAGTCTCTACGTGCGAAGATGGTGAGACGGTAGTTGCAAACGAACTCACCGTGGATGAGGGTCCTCCGAGTGTTGCCGATGCTAGGACTGAATTTAGCGGCTATTCGAAGGGTAGGCCTAACGAGAAAGGAGCAATTTATGGAGGAAAATACGATGAAAGCAAAGACGCTTTGACAGGATGAACGCGCCTTTGCAGATGATGCATACTTGTGTTACCAAAAATAATATTCATAGCATAATCATTCCACGAAGCATTATGAATGGATATATACGGACCGTTGTTTGGGGACGTGCGGTCCTGATCTTGAGTACATCCATGATTACATGCATCCACGATACAGCAGCCTATAAACGCAGGCAGATTGAGAGTTGGAGCACAATTATACCATTGCCCTCCGTTAGGGCACTGAGTCAGGTCGCGATCTTCGTAGCGGATGCGCATGATTGGAGTTCGTCAACATTCGCTGTAACAATCAGGGGGTTAAACATGTAAAGTTCGCAGCCTGGTGAGGCGTCGCAAGGCTAGAATGGATATGCTGAGAAGAGAAGAGGGCGCATGTCAAGTGATTGTGTCACGAGGCGGGTTGTGGCATGGACAATCAGTGCCACCGTAAACCGAGGGATTGGAAGGTCCGGAAGGGAGCAAATAAGGGTCACTTCGCAAAGACTGATCTCATGGCTGCTAATAATAGTAATCAAAAGACACGTAGCGCAAAACAATTGATACTCTTTGGACAGTCGAGCGATGACAGATGATGCTTGGTACGACGTTCTGGGAGGAAATAGCGCCCTTCCGCACCTCGCTAAATGCGGATACCGCTACCATCTAGCGTGCTACCTGGCATCTGCTGCGTGTTCCACTCGGCTCAACATTTCACCAACTGTCATCTCTGGGTAATGCCCGCAACATAATGAGCGTCCATGACCTAACTATTGTAATCTTACAAGAGGCCTCATTCTGATTCTACACGTGATTCAAGGGCGTCACTTCACTACCGCTCCCTTGGCGTAGGAAATTGTTTCATCATTGACGTACAAGCCAGATAACTCTAACCCACATGATGCGCGCTGATCTTACACCTTGAAATTCAAAGCCTGTACACTAGCTTCTCTCCGCTGACTGGTCTCATCCACTGCTCAGCTCTCGAAACCTGTCTCTCCTCCATCTTCCCAGCTCCCAGCAATATGAAGCCATCATCTGCGACCCTATTCAATCCCCCGGGCATAGATCGAATTGGGACAGGCTTGATGTCAGAGCCTGCAGCATCGCTGAGCCATTGATAGAATTGGACAGCAAAAGCTCGCGCGGCCGGAGACTGTGGAACAGTAAAGCCTTGATACTGGATCTCTTCGCCCAGTCCTTCCCAAACCGCGCCATATATCGGTTCGACAGGTAGAACATCCGCCTTCCAGGCACCACCTGCCCGCGACCGCACTATTGCGCTTTTGCCACCATTGGCTAAAAGGGAAGACACTTTTTCGACCGAACTACCTTCGGAAATGCAATCGTAGGCATAATGCACCCCTGTACCGCCCGTCAACTCCAACATCTTCTTGGACCACTGCTCGTCCCGGTAGTCTACCAGGTGCTCATATCCATAAGGCTCCGACCTTAACATTTCCCATCGTGATTTGCTGGCTGCACCAAATAACCGAATGTTCTTCCCGCTTGCTTTCGCGCTCAGTTGGACCATTTGCGCTGCGAATAGCCCGACCGATGTCGAAGCTCCGTATATGAAGATGCTAATGACCTCAGTGTCGATCTCGGGTTCACGCCGGCGCGCGATCCATTCCGAGTGTTCATTGAGCACCCTTGCTTCATCGTACTGGAATGGTGCTTGCAGGCCAAGACGATACCAGATACTCTGTGCTGCTGTCAAAGCGACCAAACTGACTCCTGCCGCTTGCTCGAAAGACACATGCTCGGGTATCTTCCACACCAAGTCCCACGCAATAACAAGATATTCAGCAAACGCACCTGGCCTGTCGTTCACCGAGCATGCCCCTTGCAAAAAACCAGAAACGCGATCTCCGATTTTTAGATTGCTGGAAGCGGGAATGTTCTCTCCCAGGAAAGCAATAGCGCCTGCGAAATCGCTTCCAATTGTCCGCTTGGAGGTTGCAAGCGGGTGCTGAACGTACAAGGGATCGATCGGATTCAGCGCGATGGCTTCGACTCGAACTAAAAGCTCAAGTGGACCTAATGTAGGTTTCGGTGTTTCTTCAATTTTGACCGTGCGGGTCGCTGGATCGAGGACGAGGGCATTCATTCTGATTGTGATTTCTACTCTATGAAAGTAATCTTAGAATTGCTTGACATTTTTTACTTTATATAACCAGGTGTCGCTGCTCCTCATGTCATTACTAAGATGGCTTGCTTGCAGCTTTGTCAGGAAGTCGCGCCCTCCGAGTGATCTCCGATTACTAATAGGACAGTCCGAGAGATGACCGTCTATGAGCAACGAATATGCATTGCACTTTGAGATCGCGAAGAAGTGTGATCGATTCGATTAAGATTATAGCTCAATATAGGATGCTAGGAAGCTATTTCAAAACATTACAGGTATGATATGAATATGTAGTACTGCACAACCGATTTGATTTACTGAATGCTTCAGTTGCCCTTGATCAACACCTGCTTCTCCTTCTTCAAGTCATCCACAATTTCGATCGGGATCTTCAAAACAGCAGCAACGATATCTGCCGGAGTAAGCGCCAGCCATTGGGTCAATGGAATGTCTGCGACACGGTCGGCCTTATACAGCTCGATCCACGTCAGATTCTTGGTGCTGGAAGTATTCTCGATATAGTGACCTGTATACGTCAGCTTGTTAATACAAAATAGATATCATACGATGCTTACCGCTGTTGTCTGGGAAGACTGCTGTGTCGCCGGCAGAGAAGTCGAATGTACGAGAGTTACTTGCACCAATGAAGACTGTCGCGCGACCCTCTCCTTCGTGGAAGTAGAGCCATTCCTCAGCCTAGCGCTTGTTAAAAGAGGTTTTTTTTCTATTTATGAGATGGCTTACAGTAGGATGCCAATGCAACTCCCGAAGGCCTCCCGGTTCGAGAGTTACAAAGGTCGCAGCGATCGTCTTCGATATCGGGAAGTTGGTAGAATCGATTTTGTAAAAGACGCCACCGCCACCAGGAACTGGCTCAGAGTCACGCTGGAAAGTGTGATACACATAGGAGCTGTTGCCGGTAAGTTCACCATTACCTCCGGTGACATTCCGTGTGCTAGCGGTGCCGTTTTGAATGTAGGGATTCTTCTCCGGAACCTTGTCGAAGACGGATTCGGGAACGCCGAAGTTCTTTGCAAGGATCGACTTTGGGGTCTTCGCAACCCAGTCATCAAGGTTGAAGGTCGTTCTATTCAAGACGTTAGACCAGTTGTTTTCCCTCAAGGCAACGCTGTGAACTTACCCAATTTTGTCAAAGTCACCGTCGTCGAACGCTAGGAGGTATTCGTTCTCATCATCGAGACCTTGCACAGTATGGGCTTGTCCCTTGGGGAAGTACCAGATATCACCATATCCAAGCTCGTCCACCTGGTACTTCCCGTTTTCGTCGACGGCGGAGACCAAAACGCGCCCAGTATACACAATGCCCCATTCGGCCTTTTTGTTCTTAGTACTTTATCATACGACTCTAACTGTGGGCGACTCACCACTCTGTGCCAATGTAGCTCTCGGATCGCACCCTTCTTCAGATGTTGCTGTGCGGCTGCGATATCATGACTTTGTGGCAGATCCTGAATGACCTGTTCTCGAACCCAGCCGCCTGGGAAGATCTTCGTCTTGGAATCTGAAAAGCGCCACTTCAGGTTGGGTACAGTGCCCGAGTCGGTGCTCTGCTCTCCAAGGTTGGAAGGATTGGCCAGATCGATCTGATGATTCGTGCCTCCTAAATTCCAATTGGTCACTGTGGTGACAACCTAAGATAGTTGTCGGACGTACCTAGGATGGGTGCACCTTTGCCTTTGCCGTCAATTGGCTGGCCATTATGAAATTGTGCTTCATCCCGCTTGATTACAGCACCTAGTACCGAAGAGGCTGAAAGAATGGCGGCGCCAACGGAATGGAGCTTCATCGTGCAGGAGTGGACGAGGCGAGAACTGCGGACAGAGACCACAAGGTACCTAGATCCCGCGCCTCTGGAAAACACAATATATACCTGCTCGTATGTAGGGGAAATTGCATCATCGACGCGTCTGAATGCGCGCCTCGTTTAGTCCAGGCTGCATCCTGCACGCGCCGGGACGAGAACGATGCAATCAATATCCCGGCTATTACATCAAATGTCCACAACGGCGCAAACAGTTGCCGAAATTTGTGCAGCCGCCACCTGCGGCATCAAGCTACGAACTTACCCACTGTCAACTTTGTGGCCCCTTTTCTTTTGCCATCCATAAGAGATCTCCCGATGATGGTGGTCGGCGAACGATTGTTCGTAATCATCGCCAAGCATGTCGTGATCGCTATCCTTGGCGTTGTCGTGCTTGCGGGTGTAGATCTGCCCCAGATGCGGTAATTCGCAGTGTAAGCTAGACTAAGCCCACACGGATCTGCACTTTCTTTTAAGCTTAAAGTTGGGGGACGGGACGAGTGGGGTAGGTGCTAACGCGTTCAGGGTGAATGTCACCATTTCAGTGCACGATGAGCGCACTCCTCGTCAAAAGCAGCTATCGACAAGACGAGAACGAACGTGGACAATCTCAATTTCCTCAATTGCTCGCAAACTCTATGCCTCAGAGTCATTCTCGTCACCTGATCCTGGTATTGGGGATTTGCGAGCGTCCGATTAGACCGGCCCCTTGGCACCACCTTTCCTGCTTGGACCAACAAAATGCCTCCGTAAGTCGTACAATCGGGCAGAGTAGAAAGCGCAAAACAATTGATAGGAGGTCAAAAGTGCCAGCTGCTCTTCTATGCCGTAAATGCCATGTTTTTCGAACAATATATCGAATAATACCAGTTCGTACACCGAAGGGCCCAACGGCTGAATCTTCCGTACACCAATGCGACAGCTGCAGAACCCCCTTGAGCGGAAGAGACCCGTTCCGATCGAACTGGTTCCCAGGCTCAAACCCTGCAACATGTGGCTCCCCTGCTTTTCACTGCCTATTTCAGCGCGAGGGCACTGGAATGGCATACCATGACCACTGTAGCCTGTCTTATTTAGCCCACTTGATCAAGTTTCTTGGCATATCAGCCTTAGCCCACATGCAAGCTCATGCATGCTGACGATCATCTTGAGAAATGGGAAATTCCCTTGGTGCTCATTGCCGTCTTTGGCTTGATCATGTATTAGAACGACAGCGTCTTCAATCTCTTAGTCGGCGACTATCTCAGGTGATGCTCAAAGAGGTCTTCATCTATTCGATGATCGGGAAAACTTCGATATAGAACGTCAAAGTACGGCTTGATAGCACCATCCACACTAGTAAGATGGAGATGAAGATGCTCGAGAGTTGGAAGAGTTGGTGTAGACACTGCGGAAACAGGCATCGAAAAGGAGAGCCAATCTGAATATAAATACGGTGGTGAATCCTCATCACATATCAGCATCAAGCACGAAACTTGCTCAAACCCCCTGAGATCTGCTCTGATCGGCCTCTTGCTCTTCCAATATGTTCTCAAAAGTGCTCTTATCTGCGGCACTGGTCACTTCGGCCAGTGCCCTCTCGCTTCCTCCTCTCATTCCTGCCATTCCCGGTGTTACAGAGCCCCTTGCTACCAATGCTCCGCCTCTTCCTATCCTTCAAGTTCCCACTCCTCCTCTCGATAGCCCGCCTTTCACGAGCAACCAGCAGCTCAAGCCCAAGAAGATCGGATACTTCTGGACTGGCGCGGGTGACAATAATCACAAGGACTTCCTTGCTACCTATTCTCTGGATGATGATACTTTCGGAACCCTACTCTGGGTCACTGATGTGCCATCTAGTGGGAACAGCCCACATCACTTAGGGCCTTCGCTTGATGGAAAGACACTGATTGGAGGTGGTCTGCTGTCTTTGCTCAAGACCCAGGTGAGCTCTACAATTGCTTTGGTCACCGTTTTAAATAAACTAACCGATATCAGGATACTGCTTACTACTTCGATACCACTAATCCCTACCAACCCAAGTTCAAGAAGAGCAACCGTGCCCTACTCTCCTCTATCACAGATGAGATCCGCGCTAAGCCCGATGGTGGCTTCTTCATCACCTACATGGGCTGTAAGCCACACCCATCTTACGTGATTGGACCTTGACTAATGATCTACAGCCGCTGTCGGTACTTCTCCAGGCCGTCTAGTCGAAACTGACGCCAACTTCAACATCATTCACGAATGGCCCGAAGATGTTAGCGGCACCCTCAATATTATCGGCGAGCAGTTCTCGCCCCACGGCCTCAGCATAGACTTCGACAAGAACATCATTCTCACCAGCGACTTTGTCGTCCCTGTCACAATCCTCAAGCCAGCCTCTGCCATTGGTATCCAGAAAGCCGACACGCTGCGCCTTTGGGAACTGAGCTCGCGCAAGATCATCTCAACTATCACCATCCCTGATGGTAAGGGCATCCAAGATGTCAAGTTCATTCCGGGCAACTCCGAGTCCGCCGCGCTCGCCACAGCTGTCGGCCCCGGTCAAGTCTGGATCATCTACCCGTTCCGCAAAGACTCCAAAGGCAACCAAGGTGTCGCAGAGCTCCTCTTCGATCTTGGCCCTAGAGCGCGCGACAACCTCGCCATCTATTCCGACATCTCCGACGATGGCAAATTCGCCTACTTCACGCTCACACTCGGTAACCACATCGCCGCGCTCGACATCTCGGACCTCAACAACGTCAAGCGCCTCGATGACCCCAACGAGGATCAGGGCATCATCGGCCCGCACTACGTCAAGATCTCGCCTGACAAGAAGAACTTGCTTGTTACGGACTACTTCGTGCAGACCGGCGAGATTGGTGTCGTGAACACGCCTGCGGACTTCAAAGCCCAGTGGATTGACATCCTGCCTAACGGAGGCTTGAGCTTCAACAGGTCGATTGATTTCCAGAAGACGTTCTCGCAGTCTGGTATTGGTGGGAACAGGGGTGGTGCGAAGCCGCATTCTGCGGTCATCTTTGACTTGACTGATCCGGAGAACCCGAAGTACTACTAAAGTACACCGAATTACACATCCCGGCGAGATAATGAGTGAAGGGCTTGGCGTTGACGGCAGGTGTGGGGTTGGGATGTGGGACGAGTGCGATTGCGGACGTCAGGCTTCTTCCGTGTCTTGCTTGTAGATATGGATGTCGGTACATTTGTTAAGCCTCTTAGTAATCGCTAATTGTTAATCATTGTTCGAAATGTAATTGTTTGATTCTTTGTTGAAGCAGTGTTTCTCGGCGGTGTAAGGTCTTAGTCTGTCTCACTCGTGAGACAAGCACCCAGTCGGTTTGTTCTCACTCTTTGGTTTCAAACTTGTAGTTATTAACTGTCTTTTTTACGTGACCCTGTGAATTCTTTCCTTCTGATTATCTCTAGATCGTATATACTTTCAATCATCATTTCCGATTTCAGCCGCGCTGGTGACCAACCCCTTCGAGAGTCTTCCACGAAAGGAGGTTCTCTAGCACAGATCCTGACCTTTTGCAACTTTGTAATTCAAGCGCCAAATCTACCTTCACATCGCCATTGTATATACTACAATAACAAGTATTCACCTTGTGTGGTAGACCATTCGCAGGGGATTCGTTCATCAGTCCCGCCATGATATTGGCCCTCACAGGACTCTGTCTGTTTCGTGGCTACACAACATTGGGAGGCGAATGGCACCGTAAACACTCACATCTTTCTATATATTGACCCAAGTTTACCTTGAAGAAGTCCCCTCAATTAAAGGGTGTTCTATCGACGTTAATTAATCGTCCAACTCTCGATTGGCTACTTGCGCGTCTCTCAATCAGAGCTAAAGACAGCGACGTTATTATGGAGGTAACTGTCGTCTCAAGCGATGGAGCATCTGCACGTCCCACCACAACGTCCAATGTTTCTACAGGAGCCGAAGTATTGTTCAGCATCATCTCCCGTTCTTCTCTGCGAAAGGACTTAGCCAAACTTCTATTAGAATACCTACAGTATGTGTATGGCCAGGTGGACATCAGCTTGATGACATTCGGTAAATTCAATCTGACGGAGCCTTTCCCAGGTGACGACAACAATACTAATGTCGATCAGGAGAAAAGATTCGCAAATGGACGCAATCGAGCCATCGCAGCCGCTTAAACAAGGACTCCACTCTTGTAGAGATTGTACAGACTAAACAGGCTGTTGCTCAGAGGCACATCTCACTTCAGGAGAGTTGGGTTGTACATGCTCCAGAAATGTCCCTGGGTTATGACCAATCGCTCTGGACACAATTCTCCGCAGTAATGTGTGATCGCCGTTTCCGTGCGGCTCCGAACTTTATGGCTCGTGAATTTTGCCGAGAAGACAAGGGTGACGACCTGTGTCACTTCAAGAACATACGAACCATGTACATCGAGCTACAGCCAATTCTAGAAGAACTTCTAGGAAAGCTTCGAGCTGGTTTGGAGCACGAAGAAGGGTGGGTAGTTGATCGGACTGAACTCGTTGATTCTGAGCCTCTTGAATATCGCCTAGATTGTGATGCAGGAGAAGCCGAGCGAGAACGGAAGCAAAGGCGTGCCAGTCCCACCCTTAACGCCCCTGAAAACTCGGAATGGACAAATTACTCTTAGGGGACTGAAGGTTGGTTAGGATCGGAAGAGAACTTGTCTGAAGGTCAAGAGGTTAGGGAAATAGATTAGTCAGGGATTGCATGGGCGAAATTGGAAATGGCTCGAACATTGAAGGACAGAAAAGACAGAAGATGAACCAGTACCATCTGATGCTGTCAATAAGTTTTCAGGAGCGCATCTTGGGAGAGTAGGCATATATCTAGACTAAAGAACGATCCATTAGCCACAACCGTCTATTCACGATAGCCGATGGAAGACTGGCCACAAGTTACATGGACATTATCAGACTTTATGGTACAAGGACTACATCGAAATTTCCGCGAAAATTTCTATCCTTCCTACACACAAGCGATTAGACAGACCTAGACGGTACCAAAACATAATTATCCCGTACTCAGACCCGAAAAGCCGCCAATATTCGATCCCGTCTAGCCCTGTATGCCCATGTTGTCTCTTTTAGGTAGCCTAATAAAATTTGCTTAGCACTTTTCGTTGTTTATAGGGTTATTTTGGTGATGAACGAACATATATATAGTCCTTCAAGCATAGCATGGTCGAACATACATGAGCCATACTAGTGTTACAACTACTTGAAGGCATACCTAAGTAGGTACATCCCACGCATAGGTAGACAAGGAGAGCAGATGTGCCTCTCGCTAGTTTACTGAGTTGCGCACGACGATTCATTGAACAAAGGCTTTATATACTTACCTATATAATAAGCGAGACTTGATTGGCGCACTATAACATATTGAAATGATTTAAGGAAAGTTGAGGACATACTTACGCCTAATTACCCTATTTTCAATCAGGGGAGGAAGGCGCGGTGCTATCTATGCCACTACTAATGTCCTTCTCTACGTCTATCTCTCTAGAATCTATTATTAACCGCCATTAGTAATTGACAATAGGTATTTCCTTGCCCGTAAGGAACAGGATGTCGCTTATTATCATAGAAATACCTATATGCTGTCTTCGTATTAGCATGAACCCTAAAAAGACTCTAATTATCTCTCTATAAGTAGCCGTGTATATAGGTACTACAAGCGACGTTAAAGGCACCTAACGGTGCCTGTCCATTCTTGCACTAATAAAAGCCTAAGGCTTGTCAAAATTTAAATAGGTCCAGGAGAAAGGGTACCAATATGTTAGAAAACCTACCTTAGCAAGGATTTAAGACTGCTTAAGGATAGTGTAGTGCTTAAAAAAATACTTTCGTTGTACCTATTCCAAGCTTGACGTAAAATCAAACAAGAATGGCGATCAACACTAAATCATAGTGCCGTATATAAGCCATTAATAAAATTCCTCATGATTATTGGACTACGTGCGGAAAGTATATTAGCGCTAGATCTTGATACTAAATATGTTCACAATTTATATTCGGCGCTCTCAATAAATCGCTTGAGAGGGTGAGAAATCGTTTAACATTCTACCATTTGCATATATTCAATCTTGACATATTATTAAAACATAATGAGATACCTCAAAAGCAATAGCACCTGCACTTAGCACAAGTAGTACTAGATCCGCATATGTAGGCAGTGGCGTGAATTTTATATTATCTTAAATTATTAAGATATTGCTTGCCCATTCTATAGAAGAATATACTTAAACAACAGATTATCAAGATATCTCCGCGGCAGGACCTCCAAATATGATCCAAAATGCTTCGGGCTCAAGCCAAACCAAGCCTTTCGACCGTAGCTCGTCTTCGGCAACTTGTGCGCCTCGGTCTCGAGCAACGCGAAGAGAGTTCTCAGCGTCTTGAAGTTGAGCTTCAAGTGCGCTCTTGCTCAGTTTTTTGGGGCTCTTGTGAAGTCGTTCGACGATGTTGACAAAGATTGAGGAAACGTTCTTCTCATGTCCGTGCTGGCGTAGAAGATCCGCTAGGGTGAGTCGCACCCACATCAATGCGCGGCTCGTTGGATGTTGTCCGCCTTTTGAAAGAAGAGCTTCGAGCTGTTTCCTGGCTGTCTTTTGATCTCCAGATTTCCAAACAAGAACAGCACGCAAATGGTAAACATGGCAGTATCTTTCAAAACCATGAAGTGTCAAATCCATTCCTTCGGCCAGGTCAAGGTAAGCATGTGCTTCCTCTACTCTTCCCATGTCCCGATACAGTAGGGCGATCTGGATGAGGCTGTCAAACGTGGCTACACTACATCCATGCATACGTTGACGCTCGCGGAGGCAATCCACGAGGTGCCTTTCTGCAAGGTCAAATTTGTGCAGTTTCCGATAAATTACCCCAAGATTGCACTGCGTCATTGTTGATAGCGGGTGCTGGGTACCGTGGAGATGGGACCAAAGACCCCACACCTCTTCATAGATTCGATACGCTACATCGAATTGAGATGTAGCTGTCAAGACATGGGCATAGTAGAGTCGGGAATGTTGGAAGTATTCGTGATTGGGACCTAAAATGCGTCCTAAACCTTCATAACTGGCTCTGAGATGTTCGATTGCGCCATCGAATTTACCTCTGTAATACATTGCAAGTCCTGCGTACTGCTGCGTGTGATAGTTGTCGTAAACGCCGTCACCAAGGATCTCCTTCTGTAAGTTCATGGTATCCAGAAGAAGTGTTTCACCAGCGACAAGCTCCCTATCATCGTCCACGATCCGCTCAATGCACCAATTCGTGATGCATCTCAATGTCAGAGGGTGACTGGCTCCCAAAGTACTTGAAAAACCTTCAGCAACAAGCTGCTGTAAATCTTTCAGCGTCCGACCCCCTGATTGTGTTCCGGTGAAATTGTGATACAAGCCTAGTCGCTGCAACGCCATGTAAGCAACTTCAGGGGTATCTCTGCGAACTGATTTTAGGTCGAAGAAATTGTTGAAAGGTTTCTCGAAAAATCGCGATATGTCTATACATTCTCGTTGCTTCATGCTCAAACCCATATGCCAAGCAGACAGCGAGGCTTGGACATCAACGATTGCGCCCATGTCGCGTACGCCGTCGTCAAATTCTTCTACCCAGGTGATGAAATGAAGACCTCCGAGGAACATTTCACAATACCTGAGTATATTTAAAGTGTTCTCCGATAAAATAAGGTGAATGTGCCAGTAATTTGCAGCGTACGGGTAGAAGGGCCAACGACGAGGCAATGACTCCAGATTGGTCGGCAGCGCCGAGTCACCTAGTCTCAACCGCAGAAGAGGCTCTAGAATTTTTATTGACCGAGCTTCGGCATTTATCAGTCTGAATAAGCATTTTAAAGCCATATATTCATTGCTCTCTCTCAGTGTGAAGTGTATGTGTGCGGTTCGGATTGACTTCTCCTCTAGAAGCAAAAACTCTTGCATAGAGTAATGAACAAATTGAATATGAGTATCGATTGCTTTTGTGAATGGCCAACACAAAGCGTTAATCTCCCCAGATGGGTCAATAAGTAGATCATCTTTATCTGGATGTTGGTCGGACCTATCGAGTGCCAATGCCACTGAGATGTCGTCTACGGTAAGTGGTGTTTTCGCTGCGACGAGAAGCATGAATATTCGTTTCCGAAGCTTGACTTGTTCTGGCTCGAGCTTAGCTCCTGTTTCACTTAATAGCTTTTCGTATATTGTTGTGAGTCCAACAGGGAACTTCTCCAGCCTTGCGCGTTGCATGCGAGGAGTTGATGCTTGTTGCAAGTACTGTAGCATAAGCTTCACCCAGAGGAACATTCCTTTTGCGTAATTTGTCGCCTTTGACAAGATCAATTCTGCAGGAATACGTATCTTTGGTGTCCTTTCGACCTCCTTTTGAATAAAATGAGTTATGTCATGCGTAATTGTCGTCTCGTCCATCTGGATTGTAGCACAATCTTTCAAAGATTCTTGTAGGAAGTGATGAATGCGTGAGAGTACTATGACTCGGGACTGAGGCAGGAGACTCATTATTTTGAGTTTATCAACCAACTTAAGAGCGTCTTCCGCAGCATAGGACTCATCTAATGCATCAACAACCAGTGTGAACGGTGGTAGATCAGCATAAACATTCTCAAGTACCTCCCAAATCTGCTCAAATGAACAGTTTTCGTACGTAGAGAAGGACTCAAGGAGTGGTAAAGCATGTTTTATCAGAGAAGCCGTAAGGTCTTGATCGGAGGCAATTGTCGGGTGCCCGATAAACTGGACAAGAATAGAAGCAGCCATGGACACTGTCTTGGTCGAATTTTCTTCCACAGCCGCTTGGAGGAAATGCGAGATTTTCACAAGTGATGGACTTTTGTGTGTCAGAAATGATGCCATGATAGATTTTCCACATCCTGTTCATATTTTTAGTTGCAGGTTGGACATGTTGTTCAGACTACTAACCTGGCATCCCATTGATCCACATCAAACCGTCATTATTGCGTTCCTCCCAATCAAGATAGACCGGATGATAGAGGACCCACTCGGCCGTGCCAGGCTCCCAAGTTCTAACGACCTGTTTTTGACTCCTAAATCTTTGCAACCATGTCACGATGCGGTTTCTATCACTCTCAAGCCGATTTTCTCTCCTACGAATAGCGTCGTTCTCGATCTGAGCATCGAATGCAATTTTCATATCCTTCATCTTATCACCAACCAGGTCTTGGGCGGTTACGATGGCTTTTATCGACATGAGACTATCGTTTCGATATCTCTCCTGCTCTAAGATCTCGCCGAGCAAAGCTCCATCATGCTTAGCATGCTCGTCTCTGCTTGCTTTGATACGAATTTCCGATGCGAGGTTTGCCTCTCTCTCTAGTTTGATTGAAAGGTCTTCGATCTCTGTCCAGGCATCGCGTAACTTGACTGGTGTAGTTGACATGCCTGCCTTGACATATCTCTCTGGTTGAGTTAGTATAATCTCGAAGTTACGTACAGCTTGACGTACTTGGGAGAGATGCCGAGTAATATTTATTGGCTCGCACAACGTAATTGATAATCTGAGCAAAGAGTTGTGCCACAACCGATTGTAGCCGATCAGAATCTGGGAACAGCCTAAGGTACTGGTCCCATCTTCCCATTTCGCCAGTAATCTTATTTATCGCTTGAGGGATTACAGATGATACAGTTATCTCTTGACCGGCCACCTAGAATCGATGAGCGAGAATTAAGTCATTGTATATGTGAGACCTACCTGGAGCAGGCCACGAACAGCACCCCATACCAACGCGGTCACATAGGGTTGATGCTGAATGAGAACATCGATTACTTGTGCGTATTGATTGAAGGTAGAAACTGTTACCTCCATTGCTTTGCGCAGAGCGCTCTTCTCCACTGCAACGGAATGTTGAATACATTGTTTTGCCGAATCAACAATATCAGAATAAGTCGCCGTGTTATAACCAGGGCTCGGCGCATATGTGTATATTATCTTTTCTGGATCATTGGTCAAGGTAGTGTTGAAGATCTTCATGATATCAGTGGCCGGTATAAAGGTGTGTTGGTGAACCGCATGTGTACCTACCTTGACTGCAAGTTCCCAGCATCTCGCGCTGCGGTCATCTGCACCGGAGGGGGCTGAAGGCTGAGTAGTAGAACACATGTCCAATCCAAAAGATTAAATTAACATCCGACGAGACTTACAACGGTGTGGTAGGGGCGGTAGCGATAGTTGATAAAGCCAGAGTGGTGCTCTACGGCCTGGAAGACCCGCTGCAAGGTCTTTGCGGTGACTTCAGACATCGACTAAGGCTCTACTTGACTGGCAGCAGTACGAGAGTTTGCCACTGACAGCTGCCTTGAGCAGCCCTGACCTTTGGTTGGGCATCGATGTATCACCACCACATTTAGCCCACTCGTACCTGCACATAGCCCGATTGTACGTGCCTTGGATAATTACATGTTACATGTCTCGACATCCTACGTCGAATGAGATCATAGCCGGAAGCTCTGTCTTACAGTCAACGTCCTTTGATCAAAAGTTCTTGGAAAGGTTAGGAAACAATATGGCGCATGCTAGTGCTAGTCCGGTATCGTGGTGATATGTAGCACCTTTTTAGGCTCTCCACAGTCTGCCTCAGGATCACAGCCACGAAACGCGTTGTAACTTGACGAGAGCAGAGGGCTAGAATGACTCTACCGTCCAGGAGCAAAACGTCAATATTTGAAGGCATGCTACATGTTCTGTGAAATCATATGAGGAACGCAGGGTATGGAAAATCGTTGTTAAATTCGTAAGTTGATGCAACAAATACATATTCGGAGTAAAGACTGTTGAACGTCACCACTTCTTCATGATCCCTCCTGTGAAGTTTTGCCAAAACAAAAGAAAACAAGATGACAAGACAGTATGTCTGCGCTCACGACCAGGTGGAAGGCTTTGGTGGCGCCAAGCCATTCCGTACCTCAGCGCCCGAGACCCATGTCTTGTCAGGCTTGAAGTAACCATGCCCGCAGGCGCAGGTGACATTGGCGAGATCCTTCGCAAAGATCAATCGATCGAAGTGCTCCTTGTCCATGCCGAGAGCTCGAGCGGCGGCCTTAGTCTTGTATTCTTCAGCCAGGGTAGGTCCTATATTGCTATCGGGCTGTCGGTCGCCGGTTTCGACAGCATCTTCATCCCGATCTAGGCTATCCAGTGTTGGGCGGCACTGTCTTGGACATACTTTATGTTCCGCCTCGAGACGTTGTTAGCCTGGCTTAGGAAGGAGAATGGGAGCTGAGACTGTACCATATAGTCGTAGGTTGAGTAGTTCGCTTTATCTGTCATACTGAAGATCGTGTGACGAGCTCGATGGATAGGTAGATACCGTCTGGTTTCTTGAAGGACCCACGCGCTATAAGCACTTTTAAAGGCGCTGCACCCAATTTGGCCAGACTTAAAATCAAACGAGAAATCACTGTTGGATGTTCTCACTCACATGAAATTAGGGCCCCATTGGTGCCATCCCATTAGTGCATGACGTGGGCCGTTAACGATGTGTTTGCCTGATGAACTGTCATATCACACGCACAATGTGCTACATGGAAGTCGCACTGTACTACTGGAAGATCAAACGCTGCGATCCAAGACAGGTTCATCAGAATTGGTCAGTAACCCGACCTTTTCATTGTTGTCGCACTTGCGCAGGGAACAATCTCAGCCTTGCGAAGAAGTTGCCTTTTGCGCCCCCGTTGCAAGCGTAATATAGACACAAGGCTCTAGCAAGCAGAGCTACGTATTCCATTGAGGGTGTTTGCAAACACGCATACGCATTCTCACACGAATTGTGTGTGTTTGTTGTTGTGGTGGCTCGCGCAAAGGACGTGAAGTGTTTAGCGCGCGGAAGGTTACCGCACCGTACCTACCCACAGTGCGGTCCCAACTGTGCCACCACAGACCTTCAGACATGTCAGGCGTATCTGCCTAAACTACAGCATGTCCTCAACAGCAACGCCACACCAAGCTTGATTGCATGCCGCGCAGCTTTTCGTATCTAGAAATGTCATTTCTCATAGTTTTAGCCTTCGTCGGTGTGTCCTGGCAGCGCCTATCATCCGGGTCTCAGCAGAAGCTGGGGTTGGATCCAGACCCACCGCACCATTTCGACGTCCGTTTCGCATTACCGCCAACCGATGCGCCATGGAGTCAGGTACGCGCGACAATTTTTATCCACAGTTCGCAGCTCATCCATCAGATAAAACCCTCTCGGACGATCCATTACCGTGACTGTTTTGATGGGCTCCAATGCGCACGTTTGCTGCTCCCTCTGGAAGGGAGTGACGGCGGAACAAACAGCACCCAAGTCGCAATCGCGCTAGTAAGACGGCCCGCCAAAGTAGACGTCATTGACCCCAGGTACGGCGGCGCACTTATATTAAACCCTGGTAAGCGTACTGGTTGTGATAATTGTGTAATTGTTGACGAGGTAAGGTGGGCCGTCTGCGTCTGGCATCGAAGCCCTGATAAACAACGGAGAACGACTGCAACACATGGTTGATGCCCAACGTAAACCAATGCCAGACCCGCTTCACGAGTCAATTAAAGCGCAGTACTTCGACATTATTAGCTTTGATCCTCGAGGTGTTAATCACTCCGTTCCACAGCTCAACTGCTTCCCAGATACCTTCAGCCGGCTTGTATGGTCTCTTGGCTCCGATGCTAAAGGCCTAATCGGCAGCTCTAGTACCGCATTTGATGAGAAATGGAGTCGCTATCTTTCACGGTCTAATACATGTATGATACGAGTTGAGGAAGAAGGGAGCAAGAGCATCGCATACTATATGGGCACAAGATCTGTGGTGGACGACATTGTCGCCATAGCTGAACAGCATGGAAAGTGGCGCGAAGCTGAAGCTCGTAAACTGCTCCATGACAAATGCGCATTGCCCTCTGGTTTAGATCGAAAGCAAATTCTTGATAATACGCGATGGCGACCCGGCAAAGAACCAGTGCTTTTTTGGGGAACGTCGTACGGAACCATTCTCGGCAGTACCCTGGCTGCCGTATATCCTGATCGTCCATATCGTATGGTCCTGGACTCAGTTGCGTCAACGAAATCCTTCTTCAATGGCTCTTCTCAAGGCAGCCTCAATCATGCCGATGAGGTACTCGTACAGTTTGTGCGCCTATGTCACAAATACGGCCCGAAAGTTTGCAAATTCTATCGTAACACCGAAGAGGCAATAGCTCGAGACAGAGATTCTTTGCTCGCGGACCTACATGCGGCTCCTCTTGCCGTTCCAGCAACATTAACAAGAGGCCCGGACTCAATCACTTTGACTGACATGCAAAAGTTCATCGGGAACGCGCTATATCGCCCGCATCAATTATTCTATAGACTTGGAGAGTTCCTCCAGCAGGTCTCTGAGGGAAACGGTTCAAGGTTTGCGGACTTCAAAGCTACAATTAAATCAATTTCAGTCCCAGATGCACAAGCTGATCTATACACTCTATCCCCGGAGTGCAAAAAGGATGGGCCATACAGCCCAGCCTGTACTAGACCGAATGAATGGCTAGAGGAGAGCATGTTAGGCATCTCCTGCGGCGATGGGACGTCGTACGTGAACATGACAAAGGATCGATTCAGATCTTATTGGAACGATATGAGGAATCAGAGCCATGCCTTGGGCGATGTGTGGACAGAATGGGACCTAATGTGCGTCGGTTGGACTATCGAGACCAAACGGAAATACGTGGGTAGGTTTTGTGACGTTCTTTCGCCACCAAATACATCTCCTAACGCACACCGGCAGGGCCTGTTTCTAGCGATTCTTCACAACCCATACTGTTCGTCGGCAATACCTTGGACCCCGTATGTCCTATCGAGAAGCACGTCACCTTAGCCCCTTTAGAAATCCTAGACTCACAAATTTCAGTGCATATGAACTCGCCATGAATTTTCCAAAATCGTACGTGTTAGAACAAAGGACCATAGGCGTGAGTCAACCCTCGAAGAACATAAGCTTTGCTAAACCCAGGTAGCACGGCATTCTTAGCGCTCAATCAACCTGCACCGAACGAACGATCCGAAGTTACTTTCAAGGCGAGAAGATGTACCCTAAAGTAGAATGTGATGTCGATATAGAACCATTCGAGGCAGATTCGCATGGTTATAGCTATGCGAGAGGGACATATATGAGGCTCGCCTGACACAAATAAGCTTAACGCTAATACCGCTATAAGGTAGGCAATCCCCTTAGAAATTCTAGTGACAGTCTTGGAGGGGACTAAATATTTATTTATTTCACTTTCTGTAGCGTATGCTTGGAGACCGCTTTGCCTCAAAACTTGTTACTAGAATGAACGTGGAGACCAATCATAATTTATGCATTCTTATCACTACTACTATCTTTTCCTATATAAAAACATACACCTGTCAAGATGTTTTGTTTATCCAACAGTCGGTTGAGCAATCAATGACTTTTGGTAAGCGCAAAGATGAAGAAGACGAACCAGGGTTCTTTGTTCTCATCCTCGATGGGTTTCACAATTGGAATACACCCAGTTGCAACTAATCAGCATTTTGCACCAGTCTCGCCTTCCCGGTATACATATCAGGCAGCTTATATCATAAGAAATCGTTACATAGACTCGAGATCCTCTTCCAGCCTTCATAACCATTGCGCCAATGTCACAAAAAGATCCTAGTATCTACGTTGATCTGTGCACAAGCGCTACAACAGAAATGGAAGTCGATACTAGTATATTTAAGTCCCCACGCGACACCTCTGTTTGGCACAGGGCGTCCCGAGCCGTGCTACCGCGCCAGGGAGTAAAGTGCCGTCTCAAGTGCATGGGGCTATTGAAGGGTATGTTGACCAAAGCTGTCAATACTATTGAGTACCATCTAACCGAGGTTACTATTGAGAACTTGGCCGTCTTTAACGCGGAGCACCTAGATCTAAAGCTACTGAAGATCCTTCAAGCCAAAGAATTCTTAGGCCAACGCTACATCAGTGTCCGTGAACGCTGGACGCTCGAAAAGAAAACCTTCCTAGGACTTAAGTGGGGGCAGGTAGGAATTCTTATGGTGGAAGCTTTACTCTAGGATGGACGACAACACGATGCGCCAGATTAGGAATCACTTTGCTCATTATTTTGCAGAAGAGTTTTCGACGACTATTTGCATGACGACCGACAGGAGTTCAAGAGGATACATGAGACTTTTACTTCCGTTCTCGAAGTGCTGGCACCCCTGGTAGAGAAGATGCAGGCCGTATTGGATGATCAGGACGGCTGGACTGAGTACGAACTTGTTATTTCACATGCTCTGGTCGAAGATATGCCAGACCACTCCAGAGACTGTGCTGAAGTAGAACTAGTTTTAGAAGAAAATCATAAGATGAGAATACTTTTAGAAGAGGAGAGAGAGATAGCAGAGGTTTTTCTAGACCTCCCTTCTGCTGACCGTGAAAAAGACTCTGAGCCTATAGTAGAAACCTGCCATGTTAAGCCTAATTTGGAGGACTTTGGAAAAGACTCGGATTGCCCTTGTGGCTTATGTAGCGCAAGAGTGCGGACACGAGACGCCACAAGTCAATATCTCTAAAGGTCGAGGCTGTCTTAGTTTGCTACTACACGTTATCTCCAAAGCAAAGCTGATGCGAAAGATTGGTAGTGCCGTCTTCGAGGTGATTGAAGAGTTTCAGGGTGGTGTTTCGCAGCAAACATCTATCAATAGTGGGATCGGTGAGAGCTCTATATGGAACATTGCACAAGATATATGGTAGACCAAAATTTCCACTTAAGGTACCTCCTAATAACTCTTCAATCAGTTTTAATCAACCGTTTATCACTACCATCAAGCTATACAATGCTTGAGACCATTGATGACGCTACGGTTGTATAATCGCATCGGCTTCACCGGCAAGTTTCCAATTCTTACTAACAATCTGCTCATCTCTCTTTTGTTGTCGTGGAACAACAAATTTCATCCACAACGTCCAAACACTCAAGACAGCTAGCGTCAAAGGAATAGCCACTGCCCAATACAGCCAGAATCCAGGATTCGTAGTGTCATGTGTTGAGGTACTACTTTCCCAGTCAAGCAAAGGCATAGCAAAGATTGTCTACTATGGTTAGCTCAAACTTCACATTGCATTATCACATGTAATGTGATAGCTTACAAGACAGAATTACTTACAGCAACAAACGTTCCAGGGAGAAACACCATTGTCAGTACAGCGATAGTCTTCATGGAGGAACTATCTTGCTTAGTTGCGACAGCTAGAGTCTTCATTATTGAACTGTCTTGCACACTAACGGTCGCAAGACGTCGAGAGGCGATTGCAATTTCCAAATTCAGAAGTGTGTCTTTCCTGTTGATATAGCTGTACACCTTCATTATACCGTTAGTACCGTTACCTAGATCCATTGAAACTCCGGTGGTCAGGATAGCATACAGAGAATTGAAAGGGGAAAAGGTGTGGAAAACTCACGACCGCCAATTGTGTCTGGGTCGACCCTTGCAAATAGCCAAGTTTTCGACGTAGTGCTCTCCTGGACTCAAGAGAATATTCCAGATGTATGCTCAGTATCTTTAAGGTGGCGATATCGGTGTCGGGGTCGTTGTTATCCTTTTGCTCCTTTTTCACGATACTGAGCATGCGTGCCAATTGATCTATTTGTGCTTCACTCTCCGTCTCCATTGCACGGAGAGCAATGCTACAAGCATTGACCCGTACCAACAGCTCCGCAAAATCTTGAGATAATACATCTGTATTACTCAAAGGCGATGAAGACTGAGACCCGTACGGATTTTGCCTCGTCTCGCGTTCAATGTCCAACACTTTGTTGGTCCAACGCGCACACTCAGCGAGACCCCCTTCTGCTGTTTCCTCCAAAACCATAATGAAAGGAGTGAGTGCATGACTGACGGACGATGTTGTCAACAATAGTTGCCGTAATGACTGGTGTCGAGCAGGGCCATCAGCCCAGCTTTGAAGAAGCACAGAGTTGACTTTCGTTTTGGGGTCATACGATGCTGTGATGTTTCTGACCGGAATTACGTTATCCACTGTACTGAGTATATAAGCTAAGACCTAAAATTAGCGTCTGAGTCATGAATGTTAGGGCCGTTAAGGTTACGAACAAGAACGATCGGTTGGTTCCACAGGTTCGAAATGTACGAACAGTGATCCGAGAGAAAGTAGTACATCCACGTAGCGCTTTGGAAGACGCATTTTTTTCATTATCAGCTCAAACTCATCCTGTCTCCAAAGGACAGTTCCGAAACCGTTGCTTCCGGGTCGTGAGCACGAGAACCTAATTGGATTTTAGCTAGTTTTCGTCATCAGTATTGGTGTGGGGCGTGAAATACAGAATTCTAAACCCCCCAATCAATTCATTGCTATTGGGCGTAGGATGCGTACTGTTAGTATGACTGATAAATGAAGTTCAGCGGCAACTAACAGAATCAAGCCATCCTTCCAAAGTTCTGATATCCCCCGATCTCAAAACGCCCTCTCTGAGTTCACTGGGTCGGCCATCCTTTGCTACTTAGTCAAAGCTTATACAGGAGGAAAGTCAATTCTAGACTCCAATTGAAATGCGTTCCACATAAGTACACCGTACTTTTACGCAATCAATAAATCGACTATCAAATGTACTTACTTTATACCTCCAAATTTCTAGGAATGAGTTTTCTTGTGGGTAATAATTCAGCCTGGTTAAATTGTATTCATACTTGAGTTCATCCAGAGTTGAAGACATAGTACGACGATGCGAGTAACGAACAAATAGATAAACGATGTGCTGTGGAATTATAATCTTGTGCAATGCAAGGTCTCCTTACTTTATGACTACAGAGGCTGAGGGGGAATTTGAGGGAGATTTTGGTCGGGTAGAGCGTCACTGTCTTCGCTGCCTAACATTGCGTTATCTGCGCTAACTTGATGCGGCCACCACTTGGTGGTGCAGCTGCTGCGAGAAGCTTCAGCCGAACCCACACAGGTGGTTACCACATTTAATTTGTGCGCCTATGTGATCAATTGCGCCTCTCCGTCTTTGTTGGGTGTTGCAATCCTGCTTAACTGTTACGGAGGGCCGGAAATAAGATAATTAAATAATACGCAATAACAGAACGTTACGCTATCGTGTATTTTGGCAATTTTCTCGGGAAGACTACGAGAAGTCCCTAGCTACGACCCTACGATGTGTGGATCATGACTGGTCTACCATTGGCAGGATGTCCTCGTTTGGCAGGGATATTGAACGGGCATCTCTCGGCCAGATAGAAAACCAGCATACCACCGGTCAGTTAAGTCTAATTATAGTGAACGTATATGCATACTTCGCTATTTCAGGACATGAGAGACATGGAATCTTCTGGAGCATGGTAGTAAGGTGGTTGCCACCAAAACCTTGCAAGTTGTGTTGTATGTATGGCCCGTGAATATATCTACCAGTAAAGTATTGCCATAGTACGTTAAACCTCCGAAAGCGCGATCTAGAGAAACTCCACTACGGGGACTAAAACCTAGCACCGCGGCTAGCTACTGACAATAACCACGACCTCATATCTCATTTCATGTTTCAGGATATTCCAACGCCTCTCGCACAAGGTATTTGCCGGTACAGTCCAACCATCCACAATGTAAGTGGCAGCAAAGAGTTAACAGACAGTAGAAAGCCTTGGACAACGACATAATATTGCAACGATTCAAGCTACAAACCCCACTACCCATGCTAGGCTGATGGAGCTGAATGAAGCTCTGTGACACTTTTCAGCTGAGCCTGCGGGTTTGAGTCAAGGCGCTTAGCCACCCCAAATGCAGTCTCAACCCTCTTCAGTTATTCTCAGAATTAGCAATTACAAAATCTCTCCGCCTCGTCACCATGAGAGCAAGGTAGCGCCCAGGCGATCCATTATATATCAACAACCCTATTTTCTGTTATATGACCAATCTGTGCTAGTACTTTCAGTCGTTCTTGTTTGCAACGCAAGCAATACATGTAGAATGATGTATCAGCAACAATGCTGTCCAGCTAACTTTCCCTGAGATTAATGTCATATATCTCATCTCTCTCTTCTTTAAAAGTGATTACATTATCCTATGCGAAGAATACGGCTACTAAGGCAAATGCCACCGAAAAATTTTACCTTAATTAAGGATCTGGCTGATGATGATATTCCTAGCTACGCTATACTTTCTCACACTTTGTGACTAGATATTGAGCATGCCAGCTTCAAATACAATACAGATGGCAAAAATAAAGGCAAGCGGGATTGCCACAAGATCTTTTTCTGCGGAGAGCTGAGTAGACGCGGCAGCCTGTACAATTTCTATGTCAATTCCTACTACATTGATAGTTACTTTTTTCTAAAAATAAAAGATTACAGAACTCGTCGAGGCGATGAGCTCTATATTTTAGCAGTATCACGATATAGCCACATAATACGTCTATCTTACGGATGTCTCTAAAGTGGTCTTATCTGCCAACAACGAGCTGAGCCAGATATCCTAGGGCCCTAGTGTTAAAAAAGTAAGAGAGTTGCATGGGGATGGACCCATAAAGATCTTATTACTCTTAAACTTTTTCAAGCCTTCTCTAGAGTCGGGAAATAGCTTCTTAGCGAGGAATCGCTGGAGCGTTGGGCTAGTAAAATAATTAGGATTGTTGTTAGAGCTCTGCAAGTGGTCGATTTGCCTAATTGCAGCTTTGATGAAGTATCCTCGTAGCAACGAAATCGGAACTTTACACGCACTAAAGACAAGGCGTAATTATTGTTGGATAATTCTGGCATTCATATGACATTTGCCTACGAAGAAGGGAAGTCCAACACATTTAAGTTCCTTAGCGAGGAGATCGAGAAGAGTTTGAGGGCGGGTCAAATTCCGCAATAGCTGGGGCGAATTCAATAAAGTTCGCTGGTGCCAATCGACAAAATATCTGTTGCCTTCGTTCTCAATGATACGTCTGATGTTAGACCCATCGTGGGAAGGAACGAGGGGCTAGTGGAGATGCACAAGGCTCTCAACGGTGATGTCAGCCGTCGCACCAGCGTCCTTTGAGAGATAGGCGTGATTGGTAAGACTCGACTAGCTACTGCATATGCGAAGCAGCATAAAGATAGTTTTTCCGCAATAGTTTGGTTGAAAGCTAGGGAAAGACTCTCTGAAGTAGAGTTTTGCTCCGTGACTCTTCGAATGTTAACGAAGCGACTACTACCACGATACACGAAACCCTACTAGGGCTAAATAAGTAGAAAATGCTTCGATATCTGACGCAGTCTTTTTGTGGCATCAAATCGATTTCTATCAACACTACTTGCTACTCTTACACGGCGCAAGATCTAGAATCATAGCCACGTTACAGAGCATACGATAAACAAAAACAAAAAAGATTCTCTCTCAAGACTGACCTAAAATGGGCAAGGTGTAGATCATACACATGTCGGCTGTATTTCCATTTCCCACGTGAATTCCTTAATCCCGCAGACCCAGAAGTGGCACAAGGTAGTTGAATCCTTGACGAATGATCTTTTCTGTCGCAAGGGGAAACATTTGTTCGTCGTCATGGACGTGCAGCACTACTCGGCTTAAACCAAACCATGAGAAAAGGCCCGATCCTCGGTCTCCAGCACCTCAAGCCCAGATGCCCCCATGCGTACATTCGGCTCCTCTAATACTCGTTCAACACCACCCGTAACATCTCCAAACTCCGCTCTTAATGCTCATCTATCTGCCGTCTGATCCTCCGCAGCCACACAATTCACCCAAACAACACATAAAGTGCGTCTCACCTTCCCCGACATCCCCTCCGCCCGTCGCAAAAGTGGGGCCCTCCTCCCATTGGCCTACCCAAACAAGCACTCAAACCTACCCTATCCTCGGCAATCTCTCGGCCCGTTAGTCGGAATCGCGCTCGGATCACTGAATAGTCTAGGTTCAAACGAAACGCCGAATCGAGAGCGCGCGCACGTGCCCCGATGCTAAAACACGTCGTTGATGTCACCACGACGCGTATATAGCAACGTTGCAATGTCCCGACGTGGTGATTTAAGGGGTTAAGCGAGACGAATGGGCATTTGATGATGATGATGAGATGATGTTGGTGGCTGGGCGAGGGAGGACTTGCGCAGGTACATAACGGTACGTCAG
The DNA here is from genome assembly GCA_027946365.1 of Kalmusia sp. IMI 367209. NCBI lineage: Eukaryota > Fungi > Ascomycota > Dothideomycetes > Pleosporales > Didymosphaeriaceae > Kalmusia > Kalmusia sp. IMI 367209. The sequence goes on along the minus strand of JAPEUQ010000006.1, from coordinate 399,159 downwards.
TGGGGGAGGATCTGGGGTACATATGCAGTTGGCAGATCGAGTTTGTTGTCTATTAATTCATGCACTGCGTTTCCAGACTTGTGAGCCGCGTCAATACATTCTCTGTGAGGAATTCGTATTTGTCTACAGCTATACGTGCGAGTTGCGCTATCAGGCCTACAAGTGTTAGTATTGAAAGAGGGTTCTCGTGTGCACAAGTGATCAAGATGCCTTCGAAAGACGATAAGTACACGGATCCCGAGCTGAGAAACGAGGTCAAAGAGGAGATTCAAGCTGGTGACAAGGGCGGTGAGCCGGGACAATGGTCTGCGCGGAAGGTGTGTGATTACGGTATACCTCGCTTCAAAGGGCTAAGCTGATTGTACCGCAGGCTCAGATGATGGCTTCGGAATATAAGAAGCGTGGAGGTGGATACACTACGGACAAGAAAGACAAAGATGAGGATGCGAAGCATTTGGACAACTGGACGGAGGAAGAATGGCAGACGAAGGAGGGGAGCGGCAAGGCTAAGCAGGAAGACGGCACCGAGAAGCGATATCTGCCGAAAAAAGCGTGGGAGCAGATGAGCGAAAAGGAGAAAGAGGAGACAGACGAGAAGAAGCAGGAAGAAAGCAAGGAGGGTAAGCAACATGTTGGCAACACCGCGAAAGCAAAGGACGCTAGGAAGAATGCTAGCAAGGACAATTACGACGATGCCAATTCGAAAGGTCGAAGTGACAAGAAGAACGCAAAAGATTGCACGCAGCATTGGGAAGATGCAGCGTACGCTAGAAATGGCGAAAAAGAGTATAAAGAGTTCAAGAATCGAGAACATCAAGACGAGGTTGCATCGGAAGAAGCTCAGTCGGAGTCAGGATCTGCACATAGCGATGATCAGGAGAAGTCCAGCCCCAAGAAACGCGGGCGTGGAGCGAACCAGAAGGTATCCAATAAGAAGCAGAAGACAGGAGGCAGCTCAGATCAGCCAAACGGCGCGGCCGGTGACAAAACTCGTGTGCCGAGGAAGGGCCAAAAGGTACAGTGGCACGCTCTGCCAGGGTACGTGGACGGAGAAGTGGTCGAAGTAGTGTACGAGCAGAAGACGGTCGAGGGGAAGTCCGTCAAGGCTAGCAAAGAGGATCCTCGAATCGTGCTGAAGAGCAGCTCCTCCGGCAAGATAGCGGTCCACAAGCCGGAAGCTGTCTATTTCGACTAGTCAGTGGCCGCCGGCGGCGCTATGCTGTGGGAGGGTCCTAATGTGGCTGCACGTTTTCGTTCGGCATCGCTAGAGCTACGCGGTAGCCGGCAAGTGCGCCCATAGTCTAGCAACGTGCGTTGGCGTGCCGCAGTGTGCTGCTGCGTGCTACTGTGGCGTCTGTATGCAAGAATCATAGGTTAAATGCGTCAATAAAGCTTACCAAATACTTTCCTTGCAGTGTGCTATAACTTGCAGCGTGGCGATTATCGACAGGCACAAAAAGGTCGTCTGACGGTGGGACTTGCGTATTGGGAGTCGGGATGACCGTTGAAGGGACTCGAATGGGCAGGGTGGGTGTCCAGGAGCATCGATTGGATCCGCCAGCTTTCCGCCAGCCAGTTCCCCAGGTCTTGGAAGCCGAATAGGAATGGATCGGGGCGGAAGAGCGTGAGGCCCCACCGCGCCATGGCAGGATGACTGCAGGATGGTCGGAGTGGTGCAGCGTTAGCGGGTCTGGATTGACACGACAGCCAAGCTAGACATCAAAGAGCTGCATACCCAGACGGACCAGACGTCGAGGAAACAGTCGCACAGGGTAACCATGTACTTGCTCAGCAAGCATCCAGAGGGGTAATCATGCGGTGGAACGTTCAACAAGAGTTTGATCATGACCGAGGGCTTTGCCGGCGTTTCCATACGCACATTGGAGCAGGCTAGGAACGTTGTCTCAGATAATTGTGTATCAGAGGGTTACTCTAAGCGGGACGGCTGATAGTGGATTGACGTGATGTGTAGGAGCCAAAGGATGAGGAGCGACTGTAGCCGTCGTTCTGTTGAGCGCGATCGCGATGCAGCCCTGAGCTGAGCCCATGGCGGCGGATCATCTCGCAATCAAAGACGTGTTGGTGTTGGAAGCGCCCCCCAGTCTCTTCTTGCAGGCTGAGGTCGCGGTCATGCGCGGCGCGGCGCGGCGGTCGGAAGAATGAATACAGGCATGCAGCTAGGGGAGGGGGGGATGGCAAGACGTCAGAGCTGGCTACGAGACGACGCGACAGAGCATTCCCGCCCTAGATTTCACATCTGTCGACGCTGTGCGAGTGAATGCAATGGCAAGATGAGCAGTGAAACACGCTGGAATGTGGTCGCGAAGAATAGGCGATGCACTGGGCAGCATGCAGGCCGGGCAGGGCCCGCGACTGTTTTCCGTGTGACGCGTGCCGTGGAGACTTGCAGCAGTGACCAATCGCATCGCTAATGGGCTGGCCTGCCTTTGTGTTCGACGACCCCTCTCGTCGTCCCGTCTCCCGGCCCTCTCACCACCACGCCCAAATATTTTCTGGACGCGGTACCGCCGCCCACACCGCTCACTACCCGCCTCAATCGCCCGCCCGCCCGCGATGCGGCTCCTCTAGGCCTGCCTGTCTGCGGTGGCCACGCCGTGTGCTGTCTCGAGGACCGCCTCCGTCCGCGTCGCTCAGCTTACCGACCCACGCTTCGCGAGAGAAAGCACGCAGCCCTCGCCGCATTCACCATCCACCACCATGGTCCTGGCCGCTGCGCTCGTATAGCCCATTCACCACGAGCCCACGGGCATACGTGCCCCGTCACCAGCACCGAAGCCTGCATTAGGAGGAAGCTGCAATGGCCGAAGAAGCAAAGCCTGCCACGCTGGCTCCGCCGGCCGTGACGGCCCTTAAGAAGGAAGCCGCGGCGAATCTCATGCAACGTGTCCACATGGAACGCACTGTCAGTGAGGACATGCGCAACGAGCGCGAGGACTTGAAGGAGGCTGCCGAGCACAGCATGAACGTCATCATGGACCTGGGCCTGGACGGCAAGATACGATATGTAAGCGCATCGTGGAAGGATGTTGTTGGCACCACTCCAGAGGAGGTTGTAGGCAAACCTGTATCCGAGCTGCTTCTCGACAACCCCAACCAGTTTGCAGAGACGATGGAATCGATCAAACAGGACGACTCCCGCAGCCACATCACACGCTTCGCCGTACGCCTAGGGCCGCTCTCAGTCTTGAGACGGAAACGATCGAAGCCCTTGGAGACAGAAGAGCAGCAAGAGTGTGCCTTAGAGACCCCGCCGAGCGAGTCGGACGAGGAGCAGATCATCAATCTCGAAGCGCAGGGTATCATGGTGTACGATCGGACGACTGGTGTTGAGAGTCATGTAAGTTCTGTGCATTCGTGCAGTCGCTCAATAGCTAACTCGTGCAGACTATGTGGATGATCCGCCCCTCCGTTATTCGAGAAGTAACTATCGACCTCCCAGAGGTGCTCGTCGAGTCGCTCGGTGTCGGCGCAGAAATGCTCGCTCATTACCTGACAGGTCTGGCTGAAACGGCTGCCCATGACCCTGGTAACCACCCCCCGCCATTACCTGTGCTCTGCCGCATCTGCGAGCGCCAGATCACCCCATGGTGGTTCGAAAAGCACACCGACTTGTGCCTGCAGGAACATCGCGCCGAGATGGACGTGCAGATGGCGCAGGAGGCACTCGCCGAACATCGGAACGCCATTGTCAGGGTACTCGATGCTTTAGAGGCACAATCTCGGCCGACGCGAGCGACCTCTACCGAACTCGTCCAGCCACCACAGCCCCCAGAGTACAAGGGCGCCATCATCCAGCCCACCTCAACGCCTTCTTCAGGGACTCCGTCAGGACGTAACTCTCCAGCCTCTCCCCCCTCTAGGTCCCGAGAGCGGTCAACTGGGTTCGGCCACCACCGTGCACGATCATTTGCGGTACGACGGCCTTTGGCCCGCATTGTCGAGCTTGTACTTGACCTTTGTGATACTGCCGTGGAGATCAATACCCCTGCCATCAAAGATTCCGCCCGAACACAGTCCGTTGCCGAGATTCGCACCCAATCGCCACAGTCGGAGAACCGAATCTCGCAGGTACTTCAATGGCAGTCGCCTACTTCAGGGTCGACGGACCACTGTGAGGGCTTGAAGATGCTCTGTGAGGATACGAACAAGCTAGCGAGAGCCAAAATTGACGCTATCTTCCGCCACAGGCGTATACTAGAGTACTCTGAACGCATCCGAGTGGAGTTTGACCTACTCGTCCAAGAGTGCATAGAGGCTGCTATGGCGAAGGCTGCTCGTATTGCTGCGGGCGAGGACAGCTCCTCAGAAGATGAGCAACGAGATGATGAGGCCCCGCTTGACACACCGGATGTTACTGGTGAGGAAGGAATGTTCCCGGGCTCGTTCGATGCACCCTCAGCAATGGCTCAAGCCCTTCGCAATGCGTCTGATCCTTCTTTGCCTGCTCGACTTAGTCGGAGGGAATCATCAGTGGCAGGCTCGACAAGATCCAGCAGTCCTCGAGGAGGCGCCCAAACTCCACGGTCGCATGCTGGAGCGATCAACATCCCGACTCAGAACAAGAGACACTCTATGCACTTCGAAAGCGACGCAGGCGGAGAAAGTGATAGCAGTGTGAGATCATCGGTTATGTCGGGACCCAGACGTGCAGAATCTCCCTCGTCTGAACTTGGTCTAACGAGGATGGCAAGCTCGCGGGAACGTAAGCGTAAGAGTTTAATTTTGCCCTCGGTCATGTCGACAAGTCGACAGCATTCTCCAGCACGGTCAATGATTCCTCCATCATCACCTCTACGCATGAGCAAACCACGTATATCTAGTGGAGTCGAGGGGCTGCAATCTCCGATTACATCGCCCGTTTTGACCACGACCGAGTTTTCTTCGCCTGCTATAGCGCCAATCCACCACCACCGTCGGCAATCATCCACCGCTGGGTCCGACGGTACTAGAGCTGTTTCGCCTCGACTGGCGCCTGTGAGCCAACCACAACCCCGTGCTGTGCCACCTTCGATTAAGGATTTCGAAATCATCAAGCCCATCAGTAAGGGAGCTTTTGGTAGCGTTTACCTCGCTAAGAAAAAGTCAACTGGAGAGTACTATGCGATCAAAGTGCTGAAAAAGGCAGACATGGTCGCTAAGAATCAAGTCACCAATGTCAAAGCAGAAAGGGCCATCATGATGTGGCAAGGTGAGAGCGACTTTGTGGCCAAGCTTTATTGGACATTTTCAAGCAAAGACTATCTCTACCTTGTTATGGAGTACCTTAACGGTGGTGATTGCGCCTCCTTAATCAAGGTATTGGGGTCACTTCCAGAAGATTGGGCGAAGAAGTATTTGGCCGAAGTCGTGCTTGGTGTTGAGCATCTACATAGCCGTAGCATTGTTCACCGCGACTTGAAGCCAGATAATCTCCTCATAGATCAGAAAGGTCATCTGAAGCTGACTGATTTCGGTCTCTCCCGCATGGGATTGATTGGTCGTCAAAAACGAGCTCTCAAATCTGTTGAACCGGTCCCAGATCTATTGAAGTCTGGTCCCTTCCATCGCGCTACATCTATTGGTTCTTCACGGTCTGCGTCATTTGACCTAAATCCATCACCATCCCAAACACCTAGTATGACACCCGCCCTCGCAGGAGAAATCGGACAGCCATCGTATTTCAGCTTGAATCGCGATACACCAAACCGTGACCCCTCCAGAAGGACATCGGGAAACCGGAGTGATAGCGGAGATAGCGAAGCTTTGCAAGCGATGTTCCGCCGCTTTTCGATCATGGATGAGCAGCTTACTGGCCAGCCACGACCCCGTTCACCTATCGAGGAAGAGGCATATAGTGATGAAGGTTCTCCAGACCTTTTCCCGCTGGCGCCCACAATCAGCCAATCGACTGCTGCACAGAACAGTACGCCACCGCTACCAGCGGCTATGCCACCTCCACCTATGGCACTTTTTGACCCTGAAGACAACAACCGTCGGTTCGTTGGTACTCCCGATTATTTGGCACCTGAGACAATCGCAGGGAGTGGTCAAGACGAAGTCAGCGATTGGTGGTCCCTGGGATGCATACTCTTCGAGTGTCTATATGGCTATCCTCCATTTCATGCCGAAACCCCCGATGAAGTTTTTCAGAATATACTTGCTCGCAGAATTGACTGGCCCGAGAACGACGAGGATTACCAGATTTCTGACGAAGCCAAAGATCTTATGAATCGCCTCCTTTGCATTGATCCAGCTAAACGACTTGGCTCAAACATGGAAGACAAGTTCGCTAGCGGCGGAGAGGAGATTCGTAATCATCCTTGGTTTGCCGATGTGAATTGGGAAAGTCTCCGTGACGATGAAGCATCATTCATCCCAGCGCCTGAGAACCCTGAGGATACGGAGTATTTCGACACGAGAGGGGCTGCTATGGCTAATTTTGCACCTGAATTCGAAGACCAGAGTGCTTCCTCGGCAGGCACCCCTAGTGCAGATTACCCAGATCGACCTCACGATGCTTTGTCTCGTGTCCGCTCGCAAATCAGTGTCACCACTCTGAAACGCGGTCTTATCCCACTACACATCCCCGCTCACGTTCGCGAAGGCAGAACAAGAAGGCTTAGTGAGCCTATGGTCACTGATGACTTTGGTAACTTCAGCTACAAAAATTTACCAGTACTAGAGAAAGCAAACAAGGACGTCATCCAGAAGCTGCGCGCCGAAGCGATGCAGTCACAGAGCAAACCGAACTCTGCACTGCAATCGCCAAGCGTGACTTCTCCATCGCCTTCTCTTGAGTCCAGTCCAATGATTCCCGCGACGCTCAAACGTACACTGTCGACCAACAAACCTGCAGGTAGACCATCTTCACCGTCAATCAGTGGTCCAAACTCTTCTCCCAGCCGCGGCTCTCAGCCATCGTCGCCTTTACTGGTTCAGTTCAGCACTGGTCAACACCACGAAAGACGGAAGACTTCAGCCAGCAGCTCGTCGACTTTATCCCACGCAACAAGTAATCCAGCATCACTCCAACCAGGTAACTTTTTCGAAGCACCACGCTTATCGTCAGGTTTAAGACCATCTCCAGATGCGATATCACCTATCAAGCTAGTCAAAACGCCTTCTGCAATGACGGCTTCGTTCTCCGATAAAGGCGCACACGGGCAACGCCAAAGCTCATTCGGACAGACAAGTGTTCCATCCCCCCGTACACGGTCCCAAACAATGGGCTCTCAAGAAGAGGATGTTGTCAGGGACCTACTCCCGGGTCACCATAAGCGCAGAAGTCAGGTGTTGGATGTCTCTCCTTCCTCATCTGATACGGAAGATACTCGCGCCAAAGCTCTTCTCCGTGTACAGAGACGAAGACAAAGCTCGCGGCGCTTATCTCAAATCAGCCTTGCGGATGGACCAATGTTCCGACCATTAGATGTGTTGGTCTGCGAAGACCATCCCGTCTCTCGTTTAGTCATGGAAAAGCTCCTCGAGAAGCTACGCTGTCGCACATTAACCGTCACCAATGGGTCAGAAGCTGTCCGTTATGCTATGGGAGAAGTAAAGTTCGACATTATCATGATGGAATTCAAGCTACCTCAAGTCAATGGTGCAGACGTTGCGCGGATGATCCGAGATACAAAGAACGCCAATTCTAACACTCCAATCGTCGCGGTAACTGGCTATCTGAAAGAACTACAAGCTCCACATCATTTTGATGCGCTGATTCAGAAGCCACCTACGATTGCTAAATTGTCGGACACGTTGGGCAAACTGTGTCAATGGAAACCTCCTCCACCCAACTGGACACCACACAGCATGTATCCATCAATGATGCCGTCCAGTCTCCGCCAAGAATCATCTCGACAGCATGACGGCAGTCCTACATCGAACTCCTCATTCCCACCCGTACCTTCAGGCAGTTATCGTGGGTCCAGCCGAGAAGATTCAATTAGCTCCAGCTTCTTTGGTGACAACGACAGTCGCACCGGCGACGATCTGCCTGTCATAATTGCACGTCACAATACCGATGATTGGCGGGAGCGGGATTTGGCACGAGTCATGAGTGGCTTGGGAATATCGGAAGATGCAGCTAACGTCGATCCCCCGAACGTGGGGCAAAAATTGCCTGTCCCGCATGACCTTCCACCCCACGGGGCATCTGCCCCAGCTGCCTTAGAAGCATCGACAATTCGACGTCAACGGTCTGCTGAGCTAGTCGATGCTAAGCGTCGTGTAATCGAAACACGGAAACACGAATCGGCTGAATCGGGTGATGATGAAGACGACGAACTTGGCAACGTCAATGTCCGCGCAAAGAGCCCCAAGACAAGACCGAAATCGTCCTCAAAACTCGGCATTGAAATGATGCGCACAAATAGCAGGGGCAGTGTGATATCCGTGGAAGACGTCGCAGCAAACGAGTCCACGCTGCCCTCTTCTCCACCCCCGGTCATCTCAGAAGATCGCAGCGCCGAAGAGCGCGAGAACATGGCCCAAGTTCCTGCAGCCACGCTCACACCGCCTGAAATTTTCCCGCGTGCCCCCGGAAAAGAAGTGGCGGAAGTAGAGATCGACATGGAGACGCCGAAAGCGAACCAGAAGCAAGAAGAGGAACCGGACCGCGACCCTACCCCGCGAGCCAATACGTTGACCAACGCATAGACACTTATCCGCTTGCGTAACCCCGTCTTCGATATAAAATGTTTCCGATGGTGTCTTTCCTAACCGAATTTGTTTTTTGTTTGCCACTATTTTGAGCATGGTGTTGGGGGTGTTCCTAATGGTAGTGCACCGAGGAAACATATTCTGACTTTCTTGTGCGGGCGATGTAGGCTCGGCGTTATTGTTGTCGCTTGCATACTTTTTGCATTTACATTTGAGCGAACGCTCTTCGCTAATTGGGCATGTGCATAATTGGGCTCTTTGTGTGGAGCGAGCGGGGCCGATGCCGCATCGGATGGATAGGCGTGCTCGCCCTTCAACGCGTACCTTTCTTCGGTGGGCTGAGTGCTCCTGATATTATACTATCTTGACTTATTTGTTCTTTTCTTTTGTATGGGATTTCTTTTGTCGGATGGGCCGATGGTTGGGTGGTCAAATTTTGTCTATCGTTTGGTTCGCTGAGAATCTTTGCTCTTGCTCTTGCTTTCGCTATTGCGCGCTGTATACCCGGTGGATTTTTTAGTCAATCGTCGGGTTGTCAGTCAGATTGTCACTCGCTTTTCCTTCGTTTTTTGTTGCATGGTCTGCAAATCGCCACTCTTTTCTTTTGAGATCCTGGGTTGAGGGTCGTATAAATTGGATCGCGAATGGTCTTGTTTACAATTTCCTTTTGTTCTGGATGGGGTGACTAGAAAAGGTTGAGTTGAGAGGGAGGTAAGTGGATTGGCTGGGAAGTGTATAGAATGGGAAATTTACGCACTGCGATACAACGTGCCATTGTGCGGTGATGTACTGTGTTAGTGGAGCTCGGTGCGTATCGCGGCAAGAACAACAAGTGTCGACTCACGCCCATTAGTATGCAAGAGCTTCACACCATTCGATGATGCCACAGTGCACGTAGACACGGATCTACCCCCCATTGCCTTGGGCATACATCACAGACGCAGATCAGCCTGCTTAGATGTACTCAACGGAGATTCGGGCCCGATTCATCATTTGGCTGAACGCCGCAGTCCTTGCATAATCTGGTGATGCGAAATTACAAAAAGGTGCACAACAGCGAGGCGCTCTGGCGTATTGAAGGCGGATAAAGCCCGCAAGGCATTCACGGAGTGTGTTTTAGACATTGATTGTTACGACGAAACGTGCCCGTAAACTTCCGGTCACTAAGAACACTGCTGACGCTGGCCAGTTGCGCCTTCTCTCAGCCTTGCGTGTCTTCCTGCATGCATGTGTGCCAAGAGTAAAGGCTGGACGTCATCCTCGGTCAATACACTTCCTCTGTATTCTATTCTCTCCAGTTCCTCCAGATTGCCATCTATTCTTCTATAATGTCAGATCCTTTCTCAATAGTCGCCGGTTCATTTGCTGTCTTGGGTGTTGTGGACGTAGTACTCCGAGCAAATGTTGCGTGCTCTCGCTTCCTTTCCGCGATTCGAGATGCCCCAGGCGAAATTGACCGGCTCCGAACATACATTGAAGAGAGCAAAGTGCTTATTGAAGCCTTCATGAAGCATCTGAATGGTTCACGAACCGACAGCACGCCTGTGGCCGCCCCAATGAACGAAGCTCTCAGCCTGTTCAAATCTTCGATTAAGGTTCTGAGCCGTGAGCTTTCTTTTCTACGAAACCTAGAGGCAAGACACAAGGGTACCAATAAGATATGGAGCGCATGCAAGTTTCACCTTGATGAACGCAAAGTAAGTAATTGCTTGAGACGTTTCAAGCATGCGAAGAGCACATTGTGCACAGCCTTGTTGCTGATCGAAGGGTACGTAACACCCGTATGTCAACCTTTCTACCAAAGCGAGCTGAAATTCAACAGAAAACAAGCTGCGCTGAACCGCAAAACCATTGTAAATACCACCAAACAAGGCTTCGAGCATTTAAATACTACGATAAGTATACAGAATCAGGATCTCTCGTTGATCCTTTCAAACCAAAGTAAAGTTATGAATGCACAAGAGAGCCTAGTGTACAACTCCAAATTGCAGACTAGGCATGCAACTTTGGTACGGCAGGAGCTACGTAAAGCCGACAAATTTGATCGGACTCAGCATGCAAAGACCAGAGCAAAGATCGCTGAAGGTAATCAGGTGATCATTGACACCATATCATCCAAACTTATGAATTTGCGAGTCAACGTCCTAGCAGCGATGGAGTATACCAGAGAAGATCGCTTTATGGGGAAGCTTCAGGAGATTACTATCGATAAAGTTTTCAAGGAGATCATTATCGATAAACTTTTTCCGAAAAGCTCATATCAAACAACGTACGGGAGCTCGGCTACTACACCTACGGGAAGTTCAAAACGTATCAGAACTTGGTATTGCCCAGTCTGTGATACATCCAATACTGAATGGTACGATCTCTGCCCTGTATGTAACCAAGGAACGAGACTATGAAGGCACACACTATCGCGCTATTACATAATGATACATTCAGAGGTGGATGGAAATTGGCAAAATCGAGCGCTTAGTATGTTGCTGAACTATCCGTAGTAATACTTATTGTTTTACTCTCGCCGTTAGTCAAGCTTGATTGTATAAATCGCGATGTGCCTTGTCTTGGGAGAACATGGACACAACATGAAGCCTTTAGGGCATTTTCTTCTACAACTAGAAATTCGGTAATCTGAATTCTAGTCTTTTCTATCGGTACAGGTCGTAGTCACGGTATACTGGTGTCATATTCGCATTGCGAAGCATGAGACAACCTTATCACTCCTACAGTGAGGCGATTGACTATAGGTGGGAGTTCCATGAAGGCATAACACTGCAATTTAACATTTCACTGGCATCAATACCCGATTAGCATTAATTCAGCGAGTAAAAGTACGCATATATTGAACTTGGTAGCGAACACTGGGATTCAATCTTCTTGATTCACTTAGGGCTTAAGATTGGGGCTGACCCAAAAACGCACCGGTGAACCAGGTGGCTGCGGCCTTTAAGCCTTGCACGTGCTTTCTTAACGTGTTAGTCGCGTATGCGCCAAGACAACAAGGCTGTATTTCCATCACTTCGCGGGAAGCCTTTTATTTCCCTGGCTCTCCGTCGTCCTATACGATCCTTCATTTCTACTATGGCAGACCCATTTGCCTTACTAGCTGGCGCGTTAAGTGTAGCAGATGTCACCTTAAAAGCCTCCGTGAAGTGCTACCAGTTCCTGACTGACATCGAAGATGCGCCGGCAGAGATCGAAAGCCTACGAACTTGTCTCAAAGATGACACAGCTGTTATAAAAATACTCAAGAGACATGTCGAAGACATGCGGAGTCCGGATTCGCCGACGTTCATTCCTGCTCCTGAGCTACTCCCGACAATTAATCAATTCAGCGCTGCTGTTACAGCCTTCTAGAAACAATCAAACGCTCTCTTGATTCATGCTGCAAAGTACAAGGGGACAAAGAAGACTTGGGCAAATATCAGATGGGTGCTGGACGAAAAGAAGATACAGAAATTATCAGGGCAAATGGAGCAGACGAGGGCCAAGCTGCACGTGATCTTGTCGCTTGTTGAAGGGTTAGTTACGCTATCTTTCTATATGGGCCCCAGGAAATGCGTGGAGAGCTAATGCATTTCTGATCTACTTTTGAAATAGTGATATTATATTTCCTTACATAGACTAACCTTTTGCCGCTAGAAAACGTTCTGCTCTTGGACAGAAGAGAATCGAGAATGGTATACATCAGAATTTCCAGCAGATAACTTCCACGCTGGGAGATCTACAGCAAAACCAAAAGACTATAGTAGCACAAAACGTAAAGTCTATCTCTTACTCTACCCAACAAGCTCGAAGTGCGAGTAAGATCCAAAAAGAGCTACGACAGTCTCGTGGTATCAATGAACTCCATCACGACCAAATTCGAAGAGAAATGAGAAAATACAATCAAAATGTCTTTAGGAGACTCGATGATATACAGGCTTCTTTATCCAACCGCCATGTCACAGCCAAAAGGAGCAACCGCGAGATCTTCTTTGTTGGTCCAGACTGGGAATCAGCATTGACGTCGTTACTTCTGATGAAAAATCATGTGAGACAATCAGTCCTTTATAATACCACGCGAGGAAGAGAACAAGTGTCCCGACAACTTTACCATCTCTTGTCAGAATTCGATAGGCTCGTGTCCTCGGCACTACAAGAAGCTGCGGCTCAATATCCAGACTCTACAGCCACATCAATAGATCGATAGCACCTTCATCCAGGCCTAGGCTCCAATGCAATATCCGCGTCACATGTTATCTATCGAAATTGCGACTCTGTAGTCAATGAGTTTACACACAGAGGTATTTCTAATTTCACCGAACGAAAACGATCTCTATCATCACCAGAATATTTTCATCATGAGACACCAGCCGGAAAACTCGTTTTCATGATTTCAGGGGTATCCAACGTAGACCACGAACCTGGAGATTTCGAAACGCGGATTTTCTTCCACCCAGCTTCTAGAGCACATTCGACAATGCTAGCTGCTCGTTTCGTTCAGTACATAGATGTTGATCTTGAAATCAAACTATATACGCAGCTTCGTACTTTTCGGCTTGTAGAAGACACTGGATTGCATGATTATCTTTACAGCTGTGGGACGATTGAAGAAATCGACACAGCCTTTCGAGATGGCCGCATAACTCCATATGACAAGCACGATGACATATGTACCCTTTCGCTCGCTGTAAGTTCTACATAAGATCTTAAGAACCAGCCCCGAATCTGACTGCTGTGTTATCAAGCTGTCAGGTTTCAATCTGCGTGTTGATGTATTACGATGGCTCGATAGTCAGGGTATTGGAAGAGCATCTTTGTGAGTCCGTCGATGGCTTGGCAATTATAGCTAACTAGAAAAGCAACGATGTCGACGTGCTGGCTGGGATATGGCAAAATTTCACGCAAGGCCTGCTGATTAAGGAGGACTCCCTCGCCGAAATCCAATCCTATGTTGACGGGCGGATTGATTCTTTCAAAACAACTGATGGGTCGCCCGTACTATGCCTATACCATAAAGAACCAGCTTATTTCTTGGATTCGGGAGCAGAAAAAGTAGAATCATACATCAACTTTCTGACACGGAACGGGTACGATTTGAACGAACGCAATAGCCAGGGCTTTACACCATTACATATTTATTGTCAAGCCTTGGGCGAACAAAGCATAATCTTCATGCGTACATTCCTAAAGCTTGGAGCAGACCCACATTTGGTTGATATCCATGGATACAACGCCATCCACTTAGCGCTTTCTTCGCGACTTTTATGGGAGGATCAAGATGGTACCCCCGAACACCTAGCGATTCTAGAAGAGAAACTCACGGTATTGATCAAAGCTGGTACAGACATAAACCTGCGTACATACGATGGCGACACACCATCGATTTTTGCTAGAGGGTTCAGTTCCTGGAACTCTTGGTGCAGAGCGCTGGAACAGACAGGAAAAGCCATCGAGGACGTGGTTCGAGAAGAAGGCAACGCGTGGTTGTTGGAGGACGGGTGGAAAAAGCTAATGATAGATGCTGGCTGGGACGATCGTTATTTTGAGATTGGTTTAGCTGAAAAGAATGATGAAGAACGACGAGGGTAGAGAGGGAGAAAGCGATAAGAATATACAGAACGACAGTAACAATGACGGAGCGGGTAAAAAGAGGAAGAGTACATAAGAAGAGGACGATACAATGGCGGCGCAAGAGGAGAGTGACAAGACCAAAGAAGTAGAAAAAGTGTACCGAAACTTTCAATTCGAAGGTGTCAAAATGACTAGATATCACATCAATTTTGGAGTTCTCTGCAGGAGTAATAAAGTGGCGTAAATCAATCTAGTAAAAAACTCGTATGCAATCGTATTCGAGTATTGCTAGGATGTATGAGGTCCATAGTACCATGTTCAGCAAGCGATAGGCTACGACAGCTCTGACAGAGCTTTCTATAGCCTTCCACAGCCTCCTACCCCGCGGCATCACCCCAAAACTACGAGTTCAACCCTCTCAACTCATCCTCTCTTCCATAACATCGTAGGAGTAAGCGACTTCCGTCAGACGCAGCACACTAGAGGCTACAAATTCGCGTGGGTCTCAAAGCCTTCTAATCCATCCTTAGTATATCGTGGAGAATTTTCGCCTAATTATTAGTATAGCACCATATCATTGCCGCGCCACTGGAATCGGGAGCCTCGAGAACTCACGGCTGCTCACGCAATGAGTGCTACACTCCAGACGGTCTCAGGAGCATCGCGTGCCGACATGGAATGGGGGCCAATCTCGCTCCGGAGACGCCGACCAAAGCAGCAGCTACGACGAAACCATTTTATGGTGTCCATAACGGCACGCCAGGTAAAGCACCAGGGGATATTTGGTATTGCCAGCATTGCGGTTCAGCGAATTCCGAATCCTTGACCTCCCAATTTTGTCCACTCTGTGGTTCTCAACGCAAAAAGAGTGGCGATGCTTTGTGAGTAGTACATAGTACTGAACGAAATTAGAGACGTTACAAGCAACTAGCGTTCCAACCTTCCAATCCTGACACCTCGGTTACCGGCATCATTAGCTATTTTAACGTCCGTACGTTCCATTGTAGTCTAGCCAAAGCCCCTGCATCAGTCTCGTCGCGACCTAGCGCATACAATACCAAGCATCTCTAATAATTATGGAATCCTACACTAGGCGCTCAAAAGCGCCCTCGATCCCCTCTCGTCTCATGATGCTCTGTTGCGCGCATTCGTCGTGAAACCTGTCACTCATTTCCAGCATTCGCTGTAAAATCAATTCCAAGTCATTCGTTTACTTATAATAAAATTCGCAAGCAAACAATCATGTTCTCCAGATCCTCCCTCGCAGCGCTATGCGCCACCATCGTCACTGTCACCGCGCAATCCTCCACCCCAGCATCCATCACCGCGCACCCTACCGGCCCCGTTGTCTCCCTCCTGCTCCCCGGCGGCTGGGATTCTCAAGCCCTCGTCGCCTCCGTCATCGGCGTCGACAAGTCCGCGACCACGCTCGCCGTCGACTGCCCCGATGGCACCGACAGCAACGACTGCGGTGTGCCACCTGAAGGATTGACCGTCACTCAAGGCCCCACAACTGCCGTCATGTCCACCGTCATCGCTCAGGAATCAGACCCTGTCATCGTAAAGTACGGATGGGAGTGCAGTCTGGGTGGCACTACAACGGCGAAGTGCGTGTATTTGAATGAGGCGACCATCACGGGGTCGGCGAATGCAGAACTGTCAAGCTCGATGCTAGAGAATTATGGAGGCAGTGGGATGACGACGACGATCGGATTGAATAGCACGGAGATGAAGGATGCGTTTGTGCCCGTGACGGTTACGGCGGGCGCGGAGAAGTTGTCGCAGAAGACGGAGGCAACGGGTGCTGAGGCTAGTGCACCGAGTTCGACTCCTGGAGCTGCAGCGCATGTGAAGGCCGGGGGCCTTGCTGTTGGGGGTATGCTTGCTGCTGTGCTGATGCTTTGAGCGGAGCTTGAGGGGGCTGGATATACTACTCTTGTGTATAGTATCGCTAGTATGTAGTAGTGTGATTAATTGACAATGTCTTACTGATAAAAATTTGGTCACTAGTCCATTCTCCGGAGATATCTCTACGACCTTGCTAGGACAAGTCTACGACTCATCAAAGCCTTGCAGAGAGCACGATATTAACAAATAGTGAACATGACCCTTCTAAAATACTATTCTCTCTTCCACTCAAACTTTCACCATTCCCATTCATAATCCCCATATGCATCCAGAGGCCCAATGTACCCAGACCCTATCTTCTTCTCAAACCTCTCCGCCCACTCCTTTCCTCTCTCCCAACTATTATAGTCCTCCCCCATAACCAGCTTCTCATACCTCACCTCGTCATTATCAAACTTAAACCTCTGCCTTTCAGACATTGTCCAGTCTATCTTCTTGCTCACACGCTTCAAATACACGAAGAAATTTTTCAGTCCCTTCAACCGACCTAACGGCCTGAGTAGCCTATCGTACACGGCGCCGTCGCCTGGTTGCCGTATGGGCCAGCGGAAACCATGATCATCAACGTCGGTACGATAACTGATGCGAAGATTCAGGATAAGCGTGAGTCTTGGGAGATTCATAGCATGGGCCATGAGCTCTATCGTATCGAGGTAGTCTAGATACGCGGATTTGGGTGCTCTGGTGTAGTGCGAGAATCTCGGCACCAGCCATTCTAGGTGGCTAATATGCTGTAGTGCGTTGGGGGTTAGAGCAGAAAGGAAATGTGATAGCTCCACACGCTGCATAGGAATAGTTAGACCGTGATGCCTCAAGAACTCGGGAAAACTGCTAACTAAGCGAGCAGGTACAGTTCCTGATGGAGATACAAGAAATTGATTACGTTGAAAGAATATTGTTATGGCGTCCTGGCGGACCTGTCGGCTGACTAAAAACAGTGCGTGGACGCCTTGTCTTGGTTTTGGAAAGATGCTGGAGGAGTGTGCAGAGTGGGTACAATTGAAGATACATTCGCAAAATCCGTCATTCGTCATTCTGCAGCGGCTGAACTGTTCGGACCGATGATCGTTTGCCCCACAACAGTGTTGCGGGTCGAAGGATGGGTCTGGGATACCCAGATATCGTTTCAGTTCTGCCACATTTTCAATATATGGAGTCGTACAATTCGGGAGATGTGGGCCATCCTCGTAATAACTACATCCGAAAGGGTAGCCCAGCTCGACCCTGCAGCTGCACTCAGGACTACGAACGCGTCCCAAGCTCGAGAGCGGTGGTTTCCACTCGAGGGCACCATGATACACTAAATCAGAATATCCTAATATCTTCCATCGAATTTCAATAGGTAGATCGAGGTACCTAAAGTGCAGGCCTCTGCACGATGTAACAGGGGCAGTAATGCGCTGGACTGTTTTTTGCGCAAGTGAAATGAACTCCGGGATTGGTTTACGGTTGAGCAAGATACCGCAGTTCTTGAGTGTAGGTAGCCGATCCAGGGGTTTCAAAACCATTTTTGCAGTCTTGGCATCTGGAACACTGACGATGAGATACAATGTGAGATGAAACGGCCGTATGCAATCAGCCAGCATCTGCACGATTGTTTCCCATTCTTTCAGTGCCTTCTTTCCGTACCGACTGTCATGCTTCAATGGCACCAGCTGCTCCAGTCTGGCCCACTCTTCACCAAATTCAATTCTCTGCACTGGTTCTCCATCAAGTCGTACCGTTAAAAATCCCAAGTCACATAAGTTTTCCTTCGGTATCCTCAAGAATGGAGCAAATCCCCTCGGACTACTTCGACATATACGGAAATGGTTCTTCTCAAAAATGAACTTGTATGGCTCAGGAGCTTCATTTCGTGGTCCGTAGCAACCATCAAGCCAATCGGCGATTTCTGCAGCGTGGCAAGTGTCATCCAGGCACGCAAGATAACGGAATGGACCTGCGGCATCCTGGTCCCAATCGCCTTCCCAGAACTCTTCCAGAGTGTAATAATCCTCACAACGAGTGATCACATCCATATCGTGAGAACAACACACGTTCTCGACATTTAGAGCGTCTGGATATGCCCTCTGCGGGTATACGTCCAAGTTTACGTAATTGAGATCGACAGTGCATCCTGTAAAACCCATGTAATGGTAGATAAGCTTCCTTGCTTTCAAAGGCAGATCGTAGAACGTGAGAGGCTTTGCCATACTTCTCGAAGTCGGTGTGAATTAGAAAGAACGTACTTGGGACAGTGGAACAATGTCCACGTCGAGCGCCGCACTAACCCGTTATAGTCCTAAAGGCGGCCTCTCATATTTCCTCCCCTCCCCAACCTCTTATAATTTGGCAGAGATTGGCGATCCCTAATCTTGTTTGATCCGCTTAAAGAAACATGGTCACAACCAAGAAGTCCTGGAATACATAAGTATTGTGAGATATCTTTGACGCAAGTCAACAAAGACCAGGGGAAAGGTCAATCAAGGGCTAGGCTAGATGCGATGAGGGCTCTCGTAGATATTAAGATTCTTCAGACCCAACTCATCGTTCATAGATGTTACTTCTTATATGGAGTGCTGAAATCGCTCCTGCCCTATAGCTTCCCTTTCAACTCCCCACTTAGTCACGCAACATTTTTCTCCAACCATTCCTCCCACTGCTCCTTTGTCCAACTACTCGAAATATCGTTATTAACAATACCATCAAATACGACTGTCTGCCACATTGTTAGCATCGATACCAATCTACCGGAAAGCATAATATAGCTAGCTTACTCACCGGCGTAACGTGTACCCCCACCAGCCGATTCGCCTTAACCTGCACCTTCACCGCATCTGTAACCCCATTCCCCGTATTCAAGCCCCCATCCGCCGCCGGTTTATCACTAATCTCTAACAACTTATAAACCTCCCCGGAATCAGCACCCACCTCGCCTGCTATGTCTGCCAACCGCTTATACGTCGCGTTCCTCGTCTCGTTCACAACGCTAACGTCGAAAAACTCTTTCTGCCGCTCAAACAGCTTCTCCGAAAAGTCCCAATATTTGTCGGGACTCAGTTTGAGCACCGCGTATCCGGCTTCGTGCGCCAGGGTCGACGATGGGTGCCAGGGCTGGATCTGCTGGCGTAGTATGGTGACAACGCTGTCGCCGTGTTTCTTGAGAAGGATGTCGCGCAGAGGGGAGGAGTAGACTGTTTTAAAGAGCTTCGCGCTGAAAGGGCAGACGTAGTCGAGATCTGTACTCCGCCAAACGACCGTTAGCATTGCTCGATCTCACACTCAAGGAGAAAACGTACACAGCTCCAGCGTATGCACAGCTTTCGGCTGAACCGAGCTCGAAGCCAGCTTTTGGCCCTGTGATGGCAACTGTGAGAATAGAAGACGTCGATGCGCTAGTATAAAGACGTACGGCGAACCTAGGTGCGAGCGCCATGGCTGTAATATCTATGGGAGGAAGGAGATGGCTCCAGTACTAAACAGGATCAACGATGTGTATATAAGATAAGAGGTAAATTGCGCAATGAACAGCGTCAATGATGAGATTGTGTGATGTAAAGTCGGGAGCTGTGGTCGCCCTAGTAGGAGGGGTAGCTTCCGGGTGGAGACAGGGATACATCAATGACGGCAGCGGGGATTATGTTCACGTGTTCGTTCGACATCCATGCACTAGCGATACGAACTCAAAATAAACCCAGGCAATACATCTCGGTGAAAATTGATACTATTCGTTTTCATGAAATACACACAAGTGGATATAAAGATGAGCCCGAGTGTGACAACTACAGGACCCCAAGCAAAACCAAATCGTCCGGTTGTAAGCTGCCCCGCGCCAGAACCCATTTAAAAAGCCCCATAGAAATGCCACACAACCAGTACAAAAGCCCATTGCTCGCAGTAACAAGAATGCCAATCCATGCAAGGCATGTATCGACCGTCGCTCCATTGTAACCACCCATCCGCCAGTAGATAAGCCAAAAGAGAGAATTCAACACCAACTTCCAGATACATTGATATAGCCATGCAACGCTCATGATTCGGCCATCTCCACATCGTTCTCAGCTTCTTGCTTGCGAGACTCATCCATATCCTTCTTGAAGGCGACTTTCCGAGCTTCAACGTCATCCCGACTAAGGTTCTTCATCCACTCATTATTACGGACAAGTATCTCCTGGACACGCTCCTTTCTCGATTCGGCAAAACTCTCATACTCTGCCTTAGAGCTTGCACCAGAGCGGATAGCATCAGGCTGTACAAAGTACTGGATACCGCCGATGCCGGATGGCTCACTTGCAATAAACTTCATGGTGTACATGGCCGGGCTGATCGACACTGTGATCTTGTCCATATGCTTGATATTTTCGAAGCGGTCATCGTCGGTCACGTCTTCAATCTTTGCGAGACGGTTCTTTAGGTACGGGTGTCGGAGCTTGTTGAATTCAAGCTGTTCCGTGGGCTCAATGGCCATGTAAGACGCGACATAAGCGCGCCAGCGCCGGACTCTATCGAGCTGATTAAACTCGAATGTGGGGTCATCTTTTTTGAAGAGTCGCACGTATGCCTCCATCTTGTTCGGGTCCTAGAAAGCGTTAGCTATCTTTCTACAAGTAAAGAAGTACAAAACTTACAAAGGTGATGCGATAAGTATCAGCATCCTTCGCATACTTCTCGACCTGCTTTCTGTAGGCAAGTTCTGCCCTGTGTGTAGTCGTATCATTCAGTCTGTCTTTCTTGAACAAGTTGTAGATGTCGAGGGTTTTGTCCTTGCTGTCGTTGCTGACTACAGTGAGACAGGCCCTCAGAAGCGAGCCAAGCAGTCTGTCAAAGGAATACAGTTGCCAGCCAACTTGCAGGTAATATCGTCGTAGCGTCTCCTCGATCTGTGACATGTCTACGTCGCCTGTTATTTGATCCTGAAGCATTTCTAATATCTGCTGGTAATAATTGGCTCCTTCTGACGTGTCCTTGAAGAAGTCCGAAGGCATCTTGTCCACCATCTTCAGCTCATGGGCTGGCTTGGGAATCTTAGCACGCGCAACAATTCTTCGCACCTCATCCTCTCTCTCTTTCAGCTTCAGGAGCCGCTCGTAAAGTATAACAAACATGCGGAAGAAGCAGTAGATTGAAGTGTTGGCGTAAAGATTGTATTCACTGCGGCGGTACGGTTCTTCTGGATCGGGATCTCGGTTTCCAACTTGTTCATTGGTATGAGAAACCCATGTCGTGGCGGGACGTTCTTCTCGAGAAATTGAGTTCGAGCTCTGCGCAGCGGGATCATCTTCTCCTGCAGATGTCACGCCTGGTGAGCTGTCACGGCTAACTGATGCCCCACTGTCCTCTTTATCCTTGCGTGACTTGCCACGAGGGTCGAGCACATCGCGGCGCAGGTCACCCTTCTTATGTTTCTGTGCCCGCTGGGAGACATCTTCATCAGCGCTTGGCGTGTCCTCGCCCGATCCATTAGTGGATGATTCACGAGCAAAGACCTGTACGTGTTGCTCGAACTTAGTGCTGTCGATGCCGAAGAACAATGGTACGAACTCCTTGATGAATGGGGTGACTTTGGAGAAGTCGTTCGTGTTACTGTTATCCGCGAACGCAAGGATGAGGTGAGCGACATCGTACAACACGTCCTCATCCTTGAATGAAAATTCAAACTGATAGTCGGGCTGTGGGATCTCTTGAATCTCTTGAAGACGCTTTTGTTCCTCGTATCGGACTTGAATCTCGTTCTGCAACGACTTTGGCTGGAATTGGCGCTTGTCGATTTGTTTGACGGATAAGCTTTGGTGATCAAGCGACTTCCAGAAGATCTTTTGCGTCTGGTCACGCCAGACTTTCTCCCACTCGCGTTGAGCGGCCTTCCAGTCTTCCAATTTCGCTTTCAACCTGTGAAGCAGAACTGGGACAACACTCCAAGGCATCTGGAACAGCTCGCGAATGACCTCTGCGCCCTTCTCGCGACCATAAATTTTCATGATTACTTTCTTATATATAGTCTCGCTTTGTCCGCCAAGACCTGGGGGGAGAATGAAGTTAGCTCGATCCTCATGTTTCATGGTAAGTAATTGAGTGGCGATAGGCTCAAGTTGTTGAATGGTTCGATTGCACGCTTCAATATTAGTGTCGTAGTCGTGACGTTCCTCTTCGATCCTGTGGAGACCTTCTTCAAACTGGTTCTTGCGATGAGCGACAAAACCGGAGTCTTCGGACGCCCATGTGGGATGCGATGCCCATTCATCGTTCAGAACAGATCTGCAGAGCTCGTCGCGACCACTGCAAACCCGCTCCCGCTCCCGCTTAGGAAGCAAACGATAGCTGGGTCCGAAGCTACGGCAGTTGGAAAGTGACACGCGAGAGTTAACCGTTTTTGGGCGTGTTGACGGCTGTTCCTCATCCTCGCCGAGAAATTTCTTGAAATAAGCGTAAAGCTCTTGGTTGCCACCAATGAATGACTGCGCACGGTAGAGCAGCAACTGTTTGTCAATCAGGTCTTGAGAGAACAGATTGCACAGCTTCAGAAACTCATTCATGGTGTTTTTGTTGCCGATGAACTTCTTGACCCGATCGAAGAACGCCAAATCTTCTTGGGTAGGATTGGAAGTCGCAGTTGGAGGCATTGGTGCAGGAGGTGCGGGTATCAAGGTAGGTGATACAGGTGTGTGATCTACAACAACAGGCTGCTTTGCGTGACCTGTCTTAGCGCGCTTTGGAAAGTTAGCATCTTCATAACCAGGGCTAATTCTCCTCTTCCTTATAGCGTGTCGCAGAAATAATTTAAAGAAAGTGTACGAGGAAGGATGATTTGGGTCGGATGGGGACAAGTCCATGTCAGAGGTGGGGTACAATGTAGAAGATCCGTATCAAGCGTAATGGAGTTCGATAGGGGCGTGAGAAGTGAAGGCTGACGGCAGACAGGTAGGTCTGCGCGTTAAGAATGATGCCTGAGAGAAAAGTACAAGGCACAAGCTACTTTCAAAATATGAAGGGTAAGAGAAACGGTCAACGCACCTTGTTAGTGTTCCCCTGTCCGTATGTGCTGCGCACGCTTGATGTCGGAACATCTTGCGTCATGGGGGTAGGCAAAGCTGGCGCGGCACCTTGCCGTTCACCGCGCTTCCTCTTGTTGTCCCGATTTGCTGTAGGCGTTGGCGCAAAGTTACCCATAGGAGGCAATCGCGACGTATCTGCGCGCGGTGTTTGTTGATGGTTAGGCGCTTGACCGTACGTTGCATCGCCCCTCGCATTGAGGATAGCTGTTTCTTCAGTGTGCCGCGCAGCTTGTTGGGCTCGATGCTGAGCCGCTGACTCGGGCAAGAATTGCTTAAAGTCTTCTAGAAGATCCGGTGCGGCGCCAAAGAGGCTGGTAACTTGCGCATATACGTCCTGGATCGGCTTTGACTCGCGCTGGTAAGTTTGGAGAATCTCGAGGAACTGCTTATAGATGTCTGGCTGGGATGCAAAACGGTTCTGCAAGCTTGGTCAATGAAGACTACGAACTCCTAGAGTATGAAACTCACCTTGATCTTATTGACATAACTGATAGCATGGTTGAACTCGACAGGACCACGCTTCTCGGCCCCGACACCCCCTTGTGCGCTCTGAGCGACACCATTTAGAGCCTGCCCCGCCAAAGGCGTCGAGATATCAGCACTCGGTGACAATATCGAACGCCCGGCAGCAGCCGAAACCGCATTCTGCAATTGAGAAACCCCTCGTTGCTCCTGTTGATGGACGAGCGTGGCGGCTGTAGCAGCTGCGTCGGGGTGAGGGCGGGCTGTAGCCTCCGGTGAAAGCGGTGCTGGCCCTGCTTGGCCTTGTTGTGGGCCGAAAAGCGCCTGCCCTAAGTTGCGATGATTAGGAGAAAACGCCGGGTCCTGCGCCTCTGAAGCTTGGGGAGGGCGTAGATCTCTCAGATTCTGTGCCCAACGTGTCTGACCAGACTCGTAGTACCCCGCATCGGCTGGAGGTGCGTTGCCGTTCACGTTCGTGGCTCGAGGTGGTGAGAGCGGCCTCGGGGCGGGCATGGTCGAAACCATCGTACCCATGGGTGTAGTAACGCGGATGGCATTAGGATCGCCGTTCGTGCCGCACTCGATTTTGTAACCAGGGGCCAAGAAGGTATTGAATCCTTGAATAAGATTCGGATTCCCCGCAAAGAGCGTCGACACGCGCTCAATCACGCCTGGCGTATCAATCGCGCCGCTCTTAAAGTCTTTCATAATATCCAGGAAACGGTTATAAACGTCGGGATGGTCAGCAAACTGAACCTTGACTTGATCAAGGTAGCTAAGAGCATCCTACAGGGGAATATTAGCACCCATTCTTCGTCAATCTCGTTGTTCTACGTACGTTAAGGATAGGCTGTTGACCTTGTCCCATGGCCATTGCGGCGGCTGCACCTGGTGGACCGGTGAAAGGCATGAGCATTGAGGGTTGCGCTGGTGGCTGGACGGCGTGTTGCATTCTAGGAGTGGTGTCTCCTTGCTGCACTGATTGAACCGCTGAGCCTCCGTAAATATTGTTAGGAGCATTGGAGCCAGTCATCGCGGGCCCAGCCAAGGGACCTGACTGTCCTAAGAGACCGTTCGGACCATGAACTGTCCGAGTTGACGGAGCGACTGCCACAGGCTGGTGTATTTGGATTGGCGCGGTATGGTTCTCGTGCGTTGCTTGCTCCTGCTGCTGTCTCTCTCGAGCTTCGCGTTCTCGCTCTCGCTGTTCAACCTCCCTCTTTATCAGTTCCTCTTGCTGCTGCTGCTGGACTGCATGCTGGGCTGCATGCGACTCCATCATTTCTCGCTCCCTAGTCTCGCGCTCGCGAAGCTCTCGTTCCCGATCAATGTTCGCCTGGTTCGATGCGGGGCCATGCGGCTGCGGTTGCTGAAGGGTCTGTGAGAGACCGGGTAACGAAGTATGACGGGCCTTGGGGGCACCTTGGGGGTTTTGTGGGGCGGGTGCTGACTCTGACGACGGGGGCCGTTGCGTGACGAGATGAGGAGATGCTTGTGACGGTTGTCCAGTTAGACCAGACAAACCGGGAAGGCTCTGATTATGTTGTGCGGTACCGTTCGACGGGTAGAAAGATCCTCCTAGATCACTATGTTAGCATTGCGAAGACTCCTTCGGTTCGCGATGGCCACGTACCAGCAGGTGGAGGGAGCACTGGCGCGGGGCCTTGCGCCGGTGACGTGTGGGACGCGGGCTGCTGAGTCGCATTGCTTGACCTATGATCGGGCACATTGTCAGTACGCAGCCAGCCAAAGGGGATGCCTCATCCATTGTTGCTAGGGCAGCGATCGA
The DNA here is from genome assembly GCA_027946365.1 of Kalmusia sp. IMI 367209. Classification (NCBI taxonomy): domain Eukaryota; kingdom Fungi; phylum Ascomycota; class Dothideomycetes; order Pleosporales; family Didymosphaeriaceae; genus Kalmusia; species Kalmusia sp. IMI 367209. The sequence goes on along the minus strand of JAPEUQ010000006.1, from coordinate 373,752 downwards.
GCATGGAGATGGTAAAGAACGTACCCAAAGGAGCCCAGCGGGCGCGGTGGCTGCCCCTGACCCTGCTCTGTTTGCTGTTGACTAGTTCCTGATGCTGCCGCCTGTGTCGGCGGCCACCCGTCGCGATGCGCTGGATTCATCTCGGCTTTACAGCTACTCGTCGGCTTTAAGGACAGCGACGACAGCCAGTGAAAAGGCGCGTCCGCGGATCGTGGGTAGGTATCAGCAGTGGCAGGAACTCATCTAGAGCTTTAAGGAAGAGTGTTGTGCTGCGAGACGTGCTGCGCGGTTCCGATCGTCGGAAAAGGGCAGCTCGCAGTACTAAGGGTGATTAGGAGGGACCGTAACAGCTGAAAGGTGCCGTGACAGCTTTATGCGCAAGTGGCGCCAAAAGAGAAGACAATAAGATCGTAAAGCTGTATGCGACTCTACTGAGAACGCGCTCGGTGCGATACCTCGTGGAGTAGTGATGGCGGATGAGGTCAAGGTGTGGGAAGCTGTAGAAAACGCCCCAGCACCGAGCGACCTTCGGCGGCGCATGTTTTTCCGTTTCCGCTGCAGGGGTCAGCTGTGGGGCCGAGACCTCTTTCACGTGTCATGCCTTCCAATCAACGCTAACGTGATTTCTTCCCCCCTTCAAATACGCCACTTCGATTCCATGAAGTGGCATCGATGTTGCCCAAGACGACCCTTGATCTTGTAGCGTGTAGCTCAATCCCACTAAAGATCTCTATGGGGGCTTTGATCAGCTTCATACCTCACCATTAAGACTTTGAGATACTGCCACAAGGCTTGTAACCTGCGTGTACATATGAACTACCCAATTCGGATTCACACACGACATGCCACGTTACGCCAAACACCCTTCAAACGCCAATAATCACGCACCCCCAGCATCCATAGATAATGTATAGACCACTAAAACACCCACGTAAAACTTTCTTCCACTTCGAACTCAAACTTCGTCCTTTTCAAGGAGTTAGCCTTTGCGTCCTGTACACGGCCCATGCAAAGTCACTTACCTAATATCTGCACTACTCGCCCCAATCAAGACCTCAAACGCACCCGCCTCTGCGATCCACAGCCCGTTATTTCCCAGACTCGTATCAAAATATCCAACAGAATACTTATCTAAGCTTAATGCTACGTCCTTAGTTTCTCCTGGTTGTAGGAATACCTTGCCGAACGCTTGGAGCTCCTTCTCAGGGCGCGGAAGTCGAGATTTGATGTCTTTGACATATGCCTGTACAATTTCGAAGGCGGCCACGGAGCCGGTGTTGGTCACGGGAACCGTGATGGTGATCGACTCGGAGGCTGAGAGCATAGAAGTATTCGCGATTGGCGTGCCGTATTCAAACGTGGTATATGTTAAACCGTGACCGAAGGGGAAGAGCGGCGCGATTTTGGAGCGCTCGTAGTGTCTGTAGCCAATGTAGATACCCTCTCCATATACGGTTTTCAGGTTCTCGCCAGGCCAGTTGTGGTACGATGGATTGTCCTCCAAACGGACAGGGAATGTAGTGGGAAGTTTACCGCTTGGACTTGCATTTCCCAGAAGCACGTCTGCGAGCGCATGGCCTGCTTCCTGACCCTGGTACCAAGCTTGTAGAATTGCTGGAGCGTGGCTAGCCCATGGCATCGTGACTGGGGTGCCAGACTGATTCACCACAACAGTGCGCGAATTAGCCTTGAGCACCGCTTCGATCAGGCGGTCTTGCGAGCCGTCCTTAGGTAGATCCATGCTGTCCCTATCATACCCTTCCGACTCCCACTCCGCATCGAGTCCAACAACGACCACTGCAACATCAGCAGCTCTAGCAATCTCGGTAGCCTCCTGTAGGCGGTCAATCTTGTCTTCTTCCTGGTAGCCAATGCGGCAGCCGCCGTAATCGTGTTGGCGACCAATGATAGAGGCTTTCGACGCTGGTCGAACCTCGTTGGTGCTCTCAACGAGCAGTTCAACTGGCTTACCCTCCTCGAGTTGTATTGATGCCAATTTATCCTCTGAAGCAGAGAACATGGCTTCGCCATCCTCTTTCCAATCCCAGTTATCGATCAAGATTTCACCATCCAAGAAGAGCTTGCCAGGTCCCACCGACGCGAAACTAAATGTATGATTTCCGGTAGACTTCGGAGTAATTGTAGCCTTGACTTTGAAAGAGTATGCAGGAAGAACTGCCTTGGGAGCGGAATCCCAAAGCCATAGATCGGTATTGACTTTGTGCTGGACAACCGCCGGTTCTCCCCTCGAACTTGTCACCATAGTAGTATTCCAATTGAACCCCTTGCAAGCCGTTGGGCGTCGTGCAATAAGGTGCAGCCAATGGCAGCCATTTCGAGCTGTCACAGCCCTGTGCAAAAACAACTTCTCCATCAAATCGTTCACGAATACCATCCCAGGGGCTGATACTATAGTATGGGTTCAGACCTGCGCTACCTCCTCCGCTTGCAATAGCCCTCTTAACATTAGGACCTATAAGAGCAATCTTCTTCGCCCCCCGGATAGGAAGCACATTGCCTTCATTCTTCAACAAGGTCAATCCCTGAATGCCGGCCTGAAGGATCAAGCTGCGTGTCTCCTCGGTGTCAATCGACTGCTCCTTTAGGTTCTGGACTCTGATCGTCTAAGCCCTTCGTACGGTCCACAAGGAAGAGAACGTTCCCCGCTGCCGTCTCAATTTCGTCTCTTGTCACCTCACCTTTTTCTAGCGCCTCGAGCACCTGTTCTACCTCTCGCCATTTAGTAGGTCCAGGCATCTCAATATCAACTCCAGCTTTTATCGACGGCGCCGTGGCATAAGTCCCAGTCCAATCAGAAATAACAGCGCCGTCCCATTTCCACTCTTCACGTAAAATCTCCCTGAGGGTGTGAGTGTTCTCGTCAGCATGCACTCCGTTAACGATGTTGTATGAGCTCATGAGCGCCCATGGCGAAGCTTCTCGAACAGCAATTTCGAACGGCTTGAGGTATATTTCCCGAAGAGGTCGCTCTGCGATAACAGCATCATATGCCTTGCGCTCCGTCTCTTGCTCATTGCCAACAAAATGCTTGATTGTTGCAGCGATCTTTTTGCTCTGCAGTCCACGAATATAGGATGCGGCTAGTTTTCCGGTAAGGAAGGGATCTTCGGAGTAAGATTCCTGCAATTAAGAGTGCGAGTCAGTAAAGTGTTGACTCGAATTGACGACCTCAAGAGAAGAAACTTGAAAACAGTAATCTTGTATGGCTTCCATTATAGCTAGGCTTCAGGGTCACTCACAAAATTGCGCCCACCAAGCGGTGATCGATGCATGCACACTGTAGGCGCGAGCAAGACATGTGCTCCTCGCGCTTTAGTCTCGTCTCCAAGGTGCCGTCCGATTTCCTCAATTAAGTCTAGGTTCCAGGTTGATGCCACAGAGATGCCACATGGAAATAATGCTGCCTAGTATGGTGAGCAGCTTGAGTAATAGTCTTAGGGATAGCCACTTACAGGCGTGCCATTGGTGAAGAACTCTCCTCGTGCGCCATTCGGTCCATCGGTTGTTTTGATTGAGGGTATTTTCCTACTAGGAATAGGCATAGACCGCCAAAAGTCTGCTCCGGCCAAAAGCGATATCTGGAGGTGTTAGTCCAGAAGTTAATGTCTCCAGTTGCGTGGCTTTGACATTGCTACTATAATCTCGGCGCGTTGACCAAGAATTCAAGTCATGCGAAACAATGCAATCACTGTATGTTTCGACTGTGTTGCCTCACAGGTAAGCCACCGCGAGTTGCAGATGGAATCCTTCGTTAAGCATCACACACTGAGGCCAGCCGAGTGCTGTGAAAATAAACTTGCATACAGCAATATAAATGATCAGCCAGCACGCGTCTGGACACGGATGCGGTGGGGTCCGAGCTCCATAACTCTAATGAGAGAGGGTATCACACCTGTTCTTCCAGAGTCAGCGTCGCCGCCAACTTCCTTGCCCTTTCGTCAGAAATATTGAGCTGAAGATCCCTTTCACCGGTCATTTTATCTTCACGTGGTGATTGTTCGTCTGGTGTCGTTGCGGGTGTCGGGTATTCAGTGATGGGCTGAACCTGGATGATCGCTTCTTTGGTATTGATGTGAGGGACTTGCCCTCCCTCTATTGAAAGAGGCTGCTCAAGCTCGATAGCATCCATAGCAAACAAGCGATAGACAATCGACCTGGACAGCCGGAGATTGTAGTTAAGAATGCGCACTTGTCTCAAATTATTGCAGGGCTCAATAAATGCTAATTGACATTCGCCGCAGGGGAAGAGCGAGTGAATCTTGGAAACGAAAAAAGTACGTAGAACAGATTCAAGGTCTGCGAATCGGTAGCAGTCAGTCGTTTTCTTAAGTTTCGGACCATCGGTGGAAAAACATCAGGGACCTTTAAATCCGCCTAAAAGCTGATAGAGTGGGGATCTGGTGTGGAGGGAGGCTCGAACATCCGAAAGCTGCGATCGAGCCTTGCGTCCAAAGCGTGCGGACAGAACGGCGCAGATCGCCTAGAGCATGAAGAGTCGGGGTACCGGTAATGAGCCGAAAGTGTAAGCATTCAGCCGCTTTCGACCGCCCGAGATGCGTCCATTCAGATGGTTCGACATAGGAACGTATGGCTAGATGCTCAGGACAGCAGTAGACAGGTAAAGTGCGAAATAGTTCGGCTCCTCTCATCCGTGTCATTTCTGGCCTTGCGTGCTGGATGATACACATAACAGATCTAATATACTGTGGAAAATAGTGCCTCTATGTAGAGTGAGGCTGCGAGTACGGATTCGAAACGATGACCAGCGAATAGATGCTGATTCGGTGGACGTCGGTTGAGAGGAGCACCCCGGTAATGATAGCGGAGCTATGCAGCAAGCTGACGGTAGTGAATAACCCGAAATGCATGAGAGCAATGCCGGGTGACAGACTGTCGCAATTCTGCAAGCCTCAAATGGTCGGATAAACTTTTGTGGGATGCGTGATTGGAGGCACGGTTGGAGGCTCGATTCGGGTCGTGCGGGCCTAAACTCCGAATGACTGGGTAGCCTCGTATAGCGTGACCTGGTAGAGACGCCCAATTCACGTGGTATTGGCGAAGCTCAGGTCGTGGTCGCATACCTACAAACTATTTGTGTTCAGTTCGAGAGATATTTGTTGGCGGTTGCTCCTTCTCACAAGCTAAGTGGGGCTCCATTTCTCCGGTCAAGGAGCGACATACACGAATAACTTGTGGGTCTATTTATCAAACAATGTGTAAGAGAAGTAAGCAGTAGCACTGCCAAACACACCCTCTTTGAAGCACCCTCTTGAAAGGAACATATCAATCCAACCACAGTGTTCCATCGCTGCTGTTGCAAAGCCTGCAAGCGGTAGCATAAGGTGATCTCGACCAGAAAATTCACTCGCTCAGTCATCCCATAAAATATACGATCATGCCTGTACACAATTCACCCAATTATCTAGAACATCAGCGCTCACCATTGACATCATCGTCAAGTTCCGTTTTACTCATTCACCAATCGTCTTCGTCCGTTGCCTTACGTCCCTGCATTGCCGCTTGCCGTTGCCTCAGCGCTTCTGCTAGCCCGCCCGCAATGCTTCCCCCACTGTCCCGGGCGCCTACATCAGAGCTACTTGCTCCACTGCCGGAGTAACCGCTATCTCGGGCTGCGCCGGGTGCTGCAGGTCTCTTTGCAGCGGGACGTTTGGCTGGTGGAGCTGGCGGTGCACCTTTGCCGCGAACACCATTAGCAGCGGGGCGAGCTGGAGGTGCTGGTGGAGCTGGCGGAGGCGCTGGCTTATTGACTACCTCCTCTAAGTATGCAGACGGCGCCCATCCTTCCGCCGAGCCGTCTAATCTTTTTGCAAGCCACCATCCTGTGTACATATTAGCGTTTCCTCTCAGAGTAATCTTGGTGAATTACATACCGTTACCCTCTTTTCGAGTAATCAGGATGACTTCATCCTTCCTGAGGCTGAGTTCGCCGGCGGATTGACCTGCAAAATCATAAAGTGCTTTATAGGTAGGCTCTTTAGGTGCAGGGGGGGCAGTGGGTGGCGGCGGCGGTGGCGGCGGCGCTCTGTTCGATGATGTTGAAGCGTTACGTCCATGACTCGTACCATTTGACAATGCTGCCACAGGTTGAGGTACGGGTCTTGGTTGGGTAGTAGCAGGTGTCGACAACGGTACTGCAGCAGGTGTAGGTCTGGATTGTGCGGGTCGGCTAGCAAGTTTCGACGGACCCCCTCCAGGTCCACCAGGCCGCAGCAGCTTGCCTTTGGTTATGGGCTTCGCTGCTACTTGCTTCCCTTTAGGTGTTGGTTTTGATGTCGAGTTGGGTGGCTCCCCAGCCGCTGTGTGTATGGTACCGCTCTTGTATAGGTCGTCTCGAGGGACGGCAGGATCTTTAACCGCCTTGACCTGAGCTGGCTTCCCAGGTTTCTTGTTGAACTCGATTCTGCCAAAGTTAGCATCCTTCGATACCATATGGTCTTACTAACTTACGTTTCTCCTATCTTCAAGTTCAACGACCCACGCAACATGTTGGTCAGATGAGTGAAGAATTCTGTTTTAAAGATACAATTTACCAGTGGGTCAGGCTCTTGAGGTGAACCGACACCAATGGAGAACCAGTCGTCTTTCAACGTCGTACAGCTGATAAACTTGATAGCTCCTACTGGTATGGTTCTTTCGGCTTGGATCTGGACTTGGCGATTGATCAGTACTTGCTTGACAAGGTAGACATTCCGTTTGGTCAAGACTAGTGTCCGGGCTTCAGGCTTGCTAGAGCGGCCAAGTTTCGATACAAGAACTTCGGCACGGCATGAAAAGAGGACCTCTTCGTTGGAGATGCCGATTGCGTTTGCCACCATTTCCCCTGGTCCGCCTTTGTTGCCGATACCAAGATAGTCGCCCATAAATCTGCGATACCCGACCAAACTGTATCTTCTCCGCTCTTTTCGGCCTTGCAAAACCTTATGTCCTTGATCACGAAGCTCAATGAATTCGAATCCACCGTTGATGCGCCTCCAGAATCTTTGTATTCGGATGGCGCACTCTGTCCGGTAGCGTAGGTAATTTCTCCAAGCGCGTTGGATCCTGATAGCCATATTATGCCAATAGCGGTCTCTCATTGTCTCTAATGCGAACAATGTTTCGGGAGTTTTGATGAAAACCTTCGTGACACCCATCTGAAATTCCTCGGCGGGAATGTTAGTGTCTTTCAAGATCTGCTTCGCACCGCTCTCGTACGTTCCGCTCCATGTGTATTCTCCGGCGTAACCCGTCTTAGGTGACAAGAGGAAAAATCGTTCTACGAATTTCTCGAAAGTCTGACGGGACGCAAAACCAGCACGTCGAATGCGGACGTTTTCTTGTAAACCGAGGTACTTGATCTGATGTAGAACATTGGGCTCGTTATACTCCGTGGGCGACTTATTCTCGTTCGGCTTGATTGTTCGAATGTACGAGGGTTGCGCTTTCATGAGCGTGTCCACAAGAGCGTTTGCAGAGACCTTAATCTTATCACCGGCCGTGGGAGGACGTCTCTTGTTATCAGTATCGATTTGATCCGGAAAAAGTGTATGTACAAAAGCATTGGAGCTATTGCCAAGGAGGATAAGTAGATCTTTGAGTAATTGATCTTTATTCTTGTCAGTCATGCCATCAACAGCGTACGACACGTCACCAGCGTAGTGCTTGATGATGAATTGTCCTTGCCGTGGTTGGAAGTTTGGATTGGAAGAAAGAGAATTCAGTCTTTGGACGAAAGTCTGATCTGCAGCGGCAGGATCTGCGCTCGCAGTCGCACAAGCGTCGTTTAGATTGGCAAACACACCAGGCGGACGCCTTTCCTCGATCAACTCGCACACAACCTTGTTGTCGAAGTATTTGATCGGCGTCCATTTGATCTGTTCTCGTGCGTATTCTTCTTGTTCTGTCCGGAGTGTTAATTGGATAAAGATTTGCTGAAGTTTCTCGTTGACGTAGTTGATGCACAGCTGTTCGAAACTGTTCCGCTCAAAAATTTCGAAGCCGTAAATATCCAGAATTCCAATTGAGTAGGCCACCGTGTCTCGCGCTTGCAGCGAAACGTTCACGCGGGCAACGATCCAATCGAAGAGATTGAAGTAGATGGCTTTTGATAATGCATCTCGCACAGCTGTTGCTTGAGCAGGATTCAACGGGACGTCGTATATTGATCCTCGCCGTCCGCCTCGACTAGTCTCCATGACACGTGTGGTGAGCGCTTTATTCACTTGCGCTGCGTCTACCTCTAGCAGATAGGCGACGAAATCAACGACCGATTGATCAACGATTGTGGTATTACCGTTGTCGTCTTCCCGGAAACTCACGTTTCCTAGCCATAATATAGCCGAGAGCATTCTGAAAATGCTGTCTTGCTCAGCCTGGGACAGACCAATGATTTTCATAGCATCCAGAGTGTCTTTAAATTCGGCGTGATCGTCGATGCCCTGGACGTCGTAACATTTCGAGCGGCTTGTGTAAATGTACTGCTGCGGTTGCTGAATACCGAATATTTCTGTTTGTGTCAGTCCTAACGTTATCGTCATCGGGATTTGAAGCGACATTACCCCTATGATTCGACGACGCTGCTTTTGCGAACTGGTAAAAGATGTGAAAGTTTCTCTCGTTCGTGATCTGCCCCACCACTCTAGACTTCTCAAGCAAGTAGTTGTTGATGTTCGCTCCTACTGGCTCGCCCTGCGCATTGAACTGAATCTCGAGGTATTTTCCGAATCGCGAAGAGTTGTTGTTTCTCAACGTTTTCGCATTGCCAAATGACTCAAGCAGAGGGTTCGTGGCCAGCACCGTGTCCTTGATCTCCTGAATTGAGCTATTGCTGCCCCCCGACACATTGGCAATATACTGCATTATTCGTTTCGCGGCCTCGGTCTTGCCTGCACCGGACTCGCCAGAGATGATCACACACTGGTTCTCCTTGTATGCTTTCATGTTGTAGTATGAGGACTCGGCGATGGCGAAAACATGTGGAGGAACCTAACCACGTCAACTTGAAAAGCGCAATTACATCTAAAGCCAAAGCATACCTCCAATCTGTTCTTGCCCCGGTAACTGTCCAGAACCTGGTCTGTGTATATGCCCACTACCCGCTGTCAGCGCGCAGTACAAGGAATCATGTGTGATACATACGATCCCGAAACGGGTTGACGGACACAAGCACATGACCGATGTATGTCTGCGACCAAATCAGCGCATGCTCTCGGTTGCCTCGACGTTTCGATATGGCTGGAGCCTGCCGCGGGGGTCCGCACGTACATAGATTTCCGCATTCTCGAATCGCTTCTTCAGATTGTCATTGATGGCCTCGTTTGAGATCTTGCTGATCAAAGTGAGATCTGATACGCCGACCTCCTTCTTCTTGGTGCTCTCGAAGACTGCCTTCTTCGTGAAACCCGCCTTCTGCGCGGCGCCGCCGCCACCGGCATCCTTTTTGCGCCCAGCGCGCTTGCTCACCGCCTATACAGACTCGGTCAGCGCCTACAGAATCTTTACAAGGGGTTTCGAGGTAGTCCCACCTTCATCGTTGATGCCCAATAACTCGCTCAGAACTCGGGTGCTCTATCAGCCAGTGTCGTGGACGAGTCTGCGAAATGCGTAGGTAAATCCAAGGGAGCGACAGAGAAAGAGGTGGCGAAGTAAGGGGTGCTTCGACGCGCGAGCGATTGTGGTTCGAGTGATTGTGGGAGCGCGCTGGAGTGGGTAGGTCTTTCCCTGGGTTCCGCCGCTCGCTGTGACATAAGGCGTGGCCTGTGGCTGAGCATGAATCAGCCACTCCACAAAACACGACGCGCAACACACTCGGCGACCTCTCGCATACCCGACACTACCGACACCACCGCGTCCAGTCAGCATCGCTAATGCATTTACTTTATGTGGTCTCACCATGATTCGTTACGTAGCGCTCATTCAGAACCCTCTGATTGAATGTAGGCAATTGCCATCTAGTACCCAACTTTACTCCCAACAATACGTAAAAACCGTCGCGCCGAGGCGGACATGCAAACTCATCATAATGAGCGCTCGAATAACAGTCCCATCAAGTCATCAGAGAAAGACGCCGCGCCTATGCAAAATGCGGAAATAACAATACCGCTTACCCAAAACGCCTCGCTTTCTCGCTCGCAAAAATCATAGCAGACTTCGAGTTTCAGTCGAAAACATCGCCACCAAATCGTCCAACGCTAGCCCAATCATGCCTCTTGCGGTCCGAAGCCGGCTGCACTCCTCTCCATTCATAATCCTTCAGCACGGCCAGACATCCTAGACCCCCGCCAGAGATCCAGTCCTGGATAATAGTCTGAATAAATTCTAACTTTCCTCGCAAATCGTTGGCTTCAGTGAGTTCTTTGTAACTATCCTCCTGGCGAACGGATCCGTACAGTAGCTGTTGGAGAGAACCATGTAGTGTCTCGCGACTTTTGACAAAGTCCCATGGAACTTTATTGGTATCCCTTAAAACAGCGGTGCCCTCCATTGAAAGGCATACGAGCTTGCCGTATCCAGCGTCTGACGATAGCACCAGTTTTGTGTGGTCTGGGAAGTTGAACTATAGACGGAGTTAGGTGATACGCTCGAAGACAAGTGAGGGCCTGGTCATACCTGGAAAGAGCCATCATCAAAGCCCCAGACTCCAAAGTTCCCCAGGCGCTGGTAAAATTTGACAAAATTTGGCCGCTCGTCGTGGTTTTCTGGCCAATCTTCGTCGCCCAACTGCGAACACATGTATCTGCCAAACTTTTGCCAGTATAGTCGGATATCGTCAGCCCGTCGTTGTTCCATCTTAATGCGACATATTCCGTGTTCCTTCTTCGGAGCCGCCCAAAATTGCATCGGGATCGACTTCAGATATTCCGAATTCTTGGAAAGCTCCTTGAGGTGGTGCAACCCATTCGTGGTGAAGCCCACGGTAACGGGATAATGCTCTGTTGCTGCTGTCAAAACTCCTACACTGCCACCTTCAAGAACATACCCAACGCCATATTTCCGTGAATAATCCACCCACTTAGACACAAAGGGTAGCTTTGTTTGCTTGTCCCGCTTGGAATATGTAGGCTTTTTCTCTAAGGCTCGTGCTAGGTTGTCCCGGAAAGTGTACAACTGCGATAGCACCGCTGTAGGGTCAGTTGCGGGTACTTCGGCGCTTAATGCACGTATTCGTGGTGCAGTCCGCGTAGTTGACGTCTGAGGTGCTGCTGGCTTGGGTGCGGACGAATCTGCTCTTTGAGTCGTTCTTGAGCTGGTTTTCGTTATTTGCAGTGGAGCGATATCCTCCAAAGGTTCTTCCTTCTCCTTCGATGCTTCTCTCGCTAGCTTAGCCCGCTGCGTGGAGCGAGTTTCCTTAGAGACTTTCAAAGGTACCGCAGCAGGCGCTGTCGCTGCCGTTACTCTCGGATTAGATATTTTCCGGACAGTGCGCATTCGCGTTGGCTGTTTGTCAACCACTCTCTGTACAGGCTCCGCCGCTTGTAATGGTTCTTTGTTCTCTTTCAAAGTCGGCATGGCTTCTACCCTTCGTGCATTACGGGGGGGTCGTCCTTTCGTTCGGTCGTTACCTGTAGTCTCTACAAGAGCTTGACCTTCCGAAGATGACTCCCTCTCCTCTGTTATATCACTCAGCCCACCCGCGTTCTGGTAAGGCCATTGTACGCGCGCAGGAAACGGCAGGTATACGGTCTCTTTTGCGAAGGGTATACTGGGCTGTTTCCCAGATTCAATCTCCTTCTGGCAGTCCCGTGCTACAGTCTTGTTCCTTCTACTTCCATATGCACCAAATGCTTGACCAGGCTCTGGCCCGTATTTGCCTACCGCAGATGCCTTGCATAGCGTCCACCACTCGTCTGTGTATCCGCGCTTGATAGTCGTGACTGTCGGCGGGCGTATCTTAGGCCATTTTGGCACACGGGACGTGCATGCGCTGTCTAGCTGCAGTGGGACATGTCCCAGAGTGAAGAATGGATGTGCAACGATTTCGTCAGGGGTCGGCCGTTCGTCCTCATGTACGAGCAGTAAGGATACAATATCACGAAGGTCATCCGTGATCTCATTTGGGCATTTTGCTAGGTCGGGCCAAGAGTACTCCCTCGCCTTCAATTTCCGATAAATGTCTTCTCGTTTCGTTGAGTGGAAAGGTGCTCTGCCGACGGCCAGTGTGTACCTAGGCAAGTCAGTATTTGTTTCCTACAACTAAACAAAATGACCCTCACATCATGATACCTATCGCCCAAAGGTCTACCTTCTCGTCATGACCCTTTCCAGTCTTCTCTAATACCTCGGGTGCCAGATAATTCGGTGTTCCGCACATTGTCGTTCGGCGAATAGCACCATAATCGCTTTGCGATACTAGCAATGCAGCAAGCCCAAAGTCGCCGACTTTGACGTTCATCTCACCGTCGAGAAAAAGATTCCCTGTTTTTAGATCCCTATGCACAATGTTCCGCTGATGTAAATATTTGATAGCGCCGCATGTCTGGATCATGAATCGCCTAATCTCAGGCATAGTAAAGTATTTTCGCTTCTTGATTGCATCGGCAAGAGAGCCATTTTCGCAGAGCTCAAGGACAACATACGTGCTCTTCTCAAAGGAAAACGCGCGGTAGAATTCAACGATGTTCGGGTGGGCTAACTTCGAGTGGATTTGAAGTTCTGTCACAAACTAGAATATGTCAGCAATATTCGAAGTGATACAGCGGCTCGCAGACCTTTTGCGCCAGCTTGGGCGGCTCCATTTTCGACTTGACAATTTTCAAAGCGACGGTGGTGTTCCCGAGGTGGTCGTGCTGAAGCAGCTTCGCTCTATGGCAAATGGCGAAACCACCTTTTCCAAGTTGAGGGCCAGTTTCATACTGTAGACCCTCTGGATCACGAACCAGCTCGGGCGGCGCATCGGCGTGGACAGACGGGGCAGACATTGGGTGGTGGATGTCGGGATGGTAGGTGTGAACATTGAAGTTTGGCGGTTGTTTGTTTGGGCCCCAAGCACCTAGCAACCGCACGGGCCATCTAGAGCTGCACGATCCCATGCGCACATCGGAAGCTGTGGAACTGGATACGCATCCAGCATTTGAAAGCTATATTTCAAATAACCAGGAAGCAGTTTTGGTCTGCTACTATTTGCGCGAATACTGACTGCTATACCTACGCAATTCGGACGCAGCTCCGAAAACTGGAGGCAGCCACGACTCGACCTCGCCCATTTAGACCGGCCGTCCCTCTTACTGCCAAACCACACAGTTTATGCCTCGCCCCTCACAATGCGCCCGTGATCCATTCAGTTATCGTATAAACCATCAGCTAGGTTAAATCGCGAAGCTTGCAGCGCATGCGCATTCTCCCTTCGAAATTATTGAATCTTCACCTTCGGTCGCAACCGAGACAAGGCGCCTCCCGGCGTTCTAGCACCCCACAATGTCGCTCACCCTCAAGATAGCCTCTCTTGCCGTAAGGACATTTGCAAAGCCTATAGCTGTGAGTATAGAATGATCCACTCACCTCCAGTCAGGCTGACCTATAGCCTAGAACAACATCAAACGCAACGCCCACGAGCACGAAAGGTTCCGCAATATATGCGTCAAGTTCGCGCAACGCCTCCACAGAATTGACATGCGAATGCGACTCGGTCTTCTCCAGGATCCCGCCGTGATCGACCGCCAGATAGCGAAGGAAGTCAAAGCCGCAGAAGCCGCGCGGAAGAAGTCACAAATACCCACGGTGAAGACAGAGGCGGAAACAATGGCGGAGGAAGCGATGACGAAACAAGAGAGGGAAGCGGCGAAGAAAAAAATCGAGGCAGCGAGCAAGCCACGGATACGGCCGCTTTCGGAAGCAAAAGCCATCGAGATGGGCGCAAACTTCGTAGCCGAAGCATTTATATTTTCTGTGGGCATCGGTGTCATAATATTCGAGCAGTGGCGGCAGAGAAGGAAGGCAAGGAACCAACGCGACGATATTCGTGAGGATGTGGAAGAGCTGAAAGAGGAGTTCAGGAGCATCAGCGCGGAAATAGAAGCATTGAAAGCTCACCACCCGGAGCCCACCCCGACTGGCTTGCTCGGCTTCCTGAAAGGGAAGAGTGATATCCAGAAGCCAAATGAAAATGGTCCTGGAAAATTTGAGGAAGACCAGATAAGAGGTAGCTTGAAACAGCTACGCAAGGAGCTAAAGGCTGTGGATACAGAACTTGAGAGCATCAAGGAGCGGCATCAACGTTCCACGTCCATATTAGGGCGGTACTCCTTATGGAACGAAAAAGGTGACAACGTCAGTGTTGATGGCAAAGCTGAAGCTCAGAGCAACATCCCGCCATCGCCACCGTCGGCCACTCCTTCGTAAATCGCGAGAAGTGAGAAGAGAACCCATTCCCATTTTTTCCTCTTGACTTCACATTACGCTAGAATTTCGGATGCACTGTGGAGAGGTTTCTTATACTATACTTACGCTTCGGAGCGACGTCATCCATATTCTCCTCTCACGATACCCCGTCAGATTAAAAATTTGAACGTGCGACCAGCCTTCTCCACTATCAGCATCTTAGAAGCATGTACCATACGTGTATTAGAATTGAATTAGTCGTATGTATAGACTCTGTGTCACGTCTGAGTGGTTCTTTCCAACTCGCAATTGATAGACTGGTATGGGAAGGCGCATACCAACCCATTCCTCCTTCAACATCGACCCACGTGACGCACTACCTCTTCTTTTCTCTATCAACTTTTCGTCTCGACCACCGATCTACCGGCACCCGATTCTCTACAGACCTACAATTTCTACATTATACACTATGTCACAGAAAGTCGCTGATGAGTCGCGTCCCTTCCCTAAGCCAGGCGGGCATGTTTCGGAGGTGGAGCAAAGTATTGTTACAAAGATTGATTGGCAATGCATGCAGATCCAAGTGAGTGAACCTTCAGAGTTATCGAAACACATTATTCTGATTATTTTAGAATTGTTTACAAAAGGTCAGCAGCAGCGCTTCCATTACCAGCCATCACGAAAGAGGAAGCAACACTACTTCATCATCTTCGGCTCTTGAAGTACTGTGTAGTGGAGCAACAGAGTTCGTAAACCCAACCCGCCACGTCAAGTCTCCAGAATCCAGCCTTCCGCAAATCGATGGACCGCAGGACTATCGCCTACACAAGATCCCTCCGACAATGTTGCAGACGGTTGCCCCCGGTCGCAGACCCACCGCTGACGCGCAACACCAAATCCTAAAGACGGCAGTCCGCGATCTCTTGCCATACTGCACTATTGAAATCAAGCTCACTGAAGAGCAAGTCATCCGCCTGAGCGACATAGCAGGAAGCCTGAAGGAGGTGATGCTCATTGCGCTGCAAGCTAAGATGGACGAGCGTGCAGCACGGCACTTGGCGGAAGCAGTGGGAGTAGATGACATGCGCGGAATCGTGGACTTTTTCGACGAGGAATTCGAGATCTGAAGGTCGGAGCTTGTGAAAGTGGTCGAGTGGCCCTTGGTTCCATAATGGAGGATATGTCGGCTCAATGCCAGCTAAATTGGCTTTTGCCTTCCTATAGTGCTGATATTCGTTCAGGTGACGGCAGACTACCGCTCGGCGAACCATGCGTGTATGTGAAGGAGTGGAAACCATCATATAGTGGAAGTATTATCTAGTCAAAGTATTTATCTGATGAGTGAGACTATTAGTGAGTCTAGGAGTGAAAGCTGCAGTGGAAACGATCTAATGCACAATCAGATTGTTTGGTGACACGACCAGCTGCTAACAAAATATGTAAACAGATATAGCAGTACCATGCTTTATATTCAAGCGTTATAGTGAAAACAACAAACAATATCGTAGTCGAAGAGCGAACCAAACGTGAAGCGCTCGACATCCATTGTTGAAGAATTAATAAAAGAAGGTATCATATATCAACCATTCAATTCCGTTTCATTCCATCCCAAGCCCTTATCAAGAAATACACGTCTCGGACAGCCCCACAGAGGCGTCCGGAGGATTATTCCATCACATAAGCACCGTAGCATTTCCGCGAATCGACACAGTCGTTACACAGCAACGAACTCCATACACCGACGACCTAGGGTAAAAAGCCGATGAAGCCTCCGTCTATTGTCATCATTCTAAGAAGAACCCGTGATGTTGAGCCCGATGGCGGCTAGCGCGGGACCGACATCCAAGTTTAGCTTGATAGTGTTGCTCTTGATGGCCTCCTCGAAGTATTCCAGGTGCTCTCCATTGCGGATGCTGCTGTTGCCCACAATCTCGAGGGGGATGATGCCGTTCTTATATTTGTCGGTAATGTCCTGGACGACTTGGAGTTGGTCGAGTTTGCTTGACATGGTAATGTTGTTCTGGCCAGGCTTTAGAAGAAGGTTGGGGAGCAGCGAGGTGCCGATGGCCTTGCCGTCGATGGCGAGATTCATGGTGACGTTTCCGAGGTCGAGCGTCATGACGGAGGGGTTGGGGATGATGACGTTGCCAATCATGTTGGAACCGTCTGGGAGTTCATTCTTGGTGCCGAAGAGGATCTTGATGTTAGTAATGTTAAGGCCTGAGAGTTTGTTGAGACCTAAAAGCGTCAGTATTTGCGGTTTCGGTGTACGGTGTGTGAGTGAGTGAGGCGCCAGGGCTTACCTTTCATTTCTATTTTCTTATTGTAGTCAACAGAGATGGCTTTTAAACCCTTTTGGTGGACCTTGGTCTTGCCACTCATGAGAAGGGTGAAAGTCTCGCTGGCCATGGCGACCTTGTTGTATTCCTTGAAAGAGTCTAAGTTTACGATCGGAGCATCTTGGTCGATGTTGATGTCGGTCTCCGCCTCTGCTTTGACTTCTGGTACATTGAGGTAAAGGAACGGCTCTTTTCCTTCCAATGACAGACCGGCTTTGAAGCCTTCGATAGTAGGATGGAATGAGCTGCCACTTCTCGCAATGCTCTTGATATTCAAATGAACTTGATTTGGCTCTGTGTTGGTGACCTCTTGCGACGTAACTTCCAATGTGGATGCATTGATGTCGTGCTGAGCCTTCTTCGGGATCGCAACAAATATGATGGGTAAAACAATCACTAGAGCAAGGGCGATAATGACAATAAGGTCTGTGTTCCTTAAATCAGTCTTTGTTTGATAATGGCGAGACCGCAATACTGAGGTACATACCACACCACCAAAACTTCCTGCAGTGATTCTTCATCCGCGGTCCGGCTCCAGGCCTTGGACCCGGAGGGTATAGAGTGTTAAATACGCCTCCTTTCCTCTGTTTTGTTGCGCCATTTGTGACTTGTTCATCGTGGTAGACCTCCTGGCGAGAGGGCTCGAATTCCTTATTCTCCATGTTGAACTACGTTGCGCTGAGCGCGATTGGGTGTCGAGGAACAGAGAAAAAGGTAGGTCAGCTGGCCACAACAGTACGGGCCGCAACACTGGGGTCAGCGTCGGAACATGTGGAGAGTTTGCGGGGAAACAAGCTTATAATGAGAGCAAGAAGGTGGAGAAGAAGCACATGAATGTCCAAAAACGAGAATCTTGAGCAAAGCCGGCAAGGCCCACGACAAGGTTCGTGCGCAAACCGAGGGATATGTAGATCATTCGGGGTTTCGAAAGGAGGCGCGGTGGCGACTAACCATTTGTATACCAATAACGAATGAGATGCGAACAAGGTAACTTGATTGGGTTTCACTCCGAAATTGTAGCCACAGATGTTGAAAGACGACCGAGGCAGGAAGCTCCACAACCTCACGAGCATGTGCTTTGTGTCTACCCTCGTGTCGTGGCTGATAGTTGGGGTAATGTTGCGTTCCTATTGCTTGTTCCAAGGCTGCAAGCTCAAATTCTAAGCCTCAAGACCCGGACACGCCTCGTAGCACCCGGAGATTCCGTTTGGTAGACAGGCAGAATATTGCGACTGCGTAACATGACTGGCAGGAATCAGCGGCGTTGAAATTTTGCGATGGGCAGGGTAGCTGATGGAAGCGCAAAATCTGAGCGGAGGCGACGACCAGTTGGCGTCAATACACCCCGGATGCACGGCGTGCACGACCACTGCGGTTAGGCTTCTGGGGTTGCGGGGGAAAGCGAGCCAATCTGGACGACGGTCGTGTCGGCCCGCCCGGAGCATGGACCTCCTTTGGTATTGTCACCTTCTCTTTATGAATCTCTCATGCGCCGCGTATAAATCGATAGACGCTGCTGTAGTTGCTGGAGGCCGTACCTTCACATGAAGAAGAGATTGCAGGGAACTCGTCTTCGTATGTATCGGCCCGCAAGACAGGATGTTAGGATCAACACTATTAACCCATGAGAAATGCCGAGTGCTTGAATGCTGGAGCGTTTTGTAAAACGTCGTGCGTTGCTGCTGAAAGTTGCATTGAGAAGGGGTGGCCTGTTCGGAGTAAGCCGAAGTGTCGCGTGACCGTGCTCCTCCATGTCCGTGAAGGAGCCTGCCAGGAAGGCCGCCACTGTATATCGACGTGATTCGATCTGGTGGGGCACGAGGATATCAGCACTGTGCCCCTAGCAAAACAGATTGTGGGGAAGATGCCCAAGCCTTGCCAAGGCCCGCTAACGGCGCGTACCTTGCATTTCTGTCGAATGCGTACGCGGTGCAACCGCATAATCAAATCGCCAAAATCTCAACCGCCATGGCGCATTCAGACGAGGAAGATGACTATATGACTATGACGTTTGACGATGCGCCTAAGAACCTCGTGCATGAAACCTCCCTCCAGCGCGCCGCGCGCAAGCGCAAAGAAGTACGACCCACCACCCATTCCATAATTATCTGAGCTAACATTGCGCATAGGGTGAAGCAAGAGCCCGTCAGAAGTCCAAAGCCGAGCGCGAGGCGGAAGCACTGGCGACACGAGAGGCATCGCTGGCTACTGCGCTACCAGAGACCAACAAGGGCTTCAAAATGATGGCTAAGTTCGGCTTCAGACAGGGCGACGCACTAGGCAAATCCGAGAACGCGCGAAAGGAGCCCATACAGGTGAATGTTAAGGAGGACAGGGTTGGGATTGGTCTCGAGTCTGAGAAGAAACGCAAGTTGAGAGAGATGTGGGAGGAGGCCGACCGAGCGGCAAAGCGGTCAAAGGAAGAAGAGGGCGACTACCTTGAAGATCGGAAAAAGCAACAAAAGGAGAAGAAGATTGAAAGAGATCTGGACAGTGCGCAGAGGACCGCCGAGCGCTTGTCCGAGCAAGAGGCAGAGGAGACAAATGGCCCCTCAAAAGAAGAGAAGCCTCTCAAGGACATCAACGTACTTTGGCGCATACGTGCCCGGCGTCGAGCAGAAAACCAGCGGGACCGGCAGCAGAAAAGAGAATTAGACAACAGCCTTGCATCTCGGCTGCCGACCTTGGCGAAAGACGATGAAGAAGAGGATAATGATTCTAAGGTTGCTTTTGGTCGTGATGCGGCACCGTTTTATACGTCACTCGAGAACGAACTCGAGGATGAAGATCCAGAGCTTGCCGAATTTGATGCCTTACCAGTGGTCGAACGTTTGGAGAAGGTACTCGTCTTCCTTAGAGAGAAGTACAGATATTGCCTATACTGCGGTTACCAGTACCCTGATACGACTATGGAAGGTTGTCCAGGCATTACTGAAGAGAACCACGACTGAACGTATTTGGTGTTTCACCTTAGAACTATACCATCTCCTACGATACTGATATATCGTGCCGACCCCCTGCACGAACTAAGTTCTCTACGCAGTAGATGGCATGTGAGCATCGCACCTGGCATAGAACTAGATTAGACGTCTTTTGATTCAAACTATCCATGAGGTGTGCATACTGACCTTATATCGGCAATGAAGCCATGGGATATCAGGATTAATGTGTGCAGCCAAATAGAGACAAGGCAAGGCTAAGTACACTTTTCGCAGCTCTGCCAAGCCTAAAAGGATAACTTTAGTGTTACAAGTAAATTCCATCTCACAAACTTCTCGCGTGACTTATCAAATAACATGCACATCCCCACTGAGCATTCACTGACACGTTCAAGAAGTGAAAGAGACGTTGAAGTGATCCACGTTCTAGCGCCACGCGAAACGCGAAACGCGAGGTCCCGTGCTAGCGCGCTGTCTGAGACCCGCGAACGCAGCTTCTCCTTTAGCAATTTACACATCCATCTGCAGGCCTATCGCAGCGCTGTCAGCCCACAAAAATAATGGAGCACGAAAGGTGCTACATATACACACCTCCGGAGGTCGAAGAGCGTCCGTCGAAGCGCCAGCGGACCAGTGATTTCAATCCCCAAGCGCACCTCGACGAGCGCCTGGCTATATATCGCAACATCTGGTCTGAACAAGAACAGCACATACAGGTAGATAATCTCCAGAAAGTTCGCGAAAAATTACTGATCAGTAGTAGACCACGCTGGAAGAAGCAGATGGCGCGACGCAGGAAAAGATTGTCAAGTTTGTAGCCGCCAATGCGAGCTCGCAAAATGAGCCCCAGGCGTCGATCCCGGCCGGACTCATCGTAGCAGGGCCCAGCATTGCATCTCATGGACCCTTTTTTGAGAGGCTTGGGAGAAGGATAAAGGATGAGACTAGTAGCTCTTATGTTGTGCTCACGTCCGGGGACAGCCCTAATCTTAAGACATTCCTTAAAAGTCTCATCAAAAAGACCACCTCGCGCGTCGAAGAGGACGAAGATGATGACGATGTTGGGCGTCCTTTGAATTTATCGAGACGAGGACCGAAACTCCTTGATTTTGATCTTGGCCATGTGCAAGAATGGCGGAGGAAGAACCAAGTCAAAAGTGTCATCGTAGCAATACAGGACAGCGAAGCATTTGATACTGGGCTACTGGTTGAAATAGTCGATCTTTTCTAGTGAGTTCATTCTGCCGATTTTGAGTGACGATCTGACCGTCGCAGTTCCTGGCTTGATCGTATACCTTTCGTTCTCCTCTTCGGCATTGCTACCTCTGCGGAGAGCTTCGAAGACAGACTTTCCGGGAAAACATTACGCTATCTAGAAGGTCAACAGTTCGATGTCACCCAGTCAGATGAAATTCTCGAGAAGTTGTTTAGCGTGACCGTGGCGAATCCTAATTTAGGACTGCGAATGGGGCCTATGCTCACTCGGCGCATTCTCGAAAGGCAAAAAGACCACGTCCAGAGTGTACAAGACTTCGTGGAAAGTTTGAAATATGCCTACATGTCTCATGTGTACGCCAACTACGCAACCATTTTTCTCAAATCGAATTCGCAATTTGAAGAATACTCTTCTGATGCTTTTGCAGCCGTGCGGAATCTGCCATCTTTTAGAAGGTAAGAACCTGTTCTGACATGTCACAGCGAGACTGACAATGTCTAGGTGGATAGAAAAGAAGCTTGAAGATGGCTACTCAAAAGACATTCGAAAGCTGCTCGATTCTGATCGGTTTCTCTATGCTAGTATTACTGATCATGTTGCCTCTGGGCGAGATGCTTTGTCTTCATTGGATCAAGCTACTATCGTGTTGGCATGCATACGAGAATCACTTGGAATGACACCAAAGGTTCGACTCTCCTCGATATGGACCCGGGCAGCATCAGGCGAGTTGTTAGGCTCGCCACTTCTCCGCGAGACAATGCTTGCTCTCAAGAAAACACCATCCGACAAGCTTAAGCTCCTTATTGACTCTTTGAAAGACCTAGTTGGAGACGAAATCCATATTGACTTGAAGACCATACAACAGGATCTAGAAACACTCATACAAGAGAACGGAAGCTCAGGACCTCTAAGAAGCCAAGATGATGTGCGGAATGAGAGTGTTAGAACCACGATTGTGGCCCAGAAGGTTCTTCTGAGCAAACACAAAGCTGCCCTTTCCGAACAAGACAGAGCCTATTCAGAGATAGTAGCGAAGCTCCATGAACAACTGGATGAGTACTTCACGTCAACATTCATTGATCCGCGAACGTTGTTCTTATACGAAATCCTAGTATACGACCTCAAGTCGCCACACACAGAAGTCTTTCAGCCCAAGCCCCGCTTGGCTATTGAGCGCGCTCTTGCTACGCCCCACGACTACTTAGGTTGCGAATGCTGCGGCGTCGTGCAGGATGGAGAGACGGCACTGTCAGCGACTCAGCCCGCGACTGCTATCCTGTATCAGATGTATCTGGAGTCAGGCACTTTAATCAATGTTAGCGATTTATGGTCAGCGTTCAACGCAATAGTTGGAAAAGATGACGAAGAAGACGAATCGCAGGCTATGTATGTTATCCGATTACGAAAAAAAAACATCGCGCATCACTAATAACACCTAGGGCTCTATTCCAACGCGCTCTCGCCGAACTTAAGTTTCTTGGTCTCGTCAAGCCTAGTAGAAAGAAGACCGATCACATCTCCAAGATGATGTGGAAAGGCCTATAACGGCCATCGTTTCCCTCAACCTCATTGTACAAGTAATTTACATCTCATCACTTTCCCATGTCTCACGACTTGGGCTTATGTGCGGTATCGCACAATGCACCACAATTCTTACACGTCCTCGCCTCTTTGTCCGCCTTGAAATTCTCCACTGCCTCCTTGATCTGCGTTCCCAAATCCATGCAATGGAAACTCGCCTCATGCACCATCTCTGCGCAATCCTGACAATACCACCTCAGCCTGTCTACGCTCTCCTTCGGCCTCTCCTGCTCCAACACGATACCCACCGTATTTGCAAATCTGACGGGATTATGCGGAGTATTTGGCGGTAGCAGGAACATGTCGCCCTCGTTGATGTGGATGTCGCGGAACTGACCGTCGTCAATAATCTTGAGGAGCATGCTGCCCTTGTGCTGGTAGAACCATTCCGCGGTCTCATTGATGTGGTAATCGGCGCGGGCGTTGGGACCACCGACGATCATCACCGTGACGTTATCGTTGTAGACGCAGTAGTTGTTTACGGGGGGTTGGAGCATATGGGAGTTTTCGGAGACCCTGTGGTTGGTTGGTTCGCTGCGTGCAACAGGTGGAAAGAGGCGCCAATTACCATTTCGGAATATTTATAGGACTCGCTAGTATTCGGATTGGTGATGTATGCGAGAAGAAGCGCTGTGGTGTGGATGCGGGAGTCCGCGCGAGAGCTCGATGCGCTCGGAGGAGCTGGAAGGTCGGACGAAGGGCTTGCATCTTTTCCAGATACTGAATTACATCTCAAAGCTAGAACGAAGAAGATACAGAATTTTATAGCGATTATCTGTCGATTTGTAAAAGTGTAAGCTGGAAGACCCGGAGCGCGGCCGCTACGAACCGTGGGAAGCTCCCCGCCACGTGAGACTTGAAACCCCGCGGCGAGCTCGACGCCCCAGACTAGCCTGATCCGAGACCTGAGACGCTCCAACAACACGCGCAACAGCCTCCGTGCCGTCTATCCTCTCTCCGATCTTTCCAACTCTCCTTCTCCTACCAATATACGCTTTCGAATGGATCACTCGCACATGAACCACGGTGAACACGGCGGCCACGAAGGGCACAACATGCCTGGCATGAGCCCTCAGTGCAACATGAACGTACGACCGCCTTCTCGTCTTATTCCTACCACGATGCTAACCTTAAATTGATCAGATGCTGTTCACATGGGACACAACCGACCTATGCATTGTGTTCAAAGGCTGGCATATCAGCGGCACGGGAACGCTGCTCCTATCGCTCCTCGCCATCGTCCTACTCACCGCAGGCTACGAGGCCGTACGCGAGGCCTCAAGGCGATACGACGCGCATGCAAAAAGGATAACAGAGGTGCGCAGCAGCGGGGACGACTTGTCGAGTAAGTGCTACTCTCGTTACTCAGGCGGATCCCTACTTTCTCAATGTTTGTTTGCGTTTGATGAACGGACGCTGAGATGGACGCCGTGCGCGCAGACGATGATGCGGATGAATCGAGCTCATTGCTTTGGCCAGGGAGATATGTGGGGAGAGCGGGGAGCGAGAAGCAGACCAAGGTGATCAAGGCGGTGCTGTATGCTGTGCAGGTGTTTTACTCGTTCTTCATCATGTGAGTGTACGATCTCTTCACACGGCGAGATTCGAGAAGCTGATTCATTGAAGGCTGCTGTTTATGACGTACAATGGCTGGGTAATGCTGGCTGTCGCGGTCGGAGCGTTTGTTGGGTATCTACTATTTAGCGGGTCGCCGCCTACGAAGACGGCTGCGTGCCATTGAGGGCATAGTTGAGAAATCGAGTCTGGATGGGCATCTAAGCGTTGCATATGGAATGTGGAGTCTATGTTTGAAGTTTAAGTTGGAACGGGTCATGGAAGACACATTACTAGGTCCAATGCTGTTGTAGGATGATAAGTTACTGTTTTGAGATACAAGAGGCAGGATATGAATTGGAGACTAGACATTCTACTCAGGTCCCTGGATGTGCGTCACTTCCCGATGGTGTTACACTTGCATTTGCAGAACGGCCTGACCTTGCCAGATCACCAACTTCTACCAATGTACCGTACCGCAGTAGTCGGACTCGGGTAGCAAAGTCGGTGTCCAGCAAAAAGTTGTCAGGCAAGATGTTGGATGGTCTGATTCCCCACAGCCACGGCTCAAGGCTCGGCCGGAGATGGCCCGACTACCGCGAGGGACAGAATGTATCGCGTAGCGTCATTGTCAAGAATGTATTCAACAAGTAGAAGTTTTCTATATAATCATAATACGAGTGGCTGTTCAAAAGCGTTCTGCGAGCGTTCCCCAGCCACCCGAACGTGTATTGCTTGAATTGTCTAGAAAATGGCAATTGTGCCCGCTGTCGTCGCCGTCGGAGGCGAGCTCGGAGCATTCGCCGCGGCGTTTGAAGGCTAACGTGGCGCAGAGCGGGGATAGTTGCTAAGCCTGGAACACTGCGTGGAAGCTCTCGTTACTCTGGGAATGTCAACATGAAAAATCATGGTGAAATGCGGCGAGATCGAGGACTGCGAGACGATGCTGGCGTCGGGGCCGGCGATGTCTGATATGGCGTCTGACCAACATTCACATGCTAGAAGCACTCCCGCGGGCACCTCAAAAGCTGGCGCATGGCTTGCCCCAGATTCTCGGCGTTCCTTCCGAGGTCAGCGGCGACGAGTGACCAGAGGGCTAATTCGGCACCCCAGCGTGCGTCGGTGTTTGCCCACATGACAGCACTGGCGGCTTCACATGTGCCATGCCGCCGCGCTTGGTTTATAAGATGTCCGGTGCGCAGCAGCGCAAAGTGGTCCATCATAGGCAGCGTACAAACAGGCGCAGGGTGATTCGTCGTGTGACAGCGCTAGTCCGCAAGTAGAGCCGAGGCAATTCCATCTCACGACTAGTTTGAGGCCGAGCGGAGTGCATAGAGGCCGTCATCACTGCCCATACAAAGACCCAGACTCCGCGCTTTTTCTCCCGCTTCTCCACGCTATCAACTCCTCCGCATTATCTCCTCGACATAGCACCACCCATCATGTCGCAAAGGGTCATTGTTGTCGGTGCTGGCTGTAAGCGCATTCTACCGCGTGGGCTACCGCGATCCGGCTGCTAACACGCAACAGTGTCCGGCCTGAGCGCTGCTCACACCATCTATCTGTCCGGCGGCAATGTGGTGCTGCTCGACAAGAACAGTGAGCCTCGAACCATATATCTGCATGGAGCACCTTCTCACATGCGCCAGACTTCATGGGAGGCAACTCCACCAAGGCCACCTCGGGTATCAACGGCGCCCTCACCAGGACACAGGTGGACCACAAGATCCCGGATAGCGTCAAGCAGTTCTACGACGATACCCTCAAGTCCGCGCGAGACAAGGCGCGACCAGACCTAATCAAGGTTCTGACCTACAAGTCTGCCGCCGCCGTCGAGTGGCTCATGGACGTCTTCAACCTCGATTTGACTCTCGTTTCGCGATTGGGGTATGTAGAGCATCTTTTCATGAAGAGACCGTCAGAAAACTAACATCAAATAGTGGACACTCCCATCCCAGAACACACCGTGGCCACGATGCCAAGTTTCCCGGCATGGCCATCACATACGCCCTCATGCAAAGATTCGAGGAACTCGCCGAGGCCGAGCCTGAGCGCGTCCAACTTATCAAGAAGGCGAACGTGAAGAAGATCAACATGGACGGCAACACCGCTACTGGTGTCACATATACCTTCAACGGCGAGGATACGTCGATCGATGGCCCAGTCGTACTGGCGACTGGTGGCTATGCCGCTGACTTCACTGAGACATCTCTGTTGAAGAAGTGGAGGCCAGACACCTACGATCTCTCCACTACCAACGGCGCACATGCCACGGGTGACGGACACAAAATGCTCATGTCGGTCGGTGCCAATGGCATTGATATGGACAAGGTCCAGGTTCACCCAACCGGTTTGGTCGATCCTAAGGACCCAACAGCCAAGACGAAGTTCTTGGCCGCAGAAGGTACGTAGTCTCTCCACAAAACAGCAACATCAGCTAACATGAGCAGCTCTTCGTGGTGAGGGCGGTATCCTTCTCAACAGCAAGGGCAAGCGATTCTGCGACGACCTCGGTCATCGTGACTACGTCTCAGGCATGATGTGGGAAGAGAAGAAGAAGGACTTGTGGCCCATTCGATTGGTCCTCAACTCCAAGGCATCCAACATTCTCGACTTCCACACCAGGCATTATTCAGGCCGTGGCCTGATGAAGAAGATGAGCGGTAAGGAGCTGGCCAAGGAGATTGGTGTGAGCGAGAAGGAGCTCCAGGAGGAGTTCCAAAGCTACAACGCCATTGCCAAGGGCGAGAAGAAGGATACCTGGGGCAAGAAGTACTTTCACAATGTGCCCTTCGACATCAGCGACACCTTCCACGTTGCCCTCATGGAGCCGGTGCTCCACTTCACCATGGGTGGTATCGAGATCAACGACCAAGCGGAGTGCTTGAACAGCGAGGGCAAGCCTTTCGACGGCCTGTTCGTCTGCGGTGAGTTGGCGGGTGGTGTCCACGGTGCCAACCGTCTCGGTGGATCATCTTTGCTTGGTTGTGTTGTCTACGGCCGCGTAGCAGGTGATTCAGCATCCAGATATCTTTTCCAGAAAGCACTAAACAGCGCGGGCGGCTCAGCTGTCTCTCGTCTCGGCCAGATCTCACTACACATTGACCCATCACAACCGGGCAAGGTGTCAGTTGAATGGGGCAACGGTGCTAGCACCAGCGCATCTGCATCGTCAGATGGCTCGAAGATCGCACAACAGAAGCAGGAATCGGCAGGTCCGGTGCTGAAGTCCGGGGCCGACTCACAAGATCCCGGCAAGGTATCGAAGCCCAACGAGCCCAAGAAGTTTGAGGTTCCTGAGAAGGAGTACTCACTTGAGGAGGTCGCAAAGCACAACAAGAAGGATGATCTATGGATCGCTGTTAAGGGTGTTGTCATGGACCTGACCAACTGGACTGACGAGCACCCTGGTGGTCCTCAGGCGCTTTTCAGCCACATGGGCAAGGACGCATCAGAGGAGTTTGAGATGCTGCACGACGACGAGGTCATTCCTAAATATGCGCCTGATATCGTCATCGGAAGAGTGAAGGGCCAGAAGGTGACACTGGAGTACTAGAGGGGGTTAAAAGGGCGTTAGACTTCGATTCTCATGTACTTCTAGCTTGTGTAATGCAGCATCTGAATGACAACTACGACTATTTATTCAACTAACTCAGCATGCGCGAAATGATGACTGCATTTGAGTGATCTGAATTGACACGTGCGCGACCGAGGGCCGGCGCCCCTGCATCTCGTGTAACGCTTAGTGGCTGATCATGCTGCTTCCCCGGAATCACCACGCAAGCGGAACTCTAGACATAGCAGACCCCTTTGCGCTTAGATTTTTACACCGTCACCAGCCGCGCAACCTCGTCCCCACTTGTTCCACCCAGAAAATGCTGCGTCAACAGAACAACCTTCCACCCAACATACAATGAGCGCGTACGACGACTATGGCATGCCCGTCGGTGCATATTCCGAACCGGAAAGCCTCGCCCACCAGGCTTGGAGAGTCGCGCGAGCTTTTACGGTCTATAGAGTCAAGCCGGAGCTAGACAAAAGGTGGTCTGGTATAAGGAGAGGTGACTGGAGCTTCAGGCGGCTACTGAGCGCGGTGAGAGTGCTAGTCGTGGTTTGGTGGGTTGCGGTTTACTTGGGAGAAAGAAGCGCTATTCGGAACCACGTTGACGCATGCCGCTGGGAGAATTGGGAGAAATGGGTGCGCAAGTTCATATGAAGTTCCAAAGATATGTTATAGCAGCTGACGGGCTATAGGAAAGCGGTGCAAACCCCCACAGGCTCGTCTTCGTCGCCGACCCCCAGCTCGTCGATCCGCATACCTACCCCGGCCGGCCGTGGCTGCTGAACGACCTAACTGTCCGTTATACCGATCAGTACCTCCGTCGAACGTACTCGCGCATACAAGAAGTTCTATACCCTGACACAGTCTTCTTCCTGGGTGATTTGTTCGATGGTGGGAGGGAGTGGTCAACACGCACAAGGAAGAACCCAGACAAGCAGTTTGGCAGATATGGCGACGATTTTTGGATGAACGAATACCGTCGTTTCGGGGGCATTTTCTTCAATCACTGGGGCGATGGAGGGCTGGAAGGACGTCCTGGCCAGCCTAGGCGCAAACTCATAAGCAGTCTGCCGGGAAACCATGATTTGGGCTTCGCGCAGGGGGTGCAGACAAGTGTGCGCCAGCGATTCAATGCATACTTCGGAGATGGCAATAGGATTGATATTGTGGGCAATCACACATTCATCTCGATCGACAGCGTATCGTTGAGTGCGCTTGGGCAGCCGAACCCACAAACGGCCAAGGATCTTTGGAAACCTACAATCGACTTTCTGGATAATGCGAAGAACCAGAAGAAGAGGTTAGTACAGAGAGAGCTTAGAACGCAGCAGGGACTACACGCATACCCTGGGTTCGAGCACAAGATTGTGGAGCACGATCAGCTAGCGAAGGCAGAGCTACCACACTCGAATGAGGATGTCACCGACTTTCCCACGATATTGCTCACCCACGTCCCGTTGTTTCGGATGCCAGGGACGCCTTGTGGACCCATGAGAGAAAAATACCCGCCGACACCAGTAGGGAAAGGTGAGGATCCGCTAGAGAAAGACGAGAGGAATGCGATTAGTGTTAGCGGAGGGTACCAGTATCAGAACGTACTTCACCGCGAGATTACTGTGGATATTGCGGACAAAGTTGGCGATATCCGATACGCGTTCTCCGGCGATGACCATGACTATTGCGAGGTTCTGCACCGCGCATATACTTCTGGCGGTGGTGGCATAAAAGAGATCACGGTCAAATCGCTGTCATGGGCCATGGGTGTTCGACACCCCGGAATGGTCATGGTCAGCATGTGGAATCCTGTGGATAAACGTGGTAATCCGTTGTCAGGAGATGCCTCATCCACGCTCCAGACGCACCTGTGTCTGATGCCCGACCAGCTCGGTATCTTCATTCGGTACGCGGTACTCTTCGGTCTAACCCTCCTCATACTTGCCATCCGAGCTGGACTTGTCACATCTGGCGTTATCAAACCGCAACAACCCACAGACTCAACCCTCCTCCCTACGAGCAGCTCCTCTGCTGAACACGAAAAGGCCGCACTTACTTCTCAAGATCATGCCCAGAACCCTTCCGACGCTGTGCACTCCTCTAATTCCTCCTCTTCCTCCGAACACGCCCACCTGCAAGTCCGCAGCACGCAAGCGCGCACCCGCAGCGTCTCGCCCGTTGGCGGTTACGGCATCCCCACAAACTCCAATCCCCAACCTTCTAAATACTCATACCCACTCGTCCAGCACGCCGGATACTATGAGCCTTCAGAGAACGGGGACCAAGAGAAAAGAAAGCAAGCGCAGGCCAAAGCTTGGGGAAGTGTGAATACGAAGAGGACAACGGCGAGGAAGAAGGGCATAGCTCTCTTTTGGGCGGAGTTAGGCAGGACTTTAAGCACACTTGCGGTGCTAGTCTTTACCTGGTATTTCTGGCTGATTTGGAGGTGGTAGATAAAGATGGTGATATGGCGTTTTAGGAAAGGGCTGGAGTTTGGAGGGCATACGGCATTTGGGATAGCATTGCATATGTAGCATATCTTATATTGACGAAGACATTCCCACTTGTTCTAGGTTTGGGGGTTTGTAGATCTCGAGTCGCAGTTATGCTTGTGGCGTGCGCGTGCCCCTCCCCCGCCATCACTTCCGAGCTAAGCTTTGCGGAAGCTTAGAGCTCCGCAACCCTGAACTGCCTTCTCCCCACCACCGCTTCTTTAATCCGCATAGCGCGTACGCCGCTCACAGCCCGATCTGTCTTTATTTTTCATATAGTTTTAACTCACCACTGTCACTACCGCGCCAAAATCCGCGACCACCACGCCCAAAGCTTCTCTGCGCCCACAATGCCCGATCCCCCCTCCCAAGACGACGCCCTCCTCGCCAGACTAAACGCCCTCAAAAAGTCTAGCGTTAGCTTCTCCAACACCTCCTCATCCTCCATAGTGTCTTCAAGTCCTCCCTCGAAAACTTCTGCTCCAGACGATCTCGCAGCCCGTTTCGCACGGCTAGGTTCCGCCTCGCCATCGAGCTCTCCCCGGCCCTCTCGTACCGCTACGTCGAGTGAGAACAAAAATGCCGCACCAGTAATAGCCCCGGGTGCGCCGAGCTATCTCGAAGGATTAGCGGATGGTGTAGGTGGTAGCGCGACCGAAGCTAATTTCGAAGACGAGAAGAGCATCGAGGAGTTGCTGGGGGAACTTGGGCCGCAGGAAGACTGGGATGTTAGTCGGGGGGATGAGCGGGATGTGGGGAAGCTTTTGAAGGATATTAGGAGTATATTGCCGGAGGTGCAGGCGAGTCGGAAAGAAGAGGCGAGCGAGGGCAAGGAGGGGCTGGCGGATTGGGAGAATGTGGAGGTTGATGTTGGGAGCGGGGAGGTGAGTGTTGAGAGGGAAAAGCGAGATGAGGATGAGGGTGAGGGTGAGGGAGTGGAAACGGAGAAGAAGAAGAGCGAGGAAGAGGAGGCGGACGATGTTATTGCGAGGGTTATGACTGAGCTTGCTATAAGCAAGAAGTATGATCCGCCGTCTCCTCCCAACGAGGATGACCACTCGGATGCTGGTGACGAGAAAGCCGAGCATCAGGCAGAAGACTCTAAAGGGAAGGATGGAAACGATGCCGGACTCTCGCTCCCTTCAGCGCCAACATCCTTCCCGCAAGATGATTTTGATCGCACGCAAGCCATCGAAGATGCGCTGACTGCTCGTCTTGCTGCACTCTCTTCCCCGTCACAGACCTCAGATGCCATGGGTCTCCCGTCTGCACCGTCTTTCTCCCCGGCGAAAAAACCGCCGAAAGTTCAGTCTACCCTTGCGAGCAAATTAGACCAGGAAATCGAGACGTGGTGCATCATCTGCAGTGATGATGCGACGTTGAAGTGTCTAGGGTGTGATGGTGATTTGTACTGTCGGAATTGTTGGATGGAAGGGTAGGTGCATTTTCTTCCAGTATTGCAAGGCATATGTTCTAACGTGATGATAGGCATAGAGGTGAGAGTGCAGGGTTCGAAGAAAGGAGGCATCGGGCTGTGGAATTTATCAAGGATGGGAAGAAGAGGAAGGCTGCTGCTGTGTGAGAAGTGAAGAGGCTCGCATAGAATCTAATCTTAGGGCGGAGGGCGGACTTTCGCCTTCACTTTCACTCGCTTTCACCAGGACTTTGCTAGGGCAGCAACAAACGGAATACTCATTTCTCGTGGCTGCTCTGCTCCTCTCACCAATACTGCTCAACCACCTTCACAACACTACCATCAAATATCAGCACGCGAATAACGGTACTTCAATGGGCACAGACGAGAACTACGCTCGGCTTGTTGAGAAGCTACAGTAAGAAAGCGCTTGAAATGCATATTTGAACAGTCACTGACTATTAATATTAGGCAGATAGATTTGCGTGGGTACATGGCAGACAAGGAGATTGTCGACTGGCTCGTCGAGATCGTATGTCGTACCAGTCTCAACGACCCCGCACGGTCACGCATGAGCAAACATATGATTAATACTGGGTCGCGAATCTGAATTCACATCAGCATGTGGCCCTCACGGCGTTTGCCTTGGCTGGGTTGACTGAAGAATATCTGCAAGTAGAAACTCAGATGGGCCTATGCCTTCCGTTCGTCATGCGCAAAGTGACACAAATGTACAATCACGAAGCACACTTGGCAACCAAGATCTTTTCTCAACCCGGGGTTAAAGATTATACTTTCGTCGAGGAGAAATTGGGAAACTTTGCACTATGCGATGCTCCGGAACTGGAAGGTAATATTCGGTTTTAAGGGACTCTATGGAAGGCTGAAGCAGTTCATTCCTTGAAAGCAGTCAGATCTGAACATCCGGGATATTCGTACATACGAATCAGCCGTTACAAAGTTGATGAAGAAGCTCAACAGCATCAAACCCAACCAGCCTCCGCCGGCCACGCTTGCGCGATACTTCCAAATGCTCTTTGATCAACACTTGGACATATCGGCATTCGTCCTAGCGAATCTTTAACCACCTTCGTATTATATCTTCCCCATCAATCCTCCTCACGTGTCGATGTTAAACCGCAATCCACCTTGGCTAGGGACATCGAGCACGTGAAAGCTTGGGCAACGGTATGGTATTCATGCGATATTACGGCGGCTACTATCCTTGCGCTTTAAGTACCAGCCGGTTCATTCAATTCTTCTAGCCATGAGTATTATAGCTTTCTACGTGGACAACTTTACGAAGATCCGGGTGTGGAAGTCAATTTGACCTCCTCAGCCTCGCCCAGTAAAGCGTAATAACGCGCGAAATTGTCTGCTCAAGGTCCTGCGCAATACGCTACTGTTTTTTATATTAGTCTCGTGGATACTAAATATCTATTCGTACGGAGTAAACGAAACGACAAGAACACAAAGACCTGCAATATTACACACTTCTTCATGCTAGACATAGGACTTGAGGGCACGATCATCTAGCAGTCATTCATGACTAATGGTCCGCATTTAGACGAGCATATTAAGCTAGGTGGAACGAAGGTTAGGGGTTGGGAGGAGGGAGGTGATCAAGGCGGCTGTGGGAAATGTGGTACATGGGGCAAAGATTTATAAAGCATCTGGTTGACCAAAGAGGGCACGTCATCCCGGTTACAGAGGGAGTAATCAAGGCAGCTGCAGGGAATTGGCCGTACGGGAATGAGATTCTGAAACTTCTATTAAAGCAGGGAGGAAACGACGTTCTAATTACAGAAGAGATGGTCAAGAGAGCTGCGAGAAAATGGAATAGGAAAACAAACAGTTTAGAATGCCTCTATCTGACCGAAGAGAAATCAGCGATGCATCAAGTACAGAGAAGGGGCAGTAGACAATGGTGGGGAAGAGGTCCATGAGATAATTATATCATGTAGCACGTGGTACCTACGAGCTCGTTAGCAACTTTTCACCATCATATTAGAAGCACTGCTATAAGGCCAAAGTAAAGCTGTTCGACAAAGGAACTGATCTGAAAATTTTCACGAATTTTCAAATGTTATCCTGTTTTACTTCCAAGTCCTTGAAGCTACTTCACTCTATACATCTTAACAGCTGACGCCTTTCCTGTCCCCAGCATTTCGCATCTACGAATATCATTGACGACTTTCATGCTCTTCAAGACCTATGGCTATCGCTGTAGCAGATAATGAAAATGCGTCTCATCCCTCCGCTCAACTGGAACAAGAGATATGTTTCAAGACTGCACCTTGAACGTGCGCCCACTCGCAGTCTTGCGCTCCTTCTCTTCCGCCTCCGGCCGAGCACGACGGAGTACCTGGAGGAAGTCGGCTGTCCGCTTGCGCATCCTCGAGTGGATGTAAGCCTTGGAGGCTTTAATGTGGTAGTGGAAGTAATCCCGGAAGGTCTGGATATGTGAAATGACATCTGCTCGTCGTTGGTTCGTCAGATGGCGAGGGAAGAGAACTACGATCGTCAGTCTTTTGCTAGACAACTAAAGCTTTGCGACTAACCGAAAGTAATATAGCCGATTTCGCCGGAGCCGGAGGTGTTGACGCCTGGAATTCCCTGGAGCTCTAGCGGGGGATCGTTCCTGAACAGCACCTGTGGCGCGTTTTGGATGGCTCTCCGCCGTGCGTCTACGAACTCCTATACTGATATTAGCGGCTATGTCTATCCTGTTTACCTATATCCTTACCTGCAGGAAGACCTTGCCAAAGATCCTGTCTGTCTCTTCCCGGAATACCGTCGAGAAAATGACAGTCACTCTATCATGGCTCGCCTTGATGTAGATAGCTTCCTCTTCTCGGTAATGAATCGCGCGCACTTCACCGCCCTCCTTAACACCTTGTGGCGCTGACTCTGACGTGTATTTCGAAGCTTCCTCCTGCAGATGCTGGAACTCGTCGAAAGCTTGCTCGAACGGCGCGGCCATAGCATTGCGCTTGAGGAGGGATATGCGCCGGATCAAATCATCCTTGCCTTCTGTACACTGTTAGGCCCCTGCCTGTCATTCGCCAGATCCAAGTTTACCCTGATCTTCGGGAAGGTTCTCCAGATCTACCTGCACCGAGAAATCGTAGCCT
Organism: Kalmusia sp. IMI 367209; assembly: GCA_027946365.1. Classification (NCBI taxonomy): domain Eukaryota; kingdom Fungi; phylum Ascomycota; class Dothideomycetes; order Pleosporales; family Didymosphaeriaceae; genus Kalmusia; species Kalmusia sp. IMI 367209. The sequence continues at coordinate 339,190 of JAPEUQ010000006.1, read as the reverse complement.
GCCTCTGGAGCTACAATGAATGGCCCATATTCACGCTCGAGGACGGCCTGGGCTCCGTACTGCACCAGCTCGGCAAAGCACTTAACGTGTATCGAAACGAGGATCTTGGTTTTCGATTCGGGGGTGGAAATGTGGAAGGTGACGCCGTCAAAGTCGGAAACGACCTGGTCGATTGAGGAGGGCGCTGCACTGTTACCTGTTAGCTACCCGTGGGTGTCCTCGGCGGGGTATTGCGCACCCTCCGAATCGTTCCCTCAGCAGCGACTCAATGAGGACATTCTGATAGTCGAGGAGAAGCATGGCTGCTTGCTGGGGGTGGATGGAGCAGGATTCCGGGTCGATGTGGCGGGGAGCTGGTGAATTGGCGCGGAGGTCGGAGGTGTGATGTTGGTCGAGTGGGCTGTGGCTGAGCTAGTGGCTGCACCTGTGGGGGTTTTCGCCAAAAGTTCGAGCTTCCAGAAAAAGTTCACCAGACGCCCAATCGCTTGCGTCGCATTCTTCCCACGTCTGAAAGTGATGCAGCGCTGAGGTTGCGCGGCTCCGATTCTATTCTACGCTTCTTTCTCTCTTGATACCCAATTTTCCTTTCTAGCGCATCATGGTGAAGTCGTACAAGTAGGTAACTTTCTTCCTCGAGAGAGCCACATCTAAGGATTGCAGTAAATACGAGCAGACGGACGCGTTTGGTGTTGTCGCGACCGCTACATCCAACATTGTATGGGCCTCCGAAGGCGTATCGCAGCCTGGCTCTAGCCGATCCGCGGGCGCCGGCCGCGCATATACAGCCGCAAATGAAGAGGTGCTCTGCTGGGACGTGAAGAAGAGCGAGTTGCTGAGCAGATGGCGCGATTCGTCATGCACAGAGCAGGTCACAGTAATATGCAGGAGTGACGTGGACACAGATCTCTTTGCCGTTGGCTACGCCGACGGCAGCATACGAGTGTGGGACTCGAGAACAGCGACCGTGGTGATAAGTTTCAACGGACACAAATCGGCAGTCACAGTGCTCGCCTTTGATCGATCCGGGGTTCGTCTCGCTAGCGGCTCCAAAGATACCGATATCGTCATATGGGACATGGTGTCGGAAGTTGGTTTATTCAAGCTGCGGGGACACAAGGGACAAATCACTGGACTGCACTTTTTGCACCCAGCCAAGTCGACGCAAGAGGATGATGTTGACGGAGTAGACGCGGAAATGGATACAGACCAAGCATTCCTGCTCTCTACAAGCAAGGATGCTTTGATCAAGATCTGGGATGTGAACAGCCAGCACTGCATCGAGACACATGTCGCGCAAACGAATGGAGAGTGTTGGGCATTGGGAGTGTCTCCGGATGGCAATAGCTGTATAACTGCTGGCAATGACGGAGAATTAAGAGTGTGGACTGTTGACCTGAGTGGTCTGGGACAAGCGGCCTCAACTATTGGAGATGCAGACCAGCGGTATCTACGAGAGAGAGGAACTCTATATCGACAGGGCAAAGACCGGACGCTTGGGATTGCCTTTCACGCAAAGTCTGATTACATCGCCGTGCATGGTTCAGAAAGAGCTGTCGAATTATGGCGGATGCGAAATGAAAAAGAAGTCCAAAAGGCGCTAGCTAGAAAGCGAAGGAGGAGACGTGAAAAGGCAAAAGATGAGGCAAACGGCGAAAAGGAAATTGAAACTGATGAACAGATTAACATAGCAGATGCAGCAGTTGGAGACGTCATCGTACCTTATGTTACCGTACGAATAGCGCCAGGTGGAGGCAAGGCTAGGTCCATCTCGTGGATGTACCCTAAAGGTTCCAAGAAGCTGCAATTACTAGTCGGGACCGACAGCAATCTGATCGACGTATACGACATTCCGAAACATTCGAAATCAAAAACCGAAGAAGAAACCGAATACAACCGGACGTTATCTGTAGAGCTCGCGGGTCACAGGCAAGATATCAGGGCGCTAGCATTGAGCTCAGATGATCGCATGTTAGCTTCTGCTTCGAGTGGAAAGTCTGCAAATGGAGGACTCAAGATCTGGAATGTTCGGACACAGAATTGTCTTCGTACACTAGAGTGTGGAAAAGCACTGTGCGCTGCATTCCTACCAGGAGACAAGATCGTTGTAGTCGGAACTAAGGACGGTGATATCGAGCTCTACGACATTGCAGCCTCGTCCCTCCTCGACAAAATTCCCGCGCACGAAGGCACAGTCTGGACTCTTCAAGTACACCCAGATGGCAAGTCGCTCATCACGGGCGGCGCGGATAAGGCCGTCAAATTCTGGGATTTCGAGATTGTCCAGGAGGAAATCCCTGGTACAAAACGCACGATGCCACGCCTTAAGCTCGTTCAATCCCGCATCCTTAAAGTGAATGACGACGTTCTCAACATCCATTTCTCGCCCGACTCCCGACTGCTCGCCGTCGCTACAATGGACAACACTGTTAAAGTCTTCTTCGTCGACTCTCTAAAGCTCTTCCTTAATCTCTACGGCCACAAGCTCCCCGTGCTCAACATGTCCATCTCCAGCGACTCTAAATTAATAGCGACCTCATCTGCCGATAAAAACGTCCGCATCTGGGGCCTTGATTTCGGCGACTGCCATAAAGCGCTCTTCGCCCACGAAGACTCCATCCTAAACGTCGCCTTCATCCCGCACCCCGTTCAAGCGGACGAAAAGCACATCCTCTTCAGTGCGTCCAAAGACCGCGTACTGAAGACCTGGGACGCCGATAAATTCGAGCAGATCCAGAAGCTGAGAGGCCACCACGGCGAGATCTGGGCCATGACCATGAGTCGCACGGGAGATTTCGTGGTTACAGCAAGTCACGACAAGAGCATGCGCATCTGGACGCGCACTGACGAACCCATCTTCCTCGAAGAAGAGCGCGAGAAAGAACTTGAAGAGCTTTACGAAAACACGCTCGCCACCTCCCTCGATGACGACGACGCCCTCAACGGCGAAACCACTGAAGTAGCAGCCGCTTCCAAGCAAACCACGTCGACCCTCACCGCCGGTGAACGCATCCAAGAAGCGCTCGACCTTGGCCTTGAAGATCTACACCTCGTCCGCGCCTGGCAGATCCAGAAGAAATCGAATCCAAACCTGGCCCCCCCGCAACGCAACCCGCTCTTCCTGGCACTCAACAACATCTCCGCCGAGCGCCACGTCCTCGCCACGCTCTCCAAGATCCCCGCCGCACAGCTACACGACGCCCTTCTCGTGCTGCCCTTCTCTTCCCTACCGGCGCTGTTCACCTTCATCGCAATATGGGTGCAGCGCAAGTGGAACGTCACGCTGACATGTCGCGTACTCTTCTTCATGCTGAAGACGCACCAGCGACAAATTGTCGCGAGTCGAGAGCTGAAGAGCGTACTGGAGACTATGCGGAACGATCTCCGGCAGACGCTGGGCGGGAACAAGGATCTAATAGGGTTTAATGTGGCGGCGTTAAGGTTTGTGGGGGAGAGGGTTGACGAGAGGGGGATTGTGAGGTTGGAGGATGTGGAGAGGGCGGAAGAGGTGGGGAAGAGGAAGAGGGCGTTTGTTGATGTTGCGTAGGGTAGGGTTTTTTTGTTGCGGTTAGATGGTGGTTTTGATGAATATATGTAAAGCAAATTACGACTCTTTGTCAGATTTTCTCGTGTTCATGGCTTGTTTTGTGTGCCGTGCATGTTTGGATGATCTAAAATCAAATCAGCCCGCTGCACACTGATACTTCCCTTGCTAGCTATGTAGGAACCTTATTGACTCGGATCACATACCAGCTCATGCATTCAAGCCGCATGACACATCATCAGTCAAGCCATCTGCTCCCCAGCGCGAAGCCAAGGTCCCGGATCGTAGAGAAAGAGCGGGCTCTCTTATTCAAACGATTTTACAGCCAGCCTAATCCTACGTATTGTACCGGCTCTTAAACTAGGCGTGTTAAGAATCTGTTGGATATATTTATTTCTTGCCTGCTCGCGATGTGTAAAATTTTCAAGTGTTGGATAATATATTATAACGATAAAATCTACCGATTGATAGTATAGCTCGATTACATAGTTAAGGTGGAATTCCTAGCTAGAGATGTTTACTATCAAGGGGCTCAAGTCAAGACCCGTCACTAGTTGATCACCACTTCAATATCGGGTAATAAGTAAGAGTACCTGAAGGACTCTACTAACGCTTCACATGTAGGTGTGCATTGTCATTCAGTTGCATTCTTCGTGCTGTGACTATTCCATGGTGTAATCTCGAATAGCTGAACGTCTCTATCATAGTCCGATCACCAGTAAACAAGCACACTCGTCTCTGCCAAAGTCGGCGACCAATGGGAAGAAGAAGAGGAGGCGGCAGGATCGTTTCCCCCCCGCTTGTAACGGAGAAGAGAAGGCAAAGATCCAGATCTCAAGACGCCACCCGCATGCCCAGAAAACGCCAGCAAAGTCGCTACCTATTCCTTTTTCAGACCCGAATTGGATAGCCCACAGGCACCGATACACCAACGCTCCCGCCTGAGAAAAAGGAAAGAAGGAAGGAGCCCCAGGGGAGGCCTGTCTAATCGGTTCCGTTACCAGCTCAAGAGAACTTCCACCGATTCCCGCAATTCATGCACTCGCAGAAGGTCGTCATCGGCTCGTCAGCACTTCTAGTCTGCGCCTGGCTGTAGCTGACCATGCGCTGCTTGCACTTGCCGCACTGGAACTCCTTCGAGATGCTCTTCTCGACCTGCGCCACCATGGCGTTGTTCATGTTCTCTTTCTCGAGCTTGGCGTCAGCCTCGCGGCGCTCGTCCGACTTCATCTCGTCGTGCGTCATGGTGGTGAAGCGCTTGGGGGAGATCTCGCCGGACTGGACGCGCTTGCGCAGGTTCTTGTTGGACTTGTTCTTGAGGTTTTGGAAGAGCGAGCGGATCTTGGTCTTGTAGGCTTCGCAGACGGAGGAGCCGGCGTTGGCGTAGGCGGCGGCTTCGACCTGGCGGGCGACGTCAAGGACGTCGGCGGGGACTTTGGGGCTTGCTGTTAGCATGTATAGCAATTACTGTGCCCGATGGGGATGTACGTACGCTCTTCGCTCATGAAGGCTAGACCATCGTACATCAGCCTGATGCAGTTGTCACGGCTATCATCACCCGTAACCTGGTACTTGACATTGTCCGTCTTGTGGTTGCGTTTCTCGGGGGCCACACTATGCTTCTTCTTGCTGATTGCGGGCGCCGGCGACGCAGTTCCTGAGGGAGCAGGCGCGGGTATCCACGTGCCATTTCCGGTGGGGGCTTTCCCCCGTGCAGCGCCCTTGTTTTGCTTAACCTCGTCCCTCCACTTGGTGACCATGCGGGTGGCGAGGGAGGCGACCTGCGGGTCATTGTGCTGGCGTAGCCTGTTGACTGTCACGCCGATCTTGGTCTGCCGCAGCAGGTCTTCGGTAGGCTTGATGCCGTCGTTGAGGTCGTTCAAGAGCTTCAGGATCGAAGCGCTGGGCGCCTTCTCTTCGATGGCCTTGCCGATGGCCTTGCCGCGCTGCGCAACTTCTTTGACATCCATACTGCCAACTGGGGAACCCAACCAAAGCGGGGCAACTGGTCGCGTGTAAACGGTTGAGCCTGGAGGAGCGTCGGCGGGCGCGGGCTTGTATAGCGACGGACGGTCTGCGTGCGATCGCAAGCGAGCAAGTGGAAAGCAGAGGGTCCGCAGGCAACGGCAGCTTGAATGAAGTTGAAGTCGACGATTGCGGATGACGCTAGTCTCGCACGGACCTCGGGCTCTAGACTGCACGGTAGTGTCGAAGTCGCGATCGAACCATTGGACGTCCAAATAGCCAGCGATAGCCAGCGACAGCCCGCAACGAAACGTTCCTTATCCCTACACCACCGAATTCGAACACAGGTCTACAATGGCGGAAAACGCGCCTCCAGCAGCCGCTGCCAATGCAGTCACGGATCCCTCGCGAGGCATGCCCTACTACGAACGCCTCCGACGCGACCTACGAGAATCGCTCCAGAAGAAGCGCGCCATAGACCACAATCTGGTATGCAGTCACCCCGTAGCTACCTACAAAGTCCCTCAATACTTACCGCTTTGTCTAGGAGCAACTCGAAGCAACCATCGTCCGTGTCGAGACGCAGTACTTGGAGGAAACCAGCGCCGGAAACATCATCAAGGGTTTCGACAACTACATCAAGGGCGCAGCGACCGTCTCGACAGGCGGCTCAGCGGGCACTGCGACGCGGCGCAAAGCCCAGGTCAGCGACGCAGACAGGATATTCAGCCGGAGCTCGAGCAGCTTCTTGAGGGTAAGGACTCGTCTTCCTGCGCCCCTAGGCTCCAGCCCGGACGAGGCTCACACGTCGTAGGACTCGTCGACCCCCGGCTCCGCGCAGACGACGCCCTCGCACGCCCCTACGCCGTCGTCGTCGTTCCCCACGCGCGAGTCGAGCCAGCCCACACCCAACGGTACGAGCAGAGCGGGCGGCAGCAAGAAGAAGAAGGCGCCCGACGACGACGACACAAAGTCTGTCAAGCGGAATAAGATTACGTACAGCCTCGATGGCTAGCTGATGGATTGATTGCTTGATTGATCCTCCTCGACGTCCAACACAAAAGCGTAGGACAACCGAGGCCCCAGCGTGACTTATCATTCGGCGTTAGCGAAAGGCGTTGCTTGGACCCATCGGAGTGAGCGATTTGAGATACCACATTTGATATTGTTAGAGGATAGAAAATATTACGCGGCAAGCATCCCGTTTGCTATTCCACACCACTCGAGGCGAAGCGGCAAAGCACACTCCGCTCAGGATTGCGTTCCAATGGCGTTGGCTTCCTGAGGTTTCTGGTGGTAGGCGAGGCATACGCGAGATAAAGGATCGACTTCAGAAATGGCGGGGTACGGTCACGGGCGCGGCTTTGCCATCTCGATGCGAGAAATAGCACACCCAGTCGGATGGCATAGCGCCCGGTTTCAGGGCAACGTCCTGGCCATGATTTACCAACGGCGGTGCAGCCAGCTTGGGGGCTTGTAATGGGTGGATGAGCGCTGCTGCACAGGCAGGCCTTGCAAACCACAGAAGGAACAACTGTTGTTGTTGTTGTTGTTGTTGTTGTTGTTGTTGTTGTTGTTGTTTGTTTTTTTGGCTTTGCCTGTCACAAACGGTTGGCCATCAGGGTGGGGTAACATGTTGCCCCTCCACAAAAGGGCATATACTTTTTGACAGGCCGATATCGATAATCGACTCAACCCCATCACATTCCCATTGTACCCGTGCACACACAGTGTCCTCTTCCAAACGAGCATTGATGCCGCTCCCCTGCGGCTCACCCCAAACGCCCTGCCTCATGCAACCCCACCACACCCAAGCATTTATTGCTTGCTCTTTTCGCCTTTCCAGAAGCCGCGCAAGGAAGGAAGGAAGGAAGGAAGGGAAGGAAGACCCTTCCTTCCCCCATGCACGCGCGGCCGTGCACGCAGCTAAGATGATCAGGGTCCGCGATATTGCGCCCATCGTAAAGCTGAGACGCTGGCGGCTGCGCGTGCGTGCGTGCGTGCGTACGTGCGTGCGCTCGCTCGCTCGCTGATGCTGACGGGGTTGGACTGCGGCTAACCCCTGCCCTGCCTTGCCCTGCCCTGCCCTGCCCCCCGATAGCAACACAGTATCGCAACTTCGCATCCATGGATATTGAGGCATGCGGGTTGCTGGAGCGGCGGGCGCGCGTCCGCGGCGTGAATAAGACGATGACAGCCGCACACATGGCGGCGACGGCGACGGCGGATGCGGGTTGGATAGATTTGGGCTGCGGGGTTGGATGGGGCACGTAATTTTGTATATTGCGTATTATTTAATTTTTTTTTTCGTTCTACATGTATGGAGACAAGTTGGCGTTGGGTTGGCACCGCGCCCGTGGTGTGTACCCTAAGGCAGCACACAGTGGCGAGCCGGTGGACCTCGCGTACGAGGTTTCTCGCTCATGGGAATTTGAGAAGGAATTGGCTATAATGGCATACGGAGGGAGGGGGGAACGTGCAACGGCACCCATCGTCATAGCATAGCATAGCATAGCATAGAATAGGTAGCTCACAACGAAACATCAGCCTCGTGTGCTTCGTGGCTTGCTTTGCTTGAATCAGGAACCCCGCGAATGTACGGTACGGTACCATGACATGGCCCCATCCTTCGCTCAGGCGCACCGCTCTCTCTGCACTGCGGTCCGACGAAAGCACCCGGGTCGGCGTAAGCACGCAACGCACCGCATCGCATCGCATTGCCCAACAGCGGGAAGTCAGCTAAGCGTTTGTGTATGTGTGTGTGTGTGCGGCTTCGCATGCCCGTCCCCCGTCTCCTCCTCCAACGATGACTGTGCTGCGCTGGTGCTGTTGTGGAAGGCGAGCGGCTCCTCCCCTGCGTGAGACAAAGCCGCATGCCGACCGCCAATCCGATACATGCCTCATTTCCATGCATTCCACACACAACACACAGAGGCGCGAACCGTCCCGTTCGACACAAAGGGGCGTGTCCAACGGCTGGCACGGCGCACGTAACATCGCAAGCTCGCCCCGAGGAAGCCATGTAGCACCCGGACAACGAAGCTCCCCACCGAAGCGCGCGCCCGGCAGAATCGTCGAGAGAAGCGAAGCCAGGGTCCAAGCCAAGGCGCCCACTACGTCACCGCGCGGCAACCCGTGGACTGCGTCGACGAATGGCAGGGGCGCGCGCCCTCGGGCCAGCAAGCGGTGGTTTTTTTTGTTGCGCTGTCGTTTTTGTCTCCGCGCGAAGGGAGGAAGAGGGGAGGTGGAGGGGGCAGCGCGGGAGGGCTGGCACGGGTCAACGATGACGATGACGTCCGCCATCGTCACACACTGTTGGCTGGCGCTACCGACCGCCCGAAACATGCTGTCACCAGTCACTGCGGGCATTCCAAAGGAGCGGCTAACGTGTGCCATAACCATTCTATTCCGGGGATAACTGCGTCATTTGGCTCGCTGCTTTCGTCCCGTCCGAAACGAAAGACCGGAATCCCCTCTCTTGTGATGAGCCCCGAGCCTCTCTCGATGCGCGAGAGGCGCGCCGCTAAGTCTGGCGGCATCATGATGCTTTCCCAATGCGTTCCCCAAGCCGTAGTACTGTACAATGGTCATTGCAACCGCCCTTCAAGACAGGTTATGAGGGCGGTGCGAGCGAGAGTCTAAAACATTAAAAGTATGTAGCGAATGATCGTAGCAACATGTGACGAGACCATGGGTCCTCGCCAGCACGGCGGTCGAAAAACGTAGAACAAAAAAACAACAACAGCAAAAAAAACATGGACAGGAAGAACGGCCACACCCAAAAATGACATACTGTTACAGGCGAACGACGAAAATCGCTCGTAAAAGGGTAATCGCTCGAAAACCAAAACTCCGTAAAAAAAAAAAAAAACGCCGTGGTGATCTCCTCGGAAGCCGGGGGGAGGTCGGGGTACTAGGTATCTCAAAGAACCGTGGTTGCAGCGACTGATAGAAGAAGATTCGTCTCGTTCCTTTTGTCGTGAAGAGGTCCCAATCTAGCATCCTAACAAGGGTATTCGATGTGCTGCCGTAGACGCGACAGTGGATATCTCAAATGCACAAAGAAAACGAAGAGATTAACAAATGGTCATGTAAAACTTCGAAAAAGACACATGGACGCGGCACGGAGTGCATGTCAATCACTTTTGGTGATCGACAGGGCTCAAGCGTCATCGGGCGAGGGATGATCTTGAGCCTCGCCTTTATGTACCTTGCGGTGCCGTCTCAAGTTGGACACGACCGAAAAGTGGCGGCCGCAGCCTTCGACTTCGCAAGCAAAAGCTGAGTGAACGTTAGTGATGCCTGTCCGACTCCAATTTTCTTTTCGACAGAGGAGACTTACGCTTCTCTCCAGTATGGCTGTACATGTGGGTTTGCAACGAGCTCGGGCGCGTGAACCTCTTGTCGCAGATCTTGCACTTGTGCTTCTTCTGCGAGCTCGAGGAAACCTTGGAGCTGAACTGACCCATCATGGACTGCGGCGCCGGAGGAATGTTCGCTCCCATGAGCGCGCTCGGTCGCGGGAGGGTTCGGGAATGCGTCAGATCGACAGACTCGGAGGCGGAGCTGTAGTCGGTGACGGACCCTTCACCGCCGTAGTAGTTGCCATTGTAGCTGGCTCCCGAAATCGACGAGTGCGCGGAATGTGTCGACGGGAAGCCGTACGAGTCGGTCGAGCTCCTGCTGGAACCTTGGTTGCCATAGATATTCCTTGGGGTGATATCCGACTGGCTCAAGGAGACCATACCCCGGCTGGCGTCGAGGGCATCGCTGAAGCTGTTGCGCTGCGGCTGAGAGTTTAAACTGCTGAAGTCAACTAATGAACTCTGGCGTTGACGTTGCAAATCCATGGCGCTGCCAAAATACGGTGGTGAGGGTACTGACGGATGAGAGGAACGACGGGCATTGTCCTGCGAAAACGCATAGGGGCCTCTTTCGGTGCTTCCATATTCCACCTGAGAGTAAGGAGCCGAGGTGGGTGCGTACGTGTTTGTAGTTGCAGATGTAGTTGAACCATATCCACTTGTGTAGCTACGCGAAAGTAGATCTTGTGGCATGTCTAGTAAGTTTTCTGCTGGAAGTGGCACATCCGGGGAGAGTAATACCTGAGCCTAACGATGGAGCCGTTACCGGGAGGTTGTGGTACGGAATGGCGATGCTGGTCGGACGCTGCATGGCCTGAGGCTGCGACGACGCGTGTGTCTCCATGCCGGCTGACACGTTGGGTGCGATCGAAGTCTGATACAGCTGCTGCTGCGAGGTACCCGTTGCCGACACCCACGGGTTCGTGAAGTGCGGTTGTGGGTAACGCAGAGGGTCGTAGCTCATCCCGCTGAGTTGGGATTGCTGGCGATTATCGACGGCCATTGCCATACCGAAAACGTTGCAGATGCGGAGGAGACGACTTTTATTTTTTCAAGAGGGTGGGAGAGGGCTGGAGGTACAAGCAGACAAACAAAGGGAGCTATCGTGAACGGACGCAGCCCGGAGAGTCGAACAGCTGAAACAAGACGGTTCGAGGGTCAAGCAACGTGGGGAGACGATCACTGGTACGCAGCGGTGGGATCTGCGGACCTTTTGAACTTGGTCTGACACTGGGGGCACCCGTGTAGAAGCCTTCCGGGAGGAGTAATGATAGACGCTCGAGTATGCCGATCGCAGGACCGGTCGTGAGTAGGTGCCGTGGCTATGGGCCACAAAGATTGGGTCTTGCGGATGTTAGGTGACGGAGTAGTAGGCGCACGCGCGTTTCAAGTGCAGCGTAGAGTGTGGAGAAGCAGGAAGACAGCTGGCGCAGGGACGGTCCGACGAGCGCGGCGCAGGTGTGAATGGTTTCGGGGTGGGAGGGTCAGGTTACTGGCTGGTAGGAAGGGCGCCAGGAACAAAGAAGAAAGGATGCTCAGCGGGCGATGATGGATTGAGTATCGATTGACTGACGGCGGCGAAGTAGTAAGAGACGGTTTAGAATTGAGTGAGCATTCGGGAGGCAGTGATGATGATCAGCGGGCAGCAATTGGGAACGCGCTGATTGATAAATTCGGCTGCTTGGGTTTTTACGTCGTGTGTGGATCACAGCACATTCATCATAGGCTGGCAGCCAAGGCGAGAGGGAGCAGGTTGGTTCAAAGCGCCACCACGGACCCCGGACAGTGCGTGCAGGGGAGACCGCTGTGCACCGCTAGCTCGCCTTTTTCTCGTGGCTGCTTTAAGGGCGGCTCGTCGAGTGTGGGGAGGGCAGCACTGCCGGCGGGCGATGCTGACGCTTTCTGCTGCTCTGCTGCTCTGCTGCTCTGCTGCTCTGCTGCTCTGCTGCTCTGCCCCGGCTGGAGGCCAGCAGCGACGGCGCGGACAAAGACGTATAAGGGCGGAAAGCAAGCCCCAAAGGTCGACAATGGCGGCCGCTGTGCTCTGCGCCCGCGCGCGCGAGAGAGAGAGAGAGAGCCGGCGAGTCGTGGGCGTGAGGGCAGCCCTCGGTCGTGTGTCTCCGCCGCCGACACAAGCATCATCATCGCGCACGGGAGGCACATGCACGCCGCCAATCAGCGCGCGGACGGGCGGGATGCCTTTGTTTTGGCGTGCCGCCACCTTGAAGAGCCGGCTGCACCTGGGACCCTGCACGCGCCTTGCCCTTTACGACGGCAGAAGAATACGATGGTAGCCCATGCGGCCTAGCTCGACGACCTGAATACGGGTTTCAGAGCACGCTGCATTCCCTAAAGGGGGTTCGTCGTGGCCATGGGGGCATTTAGGATGCGCCGTAATTCTCCGGCCTCAGAGCTGATGGGCCTTGTACGGTGACCGTGCTCGCTGTATGATCCTCCGCTAGCTGGCTGGCTGGCTGGCAGATGGGCGGTCTGTCAGTCTTGCGTCGTCTGCGTCGTCTGCGTCCTTCTTGCGTCGTCTGCGTCCTTCTTGCGTCGTCTGCGTGCCACTGCCAGCGACTCGAAGCGGCGATGCGGGGCGAAGCGGCTTGGGCGTGCCGGTCCCGATAGGGGCGCTTCATCGGGGGAGCAGGCTTGCACACGCACACTTTGGGAGGGTAGGCCATTCGGACCGGGTGCTGTGAGTTTTGCGTAAAGCTACCTGAAGCCGTTGACCCTCGACGCCGTCGAAATTAGCCCCTCCCCTCCCCTGAACACCAGCCCTGTGCGCGCCTGTCAAGCAATGGGCATGCGTTTGATCGCCGTCCACTTTGCTTTTTCGAAGCCATGCAGCTTAGCTTAACCAAATTGCGGTGCCCAGGCGGGTCACGAGCTTCACTACCTCGGGGCATGTCAGGCCGTGAAAGGCCCAATGCTGGTGCCCTGCGCGCCAGCAGCCAGCTCGTCGCGTGGGAGAGCTTGTCGCGGTACCTGCCCTCGAAACAGCATTCCGCCCTCGTCTAGGCTTGGCTCCATCCAGTACAAATTCCGCCGAACCCCCTAAACAACATGATGTCAACCCGCGGGCGCCGGTGCAAGAGTCGCTGCCTCGCGCGGCCGCGGTACGCGTGTGTGTGTGTGTGTGTGTGCATCCCGCCCAGGAGACAAGCTCGACAGTCCCTTCTGAGACCGACGCAGACCAGGGCCCCTCTTCTCTCTCTCTCTCTCTCTCTCTTTGTAACTCTCCTCGCTGGCTGGTTTCCTCTTAGTCACGGCGCTCTTCTCGATGACGGTGGGTGGGTAGATGCTCAGACTCCTCCCTGCCCTCGGTCAGATTGGCGGCCGCGCTCAGCTTGTGTGTCGGCTGCGTTGCTGCTGACAGCAGAACGCGAAAGGGCTGTGCGGTCAGTGATGTCGTCACTGGCAGCCTCTCCCACTTCTGCCGGCGGAATACTTGGCGCCTCCTTCGCTTCACGCTAGCGCGTGATTGGGCGAGCGTGGCAGGGGGGGCTGGGCTGCCAAGTGGCTAGCATTACGGGTCCAACCGTTCCGCCGGTAGAGGACCCTCGTCATCGTGCATCTCCCGCTGCCCACCCCTGTTCCAGTTAGGCAGCTCGGTGGCAGGCCCACGACACGTCTTTCCCTCGAATGACGGCTTGTCTTTTGTGAGCAGAGTTGTGCTTCGTCGCTACACCTGCAGCATGGCGTGCGTGTGTGCACTGCGTTTGTGTGCCAGCGGAGGCGGACGTACTGTGAATCTGACTCCACCGGTGGCGATTCTGCGCGGAACCTGCCTCACCGCTGCCAGCGCAACCGTCGTGAATGGCTGCGTTGCGGCACCGTGCACCAACTTGTCCTTGAGCCCCTCCACTGCCCGCTCTGTATATGCAGGGCCGCCCTCACGGTGCAGGGTCGATGCTGCATGTTTTCGCGCGCCTGAAGGTTTGTGCTCCAGTTCTGAAGACTGGGTTGCCACCCCGCGCAGCCTGCTTCCCACCACACCGAAGTGCCTTTTCCGCTGCTACTACGTCAGTCAGTCAGTCAGTCAGTCAGAGACATTGTTCGCGAGGCAATCGTGCACTGCCGTCGTTGTGCACTTCGCCGACGTGCGCACGTGTGGCACGCTCGGGTCGACAACGTTCCGCCATGGCGTCGAGCGCCGTCGCCCACGCTACAGCGCCCAAGTGCCTTGGTGAGCGTGTGTGTATGTCCCTCCCTCCAACCACAGGAAGCCGCGCTCGCCCACCGCCATGCCCACCGCCATGCCCACCGCCATGCCCACCACCCCCTCGACACTCCCAGGGTTATCGCGCTCGGCACTCCACCGTGTGGACCCTGCATGCGCTGTGCGCAGTAGCGCAGTCCCCCTAGAGGGAACTGAGATTAGCCGCTGCCCCTCTGACAAGCCTCCACCCTCGGGCAACTCAGGCGAATTACACTAGCTGGCTACCTTATTTCCGCGGCGACGGCCAAAGCTGTGGCGCCGGTGAACGGAAGTGTGGAGAAGTGGACGCGACTTCAAGGTGCTACCGTGTGATCACCGAGCGAGATGCCTTCAGTGGGAAACGCGTGGACCGGGTATGTGGGCGCGAGATGAGATCCAAAGATTAAGTTTGACCTCGCCGTTGGTCTTCGGATGAGGGAGCTCGGAGTCATGGTGAGCCTGCTGCGTTGGGAGGTGAGAGTTTGACTTTCTCCTTCTGCCATGGTGCCATTATTCCCGGTTCAGGAGCTCGCTAATTTACTGGGATCGAACAAGCTGCCTACAACCCCTCCTGTCCATCAGACTATGACCATCATCAATATTCATCTTGTTCATCTAATGTACCTCGGGAGAGGTACCAATCTTCGAGCCAATCTTCGAGCGCTCGGTTGGCATCCGATGGAGATCAAGTGACGGTCTATCTGATCTTCGCTCCAATCGCCTGGGTCTGTAACGAGAAGAAGATCTCTCAAGTGCACACACGTCCAGCAAAAGACGCAATACAATTTCACCGTGTATCACATGTATTAGGACCTTGTTCATCATTCATTTGGTGCTACTATCCCGTATACACATCGTCCCGTCTATCCTCCACCCTCCACGTGCTGCACCATGCAGGGACCAGCCAACGATACTGGCCCTCCCCTAGACATCAATGGTCCACCAGGTTCGATGCCCCGTCCAAACCTTTGGGAGATTGTCTGCAAGTGCTTGCACGTCTGACAGGCAGACATGCAGCGTGGCTTTCTCTCTCTCGCATGGCGCGATGCGCAGATCTCAATCAACATCTTCGCTTGCGCTGCACACACCACCACCCCCGGCGCAGCAAAAACCGTTGAGATATCAAGACCCCAGCATAGCCCTAAAGAGATCTCACAGGATGGGAAGCACGCGGGGTGGTCGAAATTTTCTTTCCTGCCGACTCAGGTGTGTGCTAGGGCTTTGATGAGATGCCATCTGATTCGCCGCCTCTCATGTTTATTTCCCGTCGTGTGCCGTGTCCAGGGTCCTATTCGTCCAGAAGGTAGCGCAACACACCAAAGCACACACATGCGCACACGCATTCTCCTTTTCGAAAGGGCCGTAACTGCATGCGGTCCTTCCTGTTGCGGTCAGCTGTTGCAGCATGCGCTACGACCACCAGCGCCAGCCCAATGAAAATGAGGCTGCCTGGTCGCCGACCTCAACCGCAATCTCATGGCTTGAACCACCACGTCGGAACCTACTTCGCAACATGCTGAAAGCTCGACATCCTCGACTCGTGACTCTTCGGAATACATCTCCGCTTCGAAATACCAGGTCTTGAACAGTCTAGCAACTGCGCTGCGCGGGGGTGCGAGTAAAAGCGGCGCAAAGGGGGCGGGTGGCGGTGAAAGGTGACTTGAGCATCACGGCAGAACACCTCTCAGCCTCGCCAGCCCATGTTCTTTCCCTTCAACGTGTCATAAAAATGTCTCCCATCATTTCGGCGCCTTCGCAGTGACCGTCCGTTCGCTCTCCATGCGTGCTTTGGATAGCGAAGGTCTCGCGCTGCCAACTTCTGTGCTGTCACTCCGACTGTGAGCTTGAATTGCCATGCCTCCACTCGAATGCCTTTCCAGTTCGCCGGGCATTCGAAGAAGAGCTGGCTCACCCTCCTGCTCTAATTTCTGCATGTTCTCCTGTGTCAGGGGTAGTTGGGATTGCTCCTCTTTCCCCTGGTAACTCCCATGTCCCTCAGCGCCTGTGAGAGATAGCAGTTTGTCATTCCGAAGGCTGGATGCTTTCTCTTCAGCGTGAATGCGACGCATAGCACGGTCGTCACCGGTCTCGGAGGATCTCGCCAAGGCGGTATTGCTCTCGTAGTGCAATCGCTCAAGCTCAGCCGTCAGAGATGAAGGTCGCGCCGTCGTTTCAAATGCGGCAGGGGCGTGAGTGATTTGCGATTGATCGGTCGGGATTTGGGTAGTTGCGCTAGGACGCGCTTTTAATGGGGCCGGTGCGGAGGCGCGGCTCTGTTGATCTTCAGCGTTTCTGGCTAAGGATGACTTGGCTAGCTTGCGCCTTCCCTCGATCGCCCACTTCACCAGCATCTTCTCAAGCAGCTTGCCTTTGACAGGCTTCGCTAGATAATCCTACAACGTTCAGCAACTCCGGACTCAAGGTACAGGCGACCACTCACATCCATCCCGGCCTGCTGGCACTTTTCCTTGTCTCCTTGAATCGCGGAGGCAGTCATCGCAATGATAGGAACTTCCCGAACATCGGGCGCCTCGAAGTCCGTTCTGATGGCCTGAGTTGCGCTGTACCCGTCCAGTATGGGCATCTGTAAACGACTTCTCAGTAAGCGCTTCACGCGACACCATAATACCACCTACCTGAACATCCATTAGGATAATATCAGGCCGAGGATGCGTGGAAGACGGCTCCTTTGCGAGATAATCAAGCGCCTCCTGACCATTCCACAAAGCACTGACGCTGAAATGTAGTTTCTTGATAGTCTTCAGGGCAATCTGTTGGTTGATGTGACTAAATGTAAACAGTTAGCATATGTACGAACACGCAATGGGTAAAGCAGTTAGCCGGACACGTTTGCAACAACCAATTTCCCAGAGAAATCGACCTTCGCAAGGGGTTACACTCGACAATGAGAAATCAGCCTGAGTGCCGTGTCTGCTCCCTTCACCCACACGCCCACTTTTCGAACTTTCACGAAAGACTTACTTGTCCTCAACCACCAACACGTGGATTTTTTCCCTCTCAATCTCCGAAAGGCTGATCAAATGATCTGGAATGCTGGAGTTGATTGCTGATGAGAGGGATTCCCCCCGACCATGCATTTTTGTATGCCCATTGTGCAGCTTCGGTGTCAGTGGTGGTGAAAGATCTTCAGAGCTTCCGCAAGACACCGACATATCAGATTGTAATCGATCTGGAATGGATGAAAGATCAACCAGAGGTGAATTGTGATCCTGATACGGCGCTTTGCTAAACGGTATCCAGAATGTAGCTGTTGTACCTTGCCCAAGCTTCGACTCGAGATCGATACCTCCATGCATTAGCCCGACAAGATTTTTGCTAATTGTAAGCCCCAAGCCTGTCCCGCCGAATCGTCGTGCAGTCGAGGAGTCAGCTTGACTGAAAGGCTGGAAAAGTCGCTTCCGAACATCTTCCTCAATGCCAATCCCTGTATCATCAACCGTGAACCGGACTGTGACGGACTCTTTGGTTTCGGCGGTGATCGAGGCCGCAAGTCGGACATGGCCCTCGCTAGTGAACTTAATACTGTTGGTCAGGAGGTTGGTGAGAATTTGTCTCAAGCGGCCAGGATCTCCCATTACTCTTAAATCTCTTTCAATCTCTGCTTCGATTGCGCTCTCATAAGCGATGTTCTTTCTTTGTGCTGCAAAGGACATCATCTTGTTAACATCTCGCAGTACCACCAGGAGACTGAACTGGACTTCCTCAATATCGAGGCGACCAGACTCAACTTTGCTAAAGTCCAGGATATCATTAATGACCGCCAACAACCCGTTCGCCGACCGTTGAATGTTCTCCGCGCACTCTTTCTGCTCTTCGTTGAGATCCATGTCAAGCAACAGATCGCTCATACCGATGACTCCGGCGATAGGGGTCCTGATTTCATGGGACATGTTTGCAAGGAATTGGCTCTTCATCCGGCTCGCTTCCTTGGCTGCCACCGCATTAGCCAATAGCTTGGTGTTCTCCTTCTCCTGCTCTTCAAGCTTATTTTCCCGATTGCGTAACTCAGTAACGTCCGTTGACACTCCGATAACTCCGTCGATATACGAATCGCCTTCTTCCCCTCCTATTCTTGACCGTTTATAGAGAGGTACCAGTCTCGTCCGGTAGTACCGTTCCGTATCTGTGACTCTTTCCAGAATCTCGTCTTGAGCTTTGCCCTCTAAAAGTTCCTGAATAGGCCGCTTCCATCGCCCAGAGTCCCGAAAATAGTCATAGATATTTTGTCCAACGGCCTGTTTACTCTGTTTCGCATCCCCAACGCCTGTCATATCACCTTCTAGCAGAATAAGCTCGGACTGCCTGTTGACGACCCAAAGTGTGACCTTCGCGTGCTCGATGATCCGTTGTAGTTGTGCTTTCGTCTGCCGTGCGGCTTGCCGAGCCTCGACAAGATCGTGAATGTCTGTACAAGTACCGAACCATTTCATTATGCGCCCATCGTCGTCAAGGAAGGGGTACAGCTCGGCCGAGCATCCAACGCCATACACCATCGTGTCGTTTAGCCCTATACTCAGTGATGTACTCTTCGCCTGTCTTTAGCGATCGAGCCCAACGTTCAGCAGTGGAAGGCATGTCTTCGGGATGGAACGCATCTCTCCAACCTTCTCCTAGAGACTCTTCAACAGTTTGGCCAGTGTAGTCGTACCAACGCTGTGAGTACCAGTCGTGGGTTCCATCAGGCTTAGTTGTCCAGACCATGATAGGCATAAAGTTCGTGATGTACTCAAATTGCCGTTCGTTCTCTTCTGCTTGCGCTGCAATCTGATCAGTATATTGTGTGACGTCCTTGAAAATAACGATTCCACCCAAGAACTCGCCGGTCACTTCATGAAAGATTGGCTCGCCTGCGACTTCGAAAGCAAGCGGTGCTCCGGTACTAGGGTTACGCATGGCCACACGACGTCCGTCAAAAGATTTTCGACTACGGCATAGCTCCATTATGGGAAGCTCGTCCACGTCCAATTTGCGCTTGAAGTCCTTTGTCCACAGACTGAATTGGCTGAGAAAAGCTCTCTGATCGGAAGGGTTTTCTGAAGCATCCTCAGGTAAGAATCGGAGCATCGCTTTGTTTGGAATTCCAAAGCTTTCGTCCTGCCACATTGCTGCAGCGGGGTCAGTTACATTGACAAAAGTCGCAAAATTCGGTCACAAACCATATGCGGGCATGCTGATAGAGTTCAGTATTGCATCCTTCATCTGTGAGGCTTTTTGAAAAATAGAAGCGGATATGGATAGATCATTCTTGGCCTTGAGCGGCGGACCGCGAGGGGGGAAATTCGGCGGTCTGAAAGGTTGGCGTGACAGATTTTGAACTTGGCCCTGACCTCTGTCCTGAAGATGAGCTAGAGTTTGAGCTGTGTGACTTGTTAACATTGAAGGGAGTTGTTGTTCTGGTCACGATACGGCTTGAGGGACGCGCGGTGCGTTTCACATCAACGTTCTGCGCACTGGTAAAGGTCAGAGTATAGTAACTAGTGTCTTCGATACTCCAAATGGATATAATCATTGTAGCTTGGACCGCATTCTCGTTCAGAGAGAACTTGGAATTGGAGCGTGAGCCGTTTCGATTAATTGGAGTAATGATGACGTCCACGGAGACATCGTGTACTGTAGCTCCTGTGAGGTTCTGGCTGCTGAGCCGCGGCAGTGCAGTTGGTGACTGTTTGCTTTCTTGACCAACGGTGGCAGCTGTGGGTGTGCTGCCTCCACTGTCCAGATGACCATCTTCAGCTGGCAAGTGAGCAGACCTGTCAGAGGCAGCATCCTTGACTACAGAGTGCAAGAAGTCCTGCCTTACTGTTAGTCATGTGTATGATCATCTCCGCAGTGGTAATGAAGAAACTCGACGATTTGCAGGGCAGTTGGTACGCGCATAGTATCCTGGGACAACACACCTCCCATGACACCAGCATGGGTGAGCCATTTTGAAGGAGAATGTCGACCCCAAGCTCAGCCATGCTCTTCCCCAGCAGCGCCTCTGTCACTGTCATACCCTCTGTGGCAGTAGCCTCGAAGTCGATCCCAAGAAGACGACCCATTGCTTCATTCGCAAGCGTTACGGTCGTGTCCGATGAAAGTACGAGGAGAGGAATCGGAAGGTACTGCAGCGCAGTCAGAGCTACCATGGTCCCTGACGGCATGGAGGGTAGCTGCAATGACAGGGTGCCAGCGCTTTGCACTGAACCGGGAGTGTGGGCGTCAGACCCGCCCTGCAGGCTGAAGTATCCGCCGTCTGCATTTCCGCTTTCCATCATTATCATTAAGGAGACCTTCTCCGGCGATGTATAGTCCTGGACATAAGTCGGCAGATCGTTCGTGCGTATTGTCTATTCCAGGGTCGCTTGGAACCTGGTCTGTCACCAGACCTCTTTCCTGGTATAATTGTACGAGTCGTCCAGCAAAAGCTGCTAAAGTTGCAATGGACTCGACCCCAACGCCTCCACTCCAGTAGCGAACCCTGCGAGAAATGCTATGTCGAAATCATGGAACCCAACCGAATTGCTCGCAGAAAGCATGCAAAGCCGAAGAACAGGAAAATGCAGAGAATAGTCAGGCGCGACGAGCGGGGTGAGGACGTCTTGTACTAGGTTTGGTGATGAGCGTCGGGTGTAGCGGAGGTACCTAGGGTCTAGACTGTCCAGGCGCAGATCGTCGGGGCGGTTGGATCTAGACTCGTCGCTTCGCAGGCGTTCACACGCGAATATATTATCCGCGATCCAACGCAAATGAGGATTGGCAAGAAGGGTGATGAGGATCAGAGGAATATGATCAAGGAGATTTGGATGTGTTGGGTGTGTGGAGTAAGTGATTCAAGGGCTGGGCAAAACTGAACGCATTCGATGGGAGTTTGTTGCGGCGAGTGCGACTGGAGCATATGACGTCGTTTGTGAAGGGCTGAGCTGGTCGATGAAGAGACGGCGGCCGTCGGAGGGGAACGCCGACCAGTTGTTGGAGCCATGCCCTGCGCCTTTCATTCGTTGCCTATGGCACTCCAAGGGCAACGGTGGAGCTGGGCGGCCGCACGTTTAGAATGTGCCTGCGAGGCTGCTCGGCCCCTGTAGTCGATCTCAGCGATCATCGTGAAGCTCCCAACCAATTTCGCAAGACAGAAGTTCCGGATGCAGAGCTCTTGAGCTCCACAAGCTGCACCTGTGATCCAGCGGTCTGCGGTGGAACCACTCCACTCATCTACATCTCGGGACCCGAGAATAGCTAGCTGGTGGCCTATTTTGCAAAGTCGCCTGGGAGAGGAATGATGGTCGACCCCTGCACTCATACCTCAAGATCGAAACACTCGGACCATGTGTCTCCGCTCGCTCAGATTGCCTGATTCGTGTGGCTCGGGTTCGGGTCGTCGCGTTTCATGCTTGATGTTATGCAGATAACATGAATTGGATGTAGCGCTATGAATGCTATGTTGTAGCTGTACCGTCAGTATATGATCCCCAAGGGCAGCAGGAACGACTCTGGTGATGATCACGTGACCATCCCGGGACGCCGATTCTAGTCTGCACTACAGCTGGCATCTCGACAGGCAACATCTACCAAGCGCTCCAACCCGAATTGCCGCCACGGCACCCACATGTTCCTTCCCTAAATATTTTCGGTTGAAAAGAACATCCAAAATGGTCTTCTTCGGGCTCGGAGGCCTCCTCTACGGTATTTCCAACCCCAGTAATGCCACCTCCATCTCAACATACTGACCTCCACAGTTTCGGTCCTCCTCATAAACGCAATTGCAATCCTTTCCGAAGACCGTTTTCTTGCACGCAGTACGTCCGCAAATTCTTCACTACCGCTCTCCGCTCGCGCTTCAAATTCCTCCTCCAATTCAGAAATACTCTCGCTTGCGCCAAACCTCCCCACACCCAAGCAGTTCTCATCTTCACGAGGAAAATCATAGCTAACATAACCACGCATAGTCGGCTGGACAGCATCCGCAGACCCCGGCTTCGGCGGCCAACGCGACGACGGCGTAAAAGCACGACTAGTCAACCTCGTATCCTCAGTGCGGACACTGATGCGGAGTACGTAACCCACCCCCCTACACACGTCGCTGCAGAGAATCCGGCGGAAACCCCGCAAGAACATGGGAACGACGCATTTGCATTTCGTACAGTGCCTGACCCGCCGTTCGCCTGTTTGGCGGTCAACAGTGGCGCACCTGGATAGGTGGCGTGCAGTGGGCTGAGGACCGGACACGTATGAGCAGATGCGCTGACGTACACTCAGTACCCCTCATCGCAATCAATACAGCAATGGTCATATACCTCCTCATATTCGGCTGAGCTCTTCATCTGCAAACCTCCATTCGTTGCTTTGTACGCCGCACAGAACACCGCCACCGTGTGGGGGAAGCGCATAAGATCGACGATAGTCGCACGCTGGGACATGCTTGAGAATCGCAGGGTGATATCTTAAGACGGTAGAAACGATAGCGCATCACTACTGGCCACGGAGAACTATGGTTCAGGCCTCACCAGGAATCGGCGTTCGCAGTAGCAGGCTTCTCGGGCATCGAAATCTAAGATTTAGGGAAGCCAAGCTAGCATGGGACGTCCGGAGCGGCATGTACAGCGTAACAAATCCCACATTTGGACAGATAACGTCCGCCATCGCTATAAACAATTTTCACCTTGTAGTGTTATATTGGTGTTCTCATCGTGTTCATGCAGCAGCAGACATCTCGGGCATCATCGTCTTAAGTATTCTGAGAAAGAAGCTAGAATGGACGTCCACAGCGGCATGTACAGCGTAAGAAATCACACATCGGGCAGACGATGTCCGCCCTCGCTATGAACAATATCCACAACGCAATGCTATACCAATGCTCGCCTCATGTTTCATGCAACAAACCCCTTCATCATATACACTCATATGCATGACTCCTCTGCTTCTGCGGCTGGAACCCCCTTCCAACCGACCCGGACCAATCCCCTTTTACAGGCCCAATCCAAGCATACGCAAACAAGGGAATATGCACAAATGCCGCCCCAAAACTACATACAAACAACGACAGCCGCTCTAACGACGTAAACGTGCGCTGAACGCGAGCCAGAAGGTAACAGCAGGCAAGCATCATCTCGACGACTCCAAGTCCCTTACAAATGGAATGTCGACTTCTTCCTCCCCAAGCTGAACCGGTTCTTCTTCTCCTTCTCGGCCTTATCCGGCGCCGCTCCTGCCTCCCTGTGGCCCTCGTCCAGCCCCGGCGGCGGCGGCACCTCGCCCTCTTCCTTATCCTTCTTCCAGAACGTAGGTTTGTGCCGCAGGCTCATCGAGCTGTGTCTGAACCTGCTCAAGCCGCTGCCTTTACTCACGCTGCCAAAACCATTCGCGTGCTTCTCGTTCTCCTTTTCGTGGTGGTCGGTAGTCCCGCTTTCGGTGTGGTTGTGCCGCTTTTTCGACTCTTCGTTTGCGGATGCGCGGGACGCGGCGAGGGCCTGGCGGAGCTCTTCTTCTTGCTTGCGGAAGATGTCCCGGCGTTGGGTCTCGAGTTCTTTGCGCTTGGCTTTGGCTTCTTTTTCTACTTCTTTCTCACGGGCCTTGCGCTCTTTTTCTTCTTTCGCCTTTTCTTTCTTGGAGGCTAGGTTGCTCTTCTTGTTGCCTAGTATCGGTATGCTCGTTGTTATGTGCTCGAGCGTAGCGTGTTCGGTAGTCGGGAGGGGAGGCGCGGTTGCCGCGTGGTCCAAACTTGCGAATTGTTCGTCCTTTTCCACGGTCGGTGTTGTTGCAAGGGTATGTCCGTGGCCGTTCGCAAGGCCGTTGCCGTTCGCTTTAGGCGTCGTGACGGAGATAGGCTCGGTGTTCACCTCAGCAGCTTGCTTGGCCGCTGCTAGATTCTCCTCCTCTTGCTCCTTCATCATTGCCTCTTCGGTGGTCTCTTGGTAGAAGAGCACATATGCACATGCCAATTGGTCTTCGCCTCCAAAGAAGCGCCGCACGTATGCCTTGTCCACAGGTTCTACCATCTCATCATCAAACAGTAGCCATCCCCGGTCTTGTGTCTTTATTATTGATACATAGTGTCCGTGATACGGGCCGCCGCCTATATGAACTACCACAGCGTAGAGCTCATAGAGTCGATCGGGATCTTCCGCATCGTCTGTCGTATTGAACAGCCGGAGATAGTACGGATAAACAACACGATGGAATAGCTTCTGTAACCGCTGCAGGTCTTCGGTATATTTAAACCTCTTGAGATGCAGAGCTAGGATTCTTGGGAGTCGCTTGATCTTCATGCGCTTCTCTGCTTCCTGCAGCCCACCACACTTGTCGCAGTGGAACTTGTTGCGTTCACAAAGCATTTCTTCTTCCGAAAACTTCCGTAAACAGCTGGTCACGGATGAATGTTGCTCCAAATCCACGGACAGATCTAGGAATGCCTCGTCTCGCTGCGAAGTGTTTTCGCATGTCAAGCACCGTGTTTCAGACGTCAGTGTGCCCTCGAACAGTTCGTGCACCCAGCCAGTATTATTCAATTGCGTCGAAGCGGGATCTTGTACGCTGTTCGAGTGAGGAGTGACAGTTTTAGCGTCCTTGTCCTCTATTTCATGAACCCGGGATTTCGAAAAATACTCCACATTCTCCACTACTTCGTTGAGCAACAAATTCAAGAATTCGTGTGCGTCTTGGTGCATCGGGGTGCGGAACATTTCGTTTTCGCGACGCAAAATTTCGAGGAACTTGTGCGGGCTGACTACGCCAATACGTGATCTGTGAGCTATTACTGCCTCAAAGATGTCCTTTAGCGCACTGAAGAGTGATTCCGACATGCCATAGGCTTTTGAGTTCTCGTAGTCCATACTCAGCACCGGGCCTGCGGCCAACGCCTGTTTTTTCTTGTATTCGGGAGAGTCCTTGTTGTCCTCTGGCTTCGTAGCCTGGGGATTAGCAGGGCCCCCAGGCGTGATTACGGGCTTTCTTGGTGATGCCGCGTTTGCACTGGAGAAGGAGTTTCTCCCTTTTGGGGACAAAGTTGAGTTCTGGGCATTTGTGTCAGGTGCAAGGTTTGTGTTCAACCTTGGCAGGGGACCCGTCGCTGGTCTCTCGAGGGCTTCTGGTGGCGATCTGGAGGGGAAGTTGATGACCTGTTCCCGAAACGGGACCGAGTAGTATAGGCATTGTACTATAGAATTACAGTAGCTGTCGACATGTAAGCTCGGGCTGGGGTGGTTCTGGCTAGGTTTCTTACCATGTGCTCCCAAACTGCAAGACACGGGCGTAGTCAGTAACGAGGCTCAACATACAGCGCAAAGGGTCACCCACATTCTCAAAGCCGAAGAACTTGTCGCTACCATCGCCGCGTGCAGGACCAGCGTCCAAGAGCAGCTTCTCGAGGGGCGTCAACTGTGGGGCATTCGGGTCCTTCTTCGCTGGAGGCGCGCTGGACGCTGGGCTGGCGGGACCCTACAGCGCAAGTATCAGCCATTGTGTCACGGCGCACGCATACAGGAATGCGCGTCACTCACGGTCCCTGACTTTAGCCTCCCAAAGAACGAAGTCATGGCGGGGGATGTCCGAGGGGTGGGCGAGGTGTGGAGGAGTGGAGGCGGAGGCGCCGAGTCTATGCGGCGACGGCAGAAGGCAGCTGGCAGGGCGGAAGCGTCGTGGATGGGAGAGACCCCAGGCGTCGCAAGCTCGAGGCGATCATTGGAGAAGGATGGGGGGAGACGGCCTACGGCAGAGGAAGTACAGAGAGGCTTGCTGCACCGTCTGCACCGTCTTGCGGGCTTGGTCCGTTGGCTACCCTCAGAATGGCAGCGCGACCGCGCGACCGACAACCCGGGTCTTAGCCGCAGGGCATCCCAGCCGAGTGGAGTCTTCGCACCCCGTTCGAACACTCTCCGCACCCCGGGGCCAGGCACACCACACCACGAGCATGATGCCATTGTCACGTCGCTGCAGCCCTATTTGCGCCCATCGCCAGACCACCGCCCGCGACAGAGCACAGCGACGCACGCCTGCGTACCGCCTCGCCTTTGCTCTGGATGCAGGATCGGACGCCAGGCTAAAGTCCACCACTCATGCACGCCCTCCGCGCAGTTCTAGACGCCAGCATCGCACCCATGTGGCGCGGTTAGCACGAACGGCTCTGCTTGCTTGTCCGCGCTGGACCATGAGCTTACCCATCACACGCCCTGACAAGCTTTGCAACGTGCGATCTCATCGTCAGCTGTGCAACAAATATTCGATTGCTCTACCTGATTCTAGCTATGACGCGAACGTACAACACGCAGTGCCTGCTGGGCCCCGTCGCTTTACCATAGTACGTCGTTGGCGCAAGCGTCAAATGTGCGCCTCGCGCTCTGGTCCGTGATGCAAGTCACGCCGCCATGTCATGCACGTCGCTCGCTGAGGACATGCCAGTCCTTCCCTTCGGACGCGAGCTGACATGTTTGGGGAGACCATTGCGCCATTAGAGAATATGCTGGATGCACAGTACAAAGCAACAACACCCGACGCCCTGGGTATGCTGGACGCCGTGAAAACATGCAGTGGTAATAGATGGGGAATACAGTGGGAGAAAGTAATGGTCATCGTCTATAGTCGTCGGAGCCGCTTGCTAGCACCAAGCTCGATCGCAGTGCGGCCGTTCAGTATCTTGTCTTCGCTGCCGTCCGGTAGCGGGTGGGCTTCGATATACTCTCGCCGTATGCGTGCTGCCTCCCTGTCCCATTCGGCTGCCCGAGCTTTATACGTTGCTGCATACGCCGCGGCGTCATCCTTTGCGCTCTGTGTCTGGTCCAAGTAAGGTTTCTTGGCCTCCGCAGTGTCTGTCCGCCACCTGAGGCCGAGCGCCGTGCGAATCTCCGTCTTCGAAGCTTTGGCGTTCGGGTCGCCCGTGGCAGCTCTCCGCTTCTCATCGCACTCATCCTTGCAAATATACCAGTGGTCTTTTGTGTAGAGCAGGAATGGATTGCTGGCTGAGGTGCGCCCAGGTTTGACTGGTCGCTCGCCGAGTTTGCTGAGAATCTCGCCGATGATTGAGGCTTCATAGTCCTCATGCTGCCTCAAACGTTCCCTCGTGGCCTCCGTTTCGATCGCTTGTGGCTCGACCTTGCGTTTCGGCTCCGCTGAGAATGTGGGGTAGCTCGCAGGATGGTCAAGCTTTACTTTCTTTTCTATAAGAGGACTAGGAACTTTGATGGGGCCTATCATTGACTCCACCACTTCGGCAGCTGCGCGCAGGCCGGAAAGGTAGGCTCCGTGAACCGTCGCGGGATGTGTTCCGCAGGTAGCCTCGCCTGCGAAGTGTAGCGGACCATGGGGCCTGGCCATAACATCGTAGTCCCCTGTTTGGGTCTGAGGCCCCACGTATGAGTAGCTCCCACAAGCCAAAGGATCTCTGCGCCAGCGTGTGACTATGGCTTCTGTTGGAAGTGGAACGTGGGTAGGCGCGAACATCTTGTCTAAACGATCGGTGACCTCCTTGACGAGTTGGTCGTTTGAGGTTGCCTCAGCGTAGTGCGCCGCTTCACCGGCCATCAGAGCAATAAGTGTGGGCTTGCCGCTAGTCTTTATGCAATTCCAGAATAGATAATATCGGCCTCGCCGATGAGCATAGTCTTCTGGATTGAGACTGGCATTATGTTCTGCCTCATTTAGTATACCAAACATATCGCGTTCGGGTTCCCAGAAGGCTTCTTCGTAGACCAAGATGACCTGTGCATGAAGTTAGGAAGACATTGGCAATCTTTCCATAGTCCCCTCACATACCTTGTTGAGGAGCCCAAAGCCCATGCGGTCTATTACTCCCTGCTTCCATTGTGGTAATGGAGGTTGGAACGTAATGGAACCAGACTTTAGAACTCCAAGCGGGGTTGTCAGTACAAGTTGATCTGCCTCGAATACTTCACCGTTAGTGCATTCAACCTTGACAGCTTTGCCTATCTCCCTTGCGTCTTGATTGTAGTGGACGGATTTGAGGACACATTTGAAACGAACATCGAGCTTAGACGGGCACTGCCAAAGTCCGCGTGGCACCTGCTGATATCCGCCGATGATCTCTGTATGCTGACCCTCAAATTCGTTGCCAATGTCCTGGTCCCAGCCACTAAGGCTTAATTGATTAACGCTTGCCGCATTGGCGTATTCAAGGTTAGCATGATGCCAATTTAGGAGGCGCAAATCTCTGGGTCGCAGATCTAGAATGCTCTGGTATTGCTTGATACCCTCATCCATGATCTGACCAAGTGTCGGGTATGTTGATGCTTTGGCGACTGGGTCCAATTGAAGCGAGTGAATAAATGGCGCACCGACTTTCAACGACCAGCCCATACTCTGGGCAGCTTGTGTGGCTGGAATATTTGGGTTGAAACCTGCGCTTAGTTGGTATGCTCGACCAGCCAGTTTCTCAACCCCAGTCGATGGCATCTCTTCGGTTGTTGACGCTGTGTTCATCGCGTTTGCAGGCAAAGGTGTGTATGACTGTTCTAGCTCGGCGATGGTGGCTCCACCATTATCACTCGGCTCGCGTCCAAAAAGAATCAGGTTTCGATCGCCCTCAACCGTACGGAAAGTTGCAGGTTTGTTCCGATATACACTTGCGCGTTCTAAGACATCGTTGTATAGCTTCTCGACAAGTACATCCCGGCTCCTCTCCACCACAGTGCCGTCATAATCGTACAAGACGGTGTTGTCTCGCAAGCCGTGATATGGTATCCCTAACTGACCACGTATTATGGCGTTCAGTGGATTGCCACGTTCGAAACCTGTGACGATCTGTGCGCCCATTTCAGCAGTACAACGATGCCCTGGCGGTAGAGTAGACCCGGTTTGATCGAGGAAGGGATGTGAATACACTCGTCCCCCAATTCGTGATCGGCCTTCTAACAAAATGACTCTTGGAGGTCGTTCTCCTTGCTCTACCCAGGAATCGCCAAGCTGAGCGAACAAGCCTTCTAGGTGCCGTGCGCATCCAAGACCAGACATTCCAGCGCCCACGACGATGACTGTTCGCCTTGCGCTTGCCTTGATCTTTGTGGGTGGTATTGTAGCCGCAGTGTTCGACACTTCCACGCAGCCGAAATTAATATAGCCATTCCTTGTGAGCCAAGAGTGTGCGACTTTGGCCAGATTGAAGTAACGTTTCTCTCTCGCACATCCGGCAGCCTCTTCTATGCTCACGTATACCAGCGGATTCTTAGTCCAAAGCCGGAGTATGGCATTGCGGATGTTGAGGTAGACGGTAACTTGCATGTGAGTAACGTGGTTTCGCAAGAGCTTATACTCCTCTGGATGTAGAGCGAAAGGGTTGAGCCTTGAACTCTCAGCCGCTAGTACGCATTGTCTTGCAAATTCCCCCCAAGAGAGCGAGGTCGGTATGGAGCTATTTGCTTTGAACTCTGAGGGTTTGCCTTTGGATGGGCTCGAATTTCTTAATCGGCGTACATTGTCACGTTCTTGTGACTGAGGCAGTTCAGGCGTTGATGAGGCTTTCGAAGCATCGTTAAGGAATTGAGGAGTTGTCGCCATTGACGTAGGGGTGTTTGGAACATTTCTCGACTGTTTTATAGTCGCACTCGGTGATATGGTTCCGTAGCCAATTGCTTGTGGACCATTCCGGATCGCTTTAGTGAAGTTGTTTTGATGGGAATCGATGACACTGTCGCTCGTTTCTGATGTTCGAAGCGGATGAGGGTATTGAAGATGCGAGGCAGTGGCGTGGCTGCCATCATAACCATGACCGTTGACATATCCGCTTGATACAGAACTGTCGCGCTCATCTCTGCCATTAATATGGCCACCACTTAATTCCGACATGTCATGAGTATCTCCATAGTGCACGGACGATGTCGTCGATTCGGTATAGTGTAGGTTATCAAGGGTCGACCCAACGGTAGAGCTTCCACCCTTCATGCTATCATGGGCCAGCGGCATTGGCAAAATAGCATCGTGTGTGTCGCCGAAAAAATAATGACTATCGTCGATCCCGTCCGCATCGGTCATGGTGGCGAGCGACGAGTACATGGTGGATGGAGGACAGGCATGAGAATTGATAGTGACCGCTACCGGACTAAAGACAATAATGAATCATCCACACTGGAGATTGAGAAATAGTGATAAGGCGGTGGCGCTGCGCGGCTGAGTGAAGCATGGATATCTTGGTTCTCTGAGAGATGAGCGGTGGTTGGGTGCAAGCAAATGGCACACGCGCCCCTCGACCTCAGTCGATTCTGAGGTTTGCACATGGCTATGCCGGATCGGGAATCTGCGTCCAAGCCATCCTTGCGCTAACGAACCTCCTGCCCTCCTCTCTGCACATCACTGACCTACCCCATCTCAATTGGAGTCGTAATTGATCTCACATAAAGCGCTCGTGTTCTTAACACTACCGGATTTCGACATTTTTCCAAGAGAATTGTGCGGCTACCATGAATCTGCAGCCGACTTGCCCTTCCTCAGAGGCCCGTGAACATCGCGCCAGCCGTCTCGGCCAAAGATCGCTTGATTAAACAACCATTCAAAAAAAAGGTCTCCCCGATAGCACGTCTACGAAACATGCAGTGGTGTGCTTTAGCACGGGACTGTCACAGAGTGAGTAGCTGGCGCCACGGCTGTGGCATACTAGACTGTGGCATACTAGTAAAGCAGCACGCTATCCCGCATACTCGCGCGCGCTCTCCCTCAAGTATATAAAGGTAAATGGATCTCTCAGCCAAGTGCTATGACGTTACGTTTTCATGGGCCTTAAAGCTAACATTCGAACAGTACGTTCTCGTTACACCTCGTAGACATTAATCGATCAACGCAATCGTCTTTGCTATGCGTATGGCAACGTCGTCGAGGGAGTGTATAGAAATACAATCGCTAAGATGTATTTCATTGGGGTCGCGTCTTCTAGGGCACACTTTTGCCAGACACAAATTGGGTCTGGCACAAGATGAACTGGCTAAATGCAAACGAGATTCTGCGAATGAAGGAAACATGATCCTCTCAAAAGAGATAGCTCATTTGTGACGGTTGACCTCATGGGGTCGTTATGGCACTAAAACAGCCAGACAACGCTGAGGTGGCAACTGGCGGAAACACTTCAGAGTCACAATTGATTCACCCGCTCATTATCATATTTGATCAATCTCCTGTCTCTAAACGTGTTCCAATTCGCACGTGCAGATTCCTCATTGGCGAGATCTTTGCGCGATCAACATGCTTGAGTTGTACCTGGATTCATTAGAAGGTTCTCAATCAATGAATATTTGTAACGTTTCATGTTACCCTCTTTTACATGCCTTATGAGCTATAGGTAGGAGAGGAACCGCTACTACTATCGCCCACTTTTCTTTTCGGCTACCTACGCCTTTATTGCAAATCTAGTGTACTGATAAATATTTGTAGCTTTCTATCTCACATATCCTCATCGTGAACGTTAAGTAAAATTGGGATTCACTAAAGTACATAACTCTTAGCCTGTAATTGCTGTTCTAAAGTTGTAACCCACAATGGAACGTGAAGAACTCGTTTATCTCAATGTTTTATTACAAGCTTCGACGCGACGCTTGGGCCATCTCGCTCACGTGCTCTTCTGGCCATGTGCGGAGATCGGAAGTTCTCCGCTCTTCGACAAACAAACAACCGTCCCAACACAACCTCGCGTAATCAACGATGCGATGGCCCTGGCCGGGCGACGAAGATGACGAGAAGAAGGCTAGTTTCTCCGCTCGGTTGGCGAAGCTGAAGTCGGAAGAGTGGTCGTCTACGCTCACTGATCCTGCAACCCTCGGCACATCTCTTGTTCTAACAGCTTCCACTGTAGCGCTGATACGGCTCTACAAATCATACTTGCGCCGCATTCCAAACGTCAACCATATCAAGCCTGGCTACTTCCGTCGACGAAGCTTGTTTGGTCAAGTGACAAGCGTTGGCGATGCCGATAACTTCAGGTTGTTCCATACACCTGGTGGGAGGATAGCTGGATGGGGCTGGGTACCGGGGAAGAAAGTGCCAACTACGCGCGAAAGACTCGCGAACAACACTGTATGTTACGGCTTCGTAACGCTCGGCACAGACTTTACCCTCGATTACCTATCACTGACCTATTTTCAGATACATGTTCGAATTGCTGGTGTCGACGCTCCTGAACTGGCGCATTGGGGCCGAGAGGCACAGCCATATTCTCAGGAGGCACTCGATTGGCTCACGGCATATATTCATAATCGGCCTGTTCGAGCGCACATTTACAGACGCGATCAGTACGACAGGGTTGTCGCTCAGGTGACTGTGCGTAGGTGGTTTCGCAGGAAAGATGTTGGCCTCGAGATGTTGAAAAAAGGACTAGCAACTGTCTATGAAGCGAAGACGGGGTCTGAATTTGGGAGATCCGAGCAAAAGTACCGCGACGCACAAGAAATGGCCAAAGAGCAGAAGGTCGGCATGTGGACCAAACCGAACCTCTTGGGGCGACTGCGTGGTGAGACCGCGGTGAAGGCGGAGACACCGAGAGAATACAAGGCACGACATGCAGCAGCAGAGAAACAAAAGAAGGCGGGATGAGGGAATACAAGCGGACATACTTCATGATAGAAGCCCAAGGCGATACTTTGGCAAACTTCAAGTTCCACCGTATGTCGATCATGATTCACCGGAAGTGAGCAGCCGATCTACCGGCGTCGAAAGGCGTGCTGCCGCGGGCTTGGCTAGGTGGTCCGCATTTGAGTCAAAGGATGAATTTTGCGCGCGGCTTACGACGGGGTGCAGATCTAGCCGTAGCATGCAGTCTGGTGAATGACTGTGACCTATAGGCCAATCTCATGCAGCGTGACGTTGGCTCAGGCCCGTTGAGAAATTTTCGACTCAAAATGCACATCCGCGCCGGTTATCGGTCAGCCTTGGGGTAGAGCTCTAAGCAGTCGAGCGTGGCAAGCGCAGTGCTATCCGACGTTCACGGCTGCAAAACATAGTGCTATTTATTGATACAATGTATATGCTATTGTCGGACGAGCATTTGTGCGCATGCATGAAGTAATTGTCCATTTGCAGTGTCAAGGGTTCGCGTTGACCGCCTTTGATAGCTCTCAGACCTTATCGGGACCGGCCCGATGTCTCAGCGAATCATAGAATTTGGCGCGACAGCTATCCTCCCCGCAAAATAAATTTCACGATCACTACAAGAAGGCACTTCTGACTCCTCACGTCAAGTGCTTGAGCTCCAGCGACCCTCAATTGCATCCTGCGGCCTTTGAACAGCCCTTTGCCTGCGCATCCGCTGTCTCTGTACCTTCCGCGCGGCTTCAATAGAGCTCAACGCTCCTGGTGCTTGACCGCCTGCTATGGCTCTCTGCGGGCGTCTGGCACGTCGCGCGCCAGCACTGTCG
This sequence comes from Kalmusia sp. IMI 367209, assembly GCA_027946365.1. NCBI lineage: Eukaryota > Fungi > Ascomycota > Dothideomycetes > Pleosporales > Didymosphaeriaceae > Kalmusia > Kalmusia sp. IMI 367209. The sequence continues at coordinate 305,779 of JAPEUQ010000006.1, read as the reverse complement.
GGTCAATATCGCGCGCTCACATCCCCGGCCGCCTCTCGATCTTTCGTCTCGCGAGCTTCGAGGCCTTTGGCTTCACTTAGAACTACCAATGAGTCAACGAGCGCATACCGACAGCTGCGAGCTTTCACCAAGATCTCCGCAACATGGAACCAGACACAGGAGGCACCAAATGCGCAGGCATACCTGAACAGCGGCGCAATCGCTGGAGCTCGCGACCTGGTGGATGTCAAGAAGGTTCTCGTCATTGGAAGTGGTGGTCTTAGCATTGGCCAGGCGGGAGAGTTTGATTACTCTGGTACGATCTGGATGATTCATAAAGCTGATTAGTGAATGCTGACCTCTCTCAAGGCTCGCAAGCCCTGAAGGCACTCAAAGAAGCCGGTGTTAAATCTGTGCTCCTCAACCCCAACATTGCGACCATCCAAACTTCGCACGTGCTCGCCGATGAAATCTACTACCTCCCCGTCACCCCCGAATATGCCGAATATGTGATCCAGAAGGAGAAACCAGACGGCATCTTCCTCAGCTTTGGTGGTCAGACTGCCCTGAACTTGGGCGTGCAAATGAACAAGAAGGGTATCTTCGAGAAGTACGGCGTGAAGGTGCTAGGAACAAGCATCAAGACTCTAGAGACCAGCGAGGATCGTGATCTGTTTGCGCGAGCTCTGGACGAGATCGATATCCCCATCGCCAAATCCATCGCCGTCAACTCTGTCGAAGAAGCTCTAGACGCTGCCGAGAAGGTCGGATATCCTATCATCGTTCGTGCTGCTTACGCGCTCGGTGGCCTCGGATCAGGCTTTGCGAACAACGCAGAAGAGCTCAGGAACTTGTCCGCCCGTTCTCTTTCTCTGTCACCCCAAATCCTGGTCGAGAAATCCCTTAAGGGCTGGAAGGAAGCAGAATATGAGGTGGTTCGGGACGCAGCTGACAACTGCATAACGGTCTGTAACATGGAAAATTTCGATCCACTGGGAGTACATACTGGTGACAGTATAGTCGTTTCTCCCAGTCAAACCTTCAGTGACGAGGAGTACCATATGCTTCGGTCAGCATCGATCAAGATTGTGCGTCACTTGGGCGTTGTGGGAGAATGTAATGTCCAGTACTGCCTCCAACCTGATGGTCTGGACTACAGAGTCATTGAAGTGAACGCTCGTCTGTCGCGTTCATCTGCTCTGGCCTCGAAAGCGACTGGATATCCTCTGGCTTACACTGCTGCAAAGATTGGTCTCGGCCACACGCTGCCTGAGCTGCCCAATGCGGTCACCAAGACGACTACTGCCAATTTCGAACCTAGCCTGGACTACGTCGTTACGAAGATGCCTAGGTGGGATCTCAGCAAATTCCAAAACGTTAAGAGAGATATTGGCAGTTCCATGAAGTCCGTTGGTGAAGTCATGGCTATCGGGCGTACTTTCGAGGAGTCCTTCCAGAAGGCCTGCCGACAAGTAGACCCCAAGTTCTTAGGTTTTCAGGGAGAGAAATACGGCGAGAGCCTTGATGAAGAATTGAAGAATCCTACCGACCGACGATGGCTAGCCGTTGGCCAAGCCATGTATCATGAAGGCTACAGCGTCGATAGAATCCACGACCTGACCAAAATCGACAAGTGGTTCCTATACAAGCTACAAAACATCGTAGAATGCACGCAAGAGCTTGAGGAAATCGGCAGCCTATTCGGTCTCAAGAAGGAGATCATCCTCAAGGCTAAAAAGCTCGGCTTTTCCGACAAGCAGATCGCCAAGGCTGTGAACAGCACCGAAGATGAAGTGCGAGCACGCAGGAAGAGCTTCGGAATCAGGCCGTGGGTGAAGAAGATCGATACCCTGGCTGCAGAGTTCCCTGCAAATACGAATTATTTATATGTAAGTTCTTAATACCTTTTTTTTCATCCCAATTTGGTTGTAATCTGGTGTTGGTGTTGATGACGGTGTCGATTGCGGGCGACGTGTTTCTTCCTTCTGGACGAGATGGGCCATCGTGTGTTATTACAGCTGTCCGTTAGCAAGTGCTTCCAGTCACTAACCAAAATCTCCAGACCACCTACAACGCTTCTTCGCACGATGTTACGTTTGACGACCATGGTATTCTTGTTCTCGGAAGCGGTGTCTACCGCATCGGAAGTTCCGTCGAGTTCGACTGGTGTGCAGTCAACGCTACACGCTCCTTGAACGCTCTCGGAAAGAAGACTGTGATGATAAATGTGAGTTACAATGCTTATCATAATGCTCAAACATTTACTAATTCATCGACAGTACAACGTACGTATTACCGAATACGGGTGGATATGTCTCAGCTTGCTCAGAGCCGCGAAAAAATGCTATATCAGGTCGAAAGCTTGGAGACGCATTGTGGACCAAGTTATCCCAGGATGCATGATACACATAAGGCCCGTCTCCAAACTTTTGCCTTCTAGCGTTATGAGCGCTTTGGCTGAGCAGTGACATTCACGAGGTACCTTACTCCACGTTCTGAATGATGCTGACTGTGACTAGCCTGAAACATACAGCACTGACTTTGATGTCGCCGACAAACTTTACTTCGAAGAACTCAGCTACGAGCGTGTCATGGATATCTACGAATTGGAAACCGCTAGCGGTGTCGTTGTCTCCGTCGGAGGTCAATTACCCCAGAATATTGCGTTGAAACTTCAGGAGAGCGGAAAAGCCAAGGTACTAGGCACGGATCCTGCTGATATCGACAAAGCCGAAGACCGTCACAAATTCTCCTCCATCTTGGACTCCATTGGCGTTGACCAGCCAGCGTGGAAGGAGCTCAATTCCTATGAAGACGCGAAGAAATTCGTTGAGTCCGTTGGATATCCCGTGCTCGTCCGTCCCTCGTATGTTCTCTCTGGTGCTGCCATGACCGTTATTCGAAGTGAATCCGAGCTTCAGGAGAAGCTCACTGCCGCTTCTAACGTATCTCCGGACCATCCTGTCGTCATCACCCAGTACATCGATGGTGCACAGGAGATCGACTGTGATGCTGTTGCCTCCGGCGGCAAGGTGCTCGTCCATGCCGTCAGTGAGCACGTCGAAAACGCAGGTGTACACTCCGGTGACGCCACGCTCGTACTACCTCCGGTCAACCTCGATGACCGGATCAAGGAACGTGTCAAGGAAATTGCGGATAAGGTTGCGAAGGCATGGAACATTACCGGCCCCTTCAACATGCAAATCATCAAGCAGGAGGTCGAAGGCGAAGAACCCAAGCTCAAGGTCATTGAATGTAACCTCCGTGCCTCTCGATCCTTCCCTTTCGTTAGCAAGGTTCTTGGTACAAACTTCATTGACGTGGCTACTAAAGCTCTGGTCGGCCGCGAGGTCCCCGAGCCTTTCGATCTGATGTCCGTCAAGCGTGACTATGTCGCGACTAAGGTACCGCAATTCTCGTGGACTAGGTTGGCTGGCGCGGATCCCTTTGTTGGTGTCGAAATGGCATCTACTGGTGAGATGGCTTGCTTCGGAAAGGACCTCATCGAAGCCTATTGGGCATCTGCTCAATCAACCATGAACTTCCGTCTCCCTGTACCGGGTGAGGGTCTACTATTCGGCGGCGACGTCGAGTCCGGCTACCTCATCCAGGTCGCGAAATACATCCAACCCCTTGGCTACAAATTCTACGCTGCCAACCAAGACGTCAAGCAGCTGCTTGAGAGTAACACTGAAGGCGTCACTGTGGACGTTATTGAATTCCCCAAGGAGGACAAGAGGGCGCTTCGTGAAGTGTTCCAGAAATACGATATCCGAGGCGTTTTCAATTTAGCTAAGTACAGGGCCAGCTCGCTTATCGATGAGGACTACGTGATGAGGAGGAATGCGGTCGACTTTGGCGTGCCGCTATTCATGGAGCCCAAGGTGCGTTGATTAGTCTATTCCTCATTTAAACATGCAAAAGCTAACACACTGCTAGACTGCCGTCCTCTTCGCCCAGTGCATGAGCGAGAAGCTGCCAAAGAAGGAGGGTATTCCGAGCGAGGTCCGTCCGTGGAGTGACTTCGTCGGTGGCCGACCGTTGTAGATGGTCCAGCTCCAGCCTCTACGGAATCAACACAGGCGAGTACAGAGGACTCCGGGTTCAAGAAATAGTTCAAATATGTTTGACTCATTGTCGAGAGAGAAACAGGATATATGATGCAACGGGGGGAGAGGCAATGTTGGAGTATATGTTCATGTAAATAGCGCTCCGGTTGGCCAACAACACCTCGGATGCGTTTTCTCATAAGGAGGCGTTTTACTATTAGTGTACCCAGTGCTGGAAAAGGTCTTTCTGTTTGCGGATTTTGCGCGGTGTATCTTAGTACGGTAATTGGAATGATATCACCATCTTTTCTCTTAGATTTGTGTTTCGTCCTCGAAGAGACTGTCCAGTATCAGAAGCATTGGATGCCACTACATCCAGCTTAATCCCATACATTCTAGCATATGTTATTTACAGGAAGCTTATACTAGGCATATAAACTAAATTATACTACGATAATAAAAAATCGCCGAGATTAGTATTTACTCTAGGGAGAACCGCTTTCCTTGCTACTATGAAGTATCACATTTACTCGGACTTGCCATAAGCTCTGCATTTAGCCGTATAATTAGTATTGCTATGTATTTGGTCGTCACTCTTGGCCTATACCAACCCTGATGCTATCTAGGGTGTTTGCATGATTGGCGCACGGGCCATTTGGGTTGGGGAAGGCGCGACTTCGCGTTTCCCAATAGTAAACGAAAACTCCTGTCTCTCCCCAAACAACCACGACCCGCCGTCAACGAGATATCTTAGGTCTGCCACCATGGCGGAAGCACAGAAGCCGAAGTACGACAGCCTTCCGGGAATTGACACAGCTCCGGATGTCTACGAAACGCCCGAACTCGCAGAAGACGTGAGTACCATCCAAGCTTCCACCGCTGTCTCCGACTCCGAACAAGACGACGACGATCCTGAAGCCTCCGCTATACGACACCAACATTTACAAACCGACCAAGCACGCAATCGCTTCCAGCCTTCGCGGGTAGACGCACACGGCGTGGACTTCTCCGACAACATCAGCGCGCAGCGTCGCTCGTACCGCACATCAACACGCGCACGGCGGAGGGGGCAGATTCTGGGTGACGATAGCGATGAAGAGAAAGAATCGTTCTCACGGAAGCTCATGCGAGTGAAGCAGGAGCTGGAGGAGTTGGATGTGGAGTATAAGCAGCGGATTGAGTCCGGCGACAAGAGCAAGATCGAGGAGCGAGATCCCAAAGAGGTTATTGAGTTCATATCTGAAAAAGTGGACTATATATACGCTATGCGCCGTGGCGGTGTACGGGGTGCAGGACCACAGCTCGACCGCACAATTGACAAATTCAATAATTACGTACCTTTCGACCCCTCCAAAGGTATTTCTAAAGCCATTGCGAGTCAGCCGCCGCTTCCGGGATCGCAGGTACAGAAGAGTCAGCTAGAGTTCGTGCTCGATCAGGCGAGAGACTTTGATGGCAGGTTGGATAAATTGGAGCAGGCTTTAGGACTCAATGGGAATACGATGCCCGACCTTGGAGACAAGGCGCCATTTCCGCTGTTCAAGACATTAGAGAAAATCGAGCAAACAGTAGGGCTAGTGGGGGACGCGAGCCAAGGCACCTTGGAAGCAGCGGGCGCTCAGATCAAGAAGATGATAACAGACGCAGAGCAGTTGAGACAGCTTCGCGCAGAGGCATCTCTGGACGGAGATTCGCCCAACCCTGAGCAAGAAGCGAAGATCAACGCACTCTACGGCACACTACCCTCTATCGACAAACTTTCGCCTGTCCTCCCCATGATGCTAGAGCGGCTACGGACGTTGAGGCTGGTGCACACGAGCGCGTGGGCCGCAGACGATGTGCTCACTGAGCTAGAAAGCCGGCAGTCGCAGCAAGAGGCCGAGATCAAAAAGTGGGAGGCATCTATACAGGAGCTAGAGGAAGATGTGAAAAAGAGCGAGGTTGCTATGCAGAACAATATGCACCTGGTCGGTGATTGGGTCAAGCGGATCGAAGAGCGGGTTGATAAGCTACCCGGGGGAAGTACGGGGACATGAGCGATAGATTGGTAAGGAAGGCAAGCTTTGGTTGAGCATGACTAGAGTTTAAAGTCACATATCGTGCATCTCATGCGTGGTCCGAAGCGAGCGCGGGGAAGCCTCTTTGCAGCAAGTACGTAGATACCCAGCTTCTTATTTGATATGAAATTATGGATGCACGCTTCAGTTCGAAGCCACGAGGACATCTTCTCACATGCTACAATCTCTTTGCAAGATCTCCGAAGGTGTTCCTGAAAGCACTTTGACATCGACTAGATGCATGCTTGAACAACAGAAGAGCTTTCCGTGTTCATGAGCACTCTCGTAACCGTTATCCATACGTACTCAGCACGACCAGGACGAATTTATGGAGAGTATGCGACCCCAGGGTAGGCAGCATTACCAAGGTCTACTTGGAAAACATCGAAAGGCGTAAGTGGAGAAAATTTGTAATGTTAAATTCGCTCTTCTGTCTCCTATTCGCTCTCTCATACTGCGTTTGCCCGCCATGTCCCCCTCGACCGAGTGCAAACAGTCCTTTCCGCTGTTTGCTTCCCTCCTAAACACTGAACGAGCACCAGCCAAGGCGGCTCTGACATATAGTGTATCTCTTTAACATCTACGTCTATCCTCCTACGTTCCAGCTCTGCACGCATAATTCTTGTTCCTCAGATTCTCACTTCAAATCGTTGAATCGAATTTGAACGCTGTCACCATCGAACTCCATTCCAACGACTCGTAATTGACCACCATGCGTTTCCGGAACCTCTTCCTCTTCCTCTTCACCCTGTTTCTCGCCTCTCAATCTCTCGCCTGCAAATGCTGGCACGATCGGCACACGCCGGCCGAGGACTGGGACCGTAAGGTCACCAAGTGGTGCTGTAGGTTGGTAACCCTTATGGCCTTTCCGTTTGCTCCTTCCGCTATCTTTCCTCACTACTCCGTCCCTCCGTTTTCTAAGGGGTTTCCATAGGGGTTGGAAATTCGGCAAGAAGTCACGCCTGGGGCCTGACGGCGATTGCATCGCGGAGTCCATCTCTGAGCTGCTTTCCAATTTTTCGAGGTGCTGCCAGGCATACGGGTTGTTTACGGATTGTGCGTGTCCGAGCGGGTGTCAGGGTGAGTGAAATGTTGGGTTGATCAGTGGATGTGCTGACAGGGTGCAGTGGGCGGAGAAGTTCAGGGTGAGGATCAGGATGAGGATGAGGTGTTTGCGGATGAGGTGTTTGCGGATGAGGTGTTTGCGGATGAGGCTGAGCTGGAGGGCGTCGGCGACGAGGATGCTTGAACATCTACTTGATGAGCGTGGTCGTGACGGGTCCATGAGCTATCCGCCTACCACGCAGGTGATCTTGAAGTTTAGATCAGCAATAAGGATGTGAGGATATCCTGGTGCGAAAGGGTATCGAACTGAGATTGAAACAAAAGAACAAGGATATCAAATACTCCAACCCAAAGGTATGCGCAACCACTCTCCTGTCACCTCTCAGCCGCGGTCCTCCTCTCTCCATAAATCGCCTTCAAACCTTGGTCCCACGGCACAAACTCCGGATTCCTACTCCCGGGCACGCACTTGAATTGCTTTGGCGGCTCCATCTCCCACTCAATCTTCTCCTCATCCCTCGCAATAGTCCCGTTGACATGCGCCCCTACCGATCCCCTGGCTTCCCTGGCAACCTTCGCATCCCAATAATTATACGCCGTCACGATCGTCGGCAGCGTAGCGATCTTGTTATACCCCAAATACCACATATCCTTGGTTAATAGATTCGGCTCCCCCTGATAGCACTCCTCGTCCTTTTCCCTATCACCGCCCTCGACGCCGCGCAATCGCAGCGTCCCATCCATAAACGGCTTCGCCGTCAGCGCAACGATGCCATTCCAGCACGAGAAGACCTGCACCGGCAAAAAGTCGTTCCACCGCGTACGCGAAAGCTCGTGATCAGGAAAGAAGCCCCCGTCCCAGTCCCACATGCCCTTGTAAAAGGTATCGCCCGTCATCGAGCGCCCGATCCAGATGTCGTAGAAGCGCGGCGCGTCGGGGTACGAGCTGTTTGCCCAGTCCATGCCACATGTCATGTGCGCGCCCTGGAAGACCTGCTGGTGCGCGAGTTCGAGGATGTCCTCGGGGCAGAGGTACACGTCGTTTGAGAAGATGATGGTGGTGTCGGGGGCGTAGGCGTCGGGGTGCTCGTAGAGGTCGCGCAGGGCTAGGTTGCGCAGTTCGGCGAGGAGCACGATGCGCTCTGGGTTGGCGCGCTGGGGGGACAGGTCCGACATTTGGAGGAAGTAAGGCACGCCTAGGTCTTCGAGGTATGGCGCGAGCGAGCGCAGGATCTCGTAGGTGCCATCTGTGGAGCGGCCTTCTACGATGGAGAGAGCGCAGTTGTGGGGGCCGAGGAACGTGATGGCTTGGATGATGCTACCGAGGAGTTGGGGGAGAATGTGTGCCACTTGGTAGAGGTCAAGGGCGAAGAAGTACTTGGGCCGGCTGGGTGTGCTGGGTGGTATTTGGAGGTAGTTGTAGCGGTCGGTCGCCAGTGAGCATTCGAGCTTCTGGAAGGACTGGTCGTCTGGATCGAGGATTGATTTGATGTATTGTGGTGCCTTGACGAGATTGACGAAGGTGCCTTTTTTGGGGGGTAGTATCGATGTTGGTTTCTTTGCTGGAGGAGGCAACGGCTTTGCCGTACCATTCATCACTGAAGGAGTAGCTGCATCCGTAGAATTCGCCTCTAAGAACGGCGAGCACTTCGCTGGCTCTTGATTTCCTATCAAGAAACTTGCTCCATTGAAGCGCAACGACCCAACGAGCCCATGTTCCGACCGCGTGAAATAGAAACAAAGAGTGACGAACGTACTAACAGCAATGGTCACTAAAACAGAACGAAAAAACTTATTGCTACCGAACTGAACCATGATGGCTGCAGAATGGTGGCTACCCACAAAAAAGGGCACCAAAAAGGACACACAATATCAGGCTGGGTCCATGGCTGGATATAATCGAGACCTGAGTGCAACTGATAGCTTAGGCATGTTGTCCTAATCGGATCACTGACCCACCCCCCCTGCCATAAGCGCTGCGCCTCCAGTAGGCCAGGCGCGGGACAGAGTGGAGTACACTGTGTGCTATAGTCAGTGGTTGGTATTCGTGCGTGTTACGCCCGTGCCTTGTTAGGCTGCATGACAATGATGATCCCATGCATGTACAACAGTGGTCCACCTTGGAACTGCTTAACGGAGCGCCGGATGCGTTCATGGCCATCAGGAAAATTTTGATCCTACGGAAAAAAGTCATGAGCTTCAGTCCCTTTTTCCGCGAGATACACAGAGTAGTAGTCTTCCAGGGTTGAAGTAGTGCGTAGTGTTAACGTAGCCTAGTGTAAATTAGATGAGGAACGTGCTTCGATCGTCTATACTCGTTATTATGGAATTTTTTGTGATATAATACCGCGCATTAAACCCATACTCGGGAACTACTGCACATTGTATAGTGTGCTTGCTTTGTTGGGTGTAGTTCCCGCGCGTTTCCCAGAATCCCCTCGTTAACGAGGATCCAGAAGTTTCAGTATCGAAACAATCGATCTTGTACTGAAAATCGTGAGCAACCTTTCCGCCCCCTAATTAGCGTCATAGCGTGCTCGCTGTTCATTCTTCGGTGCGCTCTGGATCTGCCGCCACATCCCAGGTCGAATCGCACGTACCCCACGGCGCTATGCTCTATGCCGTTAAAATAGGCGGGTTAAGAATTTTAATAAGCTTGATCCAGATCATGGCTAACCCAGATACTATCTAACCTCAGGTCTACTTCAGCCCTCCACGTCTGAGGAGTGCGTAAGGTTTATTTTGGTCGCGCGAGAATCAAACTTTGGTGTTGCGTGGCCGCCGGGCAAAATTTAGCGCTCCCAGCTACTCGGTGTATGACAGTTGACGCGTCACTACGGTGACGCAGGCCTCACACCTTGATAACGAGTTCCTCATATGAGACGGGCCGAAAATCTCACGAGGTATTTTCATTCGATGGGAGAATTTGTTTCATGCGATGTCGTACGCACTTGCGCGTTTACAACTTGGACTGCCCGTCCTCGTTCACAAGTACATATCTGTATCTGGCCTTTCCATCTTCAAAATCTACGACGCCCTGGTTGGCTTCCTTCATCGGACGCTGCGATACCCAAGGTTTGATGTTCTTCTCGGCGACGAATTGGAGCATCTCTTCAATTTCTTTAGGGCTGCCGATCTGAGAGCCTCCGATCTTTGCGCCTTTTGAGAACAAGATGTGTGCCCCGATAGGAGGCAGATTGCCCTCGGGCGCGCCGACTTGAATCAGTTGGCCATTGGTGCGAAGAAGACGCAAGTAGCCTGTTAGAGGCATGTCAGGCGAGGACACGGTCGAGATGATGAGATCGAGGCTACGTGAGTGCTTCTTATCCCACTTCTCGTCCTCGCTTGTTGCGATGAAATCGTCTGCCCCCAAGGCTTCTGCATCCTTGGCCTTGTTCCTCCTCCTGCTGATCACGACGACCTTCTCACACCCAAGTGCTTTGGCAAACAGCACACCGAAGTGGCCCAGTCCACCTAATCCTATAATTCCAACCTTCATCCCTGGTCCTGCACCGTTCTTTACCAGTGGTGCATACACAGTGATGCCACCGCACAACATAGGCGCCGCATCTGCACTCTTCACCCGCTCCGGAATCTTGACCACAAAGTGCGCAGGCACTCGCACATAATCCGCGTAGCCACCCATACTCCAATAGTTGTGCTCCTTGTATAGCCCATTGTACGTCCCGACAAAGGCCTTTCCGCAATGATGTTCCATCCCGTTCGAGCACTCCTCGCAATCGTCCCGTAGACAACTCGCCGCCTGCGCACCCACACCTACGCGTTCTCCGATGTGGAAGCGTTGTGAGGCAGACGAAGAGCCAATGCGTGCGACATGGCCGACGATTTCATGGCCCACGCAGATTGGGTAGTGCGTTGAGCCCCATCCCGAGCGCAGAGTGTGAATGTCGGTGCCGCAGATGCCGCAGTGAGTAATCTTGATGTCGATATCGGTTTCGGCGAAGGGTTTGGGGCCAAAAGATTGCCAGCGCATGTTCCCCTGTGCGGATTTGGGGTCGTGGCCGACCCAGCCGTGGAAGGTATCTGGTGACGATGACATTGTTTTTGGTGCTCTATGTGTATGGATTGACTTTGCAGGTGGATTGACCGAGCAGCGGGGCAGGCGCAATTGTTGAAAAAGCGTTCAGAAGGCCCCCAATGGTGAAAAAAGAAAGCGTCGTGATCGTTAAGGAAGGTAGAACATTTTGGGAAAATGCAAAGTCCGATGGCCTCGTCTCGTCGGCATGGGCAGACATTATCCGAGGTAGGTTCCTGGCATGTGTGTGAAGACCCCGCTCTCTTTTAATCTATGGAACCGCGACTTTGGGTGGCTTATCTCCGTCGCTTAAATCCATTGTGTATTCACCATCGGATCTCGCACGAGTCATGTTGTACAAGCACATCTACTTTATCGTCGTGCGTCAAGTCCGGTTGTTGAAGGTTTTTCATTCGTACGAGATAAATGTAAGATATATCCTAGCCTTTCTCCAGGCGCACTTTGCATCCCTCAAGGATGCCCTTGTCACCTTTCTTGGGTGGGTACCGTGGACAGGGGATGTTGTTGGATAGTGTAAGATATTGGACCCAAAGACCATTGACAATCAAGCCTACAGTGCTATGAAAGAAGGTAAGAGTGAGTTCCATTTGCTGCACTGTCAAGTTCGAAGCTACCTTGTAATCTCTAAAAGATCGTAGTCATTTTCTCTACACTTTATTTAAAACTTCGAAATCTTGAAAAGTCAATACAGAACATGGCGAAATTGCCAACCGACCTCAACACTCTTTCCGCTATGCTCCCGGTGGTGGAGGAGCCGTCTTTTTTCCTACTGACAAGTTCGCAATCTGTGCTGCATAATACAAGACATCCACCCCTACACCCACGATCTTCGGCGTGCAGTTTCTCACAATCCAATTGCCTCTCACCAATCTCAAATCGCACACCGCATCCTCATCTTTGATCTCCTTGTTCAGCAGCACCTCCTTCGCCAGTGACGGCCACACCGCGCTGGGCCTACCTAAGCCGATGAGGTCGCATGCATTAGAATCGAGAGCAGCTTGCATACCTTTGCGCGAGCGGAAACCTCCCGTGACCATGAGTAGAACATTCGGATAACGCTCACGTACCGCACGCGCGTAATCGAGGAAGAAAGCTTCGCGTGCTATCGTACGTTCAGATTTAGGATTGTCACCAGCCGCCATACGCATGTTTTCAATGGTACCGCCACTGATTTCGAGAAAGTCAACGCCCTCTTTAACGATTAGACCGACCTGTTCCAGACTCTCATCCAGGCTCTCTTTCCCGCCGACATCGGCGCTGTTGAGCTTGATGCCAATGCAGAAACTGGATGGGACGGTGGCACGAATAGCGCGAATGACTTCGAGAACGATGCGTGCACGCTTGGCCGGCGTGCCACCGTACGCATCGGTTCTCGTGTTGCTCTTCGCCGAGAGAAACTGTGTGAGGAGGAAGCCGTGGGCGCCGTGGATCTGTACACCGCTGAATCCAGATTCGTACGCGAGTTTGGCAGCGGAGGCAAATTGCTGGACTGCTTCTTCGATTTCTGCAAGGGACATTTCGCGGGGCGTGCCGAAGAGCAGTTTGCTTACGAGGTAGTCTGATATACCTTTTCCGAGAACGACCGGGACTGCAGAAGGGGCAATGGCTTTTGCGAAGAAGCTGCGGTTGCCGCAGGCGGCGGGGGACTGTCGACCTGGGTGCACGAGTTGAACGAGAGCGGTTGTGCCATTTTGCTGGGCTGACATGGCCCAGCGTTTCCATTTTTCTCTTGCTTCTTGGGGTACGGAGGGCTTGCAGTGGATATTGCCTGGGTGGCCCATGTAGATGGTCGAGACCTCCATTTCACCTATTCGAGCTGTTAGAGGGTAATGCTTTCGACCATCAGGATGACTACGTACCTGTGATTACGAGGCCCCAGCCGCCTTTGCTCCATGTATCGTATAGAGTTGTGTATTTTTCGCCAGGGTCGCTGTCTTTGTCCGCCAGCGACTCTGCCATTGCGGCCTATCGTTGAGGGTCAAAATTACAACCTTGCAATTTACTCGCAATAGAAGAGGGCCTACCTTAACGAGACGGTTTCGGAATACGACTCCGCTTTGAGTTTGCAGAGGGGTATCTAGATATGCAGACATGGTTGCGGAACTTGTGACAATTGGTTGGTGATTTGATATTTAGCGATTGGCGACGGTGCAGCAACGTCGTGGAAAGAGATGGTATTGATGTTATTGCATGTAAACCGTATCGGAGCTGATCTTATATTAAATCTTCACACCACATTTCGGGCGTGATTACTGGCTGGCGCCGCCCTTTTGGGGGCTCTGGACGCCGTTATGCCCCTCCATCCTATATCTTCACGCTCACTAGCGGAGCTCCACCATTCTGCAACAATCCTAGGTACGTACGTTAACCATGCACAAGAAGAGCGATTACAAGGGTATATGCGCCAAGAACGCCTTACCCGTATGTAGTGAAGTGATGCGGGCCTTGTAGGTAGAGGAGAGTTGATCAATTAATTAATGCGAGAATCTCGAATCAGGAAGGTGATACTTTTTGCGGTCAACCATGCATATGGACCCCCCAATGTTGTTTCGAGGCTCTGTTGGATACGCAGGCATTTTTCCTACTAAATCAACTAGCTTTTCTGATCAATGTGCAAGTCACTCGTCGCACGACCATTGCCAAACTCGGAGATTGTGCGGAGTCAAGAATAGCCGAAATTCGTTCCTTCGGTGGAGTTCCACGGCTACGCGAATGAGACCACCACTCGAGTGAGTTGTGGCGCCAGCGACAGCGCCCTTCTCCTTCAATCCGCAATGTGAGTCAAAGGGTTGAATGGGGATGGGGTGACTAATTGCTGCGGAGTCGGAAGCAATGACCGCCGTTGCTAACAAATGCACTTTCTAATGTGAGCGCATATACTGGATCTGTGCGTACGAGTAGTTAAGGGTTGGAGGTCGCCCTCGGAGAATTTTCTATAATAAACCTTTCTGGTTAGACACGAGTGTATCTCTATTCCTCACCGCCGGTAACAGGGTATATCGTAACGCCTTCTGATTGGTTTTTTTTTGGCGACCTTGACATTTTGAAATCTGACTGAGACAGGCATATTAGTGATGACCCTCTTTCGCATGCGGAACGTGTGAGTTTCAACCAAACTCAAGCATCACTTTTTACTCTACACTAATCGTGGCGGCGACCATTCGAATAAGAGTGCAGTGTCGTATGCACTTATCCTGTGACCTATCTTACAAATATGTTAGATAAGCTGTGAAAATCTAAAGAAGACCTGATGGCATGGTATACACTGGAAGGTGTTTTGAGTACTCCTTTGAGCGATACACGCGACTGACACCGACTGACACCGACTGATGGCCAATTTACCCCCCACACCTGCTTAGGAACATCGTTGAAGAATACGGTGATGTGGCTGGTTATGGTGTTGAGGAGCTTATGTGGCTGGTGCCGATGTCCCGGACCACACACGGCTTGCATCCAGGATTCCGCGCCACAGCCCCGCCGTCGCATCCCGCCCGTTATATTAAAGCTCCCGCGTTCGCTGCGGCGGACGTCAAAACCGTCGTCCTTCACATGTCGGAACCCGGTGCAGACGAGCAGCCTGCCAGTCGCGATGGCCCTTTGCAGAATTCGACCGAAGCGCAATCGCCGGCGCAAGCTGGCCTCAGGAGTGAGCAGGAGCAAGCGGCCCAGCTGATCCAGAAGAACTACCGCGGCTATCGAGAGCGTCGGCAGCTGCAGGGAATGGGATTGGACGCGAGCTCGCGCTGGTCTGAAGTATGCCCGAGCTTCACGCTGCAACCACTTGTTCGACGCTGACTGCGGCAGGCCATAAAAGAGGGTTCGTTCGCTTCCTCCATCATGCCCATCAACGGACCCTGAAGCTAACGGGCGCATCAAGCGAGATGGCGACAGGCGACGCATCCGATATCCCCCTCTGATCGCCCACCAAGGGAAACTTTGACCACCCCCGAGCAACGCTCGCGAGCCGCATCTAATGCTGCTCGCCAGAACTGGAAAAGGGTCGGCGAAATTGCGCGACGAGCTGGCGGTGATGACCCTGTAGATGATATGTCACAAGATGAGGATGAAGAAAACCAGCAAACGAGGGCACAACAGAAGGCAGAGCGGGAGAAGACTGCGAAGATGATGGATCTCCAGTACTTCCTCGAGATGGTCGACCAGAAGCACCGCTATGGAAGCAACTTGAGAGCGTACCACGAACAGTGGAAGAAGTCTGAGACCCACGAGAACTTCTTCTACTGGCTGGATAATGGCGGTGGGAAAGCCTTTGAGCTTCCAACGGTGTCGCGAGAGCGCTTGGAGAAGGAGCAAGTCCGATATCTGTCGCGGGAAGAACGCATGCAGTACCTAGTCAAGGTCGATAATGAAGGGCGGCTGTGCTGGGCAAAGAACGGCGAAAGGATCAGTACAACGATTGAATACAAGGACAGCGTCAATGGTATTGTTCCGAAGGACGACAGTACACCTGCCTATGCTCCCGCAGGAAAACTGGACAACGGGCCGAACCGCCCGAGGTCTGCGTCCTCGTCATGTTCAAGTTCTTCTAGCTCTGTAGAGCATAGCGATGTCGAAGGAGAGCACTACGTGAACCATGAGCTGCAGCAATCCAAAGGACTGGCTAAGATCCGATACGTCTCTGCGGCAACGGTGTTGAACCACTTGTTGAGAGGTTCTGTGAAGCCCAACTCTTGGATCTTCGTCGCGGACACCTCGTTCCGCTTATATGTGGGGATCAAGCAGTCGGGTGCCTTCCAACACAGCTCGTTTCTTCACGGTGCTCGTATATCTGCTGCTGGGCTGATCAAGATAAAAGACGGCCAGCTCCGCCGGTTGTCACCTTTGTCAGGCCACTACCGACCTCCAACGAAGAACTTCCGCGCCTTTGTACACTCGATGAAGGAGAATGGTGTGGATATGTCGCGCGTATCTATATCTCGATCCTACGCGGTGCTGGTGGGTCTGGAAGCGTATGTGAAGACGCGAAGGAAGTTCAAGCATGGCGTTGAACATGTTTCCAATGCCGAAACCAAAATAATGTGGGTGAATACAGCTCACTCCGACGCTCAAGGGACTGACCAGGTGTTTAGGCATCCAGAAGAGTACCAGAAAAAGATTGAAGAATCAAAGGATAAGAGCAAAAGCGCCGAAAAGGAGCGGCAGATCATGGCCGCCCATAACGAGAAGGAAGAAGCGGAGAAGAAGGAGAAGAGCTGGAGGCGCAAAATCTGGCATAGGATCCGACATGGGTCTACTTCTTCGAGGGACGAGGCACACGAGTGGAAGGAGAAGACGCACAAAAAGGTCCTCAGCAAGCCGGGACTAGACGTAGAGAGCGCCATACCGCCAGACGGGAAACGCGACAAGCTTGGCGATTCCTAATCCAGCTTGGGTGTGTGGGGGCGGGCATTGAAGATGGTCGGGATGAAACGATTGGGCATGGTCGTGACTACATTACTGCTGGTTTGACTGCATATCTAAATTTCGGTGTTGGTGGAATCATCTTTGTTGATATCCCGCAATCGCCCTGACCGGCTCGTCATGATACCTCGCTATATATAGTACAGTCAGTGTTATGTCTTCCGCAATCGTATATATCGATGAAAGGAAAGTAGACGGTGAATGTCTTCGCGTCAAAGTACCGACACAAGGGTAAGTCGGACGAATAGCTGCATGCAGCTCCAGGAAGCGGTCCCCACCAGTCCGAAGAGGGCTCACAGGGAGCCCGGCTAGACTTTCCCTCTGACATCACCAGCCATGTCCAACTGTGGTTCGACCTACGTACGACGGCTACACGCATCAGAGTGCGCTCCGTAACACGCGCGAGCGAGAGGGATCCAGATCACGATCGCGTAGGCAATCCGCCGATGCGATAGTGGTGACCTCAGGCCAATTTCCGCGAGCTGGTGCGGCTTCAGGAACAGGATTCGCTGGTGAAACGTCCCGCTTTGCCGCGTGCCTTGCGGGCTAGAAGTTTGCAAGCGGCAGAGAGACAGGACCGTCCGCTTAGGCGGCCCACTGGAGTTCGGCACGGCAGGGCCCTAAGGGATAAGCAGAGATGCGCATGCCGTCTTTGCGATGCCGCCCAGAGGGCAATGTGGCATATCGACCGTCGGGTCGAAAGTGGGAGGGCGAGGTGATCGACGCGCTTGGGCCGGTGGCGGGGCGCTAGCATGGGGATGCCGGGGAACCACCCCAGACAACGTCCCGCGCGCCGACGTCATCCTGTGTCAAGCTCTCGAACCCATCCTGCTTTCTGGCTGGAGCGCGGCACCAAGGGGGCCTGTGATATCACGTTAGAGAGGACGCCCGCTAGACGCAGTTCCAGGGATGCGGCTCGCGATGAGCAGTGTCTGTGGGGCACCTCATCCACCTCGCTGTCGATCGGGCCTGGATGCCGCAGGGAAGGGGGGCATGGAATGCAAAGGGCAGAGCTGTCGTCGACGAGCTGGGGATTGCTGCAGGAAAGTCCCAGGACACACCGGGCATCGTCTGCATGTTCTTTGGACGGAGCCTTTTGAACCAGCATGGCTCGGTATCGTCTCATGGGTAGAGAAGCCCGGAACCCCAAGCGGTCCTCCCATGTCTCTTCCACGACGTCCGAATTCCACAGCTCTCGAACGGCCAGCTTGGCCAGCGTGCAAATCGTCGATTGGGGCCGGCATCCCAGTCCAGCCACACAGCACGAGAGAGGCAGCTATCCGCTCGTGTCCCACCAACTGGCTCGCGTCTCCCGCCGTGGAGCTGACGCCCCGCTCGAGGCTGGTGCAGTGACGCAATGCTTCTATTGCTCCCGCAAGCTGTGTCGCACAACGGTGCTCCTTCTAGCTGCGAAAACAGGTTCTCTCGGCCAGTCTTCGCCACTTGCGGCGCGAGCTACCCCTGCTATTGCAACTCAGACTTAGCAGCTGTCAGGAGCTTGACCCATACGTCATATTGCAAAATTCCCCCCGTCACCAGCACCACTGCTCCCATAAAGCTCTAGCCCACCCATGATCTACTTTCTCTCTCCTAACAGACGTGTACCCGTCAACTGATATATGCCCCACACTTCTTCCAGTTCCTACACGTATTACTCCTTCCCCCCAACACCTAATCGGAACTCCCCCCGTTCCACACGTTCACGATCCATTTCCAGTAACGCATCAGCTGCTTCGCAACGAACTTTACGAACTACACGAGAACCCCTAGAAGAACAAGACGACGACACAATGCCTTCCCCCGCCGCTGGAAAGAGTGAAACCCCCCGCACTCCCACCAAGCTCGGCCGGAAGCCTCAGGGCGCCCCCAAGCTAGGCAAGAAGTCAGAGGAGCAGGAGCTCCGCCCATCACAGTCAGAAGCTACCCTGCGAAATACGGCAGAGGATGCACCAGAGAATGTCGAAGACACCAAAGGCCAAGTAGAGGGCCAAGCAGAAGATTCTACTGATGACGCCCAAGGCAAGGTCTCACAAGCTGGAGACGAGCTTGAGCAGGCCGAGCCGAAACCAATTGACGACACAAAAGAGGCAGCCGAGGACGCCAAGACCAAGGCTGGTGATGCCAAAGACACGGCTGAAGATACCGCCGAGAGCGCACAAGACGATGTCGACGATGCTGATGAGACCGGAGATGACGCAACACAGAAGGCCGGAGAGGAAGGTGACGAGGCCGAGGAGGAGGAGGAGGAGGCCGACACTAACGACAACACCGAGGACGATGCCACAGACACCGCCAGCAAGACCGCCGACAGCGGCAAGTCTGCCGGTGAGGGCGCCCTGAGCGGTGCCCGTGGGCTTGCCGGGCGAGCCACGGATTTGGCTGGCAAGGCATCGCAAGACCCGTCCGGTGCTGCTGAGGAAGCTGGTGAGGACGCCCAAGACACTGCCGATGACGTCAAGGATTCCGTCGAAGACACGACTGACCAGGAGGTACCCGGAGCCCCCGATCTAGGTGTTCTCAAAGGCCTAGAAGTGAACGAAGAAGGTATCATCAACGACAGCGACGGGAAGCCGATCGGACGCCTTGTTGAGGGCGATGCTGAGGACCTCGCTGGCTACGCCATTGGCGATGACGGCGAGATCCTCGACGATGACGGCGATCTAGTCGGTCGCTGCGAACTTCTCCCTGAGGCAGTTCAGCAACAGTTGAAGGACGCCGAAGGTGGCAAGAAGATGCCTCCTCTCAGCATCCTCAAGGGTCTCAAGGCAGACAAGGCCGGCCAGATCCTCAACGAGGATGGCGACTTTGTCGGCCATGTGGTTGAGGGTGATCCGTCCAAGATCGAAGGCCTCGAGTTTGATGAGAACGGCGAGATCCACGATGAGGACGGCAACCTGCTTGCCAAGGCCGAGCTCCACCCTGACGCTGCCGACCTAGTCGACCAGGACGAAGAGGAGGAAGAAGGAGAAGAAGGAGAGGAAGGTGAGGGCGGCTTGGCAGACGGTGTGGCCGACCAGGCCACTGGTGCTGCTCAAGATGTCGCGGAAGGCGAAGTCCCTGCCGACATTGAAGATGAGCTTCCTGGCGTTGACGCTCTCGAGGGCATGGAAGTCAACTCTTCGGGTGATGTTGTCGACGACAAGGGCGAAGTGGTCGGTCACCTCGCGGAAGGGTCCATCACCGACGTCAAGGGCCTCACGGTCAATGACCAAGGTGAGGTTGTCGATGCCGATGGCAATGTTCTCGGTAAGGTCGAACTCGCCGAGGGAGCCGCCGACAAGCTCAAAGAAGCCGCTGCCGGTGCCTTGGACATCCGCATCTTGGAAGGCCTCAAGGTCAACAAGAAGGGCAAGGTTCTTGATGCCGAAGGCGAGGAAATTGGCGAGTTGAAGGAAGGTGAAGTTGAGGACGCTGCCGGCAAGACCATCAACGACAAGGGCGAGGTCCTAGACAAGGATGGCAACGTTGTCGGCAAGGTCGAGGTTGTCTCCGGTGAGGCAGCCTTTGAAGCCATGAAGGCACTCAAGGAGCGCCTTGGTGACGAGCCTGAAGTCATTGAGGTCACACCTGATATCAACATTCTCGAAGGCCTAAAAGTCAACAAGAAGGGTCAAGTATTGGACGAAGATGGTGAGCCAATCGGAGAGCTTGAGGAGGGTGAGGTCAGTGAGTGTGCCGGCAAGAAGATCAATGAGAAGGGCGAAGTGCTTGACAAGGACGGCAACGTCATCGGCAAAGTACGCGCTCTTCCCCAGACTCAGCCCGCGCCTGAAGTCAAGGAAGTCGAGATCATTCCTGATCTGGATACCCTCGAGGGCCTGAAGGTCAACAAGAAGGGTCAGGTCCTAGACGAGGAAGGCGAAGTCATTGGTGAGCTCACCGAAGGTGAAGCCAGCGAGTGCGCCGGCAAGAAGATCAACGCCCAGGGCGAGGTGCTCGACAAGGATGGCAACGTCATCGGCAAGGTCAAGACCCTTCCTAAGATGGTCGAGCAAAAGGTTGGTGAAGCCGAAGATGCCGCGGAAGAGGCTGGTGAGGCCGCGGAAGACGCTCAGGAAGCCGCCGAGGAGGCCGAGGAGGCCGCCGAAGACAACCTTCCGCCCCTGTCTATCCTCGAGGGATTGACCGTTAACAAGGCCGGCAAGCTCATTGACTCCGAGGGCAACATTGTTGGTGAGCTCGTTGAGGGTGATGCCAAGAAGCTTTCGAAGTCTGGTGTCACCTCCGATGCTGAGGGCCAGTTCTGGGACAACAAAGGTAACGTCATCGGTCGTGCTCAGACTGTACCCCAGGAGGAGGGCGAGGAAGAGGCTCCCTTCGCGGGTCTTGAAGGCCTTATCGTCGTCAAGGACGGCTATGTCGAGGACGAGAACGGCAATCGCGTCGGCCAAGTTGTTGAAGGCGACGCTAAGAAGCTTATCGGTCGCGCTGTTGATGAAGATGGAGACATCATCGACAAGAAGGGCTCAGTCGTCGGACACGCCGAACGCTACGAGGAGCCAGAGGAGGAGCCCGAGCCCGAGCCGGAGGCCACCGATCTTTCTGATCTTGAAGGCATGACTCCTAACAAGCAGGGCAACGTCATTGGCAGCGAAGGTGTCCCCATTGCCCGCGTTGTCGAAGGCAATCCCAAGGAGCTCGCTGGCAGGAAGATTGACGCCGAAGGCCAGATCTGGAACGACTCTGGCAAGGTCATCGGACGAGTTGAGCTCATCCCACCGGAGGAACGTGAGGCCAAGCCTGAAGGTCCCTTCGCTGGCCTTCAAGGTCTCCGCGTTGTTCCTGACGGAAAGGTTGCTGACGAAGATGACAACATTGTTGGCACCATCGTTGAGGGCAATCCTAAGCGCCTTGTGGGCATGGCTGTCGACGAGGATGGTGACATTGTCGACAAATACGGCAATGTCAAGGGCCATGCCGAACCGCTCGAGGAAGAGGAAGAGATTCCTGATGATCTCTCCATCCTCGAGGGCCTTACTCTCAACAAGCAGGGCTATCTTGTCGATGCCCAAGGAACTCCAGTTGGACGTCTCGTTGAAGGCAATCTTGAGGACCTTGTTGGCCGTAAATCCGATGGAGAAGGCCAGATTCACAACGACACTGGCAAAGTTGTCGGTCGTTGCGAGTTGATTCCCGAGAACGAGCGCGTCACCCGTAAGGAGGGTCCTTTCGCAGGCTTGGAAGGTCTCCGTGTTGTCAAGGACGGATTCGTCGAAGATTCCGACGGCAACCGCGTTGGCCAGATCACCGAGGGTGATCCCAAGAAGCTTGTTGGTAACTCAGTCGACGAAGACGGTGATATCATTGACAAGTACGGCAATGTCAAGGGTCACGCCGAACCTTGGGAGGAAGAGGAGGAGGCGGAGGTCGACCTTAGTGCTCTTGCTGGCTGCACCGTCAACAAGGCCGGCAATGTTGTCGACTCATCTGGCACTATCCTTGGCCGCGTTGCCGAGGGTGACCCAGCCACTATGATTGGCAAGAAGGTAGACGGAAAGGGCCAGATCTGGGACAATGCTGGAAATGTCATCGGACGCGCTGAGCTCGTCCAGGGTGTCTCATCAGGACCTGAGGGACCTTTCGCCGGCTTTGATGAGAACTCTGTCGCTAAGGACGGAACTGTTCAGACTGCTAGTGGAGACATCATCGGTCGCGTCATTGAGGGCGACATCAAGCGACTTGTCGGTCACAAGGTCGACGAAGATGGCGACATCAACGACAAGAACGGCAACGTCATCGGTAAAGCCGAGCGTTGGGAGCCCGAGGAGAAGGAGCGTCGCATCAACCCCATGGCTGGCATGCATGTCAACAAGGACGGTGAAGTGCGTGACGAGAATGGCGATATTATTGGTCGTCTCACTGCTGGTGATCTTGGTCACTGTGCTGGTCTTGAGATCGATGACAACGGCTATGTCATCGACAATGATGGTAACAAGGTCGGAGAAGTCACTCTTCTTGAGAATATCGTTGAGGAGGATCACGAGGAGACCGACGAGGAGAAGCAGCGCCGCGAGGATGCTGAGCTTGCTGACAAGATGGCCAACATCTGCCAGCAGACACTTGAGCGTGTCCAGCCTGTCATGAAGCAGATCACTGAGGTAGGCACCATCCCACAGTCGATGCTCTATAACAGTATGCTAACAATCGTATAGTACATTGAGAAAGCCGATCGTACACCTCGCGACGAACTTGATGAAGAGGAGCTTGTCAACAACGTCAAGCCGCTCATCATGGAGGGTTCTCGCATCTTGGAAGAGTGCAATGGCTCGCTCCGTGCCCTCGACCCCGATGGCCGCATCGCCGCCCAGGCCAAGGGCCGATCCGAGACTCGGGATGCTACGCCCGAGGAGTACCGCCTTGCCGACCTCCTCAAGGAGCTCACTACTACCGTGGTTACTACCATCGACAATGCGAAGAAGAAGATCTCCGACATGCCTCACGCCAAGAAGAAGCTCAACCCGCTCTGGGCTCTCCTCACCGAGCCCCTATTCCAGATCATCGCTGCTGTTGGTCTGCTGTTGACAGGTGTGCTCAATCTCGTTGGCAGACTACTCAATGGCCTTGGCCTTGGTGGTCTCGTCAACGGTCTGTTGGGTGGCATGGGTATCAACAAGTTGCTCGGCGGTCTGGGTCTCGGCTCGGTAAGCGAGATGCTAGGCGGCAAGAAGGACAAGAAGAAGGGCGGAGGTGCCTCGAACTTGCCTCTTGTCGGCGGGCTGCTTGGCAGCAAGAAATAAACTGCCAGTTCACGATTGAGTGAGCGGTGGTGATGAAGACGTTTTTCCGTTTGGCTTCAAATCGTTATTAATAGGGGGATTGCATATGATACCACATCCGGACATTTTTCCCCTCGATACGAGCTCAAGGATCGGGGGGTTCGAGGGTGAGTGTTGAGGGCTAAATGTCTGGGCGATAGGATTGGATGATCTTGCGAAAAAGCTTTTTTTCTTTGGGTTGCCGGTTATTTTTGTACGCCTTGTTGTGTATTTTCTGTCTGGCCAGATGGATCACGGCTCCTCAGCTCTCTAGCTTATTTCCTATGTTGCACACTGAGGTCTTTTGACTTAGCTTTGGCGTTTGGGGAGGTACTGTTGTATGATTAGCTCGGGATAATATATCGTCGATTTCAAAGCATCTCGTCCCTTTTTCGCTGACTGTGTCTCCAATCTAATGTTTTCCATCTTGTGATTTCTTTGTTTGCTCGAAAGCTTCGTGGACCAGCTCACCAAAATGCGTCACCTGGTGTTGAGCGTTTGCTCCTAACCAGTCCACTGGTATCTTCTCGTAATCGAGCGAGACACTATTTTGCGTTTTAAACTTCCCCTGCTCGATACAGAGAAGAGCCCGCGAAAGTACGGACTCGTAACTCGGCCGCAGTCAACCTGACGCCCTCAATAGGCCAGTCAACGCCAGCAACTCATAGCATTGCGCATTTCATTAAGATCGGGAAGCACGATCGATAACGCACCTGGTATCACCTTCCGAGCGCCTCAAGAGGCAAACGGCCTGACACAATTGACCACTGATCAATTGTTACCTTGCATACTTGTTTGTGCACCAAATGTGCACATGTGCACAACTATAGCTTCGCCTCCATCGAATACGGAGACTTTCTCCATCTAAGGCAACGTCACTACTGCAGGTGTACTCTCACGCTCCAATCTTTTCTGTTCTTCATATGATACAACATATGTGTTATCCCTTTCTCATGCCCTATGAAATGCAACCCGCACATTACCTCGAACCAGTTACGTGGAAGCTCACGGTGACACAACATGGCGTGATGGAGTGCTAGCTACATGCAGAGACTACCCCCTCCTCTTTGCGTTCATCTGCTTCACTGCTGCAAGTCATCGAAAGCACTTTAGGATCCAATCAACCTCCAGCATCTACATTGTGTTAGGATCGAGATAGTAAGTCTATATAGGCAGAATTCTGAGAGCCAAAACAGTCCAGTCATTCTCGGTTTCCATGCTCCCTGCCTCTCAAACAGCCCTCCATTGATCATGAAGCTTCGCCTCGCCTGCGTCTTAACTATCCTCATCGAGCTATTTCAGCTCACATCGGCGAATTTTGATATATACTGGGAACACCATTGGGACGTCCGCTACCCCCACGCAGGCTACAAAGTCTTTGGCGATAAGCCGAGGAACTGCGGAGATCCCGCAGCAGCACCCCGCTTCGACTACAGCGACGATGTAAGCGGCAACAAGAAAGGCGTCCGTTGCGAGGGACAAGGATGCGTAGCCGATTTCGTAAGCCGTACACGTATCTCAATGCGAGTGAGACATTATACTAACGATGACTCTAGGACCCTGGAAGTATCACTGTCATGGAGATGCATTTCGGCAACCGACCTCTCTTACATTGGAGTGCGTAAGCTCTGTGAAGCGATATGAACGACCGGCTGACCATGGCAGCTATCTACCGGGATAGACCGCCGAACGAGAAATACCAAATGTTCCCTCTCAAAGGGAGGTCAGAAGGTTATTGCTTCCCGTATCCGAACGATGAGTATGTCTGCAATGTGGATCATGGATATCGCAAGGTGCGCTGCATCACGCACTACACGGCGGACGAGATCAATGCTTCAAGGTTTGCGAGCCTGAATGGTACAGAGTCTGGTGGTGGGTGAAGACTTTGGATTGGTGGCGACAAAGTGAAGAGTATGCTCTCCATTCCGCCTAAGATGAGATGTGATGTAGGGCTGCGCTCCACATAGTTTATATGACGTACCTCTATTAGACATATTGGCCTTCAAGGATGATCGTGAGGCTTGTACATCAGTCTATAGTTATTTTTATCCCGCTATAGTGAACCTTCTAGCTAATAGGACGACCACTTGCTCCAGCTGTAAAATAAAGCACAGCGTAAGGTTCTTTCGCACACGGGTCTTTCCAGGAGCTGACGATCGAGCAATTTATACCTTTGAGATAAATGATCATCTTTTCGTCGCTGAGCGAACACTATTGTAAGTGGTCCAAGTCGGAGCTCGAAGGTGAAGAGTGACATGCAACTTGGGTTAGCGTCACTCGTGACCGCGCGTTTCGGCAGGCGCGTTCCAAGCCCAGCTGACATCGGCGCCAGTCCGCATCTATTGTCGCCGCGGGGCTACCATCCCATCTGCCTTCGACAATGGCACTCAATCCGCGCAGCGCCTCAAAACATAATCAAATGATCACTCGCTTCATCAAACAGTCAAAGCCCACCAAAATCGATGACGTCAAAGAACCACCACCGAAGAAGCAGAAACTCGACTCCTCCCCCTCGAAGCGAAGCCCGCGAAAGGCTGCCAGGTTTACGAACCGCGAGATACCAGATTCGGACGCTGGGGATGACGATGAAGTGGTAGAGGAGGCTAGTGAGCCGCACAAGACCGATTTGGAAAGCGCATTGCCGCCTGTAAAAAGCGATGCTGAGGCGATCGAAGAATACGAGGCCTATAAGGCTTCGCAGGATGAGGCAAAGGAGACTGAAGAGCGCTTACAGAATCGGGGTTGGGTGAGGGGAAGGAGCTCCCTATACGTGGACGCTTTTAATCTGGCTCTGGACACGGTGCTGGATGAGGAGAGCCACCTATTCGACGAGACTGAAATGGAAGTGTTCACGAGATGGCGAGATCTGGACTACGAGGCACAATACCTGTAGGGCTCACCCACGATTTACTTCTATCATGCTGCGCCTACTAATTGTCTATTGCCCAGGTACGTCCGCTTATTCCTACGTAAGACGTCGACATGGCATCGTATCAAGAACATCGGCTACCACAGCGATATCTCGGACCTCGATGCTGCCATCGGAACACTGCAACAATCACACGACCTCCCTACGGCTTCCTCACAAGTAGAGTCGCACCCTGGCGAACTGGAACCTCCAGCGGGCACGACGTTAGGCAACTCGTTCACATTCGCTGATCGCTCAGAGGAGGAGATAACCACACTGGAGCAGGCATCGTCACTGCTAAAGCTAGATGAGCTCAAGGCACTTGCGAAGGAGGCCAAAGTTCAGGGCAAAAATAAAAAGGACTTGCTCAAAGCCCTACGCCGGACAAGCCAACGGCAAGCAGGTTTGGGTTTTGTCGGCTTGAAGCGCTCAGATACAGAAAGCTCGCGACGCTCGTCTGTGTCTGGAATGGGGTCGGAGACGCCGGATAGCGAGCCGGTGGAGGATTTCTCGTCCGATGCGAATCGCGATGCGCACTTTACTCGCAAAATCATGAATGAGACGGGGCCCTGCATTCGCCTTTCACTTGCGCCTCTTAAGCTCTTCGAGCGCATTCACCTCGTGTTCTACCGTTCGACCGAGTGGACGGAAAAGTCGTTGACGACAATTATCCTTGCAAAGATTGCACGTCGTAATTTTCCAGAATACATTGTCTCACGCTCAGCCAACATCTTCACGTCGCGCTCTTTGCTTCTCGAATTCGAAGCGTCGATACGCACGCAGTTCCGAGTCGACAACATACTGGAATTCAACGGCAGAGTCACCGAAGCAAGTTATCAGGAGATCATTGATGTATTTGAGGAAGTTTATCCCCGTTGGAAAGTCCTCCTCAAGGAAGAACAACAAAAAGAGGACAGCATTTACCACAGCGGGGAGGGCGCTTATCTGCGTCGGCTTTCGCCTGCATGGGTATACACGCGCATCATCCACAAAGCCACGGGTGTCCTTGCTCGGCGAAAGGAACACAAGCGTGAGCACGAGTTGCTCACAGAACTTTTACAGCAACGCCTCTTTCACCACTCTCGGCGAGGGGCGTGGTACCAGCGAAAAGCACTACTAGAGGAGCACTACTTGGGCGCACTCACCGATGCGGAAGGTCGCAGCGACGAGGCACAAAAGAAGCACTGGAAGCGTGTTGCGCTTCGGACCTGTGAAGTGGGCTTACAGGACAATCTCGTGCATATCATACACCATTACGACTTGCAGAAGCGAATCACGAAGCTTGAGAAGAGCCTCAAGACGGTTAAGAGAGCACAGCATGACTTTTCTCACGTGCGACTGACGAAGCCAATCGAAGTCAAGTTCGAAGGCATTCGCATCGAACGAGAAGTCCCGCTGCTGAGACGGCATGATAGTTCCTCCCTTCTGAGTTCCGGGAGACGAGGGGCGAAAACGATTTGGATCGATCCGCGAGAAGACGGCGAATGCAGCGTAGAGGCGATGTGCCTCTCGCATTACCGCAACCAAGGATGGAAAGGTTTTCATAGTGAGGGAGGCATCGTGCGCACGCTATTCGCATACCTTTTCTCCGATATTATGTTCATTTACATACCCAATGTTTTCCAAACACCGTACCAAACCTGCCCGCTGGATCTACACACTGATGCATTTTATCCTTCACGGATCAGCGAGATCAATGCGCGATTGAACGAGATATCGAATGGCGACGCCCCGACTATCATTCAGACTGTATATGATGCGCATCACGAGCGTCGGACTTGCATAGTAGGTCTAGATTGGACATACGACATTGCGGACCTTGTCCAAATTGCTGAATGCTTCGATGGAGAAGCATTAGCAACAGTCTGCAAAGTCATGGCGCAAGAGTATGGCCAACGAGGAGGTGGCGTGCCCGATCTTTTCCTGTGGAAAGTAGCTGAAGAAGAAAAAGGAAAGACCAAGAAAGGCCAGGTCAAATTCGCAGAAGTCAAAAGCGAGAATGATCGCTTGAGTGATACGCAAAGGCTTTGGATACATGTATTGTCTGGAGCTGGGGTGCAAGTTGAGCTATGCGCCGCCGTTGCCAAAGAAGTTCGCGTTGTTTGACATGATCTGCCTTACAGCATAACGCTGGCTACGATCAAGATACCCGTTTCTTATCAATTACCTGCATTCACCTTATTGCGCTACTTTGCAATGTCGTGCTTCGGCATTTATTACCACAAGCCCACCCCATGACGCAATCGGTATGGTGGGGTATCTCGGTACAGGAAAATGACTCCGACCATTCCGACTTCGCACGCGACCTTCCAACCCCGGGAACAGCGCTCGGCTCCGGATTTAACGCCACGCATGCCCTGTAGTTGGATAGATGGCGAACGAGAATTGAGGCGGTAAGCTGGCCGGTGAAAATACGGTCTAGTAGGTGCAGTAGTCGAAGCTTTATGCGAGTCCGCGGCCGGCCTTGCAGATGGCGATTCAACGACCTCTTTGTCTTTCTTCTCTTTTCATATATTCCTTTACACTTATTTTCACCTATTCCGCATGAGATAGAATTGCTGTGCCCGTAGAGCGGGCATATATTTCAACGCTGAAATTGATCTTCTACTTTCGTAGACCAGAAAGCACAATGGCTCCGACTATTCTCTCACGCTTCGCGCATTTCCTAGGCGTGCACTCCCTCCACGCGACAGGACTGGATGCATATCTCATCATCACCCTACGCTCCATACGCATGTTCTCCGCCGGCATCCCCTCCCTCATCCTCGCCCTCTTCTTCGCCTCCCTCTCCTTCCCTGACTCCCGCATCGGATTGTTCATGACCCTCACCCTCCTCGGCGATGTTGTGCTCTCGCTCCTTCTCACGCTCGTCGCTGACAAGCTTGGGCGTCGCCGCATCCTGCTTCTCGGCTCTGTAATGATGGTGGGCTCAGGTACTGCTTTTGCTCTAAGCGAGAACTTCTGGGTGTTGTTGGGAGCGGCGGTGGTGGGGGTGATCAGCGTAACGGGCGGGGATAACGGGCCGTTCAGGGCGGTGGAAGAGAGTATATTGAGTGGCTTGACGGATGAACAGACGAGGAGCGATGTGTTGGCGTGGTATGTTACGGCTACGACGATGGCGGGGGCAGTGGGAACAGAGGTTGCGGGACGGGTGGTGAGCTGGGTGGAGAAGAGTAGTGGCGACGTGAAGAGGGCGTATCACGTGTTGTTCTGGCTGTACGCTGGATTCGGTGTCCTCGGCTGTATCTTGTGTCTCGGACTCAGCCACAGATGCGAAGTTGCAGGCGAGAAGAGCAAGGAGATGATGGAGCGCAATCGACGCGGTGACAGCGGAGAAGAAGGCGAGGTGCTTCTAGAAGCTATGACGCCCACGACAGACGGCCGTTCATCCGAATCGCAAGCGCGCGCTCTTCGCGTCACCCCGAAATCGAAGCAGTCTTACTTCTCCCAAATATCTGTCCCCACCCGCCGCATAATGTACAAGCTCTGGCTCCTGCTCGCCATCGACTCCCTCGCCGACGGCATGACCCCTTACTCCCTCATGAATTACTATGTGGACCAGAAATTCCACCTGTCAAAGTCCACTCTCGGCGATATCACGTCCGCCTCGCAGTTCCTCTGCGCCGTGTCCTCCATCTTCGCAGGCCCGCTGTCCAAGCGCATCGGCCTCATCAACACCATGGTATTTACGCACTTGCCGTCTAGCATCGCGAGCGCGTTCATCCCGCTGCCGAACAGTGTGGGTTGGACCGTGGGCTTGTTGCTGTTCAGGGCGGCACTGAATAGTATGGATCAGGCGCCGCGGACGGCGTTTATTGCGGCGGTGGTGAAGCCTGAGGAGAGGACGGGCGTTATGGGTATTACGTCTATGGCTAGGACTTTAGCTATGAGTGTTGGCCCCTCGATCACTGGCATTCTGGCTGGGAACGATAAGTTCTTCGCTGCGTTTGTGGCAACGGGGATATGTAGGGTTACGTATGATGTGGGGCTGTGGGTACTGTTTGTTAATGTTAAAGTCGATGGGAGGAGGGAGGAGGAGGAGGATGGTGATGATGGGAGGGATAGTGTGGATGAGGGGGCTTGGGATGAGTTGTTGGGAGAGACAGATGAGGATAGTGAGGGGAGCAGTTGGGATGGGAGAAAGAGTAAGGATGAGGAGAGGGGACGGGTATAGAAGATTTGGTGGACCGAGTAGAGTATGTCTGCTGAGAGTAGAATCATGTCACATGTTACACCATGCAGCTACTACGAGGTCTTGCTGGTGTCACTTGCGTCTTCCTCATACACTCATCCTAATCGCTCTTTAAACCCGCAACGTACCAGGACAGCATCTCGCGGCAAAAATTGCTGCTAGCTTTATGTGTTCCGCAGGTAAGCTTGCATAAGATCAGAAAGAGCTCATTGCTCTATTCAAAAGTAGGTAGATAACGAATACACTATATAGAAAGACATCCTACAAACGAGTGTCTTCAAACCGACGAACGTTTCTCCAGTCCTTCGATCCAGCATCCAAACGCGACACGCTCCTAACCCCCCTTCACTCCACTCACCCATCCACCAGGTGCCTCAAAGCCTCCGCATCCCCGCTAAAGATATTACTATTCCCACCCCAAGCCCCGCCCTTCCTATACTGCCAAATCGTCGCAAACTGCCACCCACCCGGAATCATTCCCACACTATCTCCCCAATTCGCCAACAACAATGCACTTTTCTCGTTGAACTCCGCCGTGTTCCCAGTACACTGTACCCACCACTCGTTACGCGTCCCGATGACCGGGCTCCTCTTCGTCGCACCCTCATACTCCTCCACCCACCCTTTGATCCACTCATTCATCGCCTTGGGCGTCAGCCCAGCGCAGTCACTATCTAGGCCGATGGAGAGCAAGCCCGGTAGCGTTTTGTGGTCAGCAGTCCAGCCGCCGCCGTTGGCAAGGAAGAACTTGGCCTGGGAAGGTCCGTCGGAGAGGTCGGGGCGGGCGATGTGGTAGCCGCCGCGCATGAAGCCGGCTTCGGTTGCGGCGGTGTAGTGCGTGGAGAATTTGGGGTCGGTGTATGTTGCGCCTTCGGTTGCTTTGATGTAGACGAAAGAGATGCCGACGGTGTGGGCTTCGGTTAGGTTGGGGTTGTTTTGGTAGTGGGAGATGTCGAGGCCTTGGATGGTGCGATCGTGTAGGGTGGTGGCTTGGCCGAAGGCGGCGAGGAAGGAAAGGGAGTAGAGGAGTTTCATCGTGAGGATCAGAGTCTAGTGTTGTTGTTCCGGTTGCTTTCAAGTCCTGCCGTGAGGGGAAGAGATCGATGTGTAGGCGGGGGTTTTTATACATCTGGTCGAAATCACGAGCTAATTGCTTGGTCGCGCAGTAATTCGCGTTGGAATATATTCAGATACGAAAAAGGTTAGAGGTAGTAGATGATCAATCCATTTGTCAATCGACCAAAGCCAGCCGTAGCCTTATTATCGATAGCAGATATAGAGACCCCTTTCCGTTCACTTGTGTCATCGCAGAGAAGGTACCTGCTCAATTTTGATCTACCATTAGATTGTGGCTTCGCACCGTCTCGACTATCAGCCTCAGAATGAAACCATGTTGCACAACACGTCACATCGTACCTGAGACAGGATTTCTTGGATGGGCAGGTGTACAAGTGTTTCATCAAGAATATCACGGCACTAGCGCCATTCAGTAGAAGCCGAATAGCTTCTCCACTCATAGTTGCAAGGTGAAATTCTATGCTGAAGATGTCGACATGCTTCCAGGACTAACTTGTTCTCGATGCCATTGTCATGGCGAAAAGTAGCGCACGTACTCAATTGTAGGTTTATTCACCAAGATCAGGATTTGATGTATTCCTTCGTCTTTTGTAAGACGCGGAGCTTGCTGGATGTATATCTCAGCTCGTGCGCAAGGCATCTAGACCTCCTGCAAAGATAGGATCGACCTTACGTAGCGCGATCATGTACGATTCATGGATATGGAATTTCGTAAGCATTGAGGACTGCTTAAGGGTGAGGAGACTATACAATTAATGTTCAGATGACATCGAGAGAACCTTTGAGGTCCGACAATAAACAGCTAGAAGAGACTAGTGCGTCTTTGGGGGTGAGTGAACAGTGTTTGCATCAAACACGTTTGCGCTATTGTTATATTCATACTGCGCGTTTTAATTCGAGACTCTACACTCTTACTCTCAAACTACCATTTCAGCCAATAGTGCACGAAAGTTAGATGTATGGCCGAAACGATGTCGCTACCCACTATTGGTAAATTCGCCCAGTATATGTACCAGCTCGAAAGGCGGCGCGGGAGTGAGGCCACCTGCTATCTTATGTGAATCAATTTCATGCGTGGTGG
The DNA here is from genome assembly GCA_027946365.1 of Kalmusia sp. IMI 367209. Lineage (NCBI taxonomy): Eukaryota > Fungi > Ascomycota > Dothideomycetes > Pleosporales > Didymosphaeriaceae > Kalmusia > Kalmusia sp. IMI 367209. Next base: position 273,141 of record JAPEUQ010000006.1, on the reverse strand, counting down.
TATATCCTAGCACAACAGCATCACTTATTGACGACGCATAGTGCACAAACTAATCAAACAGAGTCGCTTTTCCTACGTCTTCCAACTGAGCTTAGGCTGAAGATTCACGAGTATGTCATCGAGACACCCACCTGGGAAATTGACAATGAAAACCCTTTACAATTGAGTCCTGATCAGAAAAGAGGATTGTACCGAAACCGCATACCACACATTGGAACCATGCATGTCAAGAAAGTCGCGATCGGCCCGTATTAGATGCGCAACAAACAAAAGAACGCATTTAGCCTCACACATGTCTGCCAACGAATGCACGCGGATACTGTCGACCTCGTTGCAAAACTTAGTACCTTCGCCATTCGTGGACTGTTATAAGATATAAGCAGTTAGCTCGGAAACTCACCGTCTATCAAGCGTAGGTGCATCACTTCCATCCTACTCCGGGGGAATATGAGAGGCTTCAACATCTCGCAGTTGCGCGGTCGTATTGGCATATCGAGTTGGCTTGAAGAGGATATATCCATGGGTGGCCTTCCCAATCTAAAGCACGTCCACGTGTGGATGTCTTGTGATTGGAACCGTGCCCACCTTGAGAAGGTCGGCCGTGGTATAGGGGACGATGTGGCAATGGTTAGATTGAGGAATTGTCTAGCGCATCTTGAAGGAATAAATGCGCACGTCTCGATCCTGATGACTCTGGAGTCGTCAGAGGAATGGTATGAGGACGGCGCTCCACCTCGACACAAGGCGATTTCTAAGTACCTCTAGCTCGACGGACAAGTATTCCGCCTTGTGGATAAACGGACGAGGTCAAGATGTAACAGGTGCTGATGAAGTGCACGGAAGATGGGATCGTATCTGTGGGTTTTGGGCATTTTGAATGCGGAGATCGAGATTATCAGGGCGGTTGGCAAGTCCATTGCCGTGTGTCACGGTCGGACGAAATCAAGCATATGGACGAATCAATGCTGTGTAGAATGTTGAAACTTCAAAAGACTCATGCCAAGAACATGGCATTCCACGACCCATTCATTGCATGTGCTGAATTTCAGGGGGCGTGAACATTCACAACGCTTCGGACCTAATTTCAAAACGGCATTAGACGAGTGAGCCAATCGTGTTGTCCCAAATCCCCAATTAGGTTAGCTTGTGCTTATTCTCGTGAGTGGTGCAAAATTATTCTGGTTTCGCTTCGTAGTTCCGTAGACCCCAAGCTTTACAGCCTTGAACAGAGCCTCAGATGTACGCGCAACGAACGATTGCCTCTTGTAGATAGCTCAGCCGAGCAGGCCAATCAATCTGCCCATAGACCCCGACTGGGCCTAGCTGACCTATTCTAATACTGCCCCAATTGCAATGTAACAACTCGGGGAGAGCAGGGGAAGCTCAGGATGGAGTTCCAAGGCCACCAAGTGCATGCACCAATGTGAGCTTCGACTTGTGCTACAAATTTCACGCTCGTTATAAAGTAGGGCTCATCACCTTGGAAAGCGATCATGGTGATCTCACTCAACGTCTACCACTTCCTAAATGTTTTCCTCGACTTTTGCCATCTTCCTCGCTTTCTGTTCTGCTTTTCTCTCTGCGTAGCTGTAGAAAGCCAAATTGTCCATCAACGTATCGAGTCACGTGTGGCGCCCGGAGCTGTGATCTCCTACAAAGAGGTGTGATTCAAAGACCCCGAGCCTGTTAAAGTAGATGCTAAAGTACCGTAGACATGCGTCTGTGAGGCGACCCCCGGCGTGCGGTCTTTTAGCGGCTACATCCATCTACCCGCCTCGCTCCTGGAAGGAGCTGAGGGAGCAGCGAGCTACAACACAAGCTTGTTCTTTTGGTACATCGGTAAGCCTATCAGGTGTAAGCCCAAGTATCAACCAACCTTGACTGAAAAATACAGAATCTCGAAACAATCCTGAAAATGCCCCTCTTGCACTTTACCTGGGTGGTGGGCCCGGCACAACAGCGCTCGGGGGAGTGACCGCTGAGAACGGTCCTTGTACTATTAACGGTGACTCAAATAGTACCTCGAGCAATCCTTGGTGAGCCTTTCCCATAACTTGATACATATTGTGCTTGCGCTCATTGAACATCAAATTCTAGGTCATGGAACAACAATGTGAATATGTTGTACGTTGACCAGCCTGTGCAAGTAGGCTACTCATTCGATGAGTTAGTCTTTAGTACGTTAGATCTACTGGATGGATCAGTCACACCGGTCAACGGAAGTTTTGATGCAATTCAAACAAACAATACGTTCGTAAAAGGGCTGCTACCGTCGCAGAACATCGACGCATTTCCCAATACTACAGCAAATGCCGCGAAGGTACTGTGGGAGTTTACGCAAATTTGGCTGCAGGAATTTCCCGAGTACCAATCATCGGATGATAGAGTCAGCCTCTGGTCGGTCTCAGTGCGCTCCTGCCCCATACCTTTAACTTTTTGGAAGTCATGCTTACATTGAACAGTACGGTGGCCACTGGGGTCCGGGACTGATGGCCCATCTTGAATCCCAAAATCGTAAGATGCGCGACGGTACCCTGACCTCGCCCCTGCGAAGCATCACGCCTATACATCTTGACACTCTCGGAATCATTAATGGGTGTATCGACGCAAAGATCGAAAGTCCTTTCTATCTACAAATGGCGACCAACAATACCTACGGACTACAAACCATACCTGAGGATGCATATCAGCAGGCACTAACTAATTTGACCATGGACGGTGGGTGCAACGATCTTATTGACCAGTGTCGAGCATTCGCAACGGCAGACCCTGAAAATACAGGCACAAATGCAACTATAAACGAAGCTTGCGCAACAGCAACGCAGTTCTGCTTCCAATTTGTACAAGGCGCGTACACGGAAACCTCAGGTGTAAGTTTCCCTCGATCATGCCTTTCATGATAATGTAATGATTAACGAACCTGGTCATAGCGCAACGCATTCGATATCTCTCGACCGACCTTATCCGTTTTTCCTCCAAATTATATCATCGGCTTCTTAAATCAGGAATGGGTACAAAAAGATCTCGGAGTGCAGGTCAACTTCACCATCAGCAGCAACAATATCGTCAATAAGTTCTTTGGCGAAACCGGGGATGCCGTCCGAGTGACTATTGATACTATCAACTACGTCGCTCAGAGCGGCATCAAAATCGCTTTGGTCTACGGTGACCGCGATTACAGATGCAACTGTGAGTTCCTTAATCTTTTTTTGCTCTTTAACTCCAAACTTTCTGTGATCTAATGGATAGTAGGGCTCGGAGGCGAAGCAATCAGCCTCGCAATGGAACATCAATCAAGCTCCAACTTCCGCGCAGCAGGCTACTCTTCTATCGATACCAACTCTACATACCAAGGTGGGGTGGTCCGACAATACGGCGGCATATCTTTCTCGAGAGTATTCGATGCTGGCCACGCAGCAGGTGCTTTCCAACCTGAAACCGTCTCAAAGATATTTGATCGTGTGATGTTCAATAAAGACGTTGCAACGGGCATGATCGATGTGAGTAACGCGTCGTATAGCTCTGAAGGACCCGAAAGCAGCTTTGAAATCAAAAATGTACTGCCTGGGGCTCCAGAAAACGAGTGCTACACCTGGGATGCTCCCTTTACATGTACGGCCGAACAACTTCAGGCTTTGGCCAATGGAACGGCGGTGGTTCGCGACTTTATTGTGACAGCGCCTTAGCTCTATAAGTTAGATCTGGTATAGTGTGTCTCATATCGTTCGTAAATCTATCTTGTTATTCTGAACTATGAAGTTGGGTGCGTCGATAACGGAGTTATCACATTGCTGTAGTTGCAACCAGCTGTTGAGTGAAAGGATAATACACCGGATCAATACAGTGATAAACGCAACCATTTGTAGGCGTAGATCTCAAGTATCGGAGTAAGGGCTCTGCCATTCTTTGACTAGGCTTCACAGGTGTTTCAATTGCTGAGAACTCGGGGAGAGACGTGCATGTAGTTCCGGTCGAGAGTCCCAAATGCTCCGCAATGTATTAGAATGTATGGTTATAACAACGATGACTCACTTTAATGAGAGTAAAGAATGCCCTCAACACGATATATGCATGAATATAAGCATACGTAACTGTTCCGGGAAGATGAATGATGTTTCTTGGCGTGAGAATGGGTGCGGAGCCATCTCTAGCTGGTGGTTTTTAGATCCGAATTATGACATGCGTGCTATTACATCAGTAAGCAATACTTACTAAGCACTAGATATATACATAGTGAATCTACAGGATATCACACGTTCAACAGTGAGCACTACCAACATATAACGGATATACTGTTTGTTCTACTTCATAGTGAAGCTGTTCGATTTCAATCAATCAATCGAGCAGAGATTGCTCCTTTCTATCCCGCTAAACCCTGAAGACAATCATTCAAAAGTACAAAGCAGCAACTCAGCGAAAAACCCTCCACCTCTTTCTTCGTCCCCTACACAACACCATCTAGCCAAGCTTCACATCTCTGCCACGATTCGTCATCCAGAAACCGCACTTTCCGCCCTTTTACCTCCTCATCGTAGCCATATCCAGTGCTCTGCTTTCCACTATCGCGAGATGTACGGCTGTTATGGTAAGGGGGTGGACACACGCCATAAAGCGGGCAGCCTTGGTCTGTACAGCAACAAATCAGGCACAATAGCTTGTCATGCTCAATATCGGAGTGCCACGGCATTGTTTCCGGGTCTGGACGTAGATTAGAACCGAGGTCGGGGTGGCCATGGCAGGCCTCAAGTTTATAGCAGAGGATGCATGGCCAGGGGTTGTGAATTGATTGAAAATTGGGTAATTTCCTGGCTATTCGAGGAGGCCATTCTTGAGATACGGCTAGTCGATTAGGCAGTTGGACGCGTCGTTGGTTTCGAACCACCAATCGATATGGTGGCTGCTCGGATGCCTGAGTTTTGATCGGCCGCTGTAATGCGGGCTTTGTATGCGTTGGGTCTGGGAGTGCATGGTCTCTGAGGCCTGGTATAAGAGTTTTAGGCGCTGTGAGGTTAGGTGGATGGATAAGCGCTCTGAGTTGTGATGATGTTCTATTCTTCAGCAAGCGTGTTTGTGGGTTATCAATGCGATCTAGGGCGGCAAAGGTCGCAACATTTTGGCGACGATCAATGGGGCCGGTTTGTAGAATCGATGTCGTCTGGCGTGTTGATGGTTGTGATGAAGTATCGATACGGAGGGCTCGCGTAGAGCCAAGGGCACACTGCCGCCACCGTGATCCGTCGCCGTCAACGCCGCCGAAAAAATCTGGATCCTAGCCCATTTTGACGCACGATAACGATAGTAGACGAAGGAGCCAAAAGCGAAGGATAAGGTATTGGGCGGCAGTAATGGGCCAATCGTCTAAACCGATCCGTTGCAGTAATGATCGAAGAAGACTACGCAGTTGTAGCTTATAGTGGTTGGGAGTTTACGTTGGCCCCTACTTCCATTTGTGGAGCTTGTCGCTTCAATTTGCGCAGTACTTGTGCCGCAACTGCAATTGCGTCCTCGGGAATACCTGCCACTCTAGCCACCTTCAGCGCATGGCTCTGTCGATTGACCCCTTTGCGGAGTCGATGTACATATGAGAACCTCCCATCCGACTCTTCGGCTACGTCGTTGCAATAACAACCCAATCTCTCGAAGTCTTTTGTCATGTCTGTAAGTGCGTGAAAATGTGTAGCAAATAGAGTCCGAGACCGATTGACATGGTAAAGATGATGGAGACAGGCGTACCCCACGGCGATACCATCTTCGGGAGTCGTTCCCCGGCCGACTTCATCCATAATGACGAACGAGCGTGGCGTAGCTTCTTTGAGAATTTGTGCAGTCTCAAGCATTTCGACCATGAAGGTGGATTGATCTTGGTATAAGTTGTCGGCGGAGCCCACGCGACTGAAGATTTTGTCCACGAGCCCAATCTCGGCATACTCTGCAGGCACAAAAGAGCCTGTTTGAGCAAGAATTGAGATAAGTGCATTTTGTCGCAGATATGTACTCTTCCCTGCCATATTTGGCCCTGTTATAAGCCATATTCGTTCTTCTTCTCCAAGGAGACAGTCATTCGGTGCAAATTTCCGACCTTGGCTCCCAAGGCCGGCTTCGACCACTGGGTGTCGGCCACCAACAATATGATGAGACGCACCAGTATTGAGAATAGGACGCACGAAATCCTTTTCGACTGCAAGTACTGCGAAAGCACAGGCTACATCAAGCTCATCTAAGACAGCTGCATTTCGCCGTAGCTTTACCAGATTCCGTACTACACCTTCTCGAAGATCAGTCAAAACACGCTGCTCCTCATTACGGATATGAAATCGTGCGTCGTCTATCTGAGCACCCAGTCGTGTCCACTCTGGTACTTGGAAAGACCGAGTCGATTTGCTGCTGCTCACGCTTTTGGGGTAGTGAACGGTGACTCGGCGGACATCCTTGCCTTTGACGTGTGCAATGTGCGCCAGATTAGGTGTCCACTTCAGGCAAAGACTGTCGGCACTCATTTCTTTGCGCAAGCGTTGCTCTAACCTGGCCTTGCTTTCAATTAGACCATCTAAGGTATCATGCAACCGCGCTAGAATCTTGCTGGCCTTTCGTTTCATAATCCATATATCTTCACGACCATCTGTTGCACTCTTGAAGCTGGGGGCGATCATGTGAGGCTTTGGTTGGATGCGTTTGGGCATTTCCTTTAAGTCTTCCTCACCAGCTTCTCGTCTCAGAACATCTTGAGCGAGTTCTTCCATATCAGCAGCCTGGTCGTTTTCTAGCCGATGATACTCGGACAACCCGTCTTCGTCAATAGTGTCTTGAATACGCCGGGCTAGTTCGAGCGGCTCTTTCAGCTCGAAACGTTTTTGCAGCGTTGGGAGGCATTGCCTTCTTCGCATTTCTGTGGCTTGGTTTTCCGCATCGATCGGGATAGAATTTCTTGACGCAATGTGGTCTTTAAGCGTATTGACGACATCTGCTGTGGTGGTGATTGTTTTCGATAATTCCATAAGATCGTCAGCGTCGCCACGACCGACTGTGAACTTGGTGACCAGCCGAAGGGAGTCGAAAGTCTGCCCTAATAAGTTCATTATATCCTGCCGAAGTTGAGGATATTCAATCATTTCTTCAACCAGGTCCAGCCTCCCATTAATCGTAGATAGAGACATTGAAGGCGCCGCTGCATTAATTAGTATCATATTGCGGCATGGCGACATAGGACTTACCAAGCCGCTCTGTCAAAAGGCGGGTACCACTCTTCGTCACCGTTTTCTTGAGCGCATGTAGTAAGCTACCTTGCTGTGACCCGTCGCGTATGGTACTCCTGATCTCAAGCGCTCTTAAACTGATTCTGTCAATGCTCACATGGTCGTCCGCCTGATGCCGGACTGGGGATTGCAGACGTGTCCTCGAACCAAGCAGCTGATGCTTAACGTAATAAAGTAGAGATCCTCCTGCAGCCACTTCTCCCGGGCTGAAGTTTGCCGAGTCAAAATGGTCGACTGCATCAGCTAACATCGGTATCCAATCTGCTATAATCAAAGGCTGTGTAGCGGGCTCTTGGAAGGTGATAATGTGGCCATCTTCCTTCAGAATCGATACGATCTGAGAGTTTTGGTCCTCTTCAAAGACACTATCAAGAACAATCTCTCGAGGCCTTATGCGGGCTATTGCGGAGGGCAGAGAAGCAATGTCCGTGCTTTGCGTTAGAAAATTCCCACTCGATAAGTCAATCCACGCAAGACCGACTTCAGTCCGTGGTAAATTGAGCACGGATGAGACGTTGGAACTCCCAGGACTCACTTTGACAGCCTTCTCTTTCAACGCTTCTGGGTCGACATGGATGCTCAGGAGGTAATTGTTCTCCCAAGGATCCATGAAATGCTCATCGATGAGCGTTCCTGGAGTGACGATACGTGAGACTCGCCTCGTGTATTGTGGTTCACCTTTGGCTCTTGTGGGGACGTCGTTTAGAAATTCGTCACAGATTGCGACGTGCTTATTCAGATCTTGCACCAGGATCTTGAGGTAGCGTTCTAACTGGTAGGTAGGAAACCCAGCCTGTAAAGGTTAGGGCTGTGGAGCTTGCAGCTCATATTTCCACTCACCATTGGTACAGCGGGCCTTTTGCTTCCCTTGGAAGCTTTCCTCCTTGATTTCTTGATGTTCAAAAGTGGCGCAAATTCATCAGCGTGCTCGAAGTATAACTAGGCTTTTTAGCTATAGTCTAACACAAGGGAACCACACCTACCTCGTAGAAGCCACCCACTCTCGTTAGCAGCACGCAATGGCTAAATTTAAGCATATTGTTCCGCACTTGCTGCAGCAACGGGGGATAGTCTGGCTCCTCATCCTGAGGCGGGAGTGGAAGGCCATCAATAGCTCCTTGTGGAAGCTCATCGAGGCTAACAGTGGCTTTCTTCTTTGCTCCTCGGATGTGCGTAACATGATGCCATTGCAGTAGTGGCGTATTACGAGCACGTGAAGCGTGTGGCGGGCGCGTAACGCTTAGGGAAAGGGATGAGCTTGCATAAACTCGATGCGAGAGTCTATTCAAAGTTGATAGACTGCGATCAAGGTGGTGAACAGCAGGCCGAGCAGACCTTGCAAGCATCGTCCTTCACCACGAAGAAATTGAGATAGACAAACACTTGGAATACAGAAGATGCGATTAAATGGCGAGTGCTGTTTGCTGGTCCCTGCAAGCACTTATCCAGATGGAGCTAGCTCAACCTCGGAACGCGGTACGCGGGGCAGTTGCGAAGCAGAAAGCTTAACACCTTGCCAACGCTTCCTTCCTCTATATTACAAAAATGGCTCCCCCATTCGAGCCTCTCAAAAATGACCTGATATTGCGGACTGCGAGAGGTATACTTACCCGTCATTCGGTCCCTATTCTTGGTTTGATCTAATCAATTGGGCAGGTGAAAAGGTGGAGCGCCCGCCCATGTGGGTAATGCGTCAAGGTGAACATCGTGCTATCCGTTGTGAGAGGAGCCAAGCTGATACCTCTCTAGCCGGACGATATCTCCCTGAATATCACGAAGCGAAAGGCACTCATGACTTCTTCGAGTGCTGTCGGTCACCCGAAATCGCCTCGACGCTCACCCTCCAACCCATCGAACGGTATGCGGGGCTCATCGACGCCGCCATCATTTTCTCGGATATCTTGGTAATACCGCAGGCCATGGGCATGGAGGTCATAATGGTGGACAAGAAGGGACCCCATTTTCCAGAGCCGCTGACAGGCCCGGATGATAAGCAGTACCAGGAAGTCATGGATCGCAAAGTAGACGTCAAAGAGGCGTTGGACTACGTGTACAAAGCCATCACGCTCACAAGACAAAAGTTAGCAGGTCGGGTGCCATTGATTGGCTTTTGCGGAGCTCCGTGGACCCTACTATGCTACATGGTGGAAGGAGGAGGGACGAAGTTGTTCATCCAGTCAAAGACGTGGGTCTTCAAGCACGGAGAAGAGAGTAAGGCACTGTTGCAGAAAATTGCGGAGCTCTGCGTCGAATATTTGGCCTTGCAAGTCCAGGCCGGCGCCCAGGTATGATCAAGCGCTTCGGTCAGGAACACATGCTTACACCGTGTAGATGCTACAGGTATTCGACTCGTGGGCTGGCGAGCTCTCTCCTTCCTCCTTCAAGAGCTTTTCTCTTCCTTACCTCACATACATCGCCGACAACGTGCCAAAGCGACTGGCAGAGCTCGGGCTCGAACGCGTCCCTATGACAGTGTTCGCAAAAGGCGCATGGTACGCGCTGGAAGACCTATGCAACACCAATTACGATGTCGTTGGCCTAGATTGGCTGCATGATCCGGCCGAGGCGTACAAGGTTGCGCGGGCCAAAGGCAAGACTTTGCAAGGTAATGCAGATCCTGGCGTATTATATGGCGGGCGCGAAGCCATCACGGGTGTTGTCAAGGGGATGGTCGCTGGCTTTGGCGGAGGCAAACAGGGCTGGATCGCTAACCTCGGTCACGGTATGCTTCATTCTCTCATGCGATTACGCGAGCTAACAATGAATAGGCATCACGCCATTCGTGAAACCCGACGATCTAAAGTTCTTTTTCGAAGAAATCCATAAATATACCGTGTCATAGGCGCTTCTACAAGAACACGATACCAACATACGTATGCTTGCGCATCATTTGTCTTCTTCACCGATATCTTCGTACCTAAAGGTCGTTAGCGTCAGTCCTTTGCCCACACGGTGCTGTCGTGACTCACCACTCTTCGGGGTGCTCTTTGATGAACTTCTTCATTAGGGTCTGCAGGTCTTTGTTGTGAAGCACGACCACTTCGATACCTTTCTGTTTCAGGTACTCTTCACCTCCAACAAAGTTCTTGTTCTCGCCTGGTGTCATTAACAAACCTCACCGTGACCACAGGTTTTAGAGCATGTCATACCAATAACGACTCGTTTGACCTTGTACATAACACAGGCTCCAGTGCACATATCACAAGGGGATAGCGTCGTGTACATGGTAGCGCCATGGTATACGGATGCTGGCAGCCGCCCAGCATTCTCCAGACACGATATTTCGGCCTAAGCAATGTCAGGCTCAGCAGATTTAAAGCAGCACACGTGTAATGGGCAACGTACGTGAAGAGTGGCACTGCCCTTTTGGATGCGCATGTTGTGGCCTTGTCCAATCACCTGTCCGTCAGCACTCACAAGCGCAGCCCCAATCGGCACGCCACCCTCTTCGCCGCCTTTGTGCGCTTCATCAAAGGCGACCTTGAAACCGATGTCTGATTCCATGGCAACAATAAGAGGTTTGTAAGGTTGCAGGAGAACCAGGTCGAGGGTTTGTGCGCAGGCAAATCAGGATGGCGTCGAGCACAAATTCACGATTGAGGCCCTTCGCCAGTCGGCCGGCGATAGGCAATGGACCCTGTAGATCTTGTCATTGGTTGGTGTGGCGGAAGGCGACTGGCCCTAGCGCCTCGAAGACGGGGGAGCAGACCATCGTGCTTTGCCCGCGCTTTTACATCTCCCAGTCTTCATTTTTAGATTTCTGTTTGTATAGGTAGCTTTGCCAGAGACGCCGCTATTGTTTGCACGGGCGGGCGACGCATTCACAGCGCTGCAGGCGACAGGATTAGACGTGGAAAGGCGTAGAATCGCACCGAATATTCTCTCGCTCGGCGCAGTCGGTGCATTTGCAAGATCCCGGTTGACTACTTTAAATCCCAAAGCTTTCTCGCCCTCTGCAGGCCACTTTCGACAAATATTCCCCTGCGAATACCTTTGTAGTCCTCTTCTCGACTTCCATTCTCGACTTCTCGCCAGAGCATCTGTGGCACTGAACGCCCATTTGCGAGCCTATCTGTACGTGCTTTCCCTGCGCCTTCAGCCTGGTGCAGCGACGCGGCTGTCACTGTGCGCGCCAGCCAGGCAAGGCCAGGCAAGCCAGACAACACTTACCTGAATATCTTACTGACACCGCCTCCGCTCAGTATATAGCATAACGCATCCTCGACCAACCTCGACCTAGAAACTCGAATCTCAACACAACCCCGCCAGCCCCGCCACGCCTACGACTCGACCCGTCCAGTAGCGACCATGGTCAAAGATCAGAAGTTCTACGACATCCTGGGGGTGGCGCCCGATGCCACAGAGGCACAGCTGAAGTCTGCATACAAGAAAGGCGCGCTCAAGCACCATCCAGGTACGCTTTTTGCAGTTCCACACCAGTGATTACGCCTTTACTAACCTAGCGCAGATAAAAACGCCCACAACCCGGAAGCCGCAGAGAAATTCAAAGACTTGTCACACGCATACGAAGTCCTGTCTGACCCTGAGAAGCGACAAATCTACGACCAATATGGCGAAGAGGGTCTCGAGCAGGGCGGCATGGGTGGAGGTGGCATGGCAGCCGAAGACCTGTTTGCCCAGTTCTTTGACGGCGGCGGCGGCCCGTTCGGCGGCATGTTCGGCGGCGGCATGCGGGAGCAGGGTCCAAAGAAGGCGCGGACCATCTCACACGTCCATAAGGTGTCCCTCGAGGACATCTATCGCGGCAAGGTCTCGAAGCTGGCTCTGCAGAAGTCAGTCATTTGCCCCAAGTGCGATGGCCGAGGTGGTAAGGAGGGTGCGGTGAAGAAGTGCACCGGTTGCGATGGACGAGGCATGAAGCACATGATGCGCCAGATGGGCCCTATGATCCAGCGCTTCCAGACCGTCTGCCCTGACTGCCAAGGTGAAGGAGAGATTATCCGCGACCGCGACCGATGCAAGCAGTGCAACGGCAAGAAGACCATCATCGAGCGGAAGGTCCTGCATGTCCACGTCGACCGCGGTGTCAAGTCTGGTCACCGAATCGAGTTCCGCGGCGAGGGTGACCAATTGCCTGCTGTCGAGCCCGGAGACGTTGTTTTCGAGATCGAACAGAAGCCGCATCCGCGATTCCAGCGAAAAGATGACGATCTTTTCTACCACGCCGAGATTGATCTGCTCACCGCTTTAGCAGGCGGCCAGATCCACATTGAGCACCTCGATGAGAGGTGGTTAACAGTGGACATCATTCCTGGCGAGTGCATTAGCCCTGGTACGTATATCCTTTGCATACCTCTGTAGTTATCACGTAGTAATTGATTCAAAACAGGCGAGGTCAAGGTCATCCGCGGCCAAGGTATGCCATCATACCGCCACCACGACTACGGAAATCTGTACATCCAGTTTGACGTCAAGTTCCCCGAGCGTCTCGGCGGCGAAGAAGGCGCACCCATGTCCCCCGAACAAATCAAAGCACTTGAATCCGTACTGCCGCCCCGCTCATCGACCAATGCCCAACCCCCGTCGGACGCCATGGTCGAAGATTTTACGCTTGAGACCGTCGACGCTGCACGGGAGGGTGGCCGCGCGCGCGGAATGGCAAGCATGGAGGACGACGACGACGAGATGCACCCCGGCGCCGAGCGTGTACAGTGCGCTTCCCAGTAAACGGTCCGAAGTGATGGGTGCCGAGAATAGGACATATAACGACGATTATGTATCGGATGAGGACACGAGAGACGGCCGCGACTGAAAGCGAAGTCCGAGCAGCACCGTGATGATGGATCTGCATTTGGAGGTGTTTAACCACGGTCAGGTTTTCGCCCATCCATGACGTGTCTGGTCTGGGCACGAAGTTTCGGTTTCAGCATACGGTTTCCCCCTGTGTAAGTTCCTTTGCTTTGCTATTGTTTTCCTTTCTCTCTTCATTAGACGGGTGGATGGCTTTTTCAAGGTCTCATGTCGGTCAGCATTTTAATGTTTTGAGTGCGGCTCATGGGGGCGTTTTTGAGAGGGCGCCCTATGTGCAACGGACGTGAGCGACAAGAGGGGAGGTGTAGGCAGAAAATGGAGTTGATAATGTCATGGTCTTGGTTTGATCGTACGTGCACGTGATATCGCTACTAAATGAGGATACAAAAGCAGGTAGAGCGCTTGACTTCTTGCACTTCACATAACTTTCCCTTAGGCTTGACTAAAACATAGGGACCCGATCTGAATTGGACGGTGTTCAGAATTTGACGAATTCCACCATATGGAAGGGTGGAGGAATGGGAAACCTTGAGACATCCTTCAATATGGAAGGGCTCGATACTAAAACTGACGATAATAACGACCCATGTGGGGGTAGAACGGAAGGCCAAAATTCCACAGCAAACACCGACCTTGCTCTCGTAACCTTCTAATCCCCCCTACTCTAATGGTCATAACCTCCAAAGAGGAACGTTCCTCGCTCTATCGTGGCGCCTTTTGTATTGTACACATTATTCAACCTTGCGACCACTCTTCTTGAAGTCCCCGCAGTTCACCTATCTGAACATGCCATTTGTATTGGACATTTCAAAGATCCTGACGTCGATGAAGCCTCGTGCAAGATTTCCCGGTTCAGCATTGGCGACAACGTGTTGCGAAGGTCCTCCGATAGAACCTCAAGTAAACCAGGGTAGTATATCATATTATCTGGAAATGCGTTCTCATCTAGTGCGAGCTTTCTGCCCACATCTTGATTCTACTGCCGTTTCAATCAAAACGTTAGAATACGTACACGATGTGAAGAGCTCATGCAGAGCATAGTATGGATCTTTCCTCATCGATTGCTTGTCTAATATTTTTCCCGTTGTCTAGGTGCAACATCAATGCGGACTGTACCATCTCCTCGGTCGGCCGGTGCTCTGGTGCAATGGATAAGCTGATAGCTCGAAGAGCTGCGAAAGGAGTATCTGTATCTAGGGCAGGAGGGTCTCCTGGAAATGAATTTGCGCCACGGTGCCAACTCATTTGCGCCCAATGGCTTTCTCGTGTTAGTTTATACGATAATTGTGAAGTACTAATCAGCCGTATGATTGATACTGCAGTACATGTAGCCTTGCTCGCCCAACTCACTTCCGTGTCTGAAATGCACACTGACATACGGTGTCTGATTGCGAAATGGTCTTTGTCTAAGATATAGCACTCTCTGCTGATAAACTTGGCAGGCGACGAAGTCTAAGTGATACATATACTCTCTCAGCTAAGGGAGTACGGCATGTTTCTGTCTGAGGATTTCCCTCATACGTTCGAGCTCGTCCTGATCGATGTACCAAATTTTCTAGGGCACTCGCCCTACCGTGGTGTAGCTTATTTGAACGATATTTCTGATACTGACATGGTGGGAGGGCAATCCAAGTAATGTTTATGGGACATGGTTAGGCGGGAGTCGAGATACCGTTGGAAAACTCTGGACCAGTGTGCTATGACGCTTCTGCATGCAAGCCATTTCGGGAAGCAGGCTGCCCTCGAAGAAAAACAATTCTGTTGAGTCCTTTCTCTCTACAATGGATGGGATCATCGAGTGAAATGATTTAGTGATACTCGGAGGAACACCCGAGACCTTGACACGAAAAGTGGGAGTATTGAAGGCGCTGCAAATCACGGAACGGCGATACGGGTATAGAATATCTATCAAGTAAAAAAACATATTTGATTACTGAAGTTTAGAAATAAACAAAGTAGTTGATTAGGCTGATAAGTTATAAGCCACACCCTCAGATACATTGACCTATTTGAGTCTTGAACTAGTGTTTGTAAAGATACATGATGTGTGTCCTCATTAATTCCCCAGATCACATGCAAGCTGCCTCCAGAGAACAGGTACGGACCGGAACGTACATATTGTTCCTTCTCACCAACTATTTGTGTCACTATGTGAGTCGCACATTGTCCTATTTCAAGCCTCTTCTGCAGTTTCAAGGCTTGGGGGTCTTGGGTGGATCATCAATAAAGTGTTCAGGAATACGTTTTGCTAGACATCATCAACGGCAGCATAACACTCGAGCTTGGGTTTGATCCAGTTGAGGTTGAATGGACCAAATTCCTCAAAGTCGAAGACAGTCACCAAGGACGGGCTGGTCAAGCTACTATGATGGAATGACTTGCACATACTGGTAGGTGTTCAGCAATGATATGGGGCTCACTTACTCTTAGCCAAACTACAACAAAGTGAGAATCACCATGCTCAAGATGGAATTCCTGTGGACACGTTGGTTTCACGTCAAGGGACATATTGCCGGCAGCGCCGTAGGCGTGTGAGGGCTCAAGTGAGGGATCGAGTATGAGGTGAGTAAAGGGAAGGAGAAATAGGACCAGCCGCATCAAGACGGGATTGGAAAAGTTCTGTGAAGCGGGGTGGATCGCTCGCAAACGGAAGGCGTCACTTGCTATGGGTTGGCTCAAGCGCACACCGTGTGTATACCGTACGCCCACCGGCCTTCGAATTGCGGCAGCAGGCTGCTGGCGAGCCAGCACAGCTGAATGTCATGGAGCGGTGAAAATGGGCACGCTCCTTATCGTGAAGTACGTTATGTCTAGGGTCTTAGCATGTTTAGCGGCTCTGGGATCGGGGGCAGATGATTGAGAAGCTAATCCATATCTTATCCTCAGTTATAAATGCTATTAAGAACAACGAGCTACTCATGAGCTCGCAGGTGATTGCGAAGAGGATTCATGGCTCGGCGTACTACGTATACATCAATAACCTAGGGAAGTAGTAATCGATAATTGAGAAGTGCCGAACAGGATCGTCCTAATCTGCTCATCAATTCTTCCTCGTCGAATAAATGGACCAGCTGGCCCCTCGGTGCCACGAAACTGGTAAAGTCGTTCGTTGACGAGAATATGGAAGAACTTTAATTTCTCGAAGAGATTTTCGACATGAAAGAAAAATTAGCTCTTGTTCAAATAGCGACCATATTTGTAGACCAATCCGCAAATGCCCATTCCGATACGCCTTCCATGCCGGTGCTATGCAGAATTGAGATTTCCTTCCTCGTGAACCATGATATTTGTCCATCATACACTCAAAACCGCCGGACCTGAGACCTCCTGAGGCAGCACATGGATATCTGCTGGCGTATCCGGTAGCTTCACGCGTTTGGCCGCTTGGTCATCCTCCAGTTGACCCTTCCGTTTCTCCTTCTGTTCTGCCTCCTTCTGCTTCTATGACTCTGGTCTTGCCTCCTTCACCCGGGCTCTTTTCGAAGCCCTCGACTCCTGCGGTGGAATACCTAGGTGTTCGTCTACAACCTTAGCCCGCTCCAGCATATCGTCCACATTCTCCAGGCCCAGTGCTTGCACGACGTCCGCATAGCACTTCGCGCGGTTCATCGCCTGGTAGCATCTGTCTTTTCCAGGAATCATCTGACCAAGCAAATATTTCGTGTTGCCCCACCGGTTTTCAACCTGTAGTGCGAAACGCATGTATTCGGTGACCACGGTCTTCCACTGCGAGCGCCATTCGTGAGGCCCACCTTCTGCGTCTGGCCTAAAGCAGCTCGGGTTCTTTTCCGCTTCAGTCGCAATCATTGCGCCATCAACGCCGAACTCCTCAGCGAGCTGCAACGCTTCTGTCCTTTGACGTTACATCTCCGTTCATTAAGCATGCAACGCCTGATTCTCTACACACTTTGCCAACCATCCGGAGCTGGTCTCTGATGGCCCTCTCCCTGGGCCGCATGGGTGTCGTGCGGCAGTGCACTGTTAAGCCTGTGATTCCCGTCTTCACCAATCTCCTCACCAGTGCCTCCGTCTCTTCTGGCTTGTCTAGTATCCGTATCTTCACGCTGATGCCGATTTCGAAAGGTTTACCCACCTCCTCGACCAGACTTGTAAGGATATTGCATAGTAGATCCGGCGTCTTCAGCAACGCAGCGCCCATACCGCCGGATGTCGAGAAGGGTTTTGGACATCCGGAGTTCAAATCTATGCCTGCGACATCCGGTGCGACGATCTTCGCAGCTTGCACGGCCAGCTCCGGGTTTGCGCTTCCGATCTGATAGATCAGCTTCCCCTTCTCTAGCTCTGGGTGTATGCGGTAGATGACGCTTTCGCGGTTCTCGGGATCGAGCGTAGGATTCTTGATTTTAGACGTAGGAAGGCGCGAGAATTCGATAGTGGACGTGTGCGGATTGAGTCGGCGGGTGGTCCCAATCAGGGCGCGATCGATGGTCTCTGGGCCTGCCACAACTGTTAAAATCGGTAGGAAAGATGGTTTGGCATATGCGACGCACCCCATACCAGATCTGCACCATACTTCAGCGCCAGCAACCGCGATGGCAATTCGCCGGAGCGTACCATAGGCGCAAGAACGACTTTGCCACGATAGTCGACGCCATTCTTGGGGATAGGTACGCGCACAGTTTCTGGGGAAGCCATGGCTCTTGAAAATATGCGGAGAAGAGATCGTATCATAACATGCCGCGGTGGTGGAGAGATCCACAAGTAAAGAGGGGGTGAAAGTAAAGTGGAGATGCGCGTCGAAAAGTTCTGCCGAGACTAAGTCACCGCCTTCCCGATTGGGTTAATTTAGCCTTCACTTGCCATGGCTTCCGGGCAACTACAGCACAGGGACAACAATTAGATTACAAAAAGTAAAACCTAGGATACATGATCCAAAATTGGGAAAGCCCTTCGAACCCTTTTTGTCGTTTGACCGTAGATATCCATGTGATACCTTACAAAAGGTAGAATAACCAAAAGTAGAACCTCAGGTATCGTCTTGTATATCTTATTGCTCAGATATCTCATTGCATCAATATCCGCTGGAATCATAGTATTTTAAAGAGGGGGTTGTGAGGAAAAAAAACAAGGCTATCACTCTGCCTCATGTGTAACAATCTCTACTGTTTATGACGCTTGCATCTCCATCAACAGGCAATCTATCCTTCAGCAAATCATTCAATTTTCCAGATCACTGGTACATCAGAGCCCCAGTATTCCTCTATGATTGTTCGGAAGCGGCTCGAACTGGAGCTAACGACAATAGTGCCTGCGGATTCGAGCAGCCTCTGGGCCTTCATATTGCGAGCAAACATGGAGAGTACGTCATCTCCTTCATCAGACTCAATGCGATGGTGGTAATGAATTGTGAAGCTGTCAGGATGAAGCTTCTCGATACAGTGGAGCATATAATTCCAATCAGCTCTAGAGTTCCGGACAACGAGCCTAGAGATCCTTTGTCCGTAAAGTTGGAGAAGATACGCTAAATCGGTACGAGGTATTTCAATGGTAAGACTTTTAAGGTTGACTACTTCTGACTGCGGTGGTAACGGAGGGTGGTTGTTGCCTGTGAAGAAGCCTCTTAGGGTGAGACTGCGTAGATGTGGAAAGTTAGACTGTGTGATGAGAACATGAGGGATGTCCCGAGCTTCCGATGAGTATAGATTTCGCCAAGTACGTAATTTGTCTCTCAGGTGTAGGGTGTCCACCTTTGCCATGGCTCTGCAAATGATATTGAGGGGTACGGCGCTGATGAAAGCGTGGAAATCCACACCGCGCACCGTAAGGTCTAGACTTGGAGGGCGAATCTTGAAATCAGCTAGGGCGCATAGAAAAATGTCGAGTCAAAGTTGAGTGCTGTTAGATGTCGTTAAATGTCCGACGGTGTTCTCGGAATATAACAAAGCACTGTAACGAGCAGGCGTCTCAGTTCCGACATCTGCATACCGCACCTAGTCCAGAGCCTTGAGGCCTTGTAGACAATGCGCAAGATATTGAACGACTCCGGAAAGGTCTAAACGTTGCCGCAAAGATATATCATCTAATCGAGGAGCATCCAGCTAACCCATGTCAGGATTCCACTCCCATGCCCAAGTGAACCAAGAGGAGTCCTGCTTTTGAAGTCGGTCTTACTCAACATTCTGTCTATGTGACATATCTTGGTCGACAATTTTTCCCACGTTAGTGCAAGTCAATTTGAGTGCTTGGATCCTTGGAAACAATTCATTGTGTGAGGATACCGCTTGTAGATGGATCATGTTGTCTTGGGAACGGATGTCAAAGACAGTCTTTTCTAAAAGCCGTGCAAACAGTTTCCACATGAGATCGCGGAAACGATGGCACACAAGTCTAATATTGATCAGATCGTTACGTCGCCTTTTCTCTACCATTAACTTCCCAAAAACCATTGTTCCACCACTTTCACATTCTGCATCGGTATCCTCCAGGTTCTCGACAACATAATCAAGTATCTGTTCGAGAAGCTCCGCTGGAATTTGGTCAAGTGGGATTATGTTTACCTGCCGTACCATCTTCGAATTTGCTGGTATTTGTTTGAGGCTGGGATGTATTGAAACTGTTGTTGTAGTGGTGTAGTAGTGACATATTGAAGAAGTAGGTATCAGCCTAGATGTATTCTTGGCAGCTTGCACGGGATCGAATTCGACTAAGCGCAAGGTATCTTGTTGCATGCCTAATGTATTTGTTTCCATTTGCACAATAAACTTCATATTAGATAGCGTTAACTATGTAAGCCGATTCTGCCTGTTAATCCCTGTCTACGCACTATATTGAAAGTACAATCTGGCGACGGATGAGACACCGAGTTACACTAGGATACGTATTGGTACGGAGGAACTCTGGCTATAATTGTTACTTTATGATTGTACACGAGCTTTTGCGTTTGTTGATCCAAAAAAGGACAACTATATGAGGCTAAGAGGAGTTGTTTTCCATTCATGTTGAATACAGTCGAAGAATGAGATTTTTCAAGGGGAAGATTGTTTCGTCACGCTCTCTCTTTGATCCAACGAAAAGGCGCGCATTCATATCGACCATTACCATAACGAATACAATTTGCTGCAGCGTCTCCAACATTGCTTTGTTAGATTCCGCCAATTCGAGCATAGTTCGTTCGGACGGGCTTCTTTCTCCGCTACGGCGTACAATTACCATTTCCAACCAGATTGTTAACATTTTTACGAGAATCAAATACCAAACGCTCGAACCTTTTTGAGAATGCACCAACACGCTGCTCAACGCTAGGAAGGTTTCGCGAGCACTCCCAAGCTTCACTCAATACGCCATAATGGTCCCTTGCATCCAATAACCCAATGCAGCGCAGATCCTAGACATTAATACAAAATATAACTCCCACCCTCGCAATACACTGCTATTCAAGCGGGCTCCAACCTAACCCAACGCGACCGTCAGATTTCTACTTTCAAGGCTCTTGTACAAGTACAACATGTCTCAGCGGATCTGCCCGACGCCGAATATTGCCGGGCCCACAGCAACCGCATTTCCACAAAACATGCACTAGCTCTAGGTGAAACTTGACATGACAGCTACAAATAACGGGATCGCATAGTCACTTGCGCCTACATTCAAGAATTGGAGAGGTGAGGGATGAGGCTGGCGTAGGGTGACGGTAGGACTGAGCCATGGCGCTCTGCTCCGACTCCGACCCAACGCAGCAGGATCCGATCCGCACCAGCATGCCCAGCAACAGCAAGGCACGCGACTGCAGCGACCCGACACCTGAGCCAGGATCGGGAAGGCAAGCATCGATACTTCAATCGGACCTCCAGTGCATCCGTGAGCCTCACGGCCCGCATCCGCGCTCCAGATGTGACATCGGCCCAGGGCTGTCGGTTGCATTACACCGATAGGCTATTAAGCGCGTACCGGCCGTTACGAGTCGTGATTGATGTCGTAAAGAATCGTATCGGGAGTCGCCTGAGACCGTGCCATACGGATCAATCCTTGTGTATGTGTGTGTGAGGACAGAACAATCGTGCGACATGCGCGCTCTAGAACATCGTTGTCAAACGTCACTGCAGCTTGATCCTTGCTTGAGATTGAACAGTTCGTTAGCAAGGGCAAGCGAAGCGAACTGCATCACTTCCGGGTGAATGGATAGACGACGAGCGCGGCCCTCGAATGAACGTGCTTAAAACCCCATGTGTGTAGAGAAAAAGCAAAGAAAAAAGAAGGCACAAGGCATGCACCGACCCAAACCAAGAACAAGCTTACGAGTCCCCACTGCGCCGCCCCTGCACACTCGCCACGCACAGTCCCAATACACCCATCCACTCCCCGCATCCTTGCGCTTGACACAACGCCAGTCCGTGCCTTGCGCCTTACCGCTACGCTACCCGCGTTCCATTCCTGGCAAGTTCACATGTCAGGAAATTACCAGCGCCATGCACCGCTCCGCACCTCGGGACAAGATTTCTAGAGCGATAGTGCCCGATTGCCGAACAGCCTTGTGAGGATTTGTGCCTTTTCTATTACGGAACGCGGGATGGCATGCCCCTTCTGCAGGTACTTAGATTGCCTCGCGATAGAAACCTGGTTTTTTCCTTCGCATTCGATATACTGATCTTCGCTGCTCGGTGACGCAGGGCGTTGAGCCGTTTACGTTACCTATTGCATTATAACTTAAACGACGCCGGAGCAAGCATTAGCATTATTGGATCTAGTTTTAGTGAGTTTTTCCGCGAACGTTGGATCCTGAATGCTTAAATTCCCACGCCAGTCGCACGTTGTGTGAGTGGGGCATTGTGTAGCGCGCAACGCTCGGGTGAACATGACGCCGTTTGTGGTGTTGTGGCTTGTTGGTGTAAATTGTGTTCCAAGACGATTAGTTGATCTTTCAAGGCACATTCGTGAAATGCCTCCACGTAGCACATAAGGGAAGGTGAAAAGATAGCTTTGCAGATAATTGTGCATATCCGCTGCAGTATATTTGCCTAAAGTCCGACGGATTATTGGGGGTTGTACATGTTTGTACATTGCCTGGATGGCATGCATTGGTCTTTGGAGTTGGCTTGTTGAGCTTCGTCAGTGTTCGCTGACAAAACGCGGAACAACATCGGGACATTTGTTGCCCGCTCTGTCAATGTATCATCAAACAGTATATCGTATGCAGATTGTAAGTGTTATCGGGAAGCGTGGGGAGTGCTATGCGCACACCTTCACTGCCCTGTTGTCATAGGCAGGGCTGATAGATGGAAACGGAAGGTACGGATGAGATGACGAACGAGGCCGCTTCGAGCCGACTGTCATTGGTCCTTGGCTATGCTCAAGCCCTGATGACCTTTTGCAAAACCATAGGTATCTGCAAAGTAGCGATATTATACAACATAGTGCCAACCAAATATATGTAGGCAAAAATTGGGATGCTTTTCCTTCAGTAACAATCCGCCCTGGGTATATCGAGCAAGTAAAACATTATCCGAGTGAATTCGTTCACGTAGCGCGGAAAGGTATCGAGACCGGAACAGGACTTCGCTGGTCCGGTGTGAGGGTGACAGGTCAGATTCTGTGTAACCGAGGACTCTCCTCTGAACAAATCTCGGGACTGATTGATCTCCATTGGATGACTGGTCCGAGACAAGTCAATCAATGTTGAGCTTGGCTCTGCACTTGTCGAGGCAGGCAGAATGAGCGACTGCACGTATCTGCGGCTGTTTTCTCTCGGTTGGCCTGGTCTTTGTGTCAGATCAAAGATGGCAGGTCGTAGCAATTCATCAATGCATTGTATCGCATGTGGTTAGAGAGATCATCGCGCTCTCTTGTACATGGTCTGGTCAATCATCGGAGCAGCTCCATGGTCCCATCGACGTTTCAAGCCATCTTGGAAAGAACTGGCAACTACCTCTTGCCACATCGTGGGTGTAACATATGTAGCAGATGGAGGCGCATAAGTCGATGTGGCTGGTAACTGCGACTGGGCACCTTGAAGACCACCTGGGAGACCGCTTGTCTGAGGGGACAGGTTGGGCATCTGGTAATTTGGCTGGGTAGTCTCCTGCGGGGTCCGCAACTCATAATTCGTGCCTGTGGGTGGCGGTCTTAGCGGCGGGGAGGACTGCGATGCTGAGCTTGGAGGAGGCGTACCGAAAGCGACATTCCATTGACTGAATTCGTATTAGCATAGGATAAGAAAAGGGAAATGTGGGACCTACTCAAAGATACGTTGAGGATTCCATTGGGGGGTCTCCTGAATTTGCATTCCCGTGGACGGCTGAGGGGCACGTTGACCAGACGCCATCATGACCAGAGACTGAGCTACGGGAGAGTCAGCCGTGGTGTCGTGATCGGACGCCGAAATTGGTGGAGAGATGGGGTGGGCATGGTAGTTGACCTGACCTGGTTGATCCAGAGGTGACTGCTGGCTTGGAAGACGAGACCGGAAGGAGCCTGGGTTGCTCGGAGGGCTCGATTGCGAATGCACTTGGGGGCTTCCAAACGGAAAGGTTGGCTTCAGCTCAAAAGGCTTTGTTACATCTGCGGAGAATGCCTGCCGGAGATTATTCACTTGCTGTTGCATTTCCGGCATTGGCCAAGAAGGTGTGCATTCCTCCAGAATGCGCATGTGGCGTACGAAGAACTCTCGTGCGTCATTGTTCAGGTCTGGGTCAGGACAAGTAATGGCAACCTGCGAAAATCAGATAAATCACAAACGTTTAGCCAAATGAACTTACAAGGTGCAACATAGTGCAAGTGAGGACGGCATAGACCGTGAAACTGATGCCACGTATCATGCACAGCAGACCAGGCAGCCCGTACGTTTTTAACACCGCCTCCTGCAACTTGCACATGTTTTTGGCTGCAGAATAACAAGCCAACATATGCTGCTTCCAGATACCATCGTATGGATCTGAGATGGCGTGCAGTTGGGGTCGCAAGTGCATAATTACCCCTAGAAGGTGGTAACAATGCATATTCGCAATGAAATGAGAAGGTATCCACGGAACACTGCCGTCGGGTGGGTAAGAAATCTGCATCTCTTCAGGTAGTTCCCTCAGCCACATTGGAAAATCCGTATTATGACTGACGAAACTAGGATCCAGAGCCCAATCAGGTGTCTTCTTCCTCAATTTGCCGTGCATGACAGTTGTCTGCTGTACGTTCTTCAGTGCTCGCACATACTGTGTGAATTGGCGAGATATCTGGAGTTCATAGAGATCTAGTCCGGTAACCGGTCGAGGCATATTGAAGTCTATCGAATCGAGGTCAACTTGAAAACTCGTGCGTCCTACCGTGAATTAGTAGTAGCCCCAAGCGTGCACGTTGGACTTACCCTGTGGACCTCCGACCATCACTTCGAGGATGAACAGCATTTGCCATACTCGTGTTTTTGTAATGCACTCGTGAATGCTAGAACCGCACGATTTTCCTATTTGGTGATTTTCATAATGCTCGTCCAGTTCCAGACCCTTTCCCATGGCGACGAGATTGACGACTGTCATCCACGAGCGCCAGAAGTAACCCCTTTTAGGTGAAGCTTCTCGCGCTTTAAGTAAAAGAAGCATGGCCTGCATGGTGCTCAGTCTTGGTACGTCTTTGAAGCTTTCCTCGTGTTCTGTTCAATGTAAGTACTCGCTCTAGTGCTCTCGAAGGGGTGTACTGACTAGCTGCAAGGGCCAACCAACGGTGGCCTTCGGTGTCTTCCCCCAGCATCAGCGACGCACAAGCAAAGATGGCTTCGAGCATAAGAGGTGACATCGAGTCCCGCGCACCTTGCCACTGCTGGTAGAAGTAAGTCTTGTTTATGACAGGAAAGTACGGGTGAATGTTGTCAAAGTAGTAGTCAAAGTAATGCAATGCTTGATCCTCGGAGGGCATCATTTCCGGTGGTATCCGCACAGTATTGTCCAGAGTTGTCAGGGGCGGCAACTGAACTTCGAACTCCTCCAATGCTGGCGTCTCGGCGAGATTCTTCCTCTGACTTGTGATCCAAGGGGCTGTGTCTGTTAGCAGTGGAATGCACGTGCATTAGAGGTTTTCTCACCAACTCCCTGGTGATCGATCTTTAGCTCTCCGAGCGCATCGGCTAGGCTGGACGTCGAATCTTGTTTCCATTGGCCTTCGGTTTCGGGCGGTGTCATGGTCATTGCCGTCGCGGGCGGTGGTGCTTCCGAGTACATTTGCGGTGGGTAGCTCATGTTTTGCTGCACGACCTGTGGTTGCGGCATGGGCGCGTACTGGATGTGTTCATGGGTCGGCTGTTCGCCATAGGGCGCAGTTTGGTACATGCGCATCCCTTCTGCGTAAGGGGCAGTGACGGAGGTGGGCATGGAGGTGGGCATGTGCTGGGACAGTCCCTGGGACCCGGGCATCACGGGCGGGCGCTGGAAGTCGTGTTGCGGATCAGGCGCGGTGGCATAGTCCAGGCGTTTGGTTTCGAGTTCGTAGGTCTGGGTGTTTGCGTTGTAGTCCTTGTCATAGCTGACGGTTGGCGGCACGCAGTTGAGCTTCAGACGGATGCATGCGGCGCAGGGCCAGGCATTCGTCGTCGCTGCATCGCACTTGATCTTGCGCCGGCGACAGCCCTCGCAGGCTCTCATTACTGTGACTGTTAGCGACGATGGTCGTGTGGCCACGGGGTCTCGCGAGGGTGCGGCGCCGCACCTTTCAGGCGCTTGTGCCTGTTATGCTCGTCCACGAAGACATAGTCTGCAGCGCATCGGTCAGTCAGTCAGGCCGTCCTCTGGCGGGCGCATCACGCTGCAGACTCACTGCGCTGGTTCTCGCGCGGCGCCAGGGTCGGCGGCGCAAAGGTGAAGCTCTGCATCTGGGCTGTCTGGGGCAGTAAGGGCCGTCCGCTGGTTTCGCCGGGCATGTTTGGAGTTGCGAGAGCAGTGTCTGGCGGCCTCGTCCGCAAGCCTCAGTGCTGGCGTGAGTGTCAAAACGGCAGCGGGGTCGTTGGTCGCGCCTGCCCGGTTGGGTCGCAGCCAATCAGAAGCGCGGGTTCGACGGCGCCCTGGCCGACAGCACGTCAGTATCGGGTCCAGAAAAGCTGCTGGAACGCGGCGCGAGGACGCGAGTGTGTAATAAGGTGCGGTTCTTCTGCGGGCTAGAAATCTCCGCAACGCCGGGTGATGTTTAGGTTATACGGTAGATCAGGACGCATAGAGGCTAGTGGAGACGACGTATGGCGTGCCGGGGGTTTCGAAAGCGCAGGCTCGCAGTGTGGCTCCCGCGTGCAGATGGTGGCGCGAGGCACTTGTTCTCTTGGTCTTCGCTTTGCGGCGCGAAGGGGTCGAGGGGAGGGGGTGGGCGAGGTGGGCGGGCCGTGTGCCAAACCAAAATCCTGCCGCGAGGCCTTGGGCGCACAGAGTCGGACCCGGCAGCGCAAGCAGAGAGTTGCAGCGGGCGGGGACTGCCGTTGGACACTGTGGGGGTGTCGAGGCCAGATGGGCAGGGGTCGCTGTCGAGGTCGTGGTGTCGATGGAGCGCGTGCACGAGTGCTACCTCGCAGCTTACATGTATTGCTGCCGTGTTGGCGACCCGGTGCCTATTAAACATGGATTCGGGGCGAATACCTCGCTGACAGCCTGCCTGGCGATGGTCCGCTAGCCCTCACCGCGTCCGGTCGCACGAGCAGCGAGAGCAGCGCATAGGAGCGTGGTGAAATGCCGTCAGTGCGCAGCACGTCAAAGAAAAACCGAGTCGTTCGTAGCGGGTGGTTCGGTGCAGCTGCAGGCAAAAGCAAATCAAAAGCCACCGCGCCCGCCCGCTAGCCCTGGAGTCCTTTGATACACGCGACGTCAAGCGCTGGTCTGCCACTGCCGCTACTACAGCTGGCCCTGATGGCCCTGGTAGGCCCCTACCGCCCCTGATTATGTACTGCTCCCGTCAGTTTACGTGCACTTTCCCCTGCGTTGACCGCGTGTGCCCCTTGATGCATCTGTATTCGGCTCTCCAAGAGGGCCTGGTGGGTGCTTACCTGGGCCAGCCATGAGATTGCCAGCCCCAGCCACCATGACGACTCTTTAATGCGGCCCCTGGTATAATCGATCTGAATCGCCCCGAACGTTGCCGAAAAGGGGAGAAACAATGTCTCTGTTGACAAGAGCTGCTTCCAGCCTCGCGCCCCAGTGGCCTCATGTCTCGAACTTGCTTCAAGCGCCAGACGTGCCCGCACAATGCTATTCCTCCGCAAATTGCGGGGTCAGGCACTTTCACCGGCATCGTCTCCGTGGGCGCGGATTCGATATCACTTCCAATGTTAATGGTCGTTTGCAGCTTTTGCTCGCTAGGTGTGGCCTTGAGACGATCCGCCTGTACAGTACATAACGCCGGCGCATCAGCATCCTTGCCGCGTCAGATGCCTCGGCGCAACACATCGGGGTAATTGGATGCAGGGCTCTCGCTCTAGAGTAACGCCATCGCTCGCGGCCCGCATTAAAACAATAATTCTGCAAAGACCCATATGGCTGAGTGTACATATGCCGGATG
The DNA here is from genome assembly GCA_027946365.1 of Kalmusia sp. IMI 367209. NCBI lineage: Eukaryota > Fungi > Ascomycota > Dothideomycetes > Pleosporales > Didymosphaeriaceae > Kalmusia > Kalmusia sp. IMI 367209. The sequence continues at coordinate 245,647 of JAPEUQ010000006.1, read as the reverse complement.
CGCCCAACGCCACCGACAGACAGTACGCATGAACGACACACGAGGTTCATTTGCTTGGGACGCACAGCATTTGCGACTCCAGGGCTCTGGGATTAGTCCATGAGACCGTGCCACGAAGCGTACGCCAGCCGATTCCAGGGCATACACAAGGAGATTGTCATTCTGCCAAGTCGGGAGAGGGTGGATTGGACACCACAGTCGATAGATTGTCTCCATGGTCGTTTGTGCATGGCGAGAGGCTGGCATGGATTACGTGCATTCTTGGAGGCGTCGGGGCCGTTGAAAACCGCATCGATGTTGTCAGCGTCGCTGTACCGTAGCAGCCCTCCACGTCGCAGGAGTAGGTGGCCAGATGATTGTGTCGTCGTCGTGTAGCGTGGTATATGCATGCGAAGCCTAATCGGATGTTCTGCGGAAGGAAGAACTCGCAGCGCCGGGAGACTGGACGTCTGACCAACCACGTCGCCGGCCAAAGGCCCAAGTCCCCGGTTCCATCAACCTCGACCAGGGTGCTTCGGTGACGCCGCGTGGTGCCTGAGCGCTGATCAGCACCGTGGTCCCACGCTGATATGCCCTGAGCCATTGACGTGTATCTGGAAGTTCTACGGCGACGTCGTGGAAGCTCTGCCTTGTTCCTCAGCCTTTCCAAAGCGTATTGGGTGGACCCAGCCGCAGGCAAGCTAGCCCCTGAAGCGCTCGACGGCTCGGCAACGCTCGTGGGCTCGCGGTCCTGCTGGGGGGTGTGCCATCGACCTGCCGTTACACGCTGCAGCAGCTAACGACCAAGGTGCGCTGACGGCGCCCCAGGCAAAACGTCGTGGGATCGCAGGCTGCAAACGCACGTCAGATCCCGCGTCAGCCGCTATCATCCGCACAGCAAACTTGGCTCGAACGTCCACCAGAGACCATGGATCTTTCCGCCAGTAGCTCGATTGGTGAGGCCGGTAGTCGCCGACCTGGCAGAGTGGTGGAAAGTCGCTCAGCAATGACCCGCCGTGGTGGCCCATGTCAGCGAGCTTTTGTCCGAAGGCTCAACCCCGCAAACCCGCATGCATCCAGCGTGCCCGTTGTGGCCTAGCGGGCGATTACCGTTGTCGACACCTTTGCTATGTGGTAACGGATTGCCCGTCGTGTCGCCGCCGGCCCTTTTTCTGGTTCCAGCGGCTCAGTCAGCAATGCGTAATGAGCTTTTGGTGGGGTCGCCTGCTGGCTTGGCGGCCTGCGTAGAGGGGAAAATCTACGACGCACAGCTCTACCCTACGCCACGATGCAACGTTGAGGCTGCACACCCAATATTCCTTTCCGCCACACCTCTCAGAGACCCTTCCTTCTGTGCCTGGCGTCCGACTGACCTTCTCCACCGCCATGGATCTCGACAAGCAGAACGCGAATCCCACCATCCTGAACCCGTCGGACCTGCCCTCCCGCCGCCGGGACTCCAATGTCAAGCGGCGAGACGACGGCGGCACAGGGCTATTCGATAACCTGGTCCCGCAATATAGCTATCTAATCGACCCGTTTGAGCAGCCGCTCTCCTCGAGCGACTCGGACGATGACACAGTCGAGGACATCGACGAGCAAGAGGTGTACGGCACGTTTTACCCCGCCACCAAGAGCCGCTTTACACGCCTCGTGACTCTTCTCGGTGCTCATCTTGCTGACAAGCCTTTAATGCAGACCTCATTTCGTCCATCTCTGACCCAGAGCATCCCCTTTCCCTCGGTTCCCTCGCTGTAGTAAACCTCCCGGACATTCACATCCAACCGCCGAGCTCCCCCTCACTCGTCTATCAGCACTGTCGTGGTGGAAATCACACCAACCATCACACACTGCTCACTGGCAACTGTCATCGGCCTAGGGGTCCGTGTCCGACTCGAGCAAGCCCTGCCGCCACGCTTTCGGGTAGACGTCCGCATCAAGAAAGGCACGCATAGCACGGACGAGGCCGTCAACAAGCAGTTAGGTGACAAAGAGAGGGTAGCAGCTGCTCTAGAGAACGGGACGCTTATGGGCGTGCTAAGAAAAATGCTGTCGACTTGCGAGTAAGGGGTACCAATACTCTACGGAACTATAGAGCGCGCATGCTATGCGCTAAAACCAAGATCAACATGTCAATATTGGGTGGCGTTTTGCTAGGCAGGTCGACCGTTTTCACCGTTGTATACGGACCTCCGAGAACTTGGAGATGCAAGGGCACGTTGGCAGTGCACGGGATGACGACACTACACGTTCGCTTTTATTGATCGGCACAGATCTACCTTCCTGAAGCGCACCCTTTCGGTACTATTTTTCCGCCTAAGCGGTGTCTTCCGATTCTTATCAATCCCACCCACGCGACTTGCCTTCCCATACCCAACGTTGGGAAGCCAACATGGACCTTCCTATAAACCATCGCATGGGTTTCGAAGGCCTCGGCAGGTGCGCTACGACCTCCAACATATGCTCCGACCTTTGTGGTTAAAGCTCCGGTCATATAACCGCACAACGTGTGCATGTTCGCTTGTCCCTGCGTCGATCCTCACACCCTCACAACCTGCTGCATACAACGGATTTTATGCGACCGGGACCCGATATTGACAGGATGCAGCGGGCAATTGCTTCGAGCGGTAAGAGCCCACCGGGGAGACAGTCGTCAAAATAGAGTTCGCCGTTTAGCCGCCAGGCACAGGGCTGAGGGATTGCACGTGACGGGACCGGAGTGATGCTTTGGTCAGCATTGGATCATCAACGGTCGACACGGTTGAATATCGATTGCCACTTGAATATTGGGTCAAAAGAATATGTTGTTATGGCTACCAGTGAAAGTCGCCACATGAAGCTTGTTTATTCGATGTGCCATGCATTTGACCCGTTAGTCCGGCGGAATCAACCACCGTAGAGAAAATGAAACGTAAAGGTCCTACCTCTCACTAAATAGCTTCATGATGCTGTTTATAGCATCTCGGCATAACTTCCATAGCCGTGAAACATGTTTCAATGCACGGGAAATTGGCTATCAATGCGGATGCCCTCGGACACATTTTAGAGCCCGTTTCAAATACTGCAAGCAGCTCCACTGGCACAACGATGCTTTCAAGACTTGTCCGTGGCGAACGTCGTGCTTGTAGAGTTACGTATGCCTGGATCAATGCTTCGCCCATGGTTTCTTCATTTCGGCGCATGTCCGACATTAATGTTATCAATGTCTTCGTTTTATTGAAAGTTTTAAGACTAGAGCGATACCTGGGCCTAAACGTTGCGCCTATTTTGTAAGAGAATAATGTCATTTGATCGAGCGCGCTTTTGTTTAATCAACATGCGCCGTCTTCTTGGTATCCTAGCGCAAGGAGGAATCTACTACTTTTGTCTGCTTGTCTGGAGTATAGAAACCTACTCAGGTATGTTTTGGGCGTAGTTGACACTAGTATGTTACTCGAATGGATGCATCGACGATGGAGGGGGGATCCACGTATGATAAAATGATGATATTACTGTTAAGTGTATGTTTGCATCGACATGCTAATACTAGAAAATTTCTTCTTCATCTCATAGATGATGCTAATATAACGATTGTGCCCATGATTAGATACCTGTCAAGGAAGCCTTAGTAGATAGAGATAACGCGAGATAGCATCCGTATATAAGAGGGTTGAATATTGTAATAGGGTATGCTGGTGGAGTCCTTGTAGGGTGTTATAGGGAGTCTAAAGCTATTTGGTCGGAGGAATTCTGGCTTCCGAAAAAGATATTGGGGCTGTAACGACAGCTTGAGCTTGACAGGATGCATGTTGTTGGCTCTGTAAGGGATATGGGGTTGATTGTGTATCGAGCATGATCTAGGCTGTCCTATGTGTAAAAATAGACTGCATAAGCAATAGTCTTTGTGGAATCAAGTTACTGAACACAAGTGCCAATATAAGAATGTCGACAGTGATTATATGAGAATAATAGTAGATCAGAATCGGCACTGTCGACGTAGCAGGAATGAGCCTGTTCGCGATGCGCTTGGCGCCACTTCATAGGTTTTGGTATGAGTTACATTCACGCCAGGCGCGAGCACTGAGCCCTCCATCTGCACCGGAGGTGACGCGTGGACATTTCAGTCACTCCTTCTCGGATTATCAACTTCACGGTTGGTTTTGCTTTCTCTCACTTTCATCCGTCTTGATTTTTTGTCCCCGCCTCGCCACCAACATTGAGTACCTACAAGTACCAAGTGCCAGGATAACTCGTCACCCTTTCACTACAAGTCACACTGTCTCTGATACTTGCGCGCAAAAGTCAAACACAGACGCGACGGCACGTTAACCTCCGATACGCTTTCGAAACCGCATACAGATACTAAGGTCGTGCTCATGATGAATGAGCTCGTTGATACACAAAAGCCTGCGGACTATACAATGTAGGCATTTATGACAGATCTTGCGGCGCAGCCAGGAACTCAGGATACGCTACGTCGCTTCGTCTTCTCCCAAGCTACGTAACAAAAAATTCTACAGAAGGCAATTATTCACGGCCACATTGATATAAAGTTCGAAGACGCCGACATGTTCACCTGGGATCTTTGCATATCAAGTCTAGTCCTCCATAGAGGGTTGAGCTCACCAGCAAATTAGCGAGGAGATAATGCCTCTTGTCTTGTTCGCTCGTGCTTGCCGTCAGATTGATGACGAGGCTAGTTTACTTGAATACGCGCTCAGAATATTTGTGTTCAACAGTGGGAGCGCCATCCAGTATTGTATATCCAAAGGTAAGCCCGTCCAAGTTGATTTAATTACAAGTATTAGCACTACGAGTAATATGTATGACCACTGCGTCCAATACGGTATCAGGTTTACCAGTTCCTTCCGAATTTGAAGACGATATATGTTAACAGAAGTGTTCTTAGAACCTGGGCACGCAAGTCGTGGAAAGGTATGCCATGATAAGGAGCAGCTTCCGTTAACTTAATCGTACTATTGATATATGCATCCCTTCACTTTCACTTTCATTTTCACTTTTTTTCAACGCACCATCTCATCGCTCGTCCCTGATTTGTCTCATTGTTTGGCGATTTGGCAATCACTACTATTGTAGCCGCTTGACTCGACTCTCATCGACATATCGAGCATCTTACCACCGAGGTGATAGAAGATCATGGTGCCTGTCGCCCGCGACATTTCCCACGGCCTCAACAAGGCTCGAGCCGTAATGGATACCAATGCTCGCGTTACAAAGGGCTCTACTGTCAAGAAAGTTAAGAAGCGCAAAGATGGCTTGCTGAACACCTCGATCTCCCGCAAGTCGAAGCACCTCTTGGAGTTGTAAGTCAATTTACAATAAAGTCTGATATTAAGCTTACTGAATGATTTCCAGCGCGCAACGCAACTCCGTAACATCTCCTCTCCTACGCCTACCCCCCGAGATTCGGAACAAGATCTGGGAGTATGCTCTGGGTGGCTTTCAGATCGATGTTCGCAAAACCGGGGGTCGCAAGAAAGCTGTCAAGCTTGTGTACACTACGCGTCCAGTTGGCACATGCTATCCACTTTCCAAGGATTATATCAAGCCCACTTTCCACTTGCATGAAGTCTGCCGCCAGATGTACTTCGAGACTTCGCCTCTGATTTATACGCTTAATACATTCGGGTTTTCGAGTGTAGAGGCGATGGATCATTGGATCAAGAATCGTCCTACGGGCCAACTACGTCTTGTCGATTCTATCGATGTCCCCATGGATTATTTGAGGTTGTATAACCATGGATTCCGTATGACGTTTCGCAAAGAGTTTCCATGCATCAAACGCATTGGTGTCGACATGTGAGCAATGTCCCATTTCAAAAAGGGTTTTTAGCCAGCTTGCAAGTTTGAGCATTCAAGGCACTGTATAATACTTCAAATTTTGCTTCCCAACCTCCTTTGGTGAGCTATACTGACTTTGCGCTTTCACATTGTAGGCTTGCTCCTTACTTTAGCAGACTTTTGGACGAGACTCTTGACGATAGCAAGGAGCGCATTCTCAAGAAGATGCACGAGTGTGAGGGCGATGATCTCATCGTCGAGTGGTGAGTTATTCCAAACGCGATTTATTTTAAACATATTGCTGAGTACACTTGCTCCACAGGCACTGGGGTCCGAACGGTCCGCCGCTGTTCTCCTGTTAACACTCAACACTAATACCAGGCTGCTGCATTACGTCCGGAAAGCCTCTTCCACTTAGGGACAAGATCGGAGCGATAGTGCTTGATTTATTTTTGAGATTTGGGTGAAGGTGCAGCGGCTATATCATCGAGGAGTATCTTGCTGTATGTTCTGCGTTATCATCGCATCGAAAACAGAGAATCACCGTCAACGTTCACACTCCGATGGTGTATTTCGTTGAATGAAGTTACACATTACGTTACGGGAGTTCTTCGTACTGTTCATAATCTCAAACATGATTCAAGCATGACTTCCTAAATTTCACGTATACGGTAATGTGGCTCGAACGTGACATATTACGGTCTCAGTACCAGTACAATTTCTATTACACACGCAATTTCTAGACTTTACCCGAAGTGAGAAAAAACTTCTTCCTTCAGGTCGGGAGTTACTTCTGCTCTATTACTTCCAAGTTTCATTGTTATCTTATATAATTATGTATTACCACCTCGCAATCCTCCATCGAAGTTCCTACTACTTGATATAGCTACCGTCGCTTGAATCTGACGATCTTTCTGTTCCCCAGCCTGTCCACCATTATGGCGCCACTCAAGCTAGATCCTGAAGCAAGCCCGCAGAGGACGGGAGACAAGCTCATCGACCTCAAAACTCGCGTGGTGGAGCCGTGGACGTTCAAGAAGTACCGTAACGGCATGCTAAATCTGAGGGCACCCGCGAGGTTCATGAAGATGTAAGTAATACGCACGGATACCACGGTGGACAAACCTAGGGACTGACGATATTAGCACCACCGCAAACTCCATCGATTCACCACTGCTTCGCTTGCCAAGCGAGATAAGGAACAGGATATTCGCCTACGCCATGGGAGGCCATGTCATCACCATCAAAGTAACCAAAACCTTTGATATCGACGCATTTACCATCTCACACAAGCTTTGTAGCACTTCTAGGCAACGTGGAAAGAGGACTAGAGACTCTGCGGCCCCTCCATGGCAACTGCCTCTTGTTTGTCGACAGCTCTACGCCGAAACAGCTCTCCTGCCGTACTCGCTCAACTCATTCAGGTTCGTCGATCGCAATGACCTAGTGAAAGCGACAGGAAAATACAAAGGCCCACACTACAATGTTCTTGATCTCTGGTTCGAGAAACGACGTCCCGCGCAGGTAAAAGCAATTCAGTTTCTGCATGTACCGGCGCGTTACCTTCGTAAGTACATCGAACGCAAGCGGCCATCATTTCAGAAGAGATTCCCGAATATTCGAAAAGTCATACTCTCGAGCTACCTTCGGATGACTTATAAAGCCCGGATTGCTGAGATCGAGAAAGGAGCTGGACCACAAATCAAGTGGTGCAAAGTGACGCCTATCAAAGCGAACAGAAAGACTCTGTGCAGCTCGGTCTAGACGTCGATGTATCAGGTTCGCTCACATATGACACCAAACGAAATCGTTCCAAGGACCTGAATCCTCATGAGACAGACAATGAGATTCTACATATTTCACCCGGCGTTTCATCTTGGATTTTCACCACATATAGACAATTTTACGTACTACCCATTTGCAAGCGTGGTGAAAATTGGCACAATGAAAGTATCATCTTCCTTTTGTTCTCTTCAGATTCATCTATCTTCTTTGCATCCTCGTCCATCATTAGCGAGATGGAGTCGAGTGGCAGTCGGTAGTAGATACATGCATCTGCAGCAAATCATACGCCGTCCCGTAGAGCTCATACAATATAATGATTAGCTTGGCTGAGTAGCTCGATGATATTCGATTAAGGTAAAAATCTAATAATTTAAGCACTACATTGTGAATGTAGTTGGCTCTCAATACAGGAATCACCAAAGCTGCTTGCTTTCACCACGGCAATTAACACGACGGTATTTAGGCTCACCTTAGATACCTGCGTACAATAGCTCGCTTGACGCCCATGCGCCTTAAGCCATGTATAAGAGCCACAGCCCCATTCACTCTAGCATCGTGCTCAATCTCCGCGGCTGCAGCATACTGAGTCGGTCCACTCGCGTTCTAACAAGATGCAGCGCCCTTTCAAAAAGACACATGGTAGTTTCGGAGGCATTAGTAAGAGCTTCCCGTCGCTCATCGTCAAGCTCAAAGTTCGACCAGTCGTCAAAGAGAAAGCAACGGGGTTCTCGATCCGACCCCACGAGGCCATTGCGCACCAATGTGTGTAAGTATTATAGATGTCAAGGAATAGTTCTTTGGTGTGTTTCACTTCGATTATGAATATGATCCAATGCCAGTTGCGGGCCACTTGAAACAACTGCTCTACAACACATGTCGATATCATCACAACGATGCTGCCCCACAGCCACTAGACTCTGCCAAATTCTTTTACATCAATACACTAGTTAAATGCTTTGTACTCGCGATTTTTCAAAAGCGGCTATCAAGATTCAAGCAGGTGTCTACGACTCGATCCGGGTGGTGCATCCCTACACCCTTGAGCTGTGAATGCAGCTACAGAAGAAGATGGCTCTAAGGAGCGTGAAGGCAACTCTCGGGACTGTTCACGCGGCTGATGTTCGATTGTCCTGGCGTTTCCTGGGTCATCTAGGAAAACTTACTACCACTTTAATGGTACCTGTTTGTTACGTACTATATCCTAGCGTAATTCCATCACGTGCAAAATTGAGACTAAATACGTCGCTTCTTCGGACAAGCAGACGCACATAAATCAAACTCTACATGTTTCGAATCATCGATTCATATATACTCCATTGGACTAGTGCCTCGAATACGTACACACTCCTCATCTCGGACTTCGAAAATGGAAAAGAAAATCAACAAAGCTGACCTTGTAGTCTCAACCCTTTTTTTTTGAACATTAGGCACCTTCCTCAAGCGTAAGCGCGAAGGCTGGGATATGGATGTACCCAAGTTGTGCGAAGTCTATCGCAAGTAAGCTAAGATCTAGCAAATAACCGTAGGCCAAATGCCTTCAGGATGGAAGGCACATGGGAAGACTATCGTCCGTGAATAGGCTGATCTTGAGGGACGGCACCGCTAGCTCCCGTGGATTCAACGAGATGTAGCTTTCACTCAATTCTGCATCAGGACCAGATATAAGCGTCACCAAGAAACCCCTTGGCAGGTTGCCTGAAGAATCGTGGATGAAAAGAAAATGCATTTGGTATCTAATTGTTTTTGGCAATGATGCAACATTGGTAGTCGTATCCTCGTGGCGGAGTCGTCACTCCTAACATATGCTTGCAGCTTGACGCCATAACGCCATTCAGACTGCGCTCACATAATCCTCGTAATTCATAACAAGTAACTTTTCTGAGCCGATTCTATTGTTCAAGCATGCCCATTACCATTGGCTCCGTTGCCATTAGTAGCAAGAGCATGCGAGATCTTAGGGCCGACGACAGCCTTTTCCAGCGCCTGCAGCACATCAGCTACAAGATCGGCCTCGTCCTCGATACCGCAGCTGACGCGCACAAGGTCGTCGAATACGCCTGCAGCCTCGCGTTGCTCACGGGGGATGCCGCCGTGGGTCATCGCGCTCGGCACCTCAACAAGGGACTCGATGCCGCCCAGCGACTCAGCAAGCGTGTAGATCTTGGTGGACTGGCAGAAGCGCTCAGCTGCCTCGTGGCCGCCACGAATACGGAACGAAAGCATGCCGCCACCCATGCCATCACGATGCTGTTTCTGCGTAACAGCGTACTGCGGGTGAGAAGGAAGACCGGGATAGTTGACAGCAAGGACGTGCGGAGAATTCTTGAGGGCGGTTGCAACGCCCGTGGCGTTCTTGGTTGCCTCCCGTGCGCGCAGATGCAGGGTCTTCAGGCCGCGATGGGCAAGCCAGCAATCGAACGCCGAGGGGACGGCGCCGATGGCGTTCTGAAGGAAGGAGAGGCGGTCATATAGGTCTGATGAATTGAAGGCTGCTGCGCCCATCACTACGTCTGAGTGTCCGTTGATGTACTTCGTGACGGAATGCACCACGATGTCCGCGCCATGGTCGAGCGGGTTCTGCACATACGGCGAAAGGAACGTGTTGTCCACGACGACCAATATACCGTGCTGATGCGCTATTGTGGCGACCTTCCTAATGTCTACAAGCGTGAGGGTGGGGTTGGAGGGCGACTCGATCCAGATCAATTTCGTCTCCGGAGTGATGAGCTGAGCAATATCGATCTCGATGCTGGGACTAAACGTGACTCTCACATCGTGTGTAAGGGCGACTTTTGTGAAGTAGCGGTGCGTGCCACCGTAGACATCGGAAACGGAGATAACGTGTGAGCCTGCAGCGAGTGACTGGAGAATGTTCGCGGTAGTTGCAGAGCCGGAGGAAAACGCGAGAGCGTATCGGGCATGCTCAAGAGCGGCAATTGCGCGTTCGAAGTTGTCTCTTTACCCAGCGTCAGCCCATGTTGCTTCACTGAGAAATAGATTGCCCAGTCCTACCTGTTTGGGTTCGAAGATCTTGAGTATTCGTACTGGCCAACGGGCTTGCCCACGCTCGTTTGCGCAAAGGTGGTAGAAAGCGAGATCTACTATAATTAGCAAAACTGCGTGTAACATCCTAAAAAGACGCAGCTAGATCTGGAACCCTTATCTTGTACGTAACGAGCCGAAGAATTTCATGTGAAGCTTCCTATCGCCCGCGCAAGATAATAGCACCAATCTCACGGCCTGAGACACGAGAAATACGCACCGGCTCAATAACCGCGCCCGTCACAGGATCATGCGGGCTTCCAGCATGCACCGCCAAAGTCCCGAATCTATGCACAGGCGACGGTGCCCTCGGAGGCGTCTCGATCGGGTGTTCGGCAAGCGTCATGGCGGGGATCGTATCTCGGTGGCCCAGAAAACCTCAGAAGAGCTCAGATCCGGAACGAGCAGAAGCACAATGCAGTATTGTAGGCGGCGTGCAAAAAATCCTGACGTTTATCGATAAATAGTCAACGCACGCTAATTCCTCTGGGCGCGGTCCCTTTGTTGCGTCGATGGCGCAATTCCGCGATGGCGTGCTGCTTGTGTATGGTAGAGCGAGAAAGCACGAAGTACAGCTCCATGGCGCTGACCCTCGCCGCTGCTTATATACGTGTGAGAAAGGGCGTACGGCATCTGTCCGGCCTCAATGTGTAATGGGTTGCTGAGAAATTCCATAGAAAGGATGCGCGCATGGTTTCGCCGTCTTGCCTTAGCCGTCTGGGTTTAGTGGCGATGGTGCAATAATATTCTCCGACCGCCTTGCGGCGGCTTTGGTGATCAACCTGCGGCTCGTTGCGCCGAGGTACTAACGGCTTCCGAAGCTTCTGGTGGGAATGTGCCCCGACAAGTATCGTGATCACGGCATATGGTGCAATGCCCCTTGTCGTGGTCATGTGTAGATGCCTTTGCAAACATGTCACGTCACGAGCCTCGACTGCTGATTGCCGTCTTGTCATGTCGCAGGCGAGAGCCTCTTGTGAGGGCTCAGTATGGGAAAGGGCTACTGACTCCTAAGATAATCATATGCACCTGTCCATTTTGTACTCTATGCCTGGATCTAATATAGGGAAAATATAGCATCTCAACAAATTGACCACAGCTGAGCGGATAAACCAGACAGTTGAAAGCCAGGTGCCGTGTCAAAATGTCCGGTCTTTCGCCCACTGTGGAACGTGCTTGCACCTTCCTAAACAACAGTTCACTCTGCTGCCGCCTTCTTCACAGCGTCCTCACTACGGCTCTTGACCCTAGTCCAGCCGTTTACACCCCTCTTTCTCTCTTCACCTCCCTCAAAAGTGTCACCCGGTTTCTTACTAACAGACGTAGTGGTGGTGATCTGGCTCTGTCCATCGTCAGGCCCGGTGTTCTCTCGACGCTTCTCTCCGACAATAACGGGGGCGTCCGCGATCACGTTCTCCATATCTTCCCACTCTTTCGCGTCTAGCTTGTCCCATTCTCGAGCTTGCTCCTCGGCGTACAAGTGCTTCTTGAGTTCCTCTGTTATCTTCCACGAGGTCAGCTTCCAGACACCAAGGTACTGTGCATTTTCAGCCTTCTTAAGAGAGGAAGCTGAGTGGCTTGTAGCGTGAGAGAGCTCGCCGAGTCCCACGGGCGTCTTTCGTATGATCTTTGAGGAAGATTTCGACTGTGCAATGTCTTTATCGAGCGGGTTTTCTGGTCGTTGAGGTAGCCGGGTTTCCTGGATGATGAGCAGGCGGTGGAGGTTTTTCCCCATCGAACAGACATCCTCCCATGCTGCAACCTGGTCTTTCATGCCTTGACTTCTACAAAGCCATGCGACGCTGTAAGCAAGATGCCCTACGCCCTCTAAAAAGGCCGTGTACGCATATTTATCCTCGGCGCGTAGATCAGGTAGTGGGCGGTCCAAGAATAGGACCCTGGGCCTGAGCACCGGTGCGCGATCTAACGTCCGAGACGCTTCTGGGCTATTGCCAGAAGAATGTGATGTCCCTGGAAAAGGCACTTTCATTCCCTGGTAAGAATCTTTGGAGCTCAATATGGTAGGATGTGGGTAGTCTTTATGCGGTAGCGTTATTTCATTAGGGAGACGAACACCGAGATAGGCAGCGGCGCGTACCAAAAGCTGGGCAACGGCAGCTAGCGATGCTGAGAGTTCGTCTGGGGTTGCATCTGGGCTAAGTTAGCAGACAGATTCAAAGAAAATATGCAATTCAAGCCTACCATTGAGATCCCGCAAGTCCCAGATCTTGGGGCGGAAACCAGGCCCAATGCTCCATATCTCTTTGATATCACCATCCTTCGTCTTTCGCTTACTGAACTTCAGTCCTGCAAGTTTAGCCGCAGTATTACTAAGGTATGTCCTCATATCAACTGTAGAATGGTGGATTTTGTCCGACTCGTAGTCTACCCGTTTGATACCCTGCTGCACCTTGTCTCGTTCGTTGGAGCGGCGAGCTTCGGCGCCGTATGTCACCGAAGTGAAGTCAGACCTTCGTAGATCGATAGCTCGACGCTTCTCTTCAAGCTCCCTACGTGCATTCTGTATCTGTTCTCGTAGCTGATTCGCGTGTTCGGCGATCAAGCTGAGTCGCTCCTGTATTTCCGCTGTTTCGGCCCTCGTCTTCTGTATTTCGATATTGTTGGTACATTCCTGGCGATCGACAAGGATTCCGCCCTTCGAGTCTTCAAGATGGGTGAACCTGGAGGTGGTCCACGTTAGCATATGATATACTGATTGTAAAGATCACAACCGAGCAGAGAGGCCTCGAACAGCGGGCAGGCTATACTCACTGGCTATCTTTGTCCTCTGAGCCCTGGACGACGGCTATCACATGTTTCTCGACCTTCTCTTTGCTTATCTCTGCCTTCGCGAGCGCGATGCGGGGCTCTTCGAGATGGGCGCGGGCGCAAGTAACGCAGTTCAGGTCGCATACCCTGCCACATATATCGCACTCCATGACGGTGAAGTTTACGTGATGTTTCCGCCTCTTGATCCCTCAGGTTCTTGTATGTTCGGGGAGCAGTTAAGGATCATGGTGAGTGTATTCGCCGCGTCTAGGTGTTTTATGAGGCGAACGTGGTGGCTGCCTCGACGATCGCTAGGCGGAATAGAGTCGAGGGGATCTATGCACAGAGCATACTGCCTGCCGAAGAGGGGCAGCGAGAGGTAAAGTGAAAGCTGTTGGGTTGGTGAATGAACCGTTGAAGACTGAGCTGCGGAGGATGGCGAGCGAGTCAGGCACCCACCAACGTGTGACGCAGCTGGACGCACTTGCCTACCACTTATGACGCTAGTCCTTTGCGGTTAGTGTACCACGTGAACCATCCCATCATACTGCAATCGCACCACGACTTCTTCAAACGAAAGTGAATCTTTCGTAAGCAGCATTGAATGTGAAAGACACGCCTGAAATGCCGACTTACTTAGAGCATTGACAGCCAGAGACAACTGCATAAGGCAATGCCATCACCAGAGCCAAAATCATCCATCTCTCTACCTAGCGTATTACAAGGCACCATCCAGTCTTCACCTCCTCCATTTGATTTACGCGCTTCATTCGACATGTCAGATGCCAACGACGTTCAAACACACAAGACTGAGCCCGCCGACACGGCCGGCAATGCGAACGACACACGTGCCCCCATCAAGCGCAAGGACTCTAGCGGCACCGAACGCCCATTGACCGCTCAGCAAGTCCGGATAGATCTCCTGGAGCCTAGTGACGGCGAAGAGGAAGAGGTAGATGAAGCGGAAGATGTCGATCCCGCCGACCAGATCGAAGATTTCGACTGGAATGGGCTTCATGAACGCTATCATGAGGCCTTCAATAAAGCCTCGGACGAGGAGGCTGAGCTGTTGCGCGAGTTCTCGGATCTAATGGCTGTATTTAAACACATACCCCAGGGAGAAGCTCACTGAACTGACGGTCGCCGCAGTACTTCAAGGTCTGGGCTGAGGCTGGTCATAATCACGAGTCAGATCGGACGTACCACCGGTATGTACATCACATTCCCTCTTTCTCGTCAAACCAGTACGACTTAACTATTACTATAGCCTCCGCACCCGGATGACCTACGTGAACAACTCCGAGGAGAAGCTTGAGAAGACGCGGCAGCACTGTGAGTCATGCCCGAAATAAACATCATAAGCATTCTAACGTCAATAGATATCGACGTTGTGCGGGCATTCGAGAGTGCGCTCGCGCTTCTGAGAAACACTGGTTTTGGTGGTTGATACTCACCGACCTAGAGGCCATTTTCCTCAGCCACCAATACACTCCGCCTACAAGGTCTTTACCCGGTCCATCCACTTTAAAGTCTTCGTAATATGCGCTACTGCATGTGATGAGGGAGGTATCCTGGCCCTCTGGTTATGAGAAACAGGCTTTGCGGTACACTGCTATGTAGTAGGCCATATACGGTCACCATAACCCAACTTTGAGGACGGGTATCCTCAGAAGTATATGCAGTGCTACCTAATCATGATCATGAATGTCAAGAATCAAATATTCTCGCTTGTCATACTAATTCGATTGTTCTAGCTGGCCCATCTCTAGCTCCATTCCAAACATGAGCCCAGATCTATGCTATATGCCTCCAAAATCGGCGAGCCATCAACGCGCGGCTCCAGCCATTAGGATCAACAAAGAAAAGCTTAACCACGAATCTATCCTCCTACCTCCCACAGGATGAAAGAGCTATTCAAAAATGTTGAAGCAACCCAATGCGGATGATGTGTGGGGAGTCCCACAGATGCCTAAAAATGAGATCGAGTAGAGAGCGATTTCAGAGATATAGGGAAACATGCACGCTGAGATGCAGGACGTAATGCAGAGGGGCCGTCTACAAGAGGGGGTTGGAGCGATACTCGGGAACCACGCCATTGGTCTGAGATTTTTCGGCCTGGTTTTCGGCGTCAAGCTCGTTGGTGACACTGTCGTCTTGCTCGGCGAGCCATTTCTCGGCTTCCAGGGCGGCAACGCAGCCAGAGCCTTAAGATTATGTTAGCAAGACTTGACCAATGCGCTCCGATCTCGGAGCCTGGGCGAGAGTAGCTTACCTGCACTGGTGATAGCTTGCCTATATCGCTTGTCCTGTACGTCGCCAGCCGCGAACACACCCTCTACGCTTGTGACACCTCGTCCGGGCTCCGTGATGAGGTAGCCATCTTCGTCCATGTCAAGCTGGTCCTTGAAAAGGGCAGTTGCGGGGTCGTGGCCGACAGCGTAAAACAGTCCTCTAGCTTCAAGGGTTTGCTCCTCCTTGGTAACGTTATTCTTGATGACAAGCTGGGTCATGAGCCCATTCTTCTTCTCTTCGCCCTTGATCTCTACTGCACTTGTGTTGTACTTGATCTCGATTTTTGGGTGCGTTGTCAGTCGGCGCGCGTTCGTTCTGCTTGCACGGAGCTTGTCTCTCCGTACTAGAACTGTGACCTTCTTCGCTTTCTTGGTAAGGTAAAGCGCTTCTTCAACCGCAGAGTCACCTCCGCCGATGACGACGAGTGGCTGCTCCCTAAACATGGGTAGGGAGCCATCGCAGACTGCACAAGCCGACACGCCGTTGCCCCAATATTTGTTCTCACCCGGAAGGTCTAGCCGGCGAGCCTTTGCACCGGTTGCGATGATTAGCGAATCCGCAGTGTGCTCCTCCTCTTCAACGGACTCGTCGTCTCCCATGGGGTGTAACCAGTATTTGAACGGGCGCGATTTGAGGTCGACCTTGGCGACGGTCTGCGAAATGATCTCGGTGCCGCATGCTTCAGACTGCTCGCGCATTTGGTCCTGCGTCGCGTTAGTGTATCTATTTGATGAGACTTTATAGTAGTGAAACGTACCATGAGCTTGCCGCCCTGGATGTTCTTGAAGCCAGGGAAGTTCTCAACTTCATCGGTGGTAGTCAATTGCCCACCAGCTGCGATTCCGAGCGCGAGAAAGCCCTCGTACATGACGGCTGCTCATTGTTAGTAACGTTCGACAACAGCATGTGGGTGCGCTCACGCTTCAAGTCGGCTCGGGCAGCATAGATGGCCGCAGTGTGGCCTGCAGGCCCTGAGCTACATGCGAGTCAGCATGGCGCCTGTACAATAACATCATACTTCGTGGCTGGTGGGGCACGCAGAAGCGGAACGAGACGCGTGCAACTTACCCAATGACTACAAATCGTGTTAGCAAAGCTCTCAAAGATGCATCAGAGGATGCAACTTACTGACTACTCTTGAATGCATCCTCCGTGTGTCTACTCTGGGTGTCAAGGTCTGCTTCGAGGCAGAAGAGAGCCCCGCGGCGGGTGATACGCGTTGGTTCTGCGACGCGGCGGCGGCGAGGGGCACGGAGAAGAAGGAGAGGAAGCGCGTAGAGGTCGACCGGCGTATAGCTGAGGCGAACACTTTGGCGGTAGTTGTGATATTTCTGGTGCGGGCGTGCGGGAGTGGGGGTTTTCCAAGGTTCAGTCGCAAGATGGCGCGTGTCGGTGGTGCTAGCAGTGCTGGTGGCGGCGCAAAGGCTTAAGAGGTGTGCGTAGTAGGCGCAGAAGTCACTGGAACAGGATGCTTAGCAGGCGAACTGGCTCATCGGCGAAGTCAAGGTCGAGATTCGGGCGTGTGGTTTCGGATGACAGGTTCGTCTACCAGCCTTAAGTGGAGGGGTGCAACGATTGGGTCTTAATACCGATTGATTAATATGGCGTCTGCCGGCGAGATGGGATGACGAGAGAGTAATAGAAGCTCCTCGCACGTAGGTACCTTTTGTGCTACAGCGCAGACGAGCAGTGTTCGCTGAAGAAGAAAATGTCGTGCTAGAGCCGCGCGCCGGAGCCGGACGACGCCATCGGGAACAGGGCACGCGATTTGCGAGCAAGCCAAGTCTCAATTTCTAAGAGCGTGCGCCGAGACTCGCAGCACCCGCCACCGGCGGCCCACAGCACCTCGTGTGCAGACCATCACTCGACGCAAAGCCTGCTTTGCTGCGGATAATGATTGCAATGCATTCGCCTTGTGCGGCTATCTGAAGCTACGGACCTCATCTGTCACAGTCATGTCCAGTGCGACAGATCAGATATCGTCCAGTCTTACCATCAGAACATGCGCGCAACATGCGTCATGCCTCGGCACTTCCGATCATCGCTGCATTGCCTAATCCTCCGCGCCTGGACGCTTCCTCAGGTTCTCCACTCCGTACAACAGGTCTCGAAGTGCTTTGTCGTCAAGTGTGCCTCGACTTCGGCTACTAGCCTCATCCTCAGTATCTGCATCGCGGCTCTCCTTCGGCGCCGCGCGACTGAACCCCTCCAGCACCTGGGCTAGACTCTTGTCTTCGTGCCACGCCCCTGAATCTCGACTCGAGAAGCATTGCAACCGTGAAGCTCCCTACTGAGTGTCAGCTCAACGCACTTCGGATACCCTTACAGTATCACTCACCGACTCTTTGCGGACCTCCGATGTAGAACCAGGCTGGTGCACGTGATCTACGGAGATTGCAGCAACAGTGCCTATACCATGCACGTCGAGAAACGCTAGGTCAAGGGCATTGCCGTCCAACGGTAGCACTTGTCCTATTCTTGATGAGCTGCCAAGTCTAAAGCTCACAAGTGCTGGAACTCCCTCGCACGCTACTAGAATCTCGTCCACCTAGGATGCTTTAGACCTATTAAAAAAATAGCAATTAGCGGGATCGTACCTCGTGCTCGCTGTTTGGGACAGACCAAATCCCAGACACTGCAATCTTGAGGTTCTCGTCTCCGGATAGCTGGGCGGATAGCAGCGGTTGACTCTTGTAGTGCTCTACCAAGGGGTCGCGAAGTGGTACTTTTTCTAAAAGACGGTAGAAAAGCCAGTCCCAGACGTAAAGATACGCGTCACCGCCGCCAGACACAAGATGTCTCGATTTCGTGAAGCATAGACGACTGACGAACTCATCGTGACCCTGGCAGAAGCCTTCAATGACGTGCGCTTGTGGTATTCCACGAGACACCCGAATATGTTCGTCTCGATCAGCAGTAAGTATGTAGCTACGAGAGCCGACTGAGGCACTCGCAATATCTGTGAGCATCGATACGTGGCCTAGGAGGAGCTCGTGCTTGAATTTTGGCGTTTCTTTTACTTGCTTCGGCCCTTTCTCAGCTTGTTTGAGCTGCTCTTCCAGGGTTTTGCGGTTCCTTCCAGAGTGGACTGTCAAGAGATTGGCGGACGGTGCAAATTTTTTCTGTTCCTCCTTGCTGACTAGAGTATCGTTTTGATCGTCCTCTGGAGAAGGTAGTAGCGGTAGAGAATAGACATCACCGAACTTGTCTGCACATAAGATGGTAGTACCGTCTGTGGTCAACGTAATTGAGGAAGGCCGTCTCGCCATGCATCTGGAATTGTCAATGTCAATCTTTAAGAATAGAGCAATGACTATTACCTCTCGCTCAACTGTTCTAAGCGGCATTGTGCATCGACTTGAAATACTCGTATGCACTTGTCCTCGGCTGTAACTGTAACAAGGTATCTACCATCCTTGGTTGTTTTTAAAGTCGCGAAACTGGGTCTCGATTCTGTGGCTGGCGCAAGTTTGACCCGTTTGCCAGGTGGACCTTCATTTTCGTCACCACGGTCAGACTCCTGGTCTAATTAACTCGATACTATGAAAGACATGTCTGAACATGGAGAAGAAGATTTGCACTAGAAGTTGTGCAAATACACCCGAATTACTCACCTTTACTTCAGGACTCTCTAGAACCCATGTTGATGCGGCCCCCGTAGAGGACTGAACAACGATTTGAGAGCCCGTTGCACCAAAGAGTATCCAATCATGGCCATAATCTGCAGGTCGAGTACAGGCGGCAAGGCACTGGTATGGGAGAGTCATGATTTTGCTGATATCGCCATTGCAGCAGTGCCCGAAGAAGTTCTCAAATATGGCGCTAATCCGCGTACGAAGCTAGCGGCTCGCCTAGACGCACAGGCCCTGCTCCCACGCCGTGATTTTCATTTTTCACAGGCGCGACCCTTTGAACGTCCAACAAACCACTGAACCGCAATAAGTCCTTAAAGATCCTATTGTGTCAACACGATCATAATGGGGGGCAAGAAGGAATCCAAGGTCGCTTACTTCGACAAGCTCAAGGATCTCCTCGAGGAGTACAAGAGCATCTTCATCGTTACCGTCGACAATGTGTCCTCGCAGCAGATGCACGAGATCCGCCAATCCCTCCGTGGCGAGGGCGTTGTCCTCATGGGCAAGAACACCATGGTGCGCCGCGCGTTGAAGGGGTTCATTAATGACTTCCCCGAGTACGAGCGTCTGCTCCCGCATGTCAAGGGTTCGTATCCTCCGTCAATCCGGTTGCGAGCTCTGATAGCTGATCATCTTAGGCAACGTCGGCTTCGTCTTCACCAACGGTGACCTCAAGGACATCCGTGAGAAAATTATCTCCAACCGTGTCGCAGCCCCCGCTCGTGCCGGTGCCGTCGCCCCCGGTGATGTCTTCGTTCCCGCTGGAAACACGTAAGGACCACACCAGAAGGGTAGACAATTGAGGATGCTAACAGCATGTGCAGCGGTATGGAACCTGGTAAGACTTCTTTCTTCCAGGCCCTCGGTGTCCCCACCAAGATTGCCCGTGGTACCATCGAAATTACCACCGACCTCAAGCTCGTTGAGGCTGGTAACAAGGTCGGTGCCTCCGAGGCTACCCTGCTCAACATGTTGAACATCTCGCCCTTCACCTACGGCATGGGTATCGCTCAGATCTATGACAACGGCCAGACCTTCGATTCCTCCGTCTTGGACATTGAGGAGTCCCAGCTACTCAAGGCCTTCTCTTCTGCCATCACCACCATCGCCAGTATCTCTCTGGCCGTCAGCTACCCGACCCTTCCCTCTGTCATGCACTCCGTCGTCAACTCTTACAAGAAGATCCTTTCGGTTGCCATTGAGACCGAGTACGAGTGGGACGAGATCAAGGAGCTCAAGGACCGCATTGCCAACCCCGAGGCGTACGCGGCGGCTGCCCCCGCTGCCGCTGCCACCAGCGGCGGTGATGATGCTCCGGCCGCGGCTGCTAAGGAGGCTTCCGAGGAGGAGGAAGACAGTGACGCGGATATGGGCTTCGGTCTTTTCGACTAAGCTACTAGTTCTGACGACAGCGCTGCTTGGTAGATACCGACACGACCACGATTGTGGCGTACGGCTTTATGAGCTAGGACAGTCGACGAGAACATGAAAAGATGAAATCTTGAAAGCGATAAAAACTTGCATTATGTGGTGCTTACGAAAGCAGTCGTCACACGCATGATTCACATCCACCCAGGTATGTATATCTTTTTTCCTAACCCTTCGCGATGATTATACATTTTTAACCCTGAGATCCTTCGATGAGGATTCAAAACGCAACACTCTAATTTTTTCATGAGCACTTCACCTTATATATTTTACCAAGAGCCCTTTGCTGGACCAAAGCTAACAATGCTCTCAGATCTCAGTGCCTCCCAATGCACTATAAACATGACTCCGATAGCGCCATCTCCTGCATTGCCAGTCTGTTGCTAAAGCCTACGTTGCCAATGTGCCCGCCTTGCCGATGTCTATTCTAACCCATAATATCTTTACCGATGGTTTCCCCCCTAGACTTTTACACACGCTCTCGCTTTGTACATTGCCCACGTAAACGTCAGCGTGTGCCCAAGCATTTCCTTCATCATCTACTGCAAGTCCAGGTGCATGTTCTCTGAATATCCTCACAGCCACTGCTTTCGCAATACCTTTGCCCCTATATTCAGGCTCAGTATGCAAAGTCGTCAGTGATCCGTCCAAACCTAGAAACGTCCACGCAACGACTCTATCCGTCTCTTTCTCAAACACACCCACGCTCTTCAGCGAGAGTAGCGTTCTCGTTGTGCGAGGGATTGACGTCCGTGCCTGCACAATTGCAAGATCTTTGTCCCTCATCTCACCCCACCGTAGCTCGCCCGGTAGTTCTCTCGTCTGCGGCAAATCTGATACTTTGAACCAAAACTTATTCAAGTCTGCTTCTCGTCCGGGGAACTCTTCCCGCACCAGGCCTGCAGTTGAAAGTACTTGTACAACCTGTTCATGACACGCCCCCAGCGTAACAACCGACGGAATAAGCAGGTGCCGAAGATAAGAGCCTGCATTCAGCGGATATCTCACAGTTGGCCCCGTCTCAGGATATTCCTTTTCATGTGCTCTGGCAACCTCGAGCGCGGGTGCGTTCTCCGGGTGTAAGGGCGGAATTGGTAAAGTAGACATGTAGTCTACTAACGACAGCACTGCCCTACTACACTCCGGGCAGAAGTCTTCAGATGGTGAATGATGACCGGGGATTTCTCCAGTCGCGAAGATCCACAGCTCGGTCTCGGGACGCATGGAGCGGTCGAAGTAGGCAGCTGCCCAGCATTTTGGGATTGTCTGATCGGAAGTAGTGGTGGGAGTGAAAGATGGTGGAAAAGTAGCCAAAATATGTGCGTCTGGGGTCCGGTTGGGATGCTGTGTACGATAGGTGAGGTTGATGCTGTAGGGAAGGGTGGATTTGAGCACCCGTTGGAGGACGAGGGAAGACGCGGAGTGCTCATAAACCCTCATTCTTTCTCATAGATAGGTAATGACTATATGAAGAGCAATAGAATTGAGTGAATATTGAAAGACGTGGTGTTGAGTCACTGTGCAAAGCTCTTGCCTGTTTGGGAGTGGGCAGATGAGATGACTAATTTGTCGCTTGAACCCTAGCATGCTCTTCACGTTGTCTCTTTCTACATATACTATCTGCAGCGAGGAGAGGAATATAATCGCACCCTTCTCGAGAGCCTTATTTGGGAGAGTAAGTATGCTTAACATCTTGCTATAAGCGTTGGTAACTCTCCTCGCGGCTATGAGAGCTGCAACTCTGAGCTAGGTAAGGGACGATGGATACCTGAATTGATAGCGTCGGATTCGAACGAGCATAGATATACGACTACCAACATACGAATATTCGCGAATCGTGCCTTAGATGGACACGAGAGGACCACCACGTGATTGCAAATGCACGACGTGGGCTAGTAGAGGTCACAAAGGTGGTGCCCTAAGGATGAAACATCAAAAGGCTTTTGTTCCATGACTCTATAGACTCTTCAGACAATTCTTCGACATCATAATGTTCCCGCGCCGTATCACAGCATGCTAGCTATGCATCGACATTGCCATTCCGTGTGTTCGGACGAGCCCAGTTCCCGACACCGCCGTAGTGTCTTACTTACCCGAGTCCTACAGGTACCACGGCCCCGAAGTCCTTGAAGAAGCGATCGTTCCATATTCATAAGATTTTTATTTGGACTCAGGAATGTTCGTGTACCGAATAATCCAAGTGCGCGTTGCCATCTCAGCACAACATCTCTAATCAGCGAGTCACCGTAAATAGCAAGCCAATAGGCCTTCGGTGCATTGAAATATCTCTCCGAGGGTCTGTGCAATTCTCTGTGCAATTCTCTGTGCAATTCTCTCTGCAAGACATAGTTTCCTGCAGTGTTACAGTTCCTAGTCTTCGAATGCACCTCTTATGGATCTATGACGCCATCCGCGTTCTAACATGTGACTAACACCTGTCCATCTATTTTAACTGCCATTGGTGACCCACTCGGCACGGGTATCTTTGGTGCTATTATGCCTAGCGTTATTCCCAGTTACCTTTCAAGCACATGTTCGGGTGTGGCTTGCCCAGCAAGTCCGCCATGGATCCCCGCAAGCCGTCGAAACCCGCGCAACAGCCAATTGTACCACCACTCTACATTTGTGCCATGGTAAGAATACGGGATATGGAGTTACACTGATTGAGCTACTGCATACAGCAGGATCAAGCTCGAAGTCAGGATCCTGCTGTCATCGGTCAATTTTGCCAGCGTGTGATGCTGGAATGTCAAATCAAACAACATCATTCCACGCTGCACACAATATCGTGCCCATCTCGGGGCATCGTGCAAGTTTAAAGTCAATGAAATTTGGGCAATCTGCCTCATGAAGCCGATGACGTGTACTGGCCACGGCAGCGTTTTGGAAGAATCCTCTACTGCAACCATCAAACACAAA
This sequence comes from Kalmusia sp. IMI 367209, assembly GCA_027946365.1. Taxonomy (NCBI): domain Eukaryota; kingdom Fungi; phylum Ascomycota; class Dothideomycetes; order Pleosporales; family Didymosphaeriaceae; genus Kalmusia; species Kalmusia sp. IMI 367209. The sequence continues at coordinate 222,017 of JAPEUQ010000006.1, read as the reverse complement.
GACGCCCATAGCTCAGGGCTGACCCGCATCAGATACCTATCATCTCTACCGAGATACATGCGGCTGTATGATCGGAGCTCGGAGCGCAAGTGTGAGGCTCTCTCGGATCCCCGATAAGCCCGCAGGTACCCCTTGCGGATTGATCCCCCTTAATAGGTTGTCCTGTTCACGCATCTTGGAATGGGCATTCGTAATCGTTTCTAGTGAGCAACTGACTCCTAGCTATACGCTCGTTTGAGTTGGGTACATTCAATTAATATGGCACGAGCACAGCCAGGTGCTCCACTGTTGCCTTCATGGTTCAACATATCATTTGTTCCGCTTGCAATCGCGTCCGCGATCATTTTGAGAGTATGTATCTTCATAGTCGGTGCACTCACAAGCTAACTCTCATAGCTCGTCTACATCGCTTCAACGTCCCCAACTCGACATCTCCCCGGACCATGGTATACGAGATTTACCCACCTGCGCCTCAAGCGCGCAGTCATGACCGGCCAGCGCGTATTCTATATTGATTCCATGCACAAGAAATACGGACCCATTGTGCGACTATCTCCGACCGAAGTTGGAGTAGCAGACATTGAGGCGTTCAGAGAGATCCACAAGATTGGCACTAAGTATCTAAAGAGCGAGTGGTATCAGCAACTTGCCAATTTTCCCAAGCCAGGCATTTTCACCATGATCGACCCCAGACAGCATGGCCCTAGAAGGAAGCTATTGTCGCGATCTTTCAGCCGCTCTTATCTGATCGAGCATTGGGAGAAGACTGTTCGTGAGAAGGTAGACCTTTGTGTGTCTCAGATTAAGAAAGATGCTACTAGGGATGTCGCTGATGTTTATCACTGGTGGATGCTATTGGCTTCTGATGTCACTGCTCATCTTGCTTTTGGAGAGTCGTTCAACATGTTGCAAACGGGTCAGGTATGATGTTCTCTCGCAAATCTCATCCTTTCGCACTGATCGTTGACCAGGCCAACCAATTCATCCGCGTGTTGAAGAAGCTCACAATGGCCGCCGGTATCATGGTGGAGCTACCGCTCCTCCGCCTTTTCCGCTTCGTCCCAATCCCCGCAGTCCAAGAAATCTTCAATTGCAACGAATACATATTTCGAGGCGCTGACCGCGCCGTCGAGCTCGCCCGTTCACGCACAGGCGAAAACAACGTCTTCGCCAAAGTAATCGAAGACTGCGAAAAAGAAGGCGAAGGCACCATCGACGACATGGACGTCCGCATCGAAGCCAGCAACGTCATCATCGCCGGCACCGACACCACAGGCGTCACCATGACATATCTCACCTGGGCTGTCCTCCAAAGACCACAATTGCAAGCCGCGCTGGAAGCTGAAGTCGCGCAGCTCCCGGACGGCTTCACAGAGAACGAGCTCCTGAATCTCCCGCTCATGAACGCCGTCATCGAAGAGACTCATCGACTTTACGGCGCTGCACCCAGCAGTCTCCCTCGCGTCGTCCCTCAGGGCGGAAGCCAACTCGGAGGCCACTACATTCCGCAAGGAACAACCGTCAGCACCCAGGCGTACACCTTCCACCGCGACCCTGCCATCTGGTCTGACCCACTCACGTAAGTCCTTATACCCTTTCCCACCCTCCGTACCCCATCAAGCTGACACGCCTAAGCTTCAATCCCTACCGCTGGATCCCCTCCAAAGAGGGCAGCCCCGCCGAAGCCAGCAGCCCCGACGCCAAAACAGCGTTCCATCCCTTCGGCGTGGGTGCGCGGTCCTGCGTCGGCATCCATCTCGCGCGCATGGAGTTGCGGTACGCGACTGCGTTCTTCTTCCGCGAGTGCAAGGGTATTCGGTTGGGCAAGAGGACGACGCCTGAGAGCATGGAGTTTGAGAATTTCTTCCTGATTGCGCCGAAGACGCATAGGTGTGAGATTACGTTTGCGAATGAGAGGTAGAGTCTGGGGAGTGCTGGGAACAGGAATGGATGCCAGGCGTTATTCTTGTTGGTTTTGTTTGGGAGGCTTCTTATTTGAACGAGGTCTGATTATTATCTGGGTAGCTGTAATAAGATAAATTCCTAAAACGTTGATTTTTGCTATTCATATTTGGGTTCCTGATATATCTATTCTCATACGTCAATGCATAAAGATAAAGCTTCCAGTACTGAGGTAGACATAACGCGATCGTGCAATGGATCTAGACACTGTTTGAATTGGTAGATATCGCTCCACTCCTCCTCGCGTGCCATGATTTGCTATAAATTTCGAACATACAACAACGTCCTCCACCTTCCACCCTACACCTCTAGCTCCCTTCAGCCTCCTTCGCCTTATGCTTATCTAAGCTTCCGACATCCGTTATCTCCTGTTCGCTCTCCGGTTTCGGCGTCCCTTCGACAACATTCTCTTCTCTCCCTAGCATGAGGTGCTCGATGTTGACCTTCGGGCCCTTGAACCACTTGTGCGCATCCACGAACCACCAAACAGTCACGATGAACATAGGACCACCGTAGACAAGGCAGGTCCAGTTCATCAATTCAAGACTATCATATTGATTAGCTGCATACATCAGGAAAGCGGAAAATGATGGGCGCGACTTACGTCAAGTCTGAGCCTGTTACGCTCGGGAAACACAGAACGGGGACCATGAGGATGACGAAAGCGGAGGCGACGATCCCGATGGGAATGCTGAATTTACCCAGATTCCATGGGCCGGCGCGGAAGCGGTCGCCAACGAAGAAGACGCGAATGAAAATTGGCGTTGTGAATGCTGTATCTTGTTAGACCTCAATGCAGCGCATCAAAGAGTAACACTCACCAACAAAAGCAGCAATAGCCCCGATAGAGAACAATGCTCCAACGGAAACACTCCCGCCAAAGATCAAGAGCAGGCAGAGTATCCCAATAACGCAATTGAACCACACGGCATTCACCGGCGTCAGTGTCGTCTTATTCACCATCTTCCAGTACTTGCTCAACGGGAAACAGTCATCGCGCGCATACGCAAACGTGACTCTACTCGCGGCGATCATGCATCCCTGCCCCATGCTGAACCCCGCAATGATAGTCATGGACAGGATTGCCAAGACTGTCTTCTGCGGCATGCACTGCATCAGGTACGCCGCGAACGGCTGCCCGAGATCAGACTCGAGCACGTCGTCGATGCTGACAACTGTGTATGCGACCACAAGCTGCAGGAACCACCCGAATGTGCCACCCACAGCGGAGGTCAGCACAATTGCGCGGGGCGAGGCGAGGTTCGCGTTCGAGCATTCCTCTGCAAGATGGAAGGGGCTGTCATAGCCGCTCATGGTCCAGATTACGGCGACGAAGGACATGAGGACTGAGATACCCGGTGGGAACATAGTCCCCTCATAGATATCGCCCCATACCTCGCTCGAAGATGTGAATCGTGAAAGGCCACGGGATTCACGGTCGGTGCCGGCGGGGATGAGGATGATGACGACGATGAGAGCAAGGAAGTTGAAGGTGGAGCCTCCAGTGTTGATTTGTGCGAGCCAGCGGGTGGGGAGGGAGGACATGACGCCGTGGATGAGCATGATGAAGGTGGTTAGGAGAAAGGTGTGGTAGTCTGAGGGTACGTAGTCGGGATTTTGGATGGAGGCTGCTGCCAGGATCATTGCGGCTGTACCATAGTTCACTGGAGCACATGGTGAGTGATGGCTCAATAAACATAAGGATTCGTGTATGCTCATGCGTACCTGATGGTGCTGCAGTGACTTGAGCCAGCCAGTTACTCCAGCCAGTTATCCAGGCCGCAAAGGGTCCCCAGCCCGGCGGTGCCAGAACAGCAGAAGCATAGTACAATCCTCCACTTGTGGGCATCGAAGAGCACAGCTCTGCCATACTGCACGCTACGCATTGTATCCCAATCATAGCAATGACCCAGCCCCAAGTCATCCCTGGTGACCGTCAGCTCCAATCGTACAACAAGACTCCTACATCTCCACGCCGTCTGAGACATACCAGCTGTTCCTGCATATCCCATTCCATAGTACAACGTGCTCGCGAAACTCGGCAGCAGTCCCAACACTGCAAAACTCACACAGAAGGTTGTGAACAGGCTAAACTCTCTCTTGAACTCGCTCTTGTATCCCAGCGCCGCCAACACCTCCTCGTCCGCGTTGAACTCGTGGTTCGGATCGTAAGGCACATCACCGCCCGGCAGCACCGACGTTACCGGTTCTTCGTTGACATGTTTATGCGCGGCCTGCACTTTAGATGCCATGCTCGGTCCTTGTCCCAACTCTGACGCATTCGCAATGAAAAGGACAACAAAGGGATTGACAGATATAACTCCAGACGGAAATCGCACTGTGGTGGACTACACAGGACGCGCGCCGTGTCTATATACGTTCAGGTTGGAGGCCATCGTATGCCGCCGATCCAGCACACGGGCCAGACGACCTCAACAGGCAAGTCCAGCCTGAGCAGCATGGTGGGCGTCGGATGCAGCAAATGAAGTAGCGCGCGGGGTGCTATCTGTACGGGGAGCGGGACGATAGCCTAGCCTTATCTCCCGAGGATGGGGACCTTCACAACCTGGTTGGCCTGACGCGCATGGTTCTGTCGTTTAGCTGACCAATTGCTGTGAATGGCGATCTTCAGGTTACCCCGCAAAACTCCATGAAAGATAGACGCCGCACGCGAGGAATGATGGACTGCGGAACTGTTGCGTCGTCCTGGGGTGCGAGAGAATGGTGGTATGAAAGTGGTTTGGACAGTTTCAGAAAGTCATCGGTGGGCCGGCTCTGCTCGACCTTATCTGCATACATGGTGATTTCGCGTCTGCGAACAGGGGTGCAGCCAGGGTCGCCAGCGGGAGCCGCAAGATAAGACTAAGAAAGGAGCTAATTCTTGTACGAGCTCCCGTTCTTACCACATTACTTGTAAACGACCTCACTGGCCGAACATTGAGCCTCATTGATACACATTCACTATCCGTATCTTGGTTGAGACAGCAAATCTCAATAGTAACTCGTGCTGGCAGAATACTCTGCTTTCGTTCCCGGAAAAGCCCCAACAGGTGTCTCCGTCCGTTCATCTTCATCCGCACTGTCTTCTTCCTCTCCTTCGAAGGCCTCCCCGGGGTCTGGAGGAGCCCTCATTCGGATGATTGCATCCTCTTCCAACGTCGGGATGATGTACGGCTTTGGTGTGTGGTATTCTCTCCCCGAAGGCATGGTGGACAAGAGCTGCTCAGACGGGGGGACCACTTGGACTGCCATCTATGTCGAGTGGTCAATATAACCGAGAAAGAAACGATTGGGTGCGCATACCGTGTCATTCATCTTTTCCCACTTCTTCAGAAGCATGTCAACCACCCTGCCCTCCTCAAACTTGCCAGCATCCGTACCCCACGCACCACCTTTTTCGACTTTGCGATCTTCCCTCTTCTCCTGCCACTCTTTTTTCAACTTGGAGAAACCCGATGTCTTCTTCTCTTCATCCGCACTCAGTGCGGAAAAGCCCAGTTCTTTCCTCGACCCCCTAAGCCATGCAATGCCATCGCCAGTCTTCCCAGCCAACTCTGCATCTACCCCCAAGAAACGGCATGCTTTCCCTTTCGCTGTTCGCCGGAAATCGTCGACATACTTGGTGAAGCTCTCTTCTGCCTTCGATGCCCTTCCTAACATGGCTTGGGCTTTTGACGCATGTTCTGAGGCCGCTAAACAAAGACGAGCGAACAGGTGCGCTCGCACTTTGGGAATCTCCACACCCTTGAACATCCAGTCTTTGCTATTCTTGTTCCTGTCTTCTACGACTGCCGCTGGATACGGGTCGTCTTTTAAGACGGTGATGAGTGTCGCTTCGGCCAATGTGAGCTCTGCCAACGCCCCGAGTACTGGACTCGTTATATCTACCGCTACTGGTTGAGAATGCCATTGTTGTGCTCGGTTGACCAAGAATGTGTATATCGCATTTGCCTCAAGGAAATGCTTCATCGCTGCACTGATGGCGGTTGCGCGCTGTTCCGGTGTCGGAAGGGTTGCATTGTAAAGCGTGTGGAGTTGCGCTCGAGCTTGCAGGCTGTATACATAGGCTAGCGTAGACAGAGTAAAAAACAGCTCGCTCTCAAGGCTTTTCAGCTTTATTCGCGGTGGCTCCCGCCCTGGGATAGCTGCTCCTAGTGTTGAGCGCCATTCCACCTCGAGCTCCTTCACGAGCACAAGATCGATCTCTTCCCCTGCACAGCTGGTACCACTTAGGCCAGCATCGAGGGCAAAAAGATACGGAATGTAGTCCTGTAGCGCTGAAAGGACAGTGGAGAGATTGGACGCTTGCGACGAGGGTGGGATACGTTTGTATCGTTTCAGGACATCTCGCACCACACCCCGCGCAGTCGTAGCACAGTTTGGGAGTGACGGGTGAGTGCTGCTGCTGAAATAGTCAGTGAAGGAGATGCTGGAGGTCGTAGGCAGCACAAAAGGAAACGGCATGTCGACGTCGTGGTGGCGTGTTCTGCGAGCTGGGGCTGTTGATGCAGGTACGAGGGTGGGGTCAACCACGCTTGGCATCTGTCATGCATGCATCAAGCAGCAACGCCGTTTAGAGCTCGAATTCGAACCTAAATAGAGAATTGTAAGCAGTATCATATGTGTAGAATTCAGCTCTATGCACTAGGAAGATGAATCTTGCTTTAGCAAAGCACGTCATTTGAACTGGTTGCTCAAAGGGCAGGCATATGTACAAGTCCACCAGCTCGCCAGCTGCTGTTGCCGGAACGCGAAATAGTAGTAGCCCGAACGCCTCAATTCGATCCGCACATGATCCTCGAAGCCGCTTGTGCCCCGTACTCGTGGTGTCGACCCTCTACTCTGCCAATCCCACCGCGCTGTTACCTCATCTGACCGTCTACTGCTTCTCGATGTAGTTCATTTGTGCAAAGAGATATCCCTTGACCTTGGCATCCTTCAGAAGCTCGAAATACCGCTCTGCGAGCCACTCGTTAGCGATTGCCCAATAGATTTGTCCCCTCAACTCTCTTAAAAACCAAGCAAAGCATTTCGCAACCCTGACAGCAGTTGCCTTGCTATCATGAAATCTCATATGTTGAGTAGCACTATGCATACCTCTCAAATGTCCGCACTTCTCCAAATGGTTCACACCCTCGCGGCGGTAGCACTTCCCCATCTCCTCCCTCACCAACCGTGCCATCATACTCCGCACCCATTGCTCGCGGATGATCGAATCCTGTGCAGCCTTGAGCGCCTGGTTGTCCTCGTAGTCGACGCCATCGAAGGTCGGCGCAACCGTGGGCTTCTTCGCGAGGAAAGCGGCGGATTCGGGGGTCGGCATTGCGACGGCGCGGCGCGTGCGGCGGTCTTAATATACGTGTAAGAGCCCCAAGGTATGCAGGAGAAACGTCTGTGGAAGACTGAGAGACGCCAATGGAGCGCGGGTGTTGGTGTGGAAGCTGTGCTTGTCGTGGTGGGATTCCACGAGCTTGAGGTCCGGGCTGGCGGTCTCGCGAAGTCACATCACGTGATACCGACTAGCTTCACACTTTATAGTTCCAAGTCGGTTTTGATATCTTTCACTTTTCGTAGTTTCTCTTTGTTCTATCATTCCTAAAATTAAACTTATATATTTAAAGGTCGTTACGCTTTTCGTATACCTATCGTAAACGGGCTATAATGGCAGTATTACTAAAGTCTCAATTTCTTCTATTCAACGCCCCAACACATCACGCCCACTCATCTCCTGCGAAGTCACCAAATATGGTATTCCATTCCTCTATACCATTCTGACCAAGACTTGTCCCCGTCCGAACACCGTGCTCTTCCCCTCTCCTGCCCCTATTGAGCCCCAACACCGGTCCCAAACCTTCATCACCCTGTTGCCTTCCACCCCACCAAACCCTTCCTCTCTCAAATCCTCAGCACCTCACTTCCCTTAACATTCCAATCCTTCACCCAACTCCCCATCGCAGTCCCTACATCGCCCCACTCCGTATACCGCGCCTCCGGCGTCGGACTCGAATACTTCACCTTCCACCGCCAGTCCTCGAACCTCACCCTCGCAGTCTGTGTCTCGAGGTCCGCGAGCAGCGCCGCGCGCTGCCGCTGGCACACGGCACACGAAGAGTCGATGTTGAGCGTTTGGAAAGGGTGTGTGAGGAAGATTTCGCATGCGGCCGCCTCGGGGTCGCCATCTCCGTATAGGGTTGGAGTCGCTGGTCGACATGCTTCTGGAAGCGGCCATGAAGTCGGAATGTGGGCGAACGGTGTGTTTTCTGCGGGCGGCGTAGTCGAGTAGGCATCGCGGATGTGCTCGCATTCCACGTCGTCAAGGGTCGTATCCGCGGTATGCGCGTCTGCAAGCGACTGTGCTGCTGTTGGTATCCCTTGGTTGGTTTGCTTTCGCGGGGCTTCTTGCGTCTTGGACTGAAAAATTTGGCGCGCGGATGCGCAAGGGCGGATAGGTTTGAATGAGGAGGCGGAATGGCCGCAACCCCTGAAGATGAACAGGCGATAATAGCACATTGCTGGGTGTCTAAGAAACAAGCTGTCTGAATAGATGGTTGATTGATGGTGCGAAGCTTCCACAAAGGTCGGGGAGCCGAAGATGTCTTATGGCTAGAGGAGCTCTTTGTCTGCGTTCGGCTTCAGGGTTAGTTGCTAGTCAGGGTGCGGAACGTACTTCACTTTTAGATCGCAGTTGTAGTATTCTGTGCGATAACGTATTCACGGCGAGACTGTTATGTTCTCCGTTCACGGATAGATACTTGCATGATACGAGTAAGTTTTTGCTTCTTATATTATTGGTAAAGGCGTAGGAATGACTTAGCGCGTAGACTGGGTATTATGCATTGAATCTATACTGATGACAAGGTGTGCGTTTGCACACTGATGCTATTTAGTCTTCTTCTAAATATGTGAGCCATGGACATTACATTAAATCTTTTCCTCTTCTGGCGCAGCCGTAGGCTCACTCTGTGCCTCAACATCCGCAGCAAGATCAATCTTACTCGCGCGCTTGCTCCTCTTTTTCTCCGCTCTCTCGGTTTCTCTCTCTACCCTCTTCCTCTTCTCTTCCTCTATACCTGTCTTGGTCTCTTCATGTTGCTTGGACAGGATGTTTTTTGTGATCAAAGAACTCACGCCAAGTCCGGCGCCAGCGAAGACCACATACAAGATCCACATGGTAGAAAGTGAATCGGCAAAAGCCTGCCGCGCCACAGCCTTCTCGTTTTCTGGTAAAGTGTTGATGAGACCAACATTAGCGCCAGCAGATCCACCGCCGAAAGCTGCAGCGGTCTGAGGACCAAGGGCTGCTCGTAGCATTGGCTGCTTGTTGATCATCTCGTTTTGAAAAACAACAGAACCGACAACGATAGATATAGCAGACCCCAAGTTTCGGACAAAGCCGAAAGTTGCGGTAGCGGTGGCGATATCACGCTTCTATATATGTCTGTTAGCGAGGGAACCGCGTTGATAAATAGGAGGTGGAGTGTTGGGATGCTGCAACCCAGCGCCTGCATTTAGCAGCGCTCACTAGATGCTAGCCACATGTGCCTACAGACGCACCGAGGTGGAGCATAACCGGGGAAGAGAAAAGTACATACCGGGACTAGGCTTTGCAGCGCGATAAGGGGTGACTGGAAATTAGGCCCGACACCGATACCCGCAATAATCTGAAAGATTATGATCCTTGCCCAAGACGAATGAGGTCCAAGATCTATGAAGGTTCCGAAGCCAATGACCATAAATATCATCCCAAACCAAATGCACGGTAGATATTGTCCCGTTTTACGAATGAAGATACCGGTGAAAGCTGACAAGAACGACAGAGAGAGTGCCGTTGGAAGAAGGTATACACCCGAGAGGATGGGTGTAGCGCCAAGAACAGCCTGGAAATATAGAGGAAGGAAGTAGGACCCGGAGATGAACACGAATGCATGAAAGAAGCAGACCCCAAGCGCTGCCATGTTAGATCGTTTGAAGAAAAGGTCGAGCGGCATCAAGGGATAGGGCGCAAGGCGGTGCTCGACGAAGAAAAATAATCCGATAGTAATTACTCCGAAGACGATGAGGCAAATGACAGTCGGAGAGCTCCAAGGGAAGGTAACTCCACCAAACTCCAATCCGAGGAGAACCATGATCGTGCCAGCCACCATGGTCAATGAACCGAGCCAGTCCACAGCTTTGAGTCCTTGGAGAAGCGGTGTTTTTGGCGTGTGCAAATCCAAGACCAAAAGAATGATGAGGAATGCCGCACCATCCAACGGTAAGTTCAGATAGAAACACCAGCGCCAACTGACGTTTTGCGTGAAAGCGCCTCCAACAATGGGACCCATGCTGGATGCCAAAGCCCAAACACCACCAATGATACCGAAATATGCCCCTCTTTCTCTCATAGCAAAAAGATCTGATATGCAAATGTTGACCAGTACGATCAAGCCCCCGCCACCAATGCCTTGAATCACTCGCGCCGCAATCAGCATGTTCATGTTTACGGAGACGGCCGCCAGCAGCGAACCGACGAAGAAAATAGCATTTGTGACCAACAGTATGGGCTTCCTCCCGAAAATGTCGGACACCTTGCCCCATATCGGTGTGGCTGCTGAATTGGAAATTAGGTAGGCGGATCCGACCCAAGTGTAGCCGGACGCGGAGTGGAATTGTTCGGCGATGGTAGGTAAAGCAGTCGTTACAATAGTGATATCGAGAGCCACGAGAAGGACGGCAATTCCGAGGGAAAGCATAATCAGAGCAATCTTGAGCTTGCTCCGCTGAGGCTTCTCATCTTGGGCCTGGGTTTCTGCTGGCGCGTCTTGAACGTTGTTTGCTTCCGTGTGTTCGCCAATTTGGGCATGTCCAGGACCAGTCGGGGGCACATTTCCTGCAGTGCGACTCGAGCTTGAACTGCTTGCAGACGGATCCACTGTTCCAAAGTCCTTGTCCGTCATGGGCGCAGTGTGTGGTAGTGGCGATCGGTCGCTGTCCGAGATGGTGTTGCTTGTGGAATGCGATGCCATGGTATGAGCCCGACAAGACGGGGCGCAAAAGATTGATGTTGTGTTTAGAAGGGCATTATGAGACAGATTTTGCCTAATGGCTTCGTACAAAATCACCTATGAGTCGATGAAATCATGGGTTCGGCTTCGGCGGCGCAAAGGCCCCGATGTTCAAATGACTCGATAGGCGGGGCGAATCGGCAGACGCGTGCGAGATCTCCGAAAAGACGCCATCTCGTGTTTGTCCTGCGATCCGGTGCGAACGCTCCAAGATATGAATTCCACGATGTGAAGTGCAGATGTAGGTGTGTATATATACGCATGCAAGGGAAGAGAGACGGGCAACGATGATCAACGGTAGTACCCGCGTAGGAAGCTTATTCGGCTTGGCTGTGAAACTGGGCCTATCAGATGCACTCAGATGGACCTTATCTACCAGAGTACAGTCACGAGCAGCCTCGTTCGCGAAGAAGCGACAGCCTCGCGGCGTCCATGTTTCGCGCCGGTGCGATGTCTGTGCAGCTGTGTCGCGCTCGTCGTACAACACAACGTCGTGTACGATGGCATTCCACTTGGACATAAGCACTACGTGTTGGCATTAGTCAATGGAGTGTTCTGTGTTGCGTAGGAACCGGTAATGGCTAGGAAATTCCGACGAGAACATGTATGAGGCGGTTTTGTCATATGTGCGAGGAACGTAGCTCGAAGGCTGCGGTCGTGGTGGGGAATCTGAGGGATGTGAACCAAACGATGAGACGGGATCACGGAAGTGGCTCGATCTGATCGGAGCAATGGACATCTCACATGAGAGACGGCCGCCGACGGAATGCCCGTTTCGATGTCCAGGCATGGAGCGCATCATGTCATGGCTACTTGTGTACGGTGTTGATAGTGCTTGGAACGTCATTCTGGAGCAGGACGGCCGGCAGAACCCTGGCGCAGACGGTGAACCGCACGCAGCTACAGACGAGCGGGAGCATCTGAAAGTGGTCGAAACTGCTGAGAGCTCGGGCATGCGTCATGATCGAGATAGCAGTTTTGGTGTTGAGGTGCAGCTAGCGCGTCTTGCAGCACACGGCGCATCGAGTAGCAGCCACGCATGTTACGCACATCCTGCTGTCGAAACGTCACACTCTCCCGTTCGTCTGGATGCCTTGTCGCCAACAGCAGGTCCATACTGTGCAATGCTGCAGCATCGAGGCTAGCGTACCCATCTCGACAGCATCGCCGCAGCGGTCGAGGAGGCGAGGGCAAGGAGAGGCGTCCCTCGAAATTTTCTAGCGTCCGCTGCCCTATAAAGAGAACCTGGCACTGCTGGCAGATGCGCGGGTCCAGGCTTTGTTCTGTTGGGACCATGGATGCAACAGCGCCGATCAGCCGAGCGTAGCCATGAGCCGGCGGCTACCCTGAGCCTGCTTTTTGCGTTGGCGCGGGTGCGGGTACGGGTGCGGTTGCGACACTGTGGTTCTGGTAGTGGTCGTGGTTGTGGTCGTGGTCAAGACGAGGGCTTTGTCGACGGCCGCGCGGACTGCTTTGCTGCTGCTGCTTCGCTGCGGCTCCACCATTTGCATGCATGCACCAGTTTTGTCTCGGCCACAGACGAGCGGTTCGATGAAAACGGCCCCCGCAAGAGCCCAGCGCGGTGGAGCTATCAGTGGAGCCCTGGAGCATCCCGGCACGCAGGCGCTGAGATGAGAGCCAGAAGGCGGGGAGGCCAGGGTGACGGTGCTAGGGAACCCTCTCGATCCGCCTTCGGCCTAGATCATTCACTATGCCAAAAGCTTTTGCCGTGGCCAAAGCGCAGACCATACCACTGCAAGTGCCAGAGCTGCATCCCAACGCCGCTCCCCACGCGCTGCGATACAACGTCTGCATCTGTGGCGCCCTTGCATCCTGTCTCCCACGCCCCGTCCCCCATTCCTTGCGAACTGACGACAATACGCCGCCCCGCACTCGCCTCGTCCTTTCGCGCCCAACCCCCGTCGCTCGCTCCTGTACATAACGGCCGTTCGCCGCCCACGAACGCATGTCGAGCCCGCCCGCTGGATTCTCGAGGAGGGAGGTCTTGGTCCGCTAGACACGCACGCATCGCGAGGCCATTGAGCCCGCGCAGGCACAATGACAGACGTTATGGCGCCCCCGGGAGAGATGCTGTCGCAGCATGCCCCGCTCCGTCCGTCCGCCTCACAGGCCTCGTTCTTCGACTCCGACCAGGCCCCGTTTGCCGTGCGCAGGAACAGCTACTCCTTCTCCGACCTGCGCTCGTCGTTGAACTCGTCGCGGTCCTCGTCGATCCGCTCGACCCCTGCAAGCAGCCTCTCGCTCGACACCAAGTCGGAGGACGAGTTGAGCAGCAGCGATGACGAAGGCCTAGCATTCCCCGCCTACAGGGCAGCAGAGAAGCCCAAAGACGCTGATTCAGATGCGGCCCCCTCAAGTCCCTTGCTTGCCACCGACATGCCCTCTCCCATACACCCGCCGGCGTCGACGCCCGATCACGTTCCGGTGTCCGAGGACGACACGAACCTACGCCCTGAGCCCTCGCAGCACGTCGACTACCTCTCACATGATTGGAAGGAGGAGGATATCTGGTCATCATGGCGGCACATTGTCGAGCACCGCAGTGTGTACGGCGAGCGTTCGAGATTAGAGAACGCTTCGTGGAGACAGTGGGCAAAAGCGCAATTCGGACTCAGGACGGTCACCCCCGAATCTTTGAATTGGTAAGTTCGCCACGCGTGGTCACCTCGTTCGCGGCCCAGACTAATGTCCAATCAGGTTGAAGGAGAGCGACGTGACATGGTTATATGGCCCCTTACAACCTTCCGCAAATCGCACCGCCAACCAGAATGCTTCGGAGCCCACGAGCCGCCTGTCCAAGTCAAATTCCTTTCTAAATAAGAAGCCGATCTTGAAGAAGCGGAGCATGTCCGAGGTGATGTTGCAGAGGTCTATTTCTGCATCGTCATTAGTTAGTCAAGCTGCAGCGGCAGTGCAAGCGCAGCAAGCGACCAGCGTATCTTTCGAGGGAAGGAGACGGCGACCACTTGTCGGCCGTGCGACTGCGTCCGACTTCACATTGATCCCAACCCGCACTATCAGCCGAGACACTACAGATTATTTCTCCTCACAATCTACATCTGGCCTGATAACACCGGACCACGGAGAAAGGAAACACATCCGGTTCGACGAAAAAGTCGAGCAATGCATTGCCGTGGAATGCAAAGGTGTGGACGAGGATGACGAAGAAGATTTCAACCATAACCCATGGGCAAAGTATCGAGACGATGATTCTTCGTCAGACGAAGGCGTTGTGATGATGAAGAGGTCGAGGAGAAAGCGGCCCTTGTCGCGAACAAACTCAAAAACGAGTATTAGCGGAGAGAACAAGACCATAGCGAAGCTACCATCGACGACTCTCAAATATAGAACCGACTCTCCCGACGTCACAGAGCAGCAACCTACGCATTCTCTTGGATTCTTCCGGTCAAGTCGACTATCGCCCTCCCCATCCCAGGAAACCCTGCGACCATCTCATCCATCTAGTAACTTTCTCCTTCCCGAAGATGATGACGAGGACGAAGTTGCTTTCAACCCCGCGGGTGCTTACGAAGTGAAGCGGGCCAGCACCCCCACCCCATCTGATCCATATTCGATACACCCTGATGAACCACCTGTAGAAGTATCAGACTCCATTGGATTAAGGCGAACACCTTCGGGCATGTTTATGCCTTTCGAAGACGAAGACGAGGACCCGCAGCAACCTGGCATAATAGGCCGCGTAGTGGATACGGTGAATACGGCGCGAGATATAGCACACGTGATATGGAACGTTGGGTGGAGGAGTGGAAATTGAGCAGATTAGGTTAGCATCAATCATCAGCTTCGGCGTTGGGCGGCTGTTTCAATAGCATTTCGGTACAGGGTTCTTCTGCGCACATAGCGAACGGCTTTCTCTGTTTGGGATCACGGTCTAGGATGGGCTGGCGGCATATTTGTCTTCGTGAGAGCTCCTCGATTGGAGCTAACATGCGTACAGGAAACTATATTCAAGAGTGGGAGCCATGGATATGGTTCCGTCGATATAATCAGAAATAATCAATAACTTGCTTCACTTTTCGAATCCTCTACGTGATGAGCAAACTATGAGAAGAGGAGAAATGTTGCAGGTTGCTGCATGCAGTAATACGGCTTCTTCCGGCGTAGAATAACGTTTCTCCCTGTGAAGTCTAGCTGCGCTCATTTGAATAGAGTTGCTCCAGCGATCCGGGTGCGGGATGTTGTATCTCACCCCGCGACGCACCCCGCGATGCACTCCGCAATCACGGGGATGAGGGGCTGCATAGCCTAGGTTTCGAGACCGTCAAAGGATGTACTGGGCAAATTGGTGATCGGTGTGCCGCCGGAAACGTTGGGAGACAAAGACAGGATCAAGCCTGGTTCATCGGTCGCGGATTGAAGGGAGATAACAGCTGTTAGGTAATGATATTGGGCTACGTTTAGGAGATGCTTTCCAGTTTTATGTTGATGGCTGGCTGCTTGTTCCATCAGTATCCAACGTCGTGCGTTGCCTGATTAGGAAGGCCACGTGCGCTAGTTCCGTCGTGAACGCGCATCTGAGAGGGGGAGCGTAGGTGAGCCAGCTGCAACGTGCTGATACCGAATCGTTGCATAGGAGAAGGTTTGAGCTGTTCGAGAAGTCACATTGAGCATGTGCATTGAGCCTAGGGATCAAAACCTTGAAAGCGTTCTAGAGTAGTTGTTGTGGTTGCTGGTGGCTGACGTATAAGCCCACGGGACCAGACTTCATGTCCTTCTTTGCGGAATAAAGAAGGATGCCAAGATTTAGTCTCTCAGTAGTATGAGGCGTCTTTACAGGTTGAAGTCTTATTTTCCTTTGTTTGCATTATGTGTCCTGGATCAATCATCATATGGAAGGTGATGAACGATAGATGCTGTGTTGAAACCCCAAAGCGTTCGGGTTGTCTCTACTTGAACCGGTACCGTCGACTTCGGCTGAACATAGTCGCATTCTAAATTCAAAGTGTCTTCAGCCAAGGCTCTTATCAAGAGATATTCACACTACCATGTTGCACATGTGGTACGACGGGTGAGGGGAAGGAGCGGGGCGAGGGGAGAGACAAGAGACCGTGACTACGAGATAGAGCAGCTATTCAGGCGGAATAGAGACATTGCAGGCATAATGATCATGAAACTGGCGAAGGAAGAATAATGCCAGCTGGCATCTATCATGAAGCATTTCTCGAAGAATCCATTGGGGCAGTTGCGGGCGCTGCATCGGCAGTGTGGCTGGGCGCTCATTGGCCCGCGCGCTGTTCCTGTCAATGTGGCCTTTGCTAGAGCTCTCCCGCCGTTATATATTCTCAATTCAGCCTCCGCACTTCTCAACCCACCACTTCTCTACTTTCTGCCGCCGCCCAGAAGTCTCCTGCTCCCACTAGATAGCAGGCATCGCCACAATGCGTTTCGCAGTCGGTGCCACCTTGCTCGCTGCCGCCTTTGTGCGCGCAGAGGATGCGTCGAGCTCTGAATCGGAGCCTTCGTCCTCCACTACCTCTGTAGCCAAATCTACCTTCACTGTAAGTAGCCAGCCAGAGTGCCTAAGCTTTCACTATGTCTGTGGAAGACTGCAGCGAGGGTGTCTTCCCGAGTAACCTTCGGAGCACCTTGGGCACCTGGGTTGTTTGTCCCGCCAACCCCTCTTTACTCAGAACTTGAACGCTGACTTCGATCGTGACAGCCCACCACCCTCAAGGGAGCTCCATTTTTTGAACAGTTCACCGATGACTGGGAAACGCGCTGGAAGGTGTCACACGCAAAAAAGGACGACACGTCGACAGAGGAGGAGTGGGCCTACATTGGCACATGGTCCGTCGAGGAGCCTTCGGTGCTCAAGGGCATTGAGGGTGATAAGGGCTTGGTGATCAAGGACAAGGCTGCTCATCACGCTATCTCGGCGAAATTCCCCCTAAGAAGATCGACAACAAGAAGAACACTCTCGTTGTCCAGTATGAGGTTAAGCTTCAGAGTAGGTGCACCCAGGCCAATTGAGCTCCAGCAGCAGACTGACGGCGAGTTAGACGGTTTGGAGTGCGGTGGAGCCTACATGAAACTCCTTCAGGACAACAAGGCTCTTCACTCCGAGGAGTTCTCTAACAGCTCGCCCTACATTATTATGTTTGGTCCCGACAAGTGCGGTGCTACCAACAAAGTACGACGTTCCCCTTGAACTAGCAGAAGCTCGCTCTAACAGCTGTAGGTCCACTTTATCTTCCGCCACAAGAACCCCAAGACCGGCGAGTATGAGGAGAAGCACCTCAAGAACCCCCCGATGGCCCGTATCGTCAAGACCACCTCCCTGTATACCCTCATCGTCAAGCCCGACAACAGCTTTGAGATCAAGATTGACGGCGAGTCTATCCGCAACGGTACCCTTCTTGAGGACTTCAGCCCCTCTGTCAACCCTGAGAAGGAGATTGATGATCCCGATGACAAGAAGCCTGAGGACTGGGTTGATGAGGCCCGTATTGCCGACCCGGAAGCCAAGAAGCCCGAGGATTGGGACGAGGAGGCTCCATTCGAGATCGTGGACGAGGAGGCTACCAAGCCTGAGGACTGGCTTGAGGATGAGCCCACAACCATTCCCGATCCTGAGGCCGAGAAGCCTGAAGACTGGGATGACGAGGAGGATGGCGACTGGATCCCCCCGACCGTTCCTAACCCTAAGTGTGACGAGGTTTCTGGCTGCGGCAAGTGGGAGCCCCCGATGAAGAAGAACCCCGACTACAAGGGCAAGTGGACTGCGCCGTACATCGACAACCCCGCCTACAAGGGTGTGTGGGCTCCTCGTAAGATCAAGAACCCTGACTACTTCGAGGACAAGACCCCGGCGAACTTTGAGCCCATTGGCGCTGTAAGTCTAACCTCAGAGATCCGATCATTGTCGACCATGAGCTAACACGCATAGATTGGCTTTGAAATCTGGACTATGCAGAATGACATTCTCTTCGACAACATTTACATCGGTCACTCTGTTGAGGATGCCGAGAAGCTCAAGAAGGAGACTTTCGATGTCAAGGTTACCGCTGAGAAGGCCGAAGAGGAGGCCAATAAGCCCAAGGTTGACGAGACGCCCAAGTCACCCTCTGACCTTAACTTCAAGGATGACCCAGTTCTCTACGTTAAAGAGAAGCTCAACCTCTTCATTGAGATCTTCCAGCGTGACCCTGTCGAGGCCGTGAAATTCGTTCCTGAGGTTGCTGCTGGTCTTGGCGTGGTCGTCGTTACGGTCCTAGCCATCATCGTTTCCACCCTCTTTGGCGGTGCAGCCCCCTCCCAGGAGCAGATTAAGGCTCAGGCGAAGAAGGCCAAGGATGCTGCGGTTGACGCAAAGGACAAGGCTGCGGAGGCAGTCGCTACTGGCGCAGAGAAGGCTCAGGCCGAGGTGAACAAGCGCACTACGCGCTCATCTGCTTCGTAAAGCCAATGACGCAGCTGTTTGGTTGCGACGGGGACAGAAAAGTATCAGGAAAGTATAGAGAAACGGTCAACGGTCGATGATTGTTAAAAGGGGCTCGCTGTTCTGGAGGAGTGATTGCTCCCCGCATGGATCCATTTTTTTGGATTGCAAGTTCGTCAATACTGTTGTGGGTATACGGCGCTACGAGTGTATTATACTGCAGGCTTGGGCTTGAGAATGAAATCATGAATCCAAACTCGATGTGGTGTGGTTGCTCAGTGAAGGGAGACTGCGGAGAATGTGGGACTTCACGTCAATATTGTTATCATGCATTGGTCCCACATCTGAGCCTTCGCGTAGAATCGATATAGGATTCTTAATGTACTCTTATCACGACTGACTTTTTGATTTGATCAGAAGAACAAGGGATGGCATCTATTCTTATGGCTTCCTGATTATGCCTCGGAAGACTCATCGACGATGTTCATGAGAAACGAATAGAGTTAATGTTGGAGATGAAGACAACAAGGTCAACTTTGTCTGCTGAATATTCCTAGGATATACGACGATAGCCGCTTCCACTGCAAAGATGTCGGAATGAGTTGCCTTTTATTAAGCCGACACGCTGTAGACGCTGTAAACGTTTAGCGTTGATAGCCGAGCTTCCCCAATGTGGGGTTGACTAAGAGCTCCCTTCCGAGGTCGCGGCAGCGGTACAGCTATGAAAGGAGCATGTTTTCCGGTCACAAGACGCTGTAGTCCGCACATCGCCAGCTAGGTGAGCTTCTCGAGCATCTTTTCACAATCGTCAAATACAGGAGCTGGGCCCTGCGTTTCCACCGCTTAATATCTGGCCCATTCCCCCCCCCACACGTCGGATTATCTCCTACGCTTCGTCGGCAATTGCAGGCCCCCACAATCGCAATGGCTGCTCGCCATACCATCCGCGGCATCGCGACATTAGCTACGAGAACATCAGCTCCCCGAGTTACTCCCCTCTGCACCAGAATGGCGAATCCGTACAGTGCTAGCAAGACGGCGGTGAGGCGGTTGCATGCCACGGCCCAACATCTCAAGCCCGCCACTGCTGCTGCTCAGAGCTACCCCACAAGCCACGAGCGCATCGAGTCGCCGCCCGACACGCCCAATTTCATCGATAACCAATTCGTTGCCTCGAAGGCGAAGCAATGGATCGACCTGCATGATCCGGCGACGAACAATCTCGTCACCCGCGTGCCACAGAGCACCGACGAGGAGCTTGTGGCAGCGGTGGACAGCGCAGAGAAGGCGTTCAAAAGCCATGGAGCCAGACCAGTCTGCTGGCGAGGCAACAGATCATGTTCAAGTATACGCATTTGATTCGCGAGAACTGGGACAGGCTGGCAGCTAGCATCACGCTGGAGCAGGGCAAGACGTTTGCCGATGCGAGGGGCGATGTGCTGCGTGGTCTGCAGGTTGCGGAGACTGCGTGCGGCATCACGACCCAGATGACGGGTGAGGTGCTAGAGGTGGCCAAGGACATGGAGACTCGAAGCTACAGGGAGCCATTGGGCGTTGTTGCTGCTATTTGCCCGTTCAGTGAGTACCAGCTTCTGGTCGAAAGCGACCGTGCTAACGCATACTCTAGACTTCCCCGCTATGATTCCCTTGTGGTGCATCCCAATTGCCACTGTGACTGGCAACACTATCGTTGTAAAGCCATCCGAGCGCGACCCGGGCGCCTGCATGATCCTCGCTGAGCTCGCCGAGCAGGCTGGCTTCCCCGCTGGTGTTATCAACATTGTACACGGCTCCGCGAAGACTGTTGACTTCATCATTGATGAGCCACGCATCAAGGCTATTAGCTTCGTCGGCAGTAACAAGGCCGGAGAGTACATCTTCACTCGCGGCTCGGCCAACGGAAAGCGCGTGCAGGCTAACCTCGGCGCTAAGAACCACGCTGCTGTGCTCCCCGACTGCAACAAGAACCACGCTCTGAACGCCATCGCAGGTGCCGCGTTTGGCGCTGCTGGCCAGCGTTGCATGGCCCTCAGCACCCTTGTCATGATTGGCGAGACCAAGGACTGGGTGCCGGAGATTGCTGAGCGTGCAAAGGAAATCAAGATGGATGGTGGTTTCGAGGAGGGCGCTGACCTGGGCCCTGTGATCAGTCCCGAGTCCAAGAAGAGGATAGAAGACCTCTCATTGCCAGCGCCGAGGAGGAGGGTGCCACAATTCTTCTTGACGGCCGTGGCCAGAAGCCGGAGAAGTACCCCAACGGCAACTGGGTAAGGTTCAAAAATTGCACCGCATAGACTTTCGCTCACGCTGCACCAGGTCGGTCCCACCATCATTGCCAACGTCAAGCCCCACATGAAGTGCTACAAGGAGGAGATCTTTGGCCCCGTTCTTGTCTGCCTGAACGTGGAGACCATCGACGAGGCCATCGATTTGATCAACGCCAACGAGTACGGCAACGGCACTGCCATCTTCACTCGCTCGGGAGCCACTGCTGGCCGCTTCCAGCGCGAGGTCGAGGCGGGCCAGATCGGCATCAACGTGCCCATCCCCGTGCCAGTAAGCCACCTTGGAACGGATACAAGAAGCATGCACTGACACGATACAGCTCCCCATGTTCTCCTTCACGGGTAACAAGAAGTCCATCGCCGGTGGGGGTGCCAGCACCTTCTACGGCAAGCCCGGCCTCCAGTTCTACACGCAGCAGAAGACGGTAACGAGTCTGTGGAGAAGCGAGGACGCCGTGGCCACAAAGGCCTCTGTCAACATGCCTACGCACAGCTAGAGGACGTGCGGAGGAGAAGACGGACTGTTTTGCGGCACTCTGGCGTTTTTGGGGGAGCGTGGGTGGTCAAAAGCACCAGATTGGCATTTCATGTAAATATGTACATACGTTTACCGCCAGACTGAAATGACAGCTGTCTTGTGGACCGCGTGTGGCTCGACAAGTTGTGCTCCGGAATGCTGTGGGGTGGAAAATGGAATTGTGCATCACTTCGGCATCGGGCATCACAAAGGGCGACGAGGATAAATACGGGCGCATGTGAGATCCCGGCGGCAAGGTCGCACATGGCTGAGGCGGCGGCACCGTTGTGCGGCGTGGAACCACCTGAAACACCAGAGCCGATCAGTGACGAACGAATGCTCTGTGTGGGGTGATTGATGGACGGGCAGGGTCCGCAGGGCCCAGGATCCCCCCCTAAACGAGAAAACGAGAGCTGATGTCACCGCTCGCTGAACGAAGGCCGCAGTACGTCTTCGTCGCAAAATGTGGAGGAGACGGGCTCCAGCCAGGCAGGACAAGCACGAGAATTATGGGACGGTGGGCCACGCAGCGGACCTGCGGGCGAAGAGGCGTACGCAACACCGTCCCAGTCTTTTTCTGTCCCGTTCGAGAGTCCATGTATGCACGACGGGCTGCGCAGCGTATGGCGACGCGGTGCCATGGACCGGCCGGTCCTCTAGGAAGGCGCCGGTGCGCTGATGGTGTGGACAGCCCCGGGTAGACTTGACTATTGAAAGCATTGCATATTGCATGGTGAGCCTCTGGCAGAGCTTGCGATTCGTGGTGGAGAGGTTGGGCGGTGGCTGGCGCGTCGCCGCGCTATTGCGGCCGCTTCTGGATGGCTGCGCGATCCGTAGGAAGCCGCCGCAAACAGGAAAAGCGAAAATATTGGAGAGCGATTATGGGATGCGCGGGTGGCGATGCAGCGCCTCTTGAATCTCAATTGGCGCGGCCTTGGACCAAAGCTGGCTGTCCACGAATCCGTCGCACTTGGTGTTTCGCGTCGCTGGTGCATTTGCACCCGGTTGCTTCTAGCATCCGGCAGATCGCCTGCCTGGTAGAGTTCCCAATTGGCCCCGGCACGCCTCCGCCTACATGACGAGGACGGTGAAGCGTAGAGCTGCTCAACAACATTCCATTGATCAGCCCTCTCATCCGCCCTCCCTCGCCCGGTTCCGCTCTTGACTACTTCCCCCATCCCCCTCCGCCCCCAACCTCCTCCCCGTCTCCCTTCTCCCTTTTACCTGCCCTCGTCGTCTGGACGGCGCCTCGCTCGCTACCCTGACTCTCCATCTCTACGCTGCAATCTCGCTAGCCAGTGCCCGGACGTCGATTCAAGCTCCTGGCCCCGCTGCGCACGAATAGCGTCTCGAAGCCTCGCTCAACTCGCCGTGCCGATTCGCCGGATCTCCATCCTTTCTTGCAATTCTCATCCTATTCTTGCGACCCCGGGCCCACGCAAGGACCCGTATCGAGCACGAACGGCCGCCAACTCACGATCGTCGACGGACACTAAGCCGTCTCCGCGTTGGCATCATACCAGCCGCCCTGTTTCATCGTTAATTTGCTAGATAAGGACCATGTCCGTTGCCATGGAGCAGCCCCAGCAGGGCCGTCCGCGCTCCAAATCCACCTTCAGCTTCAAGAGCGATAACAGCCACTCGTCGACCCCCAAGCACGAGAGGAAGAACTCGGCGTCTGGTCACCAGAGGAAGGAATCCGACAGCTACAAGCCCCACTTAAATACCACCGGCAAGGCGGACCCGAATGCTGCCATGAACGAATCCCAACCCAGTACGTTGCGCGCCGTCCTGTGTACGTGGCCCAGTTTGCTGATGTTTTGCAAGTCGCCGCCGCGCTCGAGAAGCCCACGTTGCAGTCTTTACGCTCGTTCCAGCACACAGACAAAGATGGAAATCCAACTAGTACGTCCCTCTGGCTGGTGGTTGTTCGATTGGTGAATTGTGGACTGACGGCCCGGCAGCGGACCCCGATCTCTCCAACCCCACACGCTCACGATGGGAACGCCCGCTCGATACCATCCGCTCATTCGAGGCAGCCATCGATAATGAGTATAGGCGTAGATCGCATGCTATACGTGGTACGTAGACACAATGAGGCAATCGCGCACGCCCGCTAACAGAAGATAAGATTCATCGACAGAGGTCATGAGCGGTTACAACAGCCGGAGAAGTAGTTATTACGGTGGAGGAGGCCACCACGATCAGGGTCGCTTCTCGCAAGCCAGCGGCTACTACGGCAGTCGGCAAGCGGCGCGCGATAGTTGGCAAGACAATGGCCACGGCATGGGCGGACCTGTGGGCGGGCCTCCTCGCGCAAGATATAACCGCATGCAGACCGATCCTGGGTGGAATCGTTATCCTCAGAGCAACGGCAATGGTAACGGAGTGTATCCTGTTCAAGGGTACCAACAATCGCGCGATACCGTAAACACCAACGGGTCGAACGGCAGCCACAGCGAGCCCTATTCTACCGAACCTAGCAGCGACAACAGCTCCATCGAGCGCGCAGCCGGGATGAAACCCGACTTGGGAGAGCAATATGGGTTCCAAGGCTTCGGAGGCGGACCCAACTTGGACAAGTATCAAAATGGCATGGGGCCGTCGAATAACGGATACGCTGTGCAACGACCCAATGGAACCCTAAACTATGGCGCTCCGCCCCCAGTTCCAACGAAGCAAGGCGTTCCCCCGGCGGGGAACAACCCTATCAAACTCACAAAGTCAGGCGAAGGGCCGGCTAATGGCGACGGTAGGCCAGCCGTGCTGCAGCGCCAAAACACGGACAAGAGGAAGAGCTGGTTCAAGAGACGGTTTTCCAAGGACTAGAGGATTAGAGGAGGTAACCAGGTAGAAATTCGATCGGCGGCGTTTGTGAGCAGCCGTCGATGTCTTGACCTTTCAACACTTGGGCGCTTGCTCAAAACATGTACGGAAATAGTCTACGGAATGGGTTGAGGAACAATTCGTGCCGGCCATGGATCGACACGATACAGCTGCATAGCTATCATGATGACGAAGCGATGCGGTTTTAGGGATCATGGCCAGGTATGTCAAAACCCGATGGATGCGGTCGGGTGTATGCGGGTAGGAGTACTGCGGAGTTTCAAGGACTTAGGAATGGATGGTGACATGTCCCACAATTTCACTCATTATACCCCTTCCATCTACCGAAGGCAGCATGATTTTTCTTAAACTACGTAGTAATCATTAATGTGGTGTGGTGTGTGCTAAGTATTTGTACAATTGTAAAGCTAGGGCTGGTATGCTACTCGAATTTTTTCTGTCGCTCTGCTTCCTCTTGCTGCTCGGCTTGATCGTCTCTCATAGCCATGACGATATAGGCTATCAAGACGATGTTGGCCATGATTGCTGCTAGCGCACCTCCCCATGTATTGTTGCCTGGTTCTTCTGCATCAGCATTTCCACGAACCAAGCCCATGGCATACAACATACCAATGAAGACGAAATTGACAATGAAGAAATAAGTGCCAATTGGCAAGGTGACCATAGCAAACGTGAAGCTCAGCAGTTTCCAGATGACGGATCTACACGGAAGTGAGCTAGGGCCGTCTTGTCGAGTCGGTTAGGGCTCGTAGGAAACGCACGCGGGTACCGCAGGTGCGATATTCGAGGGCTCGGGCGCGCCCTTGCCATCGTTGTCGAGGAACGTCTTCTCGCTGGACACGATGCGTCGAGTTGCCATGTCGAGTGAGTGATGTGTAGATTTGGCGGACTGGCGCTGGTGAACGACGATTGGCAGTCGCGCAACGATGTCATGGCTTCATGGATGGTCCGTGCACGCGAATACACTTTACGCGACCGACGCGCTTTTTTCCCCAAGGCCCCGCCACAGTTTCCCGCTCCCTTTATCACAAATAAAGACCACGGAGCACCCACAGCAATGCCCTCCTTGTCCGCTTGCTCTTTCCTTTGTTTGTCATCTTAAGCGTCAATGACACATAATCCGCAGCACCGCCATCGAGACAGCAAACTATCCCATAGCACATAGCGCTCACCATGTATGAGCGACGCGATCCTATCGAGACCTCCTCACCGCCGCCGTTCGACTACGAACCGGCTGGCAACTTTGTTACGCAACCCACACAACCGCTCGAGTCCCGCTCGCCCTTTTTCGCCACCCCTACCGAGACGCAACCCACGCAGATACTTCCGCGGGGGACGTATACTACTCAGCCGACACAGATACTCCCGCGCGGAACGCATACTACGCAACCTACGCAAATGCTCACACCTCGCTCAAACCGGACGTACGATCCTCAAACGTCACAGGTGCAAGTCCCTCGTTCCTCGCCCGCAGCCGACCGTCATTCCTCGCCGTTCATGTCACAATCGCAACATCGTATGGTGAGCGCAATGGCCCCACCAGGCACCTTCAGTTTTCCTCCTCGGGCGGTTCCCCCTCCTCGAGTCACCGACTTGACCTCAGACGATCCGCCCGTCGACCAGGATTCAGAAGAGGAGGAGTACACGGGCTCGAACATCCCCATGTCGAAGCTGGAACAAGCGCGGGTGCAGGAAACACCGCAGAAGGCTTCCTCTTTTGGTTTCGACATTTCGCGTTTTGCCCACAACGAGATTTCACGGAAGCGAGCCGCTGATGCGTCAAGCTCTTTCCCGCCACCCAAGAAGGCAAAGCCAATGGCTCGTCAATCAGGCCCATCGCGCGCTATGCCCGTTGATCTCACTGGAGACGATGAACTAACCCTCGATGACATTCCCGATGTGAACTTGCGTAGAAAAGTGGAGAGGCTGGCGTCTATATTTCCAGGAAAATCAGTACAAGAACGGAAGGATGCACTGCTTAGCAACAAGGGAGATTACGATGCTACGGTCGACACACTTGTAGCAGAAGATGATGATGAGTTGCAGATAAGCCCGGCTAAGGGCACGGCTGTAGTGCGGTCACTCGAACCCGCCGTGACGAAGACAACGGCAAAGCGTGTACTCAACAAGCCTATTCAAAGCATGCAAGAACGCTACGCAAAGCCCAGCCAATATACAGCATCAAGTGCTGCTGAAAGCCCCGAAAAACCCAAGAAGAAGGGCAAGCTCATGCGTGGCCGACGCAACCGATCACCGTCACCGCTCTCGTCGCCACCGCGCCCTCTACAGAAATTTGCAGAGCCGGACGAGGAAGACGAAGGCATAGCCATTTCCTCTGGCGGCGATTCCGATGTGCAAGAGATAAGTGAGGGTGACTTCGACGAAGGCAATCTGCTCGACTTCTTCAATGACTGCACTGTAGAGGCCATGGTCGATCTGTCTGGCCATAAAGAAGAAGACATCCGCTCTATATTTGAGCATCGTCCCTTTAGGTCTTTCGCTGCCGTCGAAAAGATCCACGTCGACTCGCGAAAACCGGATAACGGCAAGAAAGCGCGCAAGCCTAAAACTACGTTTGGCGAGAGGCTAGTTGATGCCGCAAGAGCGATGTGGAACGCATACGAAACGATCGACAATGTCGTTAAACAGTGCGAGGAACGTGGCCGACCTATGGTTAATGGCATGGCTCGCTGGGGCATCAATATTTTTGGATCTGCTACCGATGGTGAAATCGCAGCTACTACTCTCGATGACAGCGATACTGGATCGAATCGTGACTCTGGATATCAGAGCCCGAGAAGCACCAACGGAAGCGATTCCGACCGGGAGGATCTGCGCAAAGTGGTAGATCGAGCTTCCGGCAAGCGGAAGCTATTGAAGAAACCCGCTATCATGAACGACGATGTTGAACTTAAAGACTACCAGGTTGTTGGTCTGAACTGGCTGAACTTACTCTGGCAGAACGGCATTTCCGGTATTTTGGCCGACGATATGGGTCTAGGGAAGACGTGTCAGGTGATTTCTTTCCTCTCCCATCTCAAGGAATCAAATGTCCGAGGCCCTCACGTAATCGTCGTCCCCGGTTCGACGCTTGAGAATTGGGCCCGAGAGTTTGAGCACTTCTCGAAGGAGATCAACTTCAGAATCTATTATGGCGCCCAGAACGAGCGCATGGAGATGCAAGATGAGATCCTAGACTATATCCAATCTGGCGACACCGATGTGATCCTTACGACGTACGACCTGGCTTGGAAGAAACAGGATAACTCATTCTTGCGTAAATGCAAACCGCAGGCGATCATCTTCGATGAAGGTCATTGTCTGCGAAACTCTAACACACTGCGTTACAAGAGTTTGATGAAGATCAGTGCCAAATGCCGTCTCCTACTCACTGGAACGCCACTTCAGAACAGTTTGCAAGAGCTGGCCTCAATTCTGGCGTTTCTTATGCCTGACATTTTCGACAACGAAGAGGTTCAAGAAAGCGTTTCGGTAGTGTTCAAGCACAAGGCCAAGGTCAATGAGAGTGACACTCACGGCACGCTACTTTCAACTCAGCGTATCAATCGCGCTCGCTCCATGATGACGCCGTTCGTACTTCGGAGGAAGAAGGCTCAAGTTTTAAAGCATCTACCGACGAAGACGTGCCGCGTGGAGTACTGCGAACTCACGCCTATCCAGAAGAAGCTGTACGACGAACAGCTCGAGAAACAGCGCAAGGTACTCCTCGATCGCGCTGCTGGACTCACGCCTAAAGAACAGACCAATGTCATGATGAAGCTTCGCCAAGCTGCCATTCATCCGCTCCTCTTCCGCGAACGGTACACCGACGACATATTACGCAAGATGTCGAAGGCTTTACCCAAAGAGCCTATCTTTGCTTCTAGTGACCCCGATCTAATCTTCGAAGATATGACAGTCTACCAGGACTACCAGTGTCACTCAATGTGTCTAAAATACCCCCGCTCCGCAAGCAAGTTCGGCCTCAAGAACAGCGAGTGGATGGACTCAGGCAAAGTCGCCAAGCTCGTCGAGCTCCTCAAGAAGTTCAAAGCAAACGGCGACCGCACCCTCGTCTTCAGCCAGTTCACCTCCGTCATGGACATCCTCGAATGGGTCCTCGACGACCTCGACATTCAGTACTGTCGGCTCGACGGCCAGACGCAGATCTCGACGCGCCAGCAGCTGCTTGACGAGTTCCACAACGACGAGTCCATCCCCGTCTTCATGCTCAGCACCAAGTCTGGCGGCGCGGGCATCAACCTTGCTTGCGCGAATAAGGTCATCATTTTCGACAGCTCGTTCAATCCCCAGGATGATATCCAGGCTGAGAATCGTGCTCATCGCGTGGGGCAGACGAGGGAGGTCGAGGTTGTGCGACTCGTCACCAGAGGCACGGTGGAGGAACAGATCCATGCGCTAGGCGTGAGCAAGCTGGAGCTGGACAAGATGGTTGCGGGCGAGGAGGGCGGCTCAGGCAAGAAGGACGAGTTGAACGAGGCGGAGCAGAGGGGGCTGCAGGCTGTGCAGGAGATGCTCAGGGCGCAGATGGAGGGCAAGGTGGAGGCTGAGAAGGATGTCAAGGTTGAGTTTTTGGAGGGCCTCAAGAAGGCCGGGCTAGATATGAGTGCTGCGTGAGGTGAGCTTCGCGTCGTTGCTTCGACGGAAAAGAACCGTGCGTACTAGATTTGCCTGGAGGGAAGTTATCATCGCTGTTGGCATCTATGCGGGCTACGAGGAGGGGCGCTTGATGTCGTTTGTATGTCTTTCTGATTCAAGCCAGACATTCAGCCGCCGGGGTGTTGGCCGGTTCGTATACTGTACTATAGCTGTGTTTTTGTTTGCATAGCGTTGGCGTTGGCGTCCTACTGGGTCGATATATGGGCGTCCCACTTGATAATACGACGTCTGTTGCATCCTCAGTTCAGGTCTTCAATCGATGTTGGTGCACCGAAGGATTTCTTTCACATGTGAAAGTGCCATCAATTCAACTCGCTCATCGCTCATCTCTCATCTGCTAAAGTGCTACATCAACGCGTGCACGCACTGCTCAACGAGCATGATATGATATGACATGGTATCCCAAGAAATCGGACTGAGGAAAGGAAATAGAAAACCCGCATCAAGCACAAAGCTACACCTTAGCCCTCAATCCTCCACACTCACGCCAGCCTTGTCCGCGGCCTTTGCATCCTGCACCTGCGTCTCCTCCTTTGGCTTATTCTTCGCGACCTCCTCCTCCTCCTCCTTCGCCGCGCCCTCCACAGCCTCCTTCGAAGCCGTCTTCGCATGCGTCTGCTCCTCCTCGTCCTCGCTATCTTCTTCCTCGGAACTGCTCACCTCGGCAATCGACTGCTGCTGCTCCACAAGCTTGATCTCCTCCTCGCTCGGACTCTCGACCTTCCTCCCGTGGAACTCCGTCGTCGGGCTCGTGATGCCCTCCTTCCCCACCCCCGGCGTAGCAGGCAGCGGTATACTCCTCGGCGAGAGAATGCCACCCGGCGACGCCGCTGCTTTCGTAGGCGTCGACGTAGAAGGGGAAGACACTTTCGACGCGAGGAGCGGGTTGGTCGTGGAGATGTGCGTGGGGGGTTGTTTCTTTGCAGCGGCGACGGAGGCGGCTTCGGCCCCGAGTTGTCGGATGGCGAGGTTTTGCTCTGGGGTCTGCGTGGGCGTGTTTTCCTTCTTGTCCGTTGCTGTTGCTGGGGCTGCAGCAGCGGTAGTCGTGGAAGGTTTAGAGGGTACGGGTGCTGGGGCGGCGGGTGCGCCGAGGGCTTCCTTGAGCTCGTCGTATTCGTTCCATTCTTCTACTTGCTCGAGGTCCTGCGTTCCCCCGTTAGATACATAGCTCGATTCCTATGGGGAGCAGGGAGGCAATTGGATCAGGACTCACGGCAATGACGTAGCCCTCCTTGACTAGCAGAGGGAGCTTCTTCCCCCGTGCTCTGCGCCCGTAGAGCTTGCGTGCTAGCTCGTCTGTAGCTGTGTCTACGCCCTTGAAGGGGATCTTGTTCGCTTTGAGAATCGTCTCGATGCGTGATGTCGCGGTGATGATGTGTGAGGAGCCGGCGGTCAGCGAGGTAAAGAGGTAGAGCGTGGGATCGTTGTCGTAGGCAGCGAGCTCGGCCATGGTTGGTAGATAGCTGTTGACAAGGTGGGGAAGGGAGGTTGTAATTGTTGGTATTCTGATTTGGGGAAGGAACGAGGCAGAGAGCGTCGATGCTGGGGCGAGGTGGAATGGGCGGGGAGGTAAGAGAGAAGGAAGCGAGCGAGATGGTGTCGGAGTGGTGAGGCAGGGCGAGACGCGCAGTGGGGTGGTCTGGAGAGCTGTTGGACGTAGGCGGCTAGAACTCACGTGGCGCGGGGTTGGCCGGATGCAGGGCAAAACACCAGGATGTAGCTGCAGATCGCGCCCATGCAGGCACAGAGCTCCATGACAATTGCACCATCATACCTTGAAGGGGACTGTCCAATTTCAAGAGAGGTGGATAGTTAAAGCCTAGGTGTTACTTCACCTGCAATGCATCAATTAAGTGATAAATACTAAACTGGAATGGTCATTATATACGTAGAACGAGCGAATTAAAGATTAGATGGGCTGCATGGTATCATCCCTTCATCCCATTAACTATTACAGAGCAATCGTGCGTTCCGTCGTGACATTGGCTCCGTTACCAATCCTTGCGAACGCTGCCATCAACGCATCTCTGACCTCAAATTCCTCAAGGACCGCGCCGAACCTATTCACTAGTCAGATACATCTCCGACCCTCATGATCAGGATACTCACCCGTAGCAACGGACTTTGGCAAGTAGCTCCACCTTTATGAACTCAATGTCCTCTTTACTGAGTTCCGCCAGTCGCGGCTCCTTCAAAACCATGACCCACGCCATGATAGGCGTGATCTCTCCGTCCAGTGGCAGACGATTGCTGAGGTCCAGCAACTTCATCAGATCCGGCATTGCGATATCCGGCATCTGATGCGGATAGGTTTCTTGTGGGTGGTTCGCAATGTGGCTGTCGGGCGGCGCCGACGCCATGAGCGCATGTCCACTGATCGTTTCTTCGGCGTCGTGGGCCCGCACCATGAGGAACTGCATGTGGTCCATGCAGGGGCGCTCGAGTCTGATGTTCGCCAAGCTAAGTCAGAAACGAGCACGAGTGTAAGGTTGATAGTATTACTGACGAGACGTACGGTGAATAGAAAAGAGAATATAAGGACGGACTATGTGGAGATGGGGCGGGCATTATTGCTGGGGTGGAGGAGAGAGATAGGGCGTGCGGTGGTCGTACGTTAAGACGAAATCTATCCCGATCTGATCATAGTCTAACCCGCTATTGAGCTGGGGGACCTGCTGAGGGACTTGTTGTTGGTTGAGAGGGACGTCTTGGGACATGGATCCTCGATGGCCGACCGTGGGTGGTGATGTATAGCCGGTCGATGTACCGGTTCCGTAGCCGCCTGAAACGCTGCCGGATGAGCTGCCACCGTAGGAGCTGTTGAAGGCTTGCATGCCGTTTGTAGGGCTTATTAGCGTATCGAACGTAATGCCGTGGGCCATTAGTAATTCTTTCAGGCGCCGATTCTCGTCGGCAAAAGCATCTCTTTCTTTGGACACACTGGCGAACGAGTCCTTGAGTCGGAGGACCTCTTGTTCAAGTGCCTTGATATACATCTCTTTCCTCTCTCGGTGCGTTCTTGGTAATGGTCAGCGTCCGCCACCTGAACAATAGCAATTCCGTTACCTCTGTGCCTGCCGATTCAGCTCCTGTCGGCGAGTCAAGGCCGGCTTGCTGTCGGGCTTCGGCCCTCTCCTCTTTGCAGGCTGCCCATCTGCGTTCGTCTTAGCGTAGCCTCGTATCGGGTGCAAATATGCTTACCTCGCGTAGTCTTCTTTTCAGTCAAGTTTTTGAAAAATGCGAAATTTGCCAGTGGACTTTTCGAATCTGAGTTGCTGCCTATTGATTGCCAATGGCCCTTACTCTCCATGTCCGGCACGAAGCCAGCCGCGCTACCTCTCCGACTGCCTGGAGCCTCAGAAAAACATTCCGAAGCCCGACGTGATACAGGCGAAGGGTAGTCGACAGCCGTGCCGGCAGGAGGGTAGGTGGGCGCCATGGTCAGCACATCTGACGACCATGACATGTAACGATTATGCGACATATTCGACGATAGAAAGAAGTAATTAAATAAAAGGACGAAAGAAATTACAATAGATGTGTATATGGAGACCAGCTGCAGTGCATGTGAGGATTGCACGGGCTTGTATATGTATACCAACGGCCTGTATCCTGGTGGCAGCAGCGGTGGACGCTGCTTTCGTCAATGCAACCACAGCAACATTCGGTAAGACGCTATGCCGTAGCACACGAGATATAGCATTGTGCTCGCCCAGACGACACTGCGAGCACGAGACTCGCGCCGTCTCTGCAGAGTGCTTTTGGACGCACGACCAGCCGGGGAAACAAAATTGGCAGAACAGACCAATGCCAGGGGACGGAGCGAAGCGAGCGAGAACACGGGGCAGACGACAAGTGTAACAGGATAAAGACAAAACAGATTCGACGTCGAACGCCAGGCAATTCAGGCGTGTGGGGAGGTTGCCAAGAAAAAGGTGCACTCACTGGAGCTGTTCGGAAACTTTGCATCCCCCATGGAGGGATCTGGGGACAGAGCAGCCATGCTATGCGGATTGCATTGATCGACGAGCACAAGGTCAAGCGCAAACCGTTGGCAGTTGCTGTGATGCGTGGGTTGGAAATGTCGCGGAGCAGATGGTGTCTACCAGTGCGCTATGCACGTCAGTCGCGGTCCCACGGACAGGAACTGAAACGCACGAACCAAGCGACGACTTGTGCTCGCAGGACGCCCTGTGTAGTAACGGGAAGATGTGCGGAGAGGAGCAAGAAGATTCCACTGCCGATGGATAATCAGCAGCGGTCGAGAAGAGGATAAGTTCTTGGCAGTGGTAGCAACGAGGCGCGAGCGCGTGAAGTGCCACTTCGCGTCTGTGGCGAGGGGTCGGTTGAGACAGAAAGTGGTGCTTGTCGCGTCGCAGATCAAGGCCAGACGGTAGCGAAGAACGAATCGCAGGGCGTGTGCTCGTATACCTACCGACGGTCTTGCGGCGCCGCTGGATGGCGACTGGCTGCGGCGATGCCTCCGTTCTTGAAGGACGTCGGAAGAAAGCAAGCGTAAAAGTTTTGCACAGCCTTCGCCAGCTATTTGGAATGTTGCACCTGGACGTGCTGCGTCAGTCTAGAGGCTGGAGGCTCATGCGCCAGCACGGGACTGGACTGGAGCTGATCCCCGATGGACTGATGGGCCGATACGCGCGACGGCTTCCCGGCTTCAACGGCTGCGCCCGTAGTGCGCGGGGCCGTGTGTGGGATGGCGGTGGATGGTTGTGGATGGAGGTGGATGGATGATGGATGATGGATGATGGATGATGGAAGAGAGGGCAGAGACAGGCCCCCGCGCCAGAGAACAGTGCAGAGCCGATGCGGTCGACAAAGCGGATACGCGCTCTCTTTATCGTCGAGCACTTCTCCGAACGGCTGAGATGCGCTCTAGGTCCCTCAGCGCTGGCCCATGGGAGCCAATTGGTGCGTCCCCCGCGCCCTGGCGAAGATCATGGAAGCCACCGATGCCCAGCCTTCCGCCGCCATCCAGCCCCATCTCCATCTCCATCGTCGTCATGTTCACGAGCAAGCTTCGCCAACCTCAATCAATCTCTCCGCATCGTTAATCTGCATTGTGCACTGCGCTCAGGCCACAGGTTTCTATTCCTGTCTCCCTCGTGGCCTTGCCGTCTTGGAAAATGCGGAGACGGCCAATCGTAGGCGCTTTGCATATAGGCAATTCTCTACGTGGTCCTAATTCGCCTTGCGAAGACGTTATGAATCAACAATGCTGCAGCATCACTGCGACCTGCCTTGTGTGCGCGTTGTCACCTGCACGAGAACCATCGATTGTACCTGGATCCATCGCATGCTGCAATGATTTGGAACCACAACGTCACTTGATGCGTGCTCGTCCGCCGTCCAGCTTCAAGTCTGGATAAATCGGCATACCATCGTACTCGAGACTGCTCTATTGGTACATGTATGTCTGTATCATTTTATCTACCCCGCTCATCAATGCTCGCTTCTGACACAGCCCTCTTACGCGGCTCACCCGGTCATACCAGCCCGGTCACATGCTCACGTTTAGGGCTTATTGTCGAGGATGCTCTCAATCTCTTTGTAGACTTCGTCGGTGAGCTTGGGTAGCAACTGCAGAGCCTTGCAGTTGTCGTGGACTTGTTCGGTCTTGGACGCCCCCAAAATGACGGTGCTGACGTTAGGGCTGCGCATCGGTCAGTATATTGACACCGATACAGGCGACATCCGCAGGTTGCAGCGATTCTCGGAGAACAACTTACTTTTTCGCAGCCCATGCCAAAGCGAGCTGAGCTGTGTTGCCACCCAGCTTCTCCGCGATCTTGCCGAGCTTCCTCACCTTCTCCAACTTGGCTTGTCCTTCCTCGGACTTGAGCTTCTCGATTGTGTTCTTGAAAAAGTCGGGGTTCGTAGCAAACCGCGAGTCCTCTGGAATGCCCTTGTCGTATTTTCCGGTCAGAATGCCAGAATCCAGCGGACTCCAGATGGTAGTACCCATCTGGTACTTCTCAAAGAGCGGTGCATACTCCTTCTCAAAGCGTTCGCGAGCAAAAGCGTTGTATTGCGGCTGCTCGACAACCGGTGCAATCAGATTATACTTCTCAGCGATATCGTGGGCTTCCTGGATACGCTCAGCAGGCCATTCTGACGTGCCCCAGTAGTATGCGAGATTAAGGTTGATAGTTTGCGTGAAGGCTTCGACAATCTCCTTCATTGGCACGCTGATCATTGTTAGAGACCTCGTCCAACTGATTTTGCATTCACATACTCTGGGTCATATCGATGCGCGAAAACTACGTCGACGTAGTCGTGCTGCAGACGCTTGAGCGAGCTCTTCAAGCCTTCAACGATGTGCTTCTTGCTCAGACCCTTAGTGTTTGGCTCCTTGCGTCCTGTTCCGAAATAGACCTGGTATTGCATGAGACATTGAGCATCACTTGGAGTTACCCACTGGACTGACCTTTGTTGACAGCACGTACTCGTCGCGTGGCCAGGCCAACTCTTTAAAGGCATTGCCCATTTCTACCTCGCACTCGCCCTTGGAGTAGGTCTCGGCAGTATCAAAGAAATTGATGCCATAGCTCCAGGCCGTCTCCATGATGTCCTTCACAATGCTTCCTTTTTGCGTACCTCCATAGGTCAGCCACCCACCAAGCGAGAAGACCGACACCTTGAGGCCAGCAGGTCCCAATCGACGGAACTCCATGTCCTTGGGGTCAAACTTGGATTCAACGGCGGGCATGATGATTGGTGTAGATGTTTAGATTGGTATGATTGGATGTTGTATGGAAGGATTCTTCAAAATAAAGCTGGCACGCTGGTAAAGTTACTGTGGGGGGAGGTTATATGGAGGGGCATTTTCCCGTTACGATTTCAAAGCTATCTCTTTACGTCATGCGGACGATAGCTTCGGCAGTCCATGTTTAGGGCTTAAGGCGACGAAGCGAGAAAATTGAGGGGCAAATAAGTGCTCCCCGCCCTCTCAACACAAAGATTCCGTATATACGTCGTATTTCCGGCGTATATACGAACAGTCGCCGCACCACTAGGTGTCACACATCAGCTTTTCTCACTGGTCATCAAATTAAGGGCGCAACATCGCCAATACTACAACCCGCAGGCAAAAAGGCTTTCTCTTTGCAGTTGTAAGAGAGTCAACATAGCGCAGCCTCGGCAAAACAAGCACAACGATGCCCCGCCACCGCCCTTCGCTATCCCGCCATTCGTCTTAATAAGCCATCAGCATGTCACCCCAAGCGCGCCCAGGGGAACCATCCCGCAGACAGACATGACAGACAACGTCCACCGCTCGATGAAGACTGACATGAATCGTGGTCAGAAGCTTGGTAAAGGGGAAAATGTTTTGAAACACGTTTGACGCGCCGATCTCCAGCTCAGCGCTAGCGACTACCAATGAGAACCCCACAGCATGAACATCACGTGGACGGGACAAGTAAGGGTTGGCTGTCATTGCCTCTTTCATATTGGTGAAGGATGAACTATCTCAAACATTTAGAACAAAGGAGTTAAGGAGTCAAGGAGTGAAGTTGGAATGGACGAGGATCGTGAACGACTCGACACGTATATTATCCATCGGTTTCCTTCACAATGGTTTTGCGTCTTCAACATCGTGAACGCTCCTTTTGTTGTTTGTTACGAACGCTCTTTTCATCATTTTTAAACTTCACATTTTAACGTTCATTCCTTATTCCAAAAAAGATAACCCAACTATTAAATACCGTAAAAGTCATCCTAGAGAAAACACAACTTCCGACCACCATACCCACCAACAAAATGATTCCACCTCGAACATTCGCCCTGGGCTGTGCCCTCGCCCTCTCCACCACCAGTTTAGCGCTTCCCCTCGCAGCTCCACAAGATTCTTCTTCCTCCAACGCCTCCTGCTACGAAATCACCGTCGATGACCTCACCGCAATCGCTCCCGAAACAGCATCCTGCCCGGGCACCGGCGACTTCGCCACCGAGTGCGCAGATGCCACCCGTGCCGCGCCCGCCATCAGTGCCTCCTTCCAGAAATACGACATCTCCTCGCGGGGCGAGCAAGCCGCCCTCATCGCCATCATGCTCTACGAATCTGGAAACTTCAAGTACAATCACAACCACTTCCCCGCGCCCGGTCGGGCCGGCCAGGGCACGCGCAACATGCAGATGGCGCCGTTCAACGATAAGTATGCGACTGATCTTTTCGGCGCGGACAAGGCTGCCCAGGCCCAGGCCGAGGGCGGCGACGATGCAGTGCTGGCGTTGGTGCAGGGCGATGAGGAGAGCTTTGCGAGTGCGGCGTGGTTTGTGAGCACGCAGTGTGACGAGGGGATCAAGACGGGGCTGGCGTCTGGATCGATGGTGGGCTGGGATGCGTATTTAACCACATGTGTGGGGACCACGCATACGGAGGATCGGGATACGGCGTGGACGGCTGCAAAGCAGGTGCTTGGTGCGTAGGGGATGGGTGTTGATTGAAAGCATCGTTTCGAGTTCTCTTCGTTGGTTGGAAGGAAGACGGGTCTTCTTTCTGATTTTAAGTTTTTTTTCTTCATAGTTTTTGATACCCGTCCCTGCGGACGAACTTAGGAGCAGTGAGCTTCTTGGCATGATATTGACAGAGAATCCAATCATAGAGCCTATCTTCGCTTCGTTATTCTCGCACCCTATCTCAAAAGCTCGGCTCTAGAATACCGCGAACGCGTATTGTTGCTACGAACTTTTCCGATGCGTGCCGACGCGATCTCACATGAACAGTCTTGTGATAGACACGTTACCATCTTATGTTGTTTCTCTCTGTGTACGGAATCATTTGTAGAGCCGGCTTACAGAAAAATAGCTACAAGCAAGCTTTTGTGCTACCGATAGAAACAAGTCTTCCGCTGTACATATTTCCGGGGTGCTGGCATTAACCCGTGCATGAACCATGATTACCCAAATGATATATCGAAGTATGGCTATTCCATTGTGAAGCTGTCGCATGTAAAGGTCGAGCGATAGGTATACGTGTTACGCGTAGCGCTTTCAGTGAACTACTAAAGAGTTGTAGAGATCCAAAAGTCGTCGAGACTAAAGGGTTCCTCAGGCCGTTCGCGAAGTTTCGCTACGAATTTGTCAAGCGATGTTAGGGCACCTTACGCAAGGTTCACTCGTTCTAGCCATCAAGGCTTTCTCACTGCCGCAATTGACGAAACCGTCAAAGATATGCATGACCTTGAAACTTATCTTCGTTCTCTGAAGGGAAAGACAGGACGGTTGGTATTCAGGGGTGCTAGCAAAGGCATGTGCCATAAGATGTGAAAGTAAGATTAATTACTGACAATCTATTCGTTAGGTTGCAACGACGCTCTCAAAATTTTCGATGTATACCAGGGAAGTACCACTGCCGACTTCGGCAATCTTCTCTCTCCAACGTGCGGCCGCGAAGACCTCTTGCGTTATTTCACCGAGGAGGAATTGACTAAAAGCCTCGCAATTGCCTCAGCACAGATCTCATCTGGAAAAGGGGCAGTCTCTTTTCACCCGGATTTTCACGACAGCAAGTTGCTGCAAGTCTGCAAGGGCATGCATGCTGACATGTGATACGAGATCATGAGCTCAGGCGGGCCTGCCGAAAACTTTTCAAGCAAATCAAGCGAAGAACAGCTCAACAAGGTCTTCGCGCGTCTGCGACACGCTGACAAAAACATATGCATCTTGATGGCTGGAGACGACGAAACAGTGCCGGAGACAGTCGACAAGGAGCTGTTGCTTCAGAGGCTTCTAATAGCAGCCCACAGCACCAAATCAGTCTCAAGTGGGCGCGTGATTACGAGAGTCACACCTTGGAACAAGATAGCGCGCAAGAGCTTCTTGTAAGCAGCATTCTAGACTTCCTTAATTCAACTAGCGAAAGAGAGCGGTAGCAAGTAACACTTGAGGTTCGAATTACGCCAGTGCTCACAAATCGGAGGTTGCTCCCTTCTGACGTTTAGCCCGCTCCACGCTGTTGCACGCTTAAGCTACATGTATTGTCAACATTTCTAGCTATAGCTTCACGCCCTTGTATCCCCTTTACTAGGCGCTTCTGCCCTGGCGTTCTGCATCTTGTAAGCTTAATTATTCATTCTTAGAGTGCTCTGAACTATAAATTAGTAATATATCTTACTGTAGGGGCGCATTTATATGTTTTGCAGCATATACTAACAGTGCTAGCTCAAAGCTGAGACAATAGCCTTCTAGCGCACCTTACATTGGCATATTTGCTGCCTAGACAATATAGAGAGCCAGCTGCGCTGCTTCCCTACCTAGATAGATAAAATAAGCATCTCAATGCGCGCTCTATCTATAATTTTAATAATCCCTCCATCGTGCC
Source organism: Kalmusia sp. IMI 367209 (assembly GCA_027946365.1). Taxonomy (NCBI): domain Eukaryota; kingdom Fungi; phylum Ascomycota; class Dothideomycetes; order Pleosporales; family Didymosphaeriaceae; genus Kalmusia; species Kalmusia sp. IMI 367209. The sequence goes on along the minus strand of JAPEUQ010000006.1, from coordinate 182,923 downwards.
TTTGTTAGGAGATACTGTTACGGCTGAGACGAATAGTGATGGTTATGAGAAGCTAGTGAAAGAACCAGAGCTGTAAGATGAGGACCTATGGGAGCACGAGTACGCGGACAGGATCTATGGGGAAGAAACATACCACAATCTAGACACGTGATCAAGGTCACGTGAATATATCCGTGGATTCGTGAATTCGTCGCAACGAATTTACGAACCCAATGAATCCACCAAGGAATCCTAGGTACATAGATAAGCAGAACTTTACAGATTGGTACTTATCATCAATTCAAATTATAGTTCTTCATATCTAGTTTCCTTACGGAAGATTATTATCAAGTCTTTGGCAACACATTCTCACCGTAGTAATTCGTTGACGTTTACCCACGTGACTACTACCCTGCACGCTACTCATCTCTCGCCAGGACCCTTTCGAGGCTTTGCCATATTGCCAAGTGCGCCCCGTTACAGAGTGCATCTTGTAGCAAAAGAGGGCACTGTACCAACAGGCTTAGAAGATACTGATATGATAGTAATTCAATATTGCAAAGACGTGCGCACGTGCACATCTAGCTGCAGCATGCTACTGCTATCAGTGCATAATAACTTAGTAAAGTGTAGTAGAAGCAAGACGCATCTAATTTTGAAGTACTAGTAGTGTTGTTTATCGCGCGGAGCTGTTTGAATTGTAGGAAAGCAGGTTACGCACACATCTCATGTCAGAACTTTTTACAATGAGACACCCATGCAGCACCACAATCACGCTCCCTTCCCCTTCCCTTCCCTCGCCCTACTCCCAATGAAAGACATAAGCCCTAGCCTCCCGTCCTTAGTCGACACAAACCGTCTCCTCTCCCAATATAGAAAGACATGAACTCAGCGACTTGTTATACCCCGTTTTATTTACGAGGCCGGCGCCCCACGCTTTGGATTCGAGGCCGAGGACGTCTTCAGACTTTTTAGGCGTAGTGCCATTGGCAGAGATAGTGTTCAGAAAGTGTACGAGGTGCGTGCGAGTCCAGGCACTGTAATCTGACTCAGAGATATCGGACTGTATCCATGCGACCAGACTGTCCAGATACACGTCTTCTACACCGCTAAAGTAGCGGTTAATTTTTGCGCTGCTGATGAGGGAGATGCGGTCGATGATCTTGCCGCGGACGTGCAAACGCCCAGTCGCTGTGGCGACTTCGGTCTACGAGTATGTATTTTCGGCTCTCGGCTGTGTTCTAGGTCACAGTGTTGCGGAAGACGCGTGTAGCGCCTGCTGCGAAGCGGATGGGTGTCACGAGAGGTAGACTCGTCTAGGAGGGGACCTAGGAAGGAAAGTCGCGTAGTTCGGCGGGGGTGGAGGGAGTCTTTGCGTCGATATTGGCGGAGCGGAGGGACAGGAAGGAGAGGGAGCCGTATGTGTGTGCTAGACTCACTGCAAAGGATGCGAAGCTGTATCTCACACTCTGAGTGTAGTCGGGCTTGAACGTCGAGCCGTTTAGCATGTCCAAGAACGCATGTAATCGATTCGCCAGCTCTATCGTTTCAGACTCACTTGCCACCTGCGCCATGAACATCAAGAAGCTCAGCGGCTCCACATCCGTAAATGGGTATTTCTTAAGACTCATCAGCGTGTTGTAGCTTGTGCTCGGCACCTCTTCATCGTTATCCTCCCCAAGTACCGTATCCAGCGGCAGCTTCTGCAGATCAGACAGATTCTGCATACTAAAGGACTGATCACCAGCCTTAAGAATTTCCTCAGAAGACAGCAGCAATTCCTGGCACACCCATTCGCGCCTGAACCATATGCGGTTCCAGAAACGCCGAGCCGCGCAGACATACATGGGACCGGCGTCGGGACTCACTCACACACTGCGTACGATGATAATTCTGACACTATCGCTGTAGCGCTCTGCCCGGGGGATCGTTCTCATAGCGTCATCTCTACCCGCGAGGAGTTCGGCTACGGCGCGCAGCCACTGTGCACATATACGACTATTCTCGTCTTCTGAACCGGGCTAAATGATGACCCTGCAAGCGGCTGAGTAGATCTGGTCCATCATGCCGACCTGCTGTGCTTTCTCAACTTCATCTTTCTGATTGATGCACAGCTGGTCGAGCCCCAAGAACTTGGTCTGCGAGTGGCGGACCAGATGCGGCAGTGCGTGAGCTAGGTTTTCTGTCAGACTGATGACTCCAAGGTTGTCATGAAGTGCGAAAGAAGAGACGCGCTTGGAGCCACCCCAGGTGCACGATGTCGTCTTGAAATGCCAGGGTTCTGCTGAGGTGGGTAGTTCTTTAACGATGATCTGAAAGGTGGGCTTTGTGTCTGCATCGGTACCGTCGTGTAGTATGTGGAGGAGGCGTATGTGGCGGTGCGATGGGAGTGGAGTGTATTCGTACGTTGTTTGGAACTCGATATACTCCTTGTTGGGGTGTAAAGTAGAAAGGATGTGTCGCTAGAGCTCCGAGATGAGCTTTTCGCTTGATTGGATCAAGCTAAAGGTGCTATTTGGTTTAGTCGCATGTGCATGGCAAGACGAAGAAAATCCGCTGAGGCCAAGGTTTAGCGACAAATTGATAGTAGATGCTTGCAGAGACATGGGGAATAAGTAATACATAGTTGACTGAACCAAATGTTAGCAAAGCTATAGTACGAAGCAGACGAAAATAAGCATAGTAAGTCGTGGTATTTTATCTACCCATCATCCCTCATGAACATTGTTCAACCTATCATATACCTCATCCGTGACCCGTGACCCGTGCCAACAATTACGACTCGTTCTCATCTTCCTCCTGAATTGGGGCCTCCTCGATCTCTTCTTCAAAAGTGTTGTCTGGTACCGAGTACAACCGCAAGATCGATTTGTTAGGGTCCTTGACAAGCACATACTTGCCATCGTCCATCTTGAGGCACATGTCCACAATTGTACGAACAATACCCCAGCCATTGTTGAGGTTGAGGGCCATCTGGTTGGCAAATTCACGAGGCTTGTTCGTAAGGACGCCGAGGATGACGTGGTCGTTGTTGTTCTTAGGATTAGCACGAGAGACGAAACTACAGTCTGTTAATGCATGAAGATTTTGAAGAGGATCCGTGAAAACTCACCCTAGCTTCATAGTGTCGGCCTTGGCGAGGATGCTCTGCGTTGCCCAGCGAGCGAGCTTGAAAGCATTGTTCTTCATCTCGGTGGCAAGGACAGCACCACGCTGGCTAGCTAGCTTTGTCCGCCAGTCAAGCGCACCACCGCTACCTTGAGCCTTGTTATCAAACTCGTTCAGTGCTTTGATGGTAAGGTACTGATCCTCGCCGTTGATATTGTTCTTGATAACGGCGTCAAATTCTGTCCGCACTATGAGGTGCAGCGGCTCCTCGTCCTGGTCTAGGGACAAGTCGAAGCGGCGGTACTTGTAAGCCTTGGAAGCTGGAGGGTCGCTCTCAACCTCCTCGTTGTAGAAGGGATGTTCGTGAGGCATGTTGACCTTGTTACTCTGCGATTCATTCACGACTTGGAGCGGGAAGACATTGTTAATGTGGGTCGCTTCTAGCATGAGTGCGCTGGGGCTGTTCATCGTGTCTTTGTTGCCTTCTGAAGTCTCGAGCGGCGCATCTGTAGCGTTCTCGTTGACTGTGACCATGTCTAGGTTCGAGTTGTCGCGCTTGTCAATGAACAGCTTGTTGCCCCGCTTTGAGATGACCAAATCCCACGAGTAGACTGACTTCGTTGCGCACATCAGCACAGACAAGATGCTGTCGGTCGCGAAAATAGTAGCCTCGTCCTTCTCCGCCAGCTCTTGTAGGATAGGATCGCTCGATGTGGTGACATTGTAGGCGGCGCGCTCGAGAACGTTGAGTTTCCGCTGCGAGGTGACGGCGCCGGGCTGCTTGTCGTAGCTGCGGTCATAGTAGTATAGGAAGCCATAGCTGTCGATGTCCTCGCCGTCGCCCGTGGCCAGGTTCAGCTTGCCCAGACGCGCAAAATCAATCTCTTCCAGCACTTGCCAGTCAGGCTTGACCTGCACAGACGCATCGCGGTTGCGCTGCGGCTTATCATCTCTCCAGCCAAAGCGACGGCCTCCTCGTCCGCCTCGTCCACCACGGTTATCGTACTGTTGCCCGCCACGTCCACCCACGCGTTGGAAGGTGCCTCGTCCACCGCGTTGTGCCTGTCCACCCCGCTGTCCCCTTCCACGACCGAAAACGGTGCCTCCTCCTCTGCCGAATCCTCTCGTCCTAGCGGATGTACGTGTGTTGTCGACAACGGAGAAAGTAGCCTCCTCCTCGGCCATCTGGACTGCGAAAGGATTCGTGGTCTGGTTTGCGCCGTATACCTGCTGGTCTGTGGGATACGTTAGATACGCCCATCTTCGTTAAAATTCATGATACAAGAGGAGAAACCTTCATACCTCTGTAGTTACGTCCGCCATAGTTCTGGCGGCCGCCTCGATCCCTGTCTTTGCCATCGGTCCAGTCTGCCATGCGCCCCAGTTTGTCTGCTTTCGAGTAGGGCGCATAGGGCACGCCATCGAGCATGGTCTCGCTGGAGACCTCGGGGCCCCATGCTTCCTTGGTGGGCAGCGCCGAAACGAGGTCGAGGAGCGATACGGGCGCCATGGTGTGTGTCTGTTGCTGCGTGGGGCAGTTTTGTTCACGCGCGACACAATTCTGAAAACGAGTCGTAGTGCGGCGCGAATCTTGGCGGCGCTAGGCCATTCGCTTACTCGACTCGCTGCTCCCCTCTTTCACCTTTCTCCCAAGCGCCAGCCAGCAGCTACCTGATGTATTACAGACCTAGCCTTTGTAGAACAGCACCACTATGGAGCCCAAGAAAATTTCCCGAAACCTGAGCATCAAAGGCTATGGACGATAAAACGGAGGTACTCGTGCACATCGCAAACCCCGCAACGCGGGCGAATGATGACCTTTACCAATCTCTAGCCAATGCCTATATTGCATTTGAGCCATATCAACCACAAGCAAATGTAGAGAATGACGAAGGACTCCCACGTTCTACCGATTCTCAGCATGATCCTTTCTCATCAAACCTCGAAGGGCTCCCACAATCGACTAACATCCGGTCTAATCGCCCTCCGTTGAGTCAAGGACATGCAGGCGAGGCCGATAGCGCATGCCCTGTCATCGCGAGTATAGATTCTTACGGAAGTTTTCCTTCTCATATTACCTCAGAAGATGAACAGAATGGCCTGGATGGTTCCAAGATTTATGAATCTCCAGCATCACTAGTTCACACCTCGATCAGCAGGCTTGGACAGCTTGAGCGCATCCAGGCGAGATGGCGGGAGCAGAGAATCACGAGATCCAGTCTCATAGAGAGTGACAGACGAAGCACCGACTTTTCGATCCTTCCGGCTGAGGATAGCACCTTTATCGAAGATACTCAACGAGCATTTCAGGCCGTCCAAAGCCAGCTCATGAATCATTTATCTGCTACTTCAGAAGAGCCTTCGGATAATGATACAGACTTTGAGAATGTCCGTACTCCTTTCATGCCTGCTACCGGGAACCGCCAAGCTGAGTCACGCCTGGATGTGCCTGCAGATGAAGGGTATACCACCGTTCGTAAAACTTTGCAGGGGATCGCAGCCGAGAACAAAGATCGAGTGCCATCATCGCAGCACTCGTTAGCTTCTATGAAGTTGAACAGTGGAGAAACGAGCCAAGCGAGTCAAGATTCCCCAGAAGTTAGTTTTACAGATCTTCCATTCGAAGTCAGTCCTCCGCCTCCCAAGGTTACTATAGAGTCACCTAGCACGTTGCCGACCCAGGTCACGAAATATCTAGAATCGTTGAAATTGCAGAATCCCAAACGTTTCAGACCGAAAACTATTGCGAGATCCTTGAAAAGGGACGAACGGGGACATTGGATTGTGGAGTGCAGATCATGGCCTAAGAATGCTCAGTACCGATTCTGGTCTACTCTCCAGAGGGATGTCAGCAATGGTAAATTTGGGTGGGGCGTGACCCTCCATCGAGAGGCTGCACACTGTCGTGAACTGGGTACAGTCCGGCTATATTGCTGGGGAGAGATCGTGGAGCATGTATGGCTGTCATTGTGGCTATCTTCTAGGGGAAGAATATGTAGGACAGGCTCGGCTTGGGTTGACAGTGAGGAACTCGAGGTGATTGCCATCCCTTGAATCATAAAGTGTAGAATATGGTATTAAGAATCAAAGACTATGATTATGTGATGAATCTTCACCCAAAATGGATTACAGTTGGTGCAGCGGAAATCGAGACGTACGACCAAATTCGATGGGGTGCTGATGTGCGGACTTCTATGCAGGGACCGGACCACTTCGTGAAACATCCTTGCCAAGAGTGTGGCATGGGTCAGCATGTCAATCAGCCACCTTTCCAAGGCTTAAACCTCGAGCGCGCCTCGCTCTACGAAGAATGTGAGCGTATTTGCGTCATTCGTAAATCTCACCATGCCGCCTGTTCCGCACGACAACGCCAGAATAGCCGATTCGGACACGATGAGCGCTGACGAACGAACCCTATGCGAACACAATTCCGACGACGAGGGCTACGATGGGAGGCCATCATCGGAGATCTCCGTTGGAGACCATGATATTTTGGAGTCGGAGGATGAGCGGGAGCGACTTCTGACGCAGAAGGAAGGTATTTCTGGACTGCTCAACAAGAAAGGGATCAGGATAGGGAAGCGGGATCGCCACGCCCCTACGAAAGTCAAGGCGAAAGAGCGTAAGAGAGGACACAATGACGAATCGAGTGCGCTCATGTACGAAATGGAAGAAGGGATCGGTGTGTCTAGTTCGAGCCTGTCGCGGAGATCGAGCGAATCCGACGAGCGGCGGCTGCTGGCTGCGACTTCACACAGACAGGTATGTTGCGAATCTTGGGTGCAAGTCATAGCTAATGCGGAGCAGACGCGAAAGAAAAGAATATGGCGCCGAGTCATCATATATCTGAGCATTGCCGGCTTGTTCTTCGTCCTGCTCTTTGCCGCGTATCGAGCCTCAAAACCGGCGCAGCTGAAAGCTGCTGCGACAATGTTGTCCAATGGCACCCATCTATTCGCCCCTACTACTATCCTTATATCTCTCGACGGCTTTCGCGCCGACTTTCTCTACCGTGGCCTGACTCCGACGCTTAACAAATTCGTCGCAGAAGGCATATCCCCCAAGTACATGCGCCCAAGCTTCCCGAGCGTTACATTCCCGAATCATTTTACATTGGCAACTGGGCTGTATCCTGAGGCACACGGCGTCGTGGGCAACAGCTTCTGGGACGCCGATCTGCAGAAGGAGTTCTACTATACCGATCCTGAGCGGAGTCTGCAGCCCTACTGGTGGGGTGGAGAGCCCATCTGGCGTACTGCGGAACGACAAAACGTTCGTGTTGCCGTACACATGTGGCCTGGGTCAGAAGTTCACAGCGAAGAATTTCTTCCAGCTTATGTAGACAAGTACAACGGCTCTGAGGCTCTGCCGAGGAAAGTTGATCGTGTCATAGGACTTTTGGATCTTCCTGGTCCGATGGACATTGGCGCGAAGTCTGACCAGCCCCGTCCCCAGCTCATTGCTGCCTATGTTCCAAATGTCGATGCTGATGGCCATATGTACGGACCGAATAGCACTGAGATTCGACAAACGATCAACAACGCCGACACCATGGTTGGCGGTATTCTCAAAGGCCTTCAGGACCGTAATCTAACTGATATCGTCAATGTAGTAGTGGTATCTGACCACGGCATGGCTACGACCGACACATCTCGACTTGTCCAGCTCGAAGACTTGATCGACCCTAACGAGCTAGAGCACATCGATGGCTGGCCTTCATACGGCCTTCGACCGAAGAAGATCGGCGAGCTGGATCGCTTGCATAAACAGGTCGTTGACAGAGCCCAGAACATGTCGGGCATTGAAGTATATCTTCGAGATGGAGACATGCCCGAACGTTATCACTTTTCGAAGAATGAGCGCATCGCTCCGCTATGGATCATACCGAAAGCTGGGTGGGCTATACTCCCCAAAGCGGACGGCAATGTCGAGGAGATGAAGAAGAACGGTGACGTGTATCATCCGCGTGGTATACATGGCTACGATCATGAACATCCGCTCATGAGAGCTATTTTCGTCGCAAGGGGACCAGCTTTCCCACATAAAGCCAACAGCCGCGTGGAACCTTTCCGTAAGACGACATGTACACTGTGGGGAATATAGTGCTAATTTCGTAACAGAGAATATCGAGGTTTATAACATCGTCTGCGATTCCATCGGTATCACACCTTTGCCAAACAATGGCACTCTTCGCCTCCCACTTAAACCGGTGGGCCTACATACCGACCCAGATACCCCTCCGGACGAGACCCCGCTGACCCTGTCGACTCCCCGGCCCCTCACCAAGTCCAGCGGCCATTAGCTCCCCATCCCCTCATCGAAATCGTCCATGGATCCCGTGCAGCCCAGCAAGGCTGCATCGCCTACATCGAGTGCGCCGCCTGCAGAGACGAGCACAAATGAGTCCTGGTGGGAGTGGTTGACGCACAAGGCGGAGAATGCAGAAGATTGGGTTGATACATTTCTACATGATCATTTTACAGGGTTGAAGGATGGTGAAGAGAAAAAGGAGAAGCAGGAATAGGCGTAGAGGGAAGGGACTAGACGGTGTTTTGGGGCAGTCATTTTGGATTTGAGTCTTCTGCTTCTATTTATGATACCCGTTTCGAAGCGCTAATGTAAGCTCTTGTGTTTGACCCATGTTTACATATGTGTCCACATTGAAAATGGTGTGATTTGGTTGACTCGAGCACCGCTAATTTCTGTAACGGCGCTTTGGCACTCTAAGTGTTTCTACTTTTATGCGCTCAAATCAAAGAAACAATAGCAATTAGGTAAATGTATGATCAACAGGATTCACAAATAAGTGTTGCTCATAAAAGTAGTACATGACGATTTACACCAAGATTATATAGGGTTGTTGGTATTATTATGGCTGGATTTTATCAAAGAACAACTGCAACTGTTCTAGCAAGGCGATCACAATAGTTCGGCTCTCGATGAACACATTCAATCGCTTCCACAAAGTCTTCTTGCTTTCATGATATCTTCAAATGCGTGAATCACTTCTTGGGCAGCCAGCCCAATCATCTAACTTCGACTTGTTGAGTTCCTGCGTCGATCGCGGAACATCGTTAGAAGGATTGAGCTCAAAGAAGCTCGTCGGTTTCAACGAGACCACCATCTTCTCTGCAGGCATGACGGGAAAGTCTAGATCCCACAGTTCAGTCCTTGCCAACAATTCAGATTGCCTGGGATCACTTACCTTCAGGTCGAGTGACATGCGTAATTCCGAAAGAATGCCATAAGACAACGTCCTCGTTCTCAACGTTTTCATTCCTTTGACTCCAGATGGCCAAGCCTGTATCTTCGCGACTCTGATTAGTAAACTCTCCAGCGGCATATAGCTCATCGTCTTTGTACTTGGTGACCCAAATCGGCCTTGAGGCGAAGACGCCTCGCCGGTAATTAAAAGTCGTGGGCGCCATCATCATCATCTGCGAGGGTATAGCATGCAGTTTGTATCCGACCGGCTTACCAGATATTTGGTTGATGTGCGATGGATTGATTATTTTGTAGACACGCGACTTATTAATGTCGAGATCATATGGGCCTGGATGCTTGATCGTAATTATCTCGGTCTTGAATGCGTTGCCGAAGGGGTCGAGAGTTTTGTCTGAACTCCCAATGGGAACACAGTCTTCATAAACGACGCTATTCTGCTGGCCGTCTAGTGTCGGGTCGATACGTACATTGAACAGATGTTGATGGTTGGCAGCCAGGACACCGGGTGCTACAGTTGTCCCCCATGCATGGTGGACGCCCTCACTGGAAGGCATCGTCGACACGATTCCCGTGGCTTTGACTTCAATGTGTAAATTTGCGGCCTGGTCAAATATGAATGCTAAGATGTATTCGTAGTTTGCAACCGTTGCTGTGCATTGAAGGACCAATTGGCGGTCGCGTACGACTGAGGAGTGGTTGTTGCGGAAGTTTGTATGCTTCCAGCCAATACCTTGGTCCACTTCGTGCATGCAAACAACATTCTTCATGAGCACTGGGTGCCCTTCTACGTCGCATCTGTACCCGTCAAAGTAATGGATGTGGCCTAAGCAATCACAACCAAGTTCCAATGTGTTGGAAGTAAGTCCAAAGCCTGAGTCACCCAGATCAAATGCTTGCTTGCGATGGTAGGGCGTTCGTGGATCACCGTAAGGTACCGTCATTTCGCTCATTGAGACACGATAAAACAATGATCTGCCGTCGTAGGTTATATTGTTCAGAACAGGACCTTCTCGCAAATTCCAGCCTAGGTGGAAGCTCCACTTCTGCCACGAGATGCAACGGCCCCGGATAGAAAACGAAGGTCCATTCGGCTGAGAAATTTGCAATGGTTTGAGATCCTTTCTAAAGTAGTCGTCGCCCAAAACATTCTCGGAATATTCAACCGGACGGACAGCATTCCAGGGTTGCGTCTCCGTGGTCTCGGTATTGACATTCAGAGGAAGCTTATCGATCCAGCAGAGCTCGAGCGTATGTGCATCGAAAACTGGCGAAAATGGTGCCGGGATTGAATAGTGGTTCGCTTCCGGGTCGTCGTTCAGTACAATGTACATATAGCATTGGAACAGACGTCGCCGCTCTCTCGCATCATCAGTGCCGTACGACCATGGGTCGTTGATAACTTTCGCACCATCCGGGAGCTTGAGTTTGGCGATTTCGGCTAGCACAGTAGGATGCGAATTACATGCGTCATGGACGCGTTCCCATTCCCAATAGTCGACTGGGCCCTGAGCATCTGGCAGCTCTTGTTGGGACTCGATCACACATCGAGTGATGTTTACGATAGCTTTCCAGAGATGTGAAGATCCAAAGACATGGTAGTAGATTCTAGCTCGTCTATCGAAAGACGTATTATCGGCGATCCAAGACAAAACGTTTTTCTTCGGACTTTCGAATAGATCCACGACTTTGAGTCTAAGACGTGTGGGAAACGATTGCTCTCGCAGAATATCGCTTGCTGCACGAATTTCCGTGGGAGTTATCGGGTCAAGAGGATGCGAGATGGTAGAAGCGAGCATGTTGGGAGAAGTGGTTTGAAAAGTAACCTGTGTGGAATTAGGATGATCAAAGATCCAGTCCTAGCAGTATAATTTGGTAAGACATTTGTTAGTCCTCGACAAACTTTGCGAAGCCAACTAAGCTTTGCCTATACTAATATCGCCTGATTGTAGCTACAAGACTCTCGCCGGACATCTTCACCGTGGGAAATTTTTCCAAAGTAGGCATTTTGATTAACGTGGGAGATATAGACGACCCAACAGGATTATGGTGCACCACAGTTTGGCACAATGCGATCAGTCAGCTGGCAGTTTTTCTGCAACAGGAAAGAGACTCAATCGAAGTGTGAAAAGGCTGTCTAAGTACACAGGTGACACGTATCAAGATAACTAGGCAGATATGCAGCTATGCCTATCGGTGTCGTTCAAACGTGGGAAGTAGATGGGTGAACATGTGGACTGGGAAGGGTTAGGAAGCTAATCACCGTATCTAGAAATTCGACCAATTCCATGGCGGCTGCACTCGCCAAGTGGAGATCGCCTAACTATTAGAGGCAATTCCCCCAACTACGCGCCAATCTTCCAGTCTATGGGGATGTCGACGCATTGTTTCTTCTAATCATTGCACAACATGCATGAGCTTTGCTCAGGAAGGTCCAGCTGCGGATTGAAAAATTCACTATCGGTGCACTAGATTTTTACTCGACACATCTCATGTCCCATGTCATCCCGCTCCTAATCATTTCTCACACTAACACTCACGTTTTCCCCCCAGCTCTGTGAGCTCTTGCACCCTTCTTCATTCACCGGCAAAATGGGCTCTCTTGAGGAAACCTCGAGCTATCGCGCGAGTGTTCCAGCCCTGAAGAAGGCGCTCAGCGGCGTCGAAGAGTACGTGAAAATGCTCCGAGGCGAGTTGTATTACTCGTTTGGCCCAGAGATGACTTGGGCAAGGCGTCGGTGCGCAATTGCCTGCAGGCGATACAACGCCGCAGAGGATCCTACTCGAAGGCAGCAGGTAGAGCTCTGGCGAGAGTGAGTCAATACAGTGTCCTCTTTCAAAATACTAATCGTGGAAACAGCGTCCTGGGTAACACAGATCCTCTACCATTACAGGCAGTTACGCAGGAAGAAGACGATGTTCTTTTCAAGAAAGATCCCTGGGTCGAAGGTCCCATTCGCATCGATTACGGTATCCATGTGTCCGTGGGCCCGGATTCATTCATTGGACCCAATTTCACTGTGCTAGATACTTGCAAAGTGACCATCGGTGCTCGTGTTTTGATCGGACCCAGCGTTTCTATCTACACTGCCACACATCCTACAGATCCGGCGGTACGACAAGGAATAACAGGCCCAGAACTTGGTAAAGAGATACACATCGGCGACGACTGTTGGATAGGAGGAGGCGTTTATATCCTACCAGGCGTCGTGATTGGGCGAGGTGTCACGATCGGTGCAGCAAGCGTTGTAACGAAATCTGTGGGGCCTTTCACTGTGGTAGCCGGTAATCCGGCGCGTGTCGTCAAAAAATTAGAGAATAACTTTGAGGGAGAATTGAAGTGAAATGCCAAAGCAGAATCATTATCAAGATCTCTACCACAGCAGTGTCTTTACTATACCCATGTGCCAAGTCAGCCCATGTTACACAGTTTGATCCGCGTTCAGTCATTTGTAGGCGGCAAGGTCCACTATCATTTCTGGAGTCCAGGTTGTATGCATTTATTTTTACTTGTGCGTTCTCTACGTAGACGATTCATCTCTCCACTTCCTACCACATATCGACCATGATCAGGAGGCATCAGGCAGACCTTTTATCTCATGCTGATGTCCTATTTCCAATCACCGGAAATCGCATGAAAAACATAAAGCCTCTTGAGACGATACGTCGAAGTGCTAAAGGTCTATAAAGAGCGGGATGTTCATAGCTGTCGGAGGGAGCAGGAACGTTAGCCCTCTCTTACATCGATAACCTTCATAGAGGAAGGGTATCTCGAGATAGGACAATAAGATGTGGAAAATGTTTTAGTTTCAATACAGGACAACATATTTTATAACGTGCTGCACTAGAGAAAATCTATAAATGTGGGTTTCTGATGTATAGGCTCACTACACACCTCCAGACATTGCCAAACCTGCGACTCCCGACCCAGGCCGTTCAATACAAAACTATAGCACCACTATACCTCTTTTTCTTTAGAAGAATAGAAGCCCTCCGCAAGCACTAATCGTACTTCCCGTGACCCACCTGCTTTCCTCGCTCGCCAAAAACCCAACAATAGGCGCAATATCCCTTACCTCTCCTACCCTCGCTTCCGCAGGCGTACTATCTATCAATGGCTTCAAATCATCTAGAAAATCCTGCGTACTGCTGTAATATCCATCTGTTGCCACAGGTCCCGGGTTCACACAATTCACAGTAATTCCCTTGGATTGCCCGAGCTCAGTGGCCCAGACGCGCGCAAAGGACTCGTTGGAGGCTTTGGTCGCAGCGTAGACAGTTTGCTGCGCGACGCCCATGCGTGCGGAGCAGGAGGAGATGAGGATTATGCGGCCGCCCCGGGGCATGTAGGGAATTACTTTTTGGGTAAGGAAGATGGGTGCTGCGTGGGAGTTGCTGTCAACGGATTGTCCCGTGATGGTATGGGGAAAGTGACACCTACCTTTCACATTTGTCTTGGTTTGCATTTCGTAGAAGTCTTCTGTGATGTCAGGGAGATAGCAGTCGTCACCATTCCCTGCATTGTGAACCAGGATGTTGATCGTATTGTTCTCACTCAGAGCTAAAGCTGCCTCCACGAGCTTGTTCTGGCCTTCGGTCGTGGTGACGTCGGCTTGTGTTGAGACAGCGCGTGCTCCCGAGCCAGCGTTGGCTATTATATTTACAACCTCGTCGGCTGCCTTTTGGCTCTTTGACGAAGTATAGTTGACAACAACATTCGAGCCACGGCGAGCGAGTTCGAGCGCTATACCAGAACCAATACCCCTAGAAAAGGTAAACATGTTTACTTTGGGCAGTGATGAGTTGCTGTACCTCGAAGAACCTGTTGTTATGGCAGTTAAGCCTGCTAGGTCGTAGACTTTACGAGGCTCTGTCATTGAAGCCTTTGAGTGACCATTCAGAGAAATATGTGTCATGGTGAACGAAAGGTCAAGATTATCACTGGACTGCCAGATAATTCGGCAGATAAGAATCGAAAACAATAAACGAAACAGGAGAATAAATTGTGTGCTACTACTCTGGCTTAGGCTCAGCTTAAGAAAGATATCATCGTTAATCTCGGGATCATGAACTTGTCCATTATCGCCTCGGCAAGCAAAGACTAGGCGCAAAATGACATTGGTCCTTATGGAGGGTGCAAACTGATACCAGAAATGCTTGTGATCGATGTCGGAGCTGCGCATATGCTCATGTGGGTTGGGGAAACTTCCTTTTTCGGTTAGACAACCCTGGTACAAACCTTCTGCAGATGCCTTGCGACTGATAATTTCTATGCTACGGAAATGCAGGGTAGAGATATGCTAATGCAAGCTGCCGCAGATTTAACGCCAAGATGCATGGAGGCGAGTCAGCTAGAGATACCTTGGTGTTGGAAGATATACTCGAATGATGAGTCTTATCAGCAAGTGCATTGTTAATCTTGATGCAGTGCGGTATTGTGCGAAGTCGGGATAATCTCAGATCGCTTCGCGATGGGTGTATGATGTCAGGCTATCCTCCCTTCTCCTAGTGTCGTATTCAGAGATATACCTCAACGGTAAGTGTTATCAACAAGTGGGCGGTTCGAGTTTCATAACGTGTGGCAATCTGTGAAATCCGGATGCATTCTGGTCGCTCGACGAAGGATGAAAAATGCTGGGCCCTCTTCCTTTATTTCTAGAGGAGCTGCGGACCGGAGATTTCCTCAAAAAGCCGAGCGGTAGCTTGGCAAGTCTAGACGAGATAATTAGAAGGTGAGATATCGAAGCGAAAATGCGTCGACAAATCATCTCGTACAAGTATCAACACAGTAAGGCAGTATCATCTTAAAGGCTACAGCAATGTGAAGCTTTAAATCGTTTAGGCTATTCTAAAGGCCATCAAAAATTTCATACCTTGTAATTCCCAGCACCATTCTTAGAAATCCTTGTACTTAGCATCCTTCTTCCACTCCGGATACAGCGCATATATGGGATCAAGTTGATCGACTGTCCCACAAGCAGGGTCCGAAATCGAGTACCCAATATACTCCAATACATCTCTTGAATACTGCCGCGCTACCTCATGAGGAACAGCTAAGAACTGATTCTCTTCCTGGCGGAGATATCCGCGCGTGACGAAAGTTCCAAAGACGAGTCGTTTCTCGTCTTTCGTCGTGTTAGCACCACCACCATGGAAGGCGGATGCTAGCATGAAGAAGGCATCGCCTTTCTCCATGTCGGCGTATATGCATTGGTTCACATCTGGCGGTGTCTTGCGATCGTTGCCCCTGCGCGTAGTATGTTAAATTTCGGCTGCTCTCATCGTAGAGGGAGAGACTTGCCAGAGATGACTGCCAGGGATGAAAGCTGTGCCACCATTTGCGGGTGTTACTTTACATCCAGCTACAAAACACCCAATAGCTGTCTCACGGTTTTTGTCTCTTTCATCATTCCATTCCGACACTTCTGTGTGCACATTATGCGCGATGTAGTCGTCTCGATGAAGCGGTTGTGCTTTGCCGCCAGGTCCAATCCTCATCGCTACAGCCGAATGTACATAAGGTTTAGAAACGGACTCCTTTCTATCATTGCCCCACCAGAACATGCTTCTGGTGGTTAAGAAATGGTCGCAGACAGCGCGGTAGAGCGGATGCATCAATTGCGTTTTGGTGTATGTTGGACTCAGTCCGATTAGGCCAGGGGCTCGCTGTGTTTCTTCTGAAAACGGATTGAGCATATATGGATCATGATACAGGAGACATTTATTGACTCACTCGGAAAGAAATCTCCTTCCCATTCCATATCATTGTCTATTCGCTCACGACACTCGTCGTAGGCTTTATCTACATCTTCTTCAGAAATAAATTTCTTAACGAAAACTCCTCCGTCGCGCTTAAGCAGTTGTAGGACGTATTCGAGGGGAGCATCTGCGGCCACAGTTTGGGACGCCAGGTGGCAACTCGGTGATAGGACCAGGCATTATGACGTGTGAGTCTTTACAATTGATAGGACACAGCGCAATTCGATTATTCTGATTAAAAACACTAACATGGCCGTTCGACTTCCACTTATATCGACGCTCAAGTCGGAAGCTGATAACGTCACAAGGTAGGTGACCCACAGAGACGGGTCTGAGCCGAACAGAGCCTGCATACGTTCTTGACTAGATTGGGAGATTCGGTCAACTGCACTAACTATCCTCGGAAGCTCCACCAGCTCCCAGGGGCCCTTGCCAGGCACACAACACTTGCATACACGGTAGCATTACCTCCGGAATTCTTACCCCGGATTCTTGGAACTGCACGTCGAAATTGTTAGTTTCTACTTCGGACGAGATGTGCTTCGCAGATAGTCGTCTGACGCTACAACTGCTACCTACCCCTCTCCGGAGTTGAATTGACGTTGAGCTATTGACGGTACGGTAGAGTGTGCCGGTTGGCATGATGTATGTAGCATGGAGCTGATAGCATACCGTGATAGGACTGCGTCGCGATCTTGCGCTCTGAATCGCGGCTCGCACCACTAGCAGAGATAACAGCCACAACCAGATAGATGCATGTTGGCGTGATAAGGGTTCTGACCCGGATCAAGCCCTGGAGATGTGACAGGCTTGTGACCAAACGACATAGCAAGTATCGAGAGGATGCAGGAAGGGGTATATAACGTTTAACGCTGATGCCTCACCTGCCTTTGAAACAGCTCATTGTTATCGACTCAGTGCTCTACTTACTCACGTCGTCTACCCCCATCAAAGTAATTGTCTCTACTCAAAAACCATAATGATCGAGAATGAAATTAAAAAGATCGTGTCGGAGTCTGCTGCGACATTGCAAAATGGCACCGCCGACTCATACGATGTCGAACAATTGAACAAAGGCAAAACGACGGAAGAAATTGACAATGAAATTCTAAGAGCAAATGGCCATGAAGCAGTTCTTGAGCGACAATTTAGCTGGATCTCCGCTCTAGGCTTGGGCTTTTCGATCACAAATTCGTGGGCTGGGTACTTGGTAAGTCGAGAGAAATCTCAATAAGGATACTGTTCTACTGACTTGAACTTCGTAGAGCTGTTTCGGGCAGAACCTGATCTACGGCGGACCGAACAGTGTCGTATTTGGGTTGATCGTAGCATTCTTCGTGCAATACACAATCACTCTTGGTCTAAGCGAGCTTGCATCTGCGTATCCCGTAAGTAGTAGCTCACTATTCTGTACTTGTTTGTCTAATCATGCTCTTGTTGCTAGTCCTCGGGTGGGCAATATCATTTCTGCTACATCCTCGCACCGCCGAAGACACGTAGATTCGCGGCTTATATCACAGGGTGGATGTCTGTGCTTGCATGGTGGCTGGTTACTTGCTCGGGCGTATCTCTGGCCGCCGTGAGCACAGCTGGAATAGTCGCCTTCTTCCACCCAGAATTTGAGGTCCAAGCATGGCAACTCTGGCTGATATACGTCGCCGTTGCTTTCATTACTGGTGAGGGATGAACATAGGGAGATTAGGTGTGTATACTGACTGGGGTTCCTAGCGTTACCGTTATACATTGTTCCGAAGCGCGTACCTCTAACTGTTCAGATATCTTTATACACTTCTTTGATCGGATGCTTGATCTGGTTCGTTACTACCCTCGCAATGAAACAACATACGCAGCCAGGATCCTTCATCACAAAGACCGGCGTTGGTACAAGCGGTTGGTCTTATAGTACCGCGTGGCTGTTAGGCATCTGCAATGCCATGTACGCTTACGGTGGTACCGATGGCGGTAAGGACCAAACGCGTTGCTCGTGCAAACTAGTCGCTAATGTGGGTAGCTATACACATCAGCGAGGAGATTCAACAACCGGGTCGCCGGGTGCCACAAGTTATGAGTGTGACGGTCGCCATTGGTCTCGTCTCAAGCTTTCCACTACTGCTAGCATTGACATTCTGCATGACAGATATTGAAGCTGTCACATCTTCACCTTTGCCAAGTCTAGAGCTCCTATATCAAGCGTTAGTCTTCCATATTACAGAAAGGTTTACTTGTTTACATGAATCGCAGGACCGGGAACAGAACCGCAACGGCAATTCTCTCAATCTGGCTCCTTGTTGTGTACATCAGTAAGATCTCGATCGACTTCTGCTGCCCATAATGCTAATAGGAGTAGTTTGTCTCTCTGCGCAGTTCCTCACCTCCGGGAGGTTAGCATGGGCTTTCGCAAGAGACGTAAGTCTTGACTGTCGCGAGAGAAATAAATACTTATATACTAGAAGGGCGGAGTTCCATTTTCCGAATACTTCTCCCACGTTGATGAGAAAAGAGAGTTTCCAGTGCGGACAACATTTGCCGCATTCATATTTGTTTGCCTCTACGGACTGTTGTACTTTGCGTCGACAACCGCTTTCAACTCTATCGTCACCTCAGCCGTACTATTCCTCAACATCTCGTACGTTGTGCCACAAGGCATTCTTCTTGTGCAAGGTAGGCACAAGCTACCACCCCGCTGGCTGAAGTTGGGATATGTTGGGTACTTTTGCAATGGCTTTTCTGTGTTGTGGATCGTGGTATTAGGAGTCTGCGTTTGCATGCCTCCCCAACTACCCGTTGAAGCAGGAAGCATGAACTACACCAGCGTATGTCTGGCCGGCTTGGTGACTATCATTATGTCTTTTTGGTTTACTATAGGCCATAATTTTATGGGCCCGAAAATCGACTGGAAGCGCGATTGAAGCAGGAATTGTAGTGGCTGGGCTACGCGATGAGCGTGATGCTCCTTGAAGGTCGGGATGAACTACATGTGTATCTATAATTTGCAATATATCAAAAGAACAAGTAGTCATGTTGACGCGGGAGGTGAATTGAGCATGTCTAGCTATGTTAGAAGTCCGTAGGAATGAGGATTAGATCGCGTACATATTCTTGCCATGGCACATTGTGCAGACCATCAGATGCCACCCGATCTTGCCACGTCTTCTCCAGAAGTTCTGTGACGCTGTGATATATGACTCCAGTCATCTCTTTGATGTGCTCAACGCACATGACAACGTACTGTTGCTGATGGGGGGAGGCGGTGTCGGCACCGGCAACAAATAGCGGAAACAATAGGCGCTTGAAATAGGGCGAGCGCCGGGAGACCCTGGTAGACGCATCAAGGATGGCTTCAACCGAAGCACGAATCTGGTGGTCGTTACATGGAATACTGAATGGATCAGGAAATCGGAGGACTCGTAATATGGCCATGTGCCGGTAAGCATCTGCTAGATATGTCCACTCGGGATCTGCATTTGGATAGAGGCCAGTGAGCGGATTCCAAGTTTGCAAACCCAACAAAGTGTCCTTCAAAGAGAGTTTGAAATTCTCCTCTTCCAATTTTTGCGCGCGATACTCTTTGCCTGCAGCGAGGGTATCGCTGATGGCGATGAAAACCTCGACTGGGCAACCAACCAAAGAATTAAGGGTAGAATCCGCAGATTCGGCGACGAATTTATGGATGTTGGGTGGAAATGCAAGCTTCTCAGCACCACTAAAGCCACGTAGAAGATCAAACCTAGGTAGATTAATACCCGGGAGTCAGGATGCGATAAAGAGACTGACCAGGTCAACGCAGTGACCAGAAACTTTTGACTCCAACTAATAACACTTGTCCGTTCAGCAAGACGAGAGCACAGAAAGGCTACACCGTTTAGATGGGCACCATGCATCGATTTTCCGGATTCGAATGTCTATTCATGGTTATTATGAGGAAGCTGAGGGGTCATTAGTAGAAGGGAACACATACATCATGGAGTACGAGCATTAGAACAATCGCCAGAGTGGTCTCTTCTTCAGTATCATTAAGGCTAAAGCATTCCTCTTTCAGTAAGAGTGCACTTAAAGATTGAAGAGCGGACACTCGATACTCTAATGCAGCTGTCTCTAACCGACGATTAGGCACTGGTCCTTGAGCAGCTAGATGACATGCAGTGAGACCTAGCACTGCTTTTAACAAGCCCGACTGTTGAAGTGCGAGAGGGAGGATGTAGGCTTTAAATGGGTCAGGTGCGTTTTGAGAGGTAATCGATAGCTTTGGACACACAACGTCTTCGTCTATACTATATGTCAGAAAATCGCAACGCAATGTGATGCTGAAGACATACAGTATGATAATAAGTTTTGCACGTCGTCGTCGTCCCGAAGTTGGAGGTTTGCTGCCGATAGACAGAGACTGGTATCTACAGACATGCCTACTCTAAGGCCTGTGGAAGACCCTGAGGAAAAAGCTGATCCTGCCGGAGATGTTATCATGGGTGAGACTGGTTTGGCCGCTGATCTGGTTTTGACTGTAGTCGAAGCGCTTTCGCGTCGTGAACGTGGTCGTGACTTGCGCATGGTTCCTCCCTCCATACCGTATATCTTGATATTCAAAGGATATCCCTCGCACACCAACCCTTGCGAAATACATCTTTTACATTCAGGTTTTGTTCTATCGCATTTGCGACATTTCTTCCTACATGTTCCACAAACTGGATCTGCGGCGACGGTGAGCAAGCTTTTACAGACATTTCAAGACCAGAGCTCCATTCTTACCTACCCGGCGAGGTGTTGCTGGTGACGGCATTGTGGATATAGGGACCCTTTTGATGCTGGTCATGTGGAGTCAGAGAGTCCGTTGGTCTGTCTCGCGGCCTCGGTTTAGGCCCATTCGCCAAGGCTCCTAACGCCATCACGTGTAAAAGGTGTCCAGAGCTGGACCATTGAAAATCTATTGATGTTTAAGGAAGTTCTAGCTTGTATTTTTACTTTTACGATGGTGAATCCCTCTTGCTATTGTCGTTCGAGGCACGCACTTTCTGCCATGTATGATGTTACGTCATGACAAGTATGCTAGACCTCGCGAATCCTTCGAAAGACTCCTTTACTGGCGCAAGAATCCATCAAATGCCTGAGGAACAAGCTCAGCCGCATCTCCCAAAAAGACCCAGTCATCAGGCTCCGGCCTCGCAACCCCTGCGTTCCTAACCTCCATGTTGAAGAAAGCCACACGAGCGCCTTGCTTTCGAGCCCGAGTGATATAGCCCGCTGCTGGATAAACCATGGCCGATGTCCCTATGACAAGCATGAGGTCGACTTTGCTGCTCTCGACTGTGCTCGACTCTTCCGCGTGGGCCTCAGTGTCGCTTCCCCGTAGCCATTTGTCGACACGATTGGCTCGTTCTTCTGGGATATTCTCACCAAACCACACGACGGCTGGTCGAAGCAGATTAACCTTGCACTTTGGGCAATATGGTAAATCTTCGATGCTACTTTCGGACACAGCAGCGCTTGAGTCGGCTGAGTCAAGGAAGTTGGGAACACCCGAAAGCGGTAGCTTGGGCATGATCGGGATATGATTCTCTTCTTCGTAGTCGCAGGCTTCGTTGGAACATTTCACCCGAAACAGTGAGCCATGGAAGTCGAGTATTTGGTTCAGCGGATGACCGGCTCTTTGACACAACTCTGTGCATGCAATTAGTAGATGTTGAGTACGACGGATGCTATGTACCCACTATCAACATTCTGGTTGACAGACAAGAGTCCTGGTTTCCTGGTCGCTAGCTCTGCAAGAGCGTAGTGTGCTGGATTCGGTAGAGCAGATGCAACCTGGCTTCTTCTATAGTTGTAAAATTGCCAGACCGTGACAGGATCTTCCTCAAATGCGCTCTTTCTCGCAAGTTGCTGATCCGAATACGTTCTCCAGAAACCTCCAGCTCCGCGGTACGTCGGAATTCTCGACGATGCAGATAGTCCAGCACCAATCAAGACCAAGATACGCTTCGATGATTGCAGATGTGCTTTGAATGATGCGAGAGATTCGGGCGACGGAGGGTCATGCTTGACGGCGCGGGCTTCTTCCTCCAAACTCTTCAAATGCCGCTGCAGACTTGCATTAGCCTTGGTGCGTAGTTCTTGCTTGAAATCATTTGTGAGAGGCGGCATAATTGAATTGCGCGGGAGCAAAGTCGAATGGGTATAGTGGGCAAGAAACTCCAACCTCGATGCTGGTAGTGAGGAAACAGAGTTCTGCAATGAAACAAGCAACTGTGGAAAATCTGAAGCACAAATGAGCTATGAGGGGCCAGATAGACATACAGAGAGAGATTGTTGTATTTATATATGCCTGTATGTGGATGCCTGTGAACTACGATGTGGGCCTTATCAGGCAACAGAATTATGATTGGTCTATCGTAGGGATACTGGAACTTCCTCTTTTCGATTTTGGAACCGAAATGCGACAAACTAAAACTAGACTGGAAAAATCTAGCGAACAGTGAAGCCTGAATGCGAAGTTATATCAATGCAGGTCACGACGCAAGCAACGCTA
This sequence comes from Kalmusia sp. IMI 367209, assembly GCA_027946365.1. Lineage (NCBI taxonomy): Eukaryota > Fungi > Ascomycota > Dothideomycetes > Pleosporales > Didymosphaeriaceae > Kalmusia > Kalmusia sp. IMI 367209. The sequence goes on along the minus strand of JAPEUQ010000006.1, from coordinate 160,335 downwards.
AAAGCTGGTGAACTCTACGACTCAATACCACAGAAAACCAACTCTAAAACCCCACAGACTCCAAATCTTCAGAAAACACTACTCTTCTGCCTCATAGAATTTCCTCGGCCAAATGTTCATCCCAATCTTTTCCCCTTCTCCAACCGGCAACCCTGCATGCACCACCCTTCGATCTCCGACCCCATCCTCCCCAATATTGACCCAGAAGATCGCATTGCCAACAATAGGCTTAAATCTCACACCCCCTTCCTTCCCTCTCCTTCCATCCTTTCTTACTTTGCCCCCAAACAAGCCTTCCAACCCACCCTGCCGATCCCTTTCCAAGACATCGACGCCAGGAAAATACGTCTCGCCCTCCGTACAGTTGTCCCGCAGGAACACGAAGAACGATGCAGGGCGATTGAATAGGCGCCCGCTGCCGTCGTTCAGCATCTGGTGCCGCGGCCAGAAGTCGGTGTGCAGGTCGTACCGCTGGGTCGGGAAGTAGCGCACGAGCTGGGGTGTGCTGAAGGGCTCAGTGGGCTGTAGCATGGTGCCTAGGAAGGTGCGCGCGCGACCCAGGATGCAGGATACGAGCGGATGGGAGATTTCGAGCGGTGCGGATTGCGAGGTGCGGCCCGAGACTTTTTGAACGCCACCACCTGAGCGGGAGATGAAGGAGTCTTCGAAGTCGGCTGAGCTACGGAAGATTAGTTGGGAGGATTGTGGTGATGGGAGGAGGCAGTGCCAGCATGGCGATGAGGCTTCGGCTTCGGTGGGTGAGGTGAAGTTGTTGATGTATATCATTAGGGGGTCAAGGGAGATGATTTCGGTGGTGTAGCTGTGGGTTCTGCAATCCTCGAGGAGCGAGGGCGATGATGGATCAAGAGCAACGTCCTTGTCATTTTGTACTGAAGATAGCTTTGTTTGTAGTCTGTTTGGCAAGAATCGACCTAGCTGGGTGGGCCACAGCGCTTGTATGAGGAGAGGAAGCAAGAGGAGGACAGCCGCCAGGCCAGTGAGTTCTATCGAAGTCTGACAGTCCGTTAGGTACTGTACTCGTAGGATGGCACAAAAATTACTCACAAGCTCATGCTTCTTGCTCGCCTTCTGAGTTTGGGGTCCGACACCGCGCGACTGAGTCAACTTCGCCATTTTGCGACTTTGACAACGACATCACAAAGTGTGCAAGATAAAAGTCAAATCTCGTACGTTGTCAATTCCGAACCCGTGGCGTGAGTGAGCTATCGGGTGGTCACACAGCATAGACAGCGGCGATTTTAATTCCTGGCAGTATGATAAGTGGTCGCGCTGATTCATTGCAGCGCTTCGGATTTTCTTCAGTGTTGCCATAGTAGATGGCAGGGGTAAAAACAGCCTGAGGCGGGGTGCAAAATCCGGGGTAATATTGCTGGTGGGGTAATCCCATAGATTACTTTGCATCCACGTAGATTAAGACAACATAACCTTGAACCCTGAACCTATGCGCATGGTTCTAGAACTGTAAAGCTTGGGAATGGGAGAATGCGTCGACACCGGAGAACGGCGTCTAGGGACGATTTTATCAGAGTTGCATTGGCATTTCGATCTATCTACAGTTCTAAGCTCTTACGTCTTCTCCATTCCCACAGACAATGGTATTTTCCAGGCTCTAGGTGTTGAAATGCCATCGAGGATGGTTATCGCCTAGCCTCAGATCTTCTTCAGTATCGTGGAAGCCATTCGTGTGAGGATGCGCCACAAGATGCTCCTGCTTCTTCTTGTTCTCCCTAGTCAAAAGCCACCATAGCGTACCGACAACAATGAGATTCCCCACGAGATAACCTAGAGCAACCGAATGACCAAGGACATATCGGGGAGAAGTTTTTGGTCGATATAGTTGAGTTCCAATGACCGCGCCCAAGTTTCCAATTGAGATCTGCATCGCATTGGCGGTAGCACGCTTTGTTTGGCCTGATACATTGACCGCGGGCCACGACAAAACAAGAGCGACAGAAGGGTAAATGCCCATGGCGGCGAAAAAAGTGCCAACGTAAGAGACGCCCGGTTTATGGGTTGGGTTCTTGTTCGAGAGTAAAATGATGTATCCTATAATGGCCAACGAGGTGGTGATGATGGTGAACAAGGCGCGACGCTTGAACTTCTCGGCCAGAATAGCCCATCCGATTGTGAAGATCGTAGCCGCGGCGTATGGTGGGATAGTGAGAAGTTGAGATTGTGCAGCGGTATAGCCCATGTCTTTAATGATGGTAGGCTGTTATGCATTAGCGTGTAAATGCGAATTTCGAAAGGACAAAGTACCAAGAAAAGTGATAAAGTATAGAGAGGCAAACTCATTGTATGGAAACAAGCACCATATAGCCATACTTTTGGATCCTTAGAAGCGTTCAACACCGCAGCCCAGGTGAATTTTTCGTCATTTGTCGCGTCGCTATCGGCTTTGAGACGGGCTTGGATAAACGAACGCTCATCTTTCGATAGCCAGCTCACGCTCTCGGGATAGTTCGAGATGAACAAGTAGGCAAGTGCAGCAATCACTATGGTAGCAAGCCCTTCCTACGACAGTGTGAGATCGTGTAATCGTAAGACAACCATTGAGCTTACCAAGATGAAGATCCATCGCCAACCTGCGTAACCCCCAACACCCTTCATGTGCGCAATTCCATACGCTAGAATGCCTCCAAAGGCGCCAGCTAACGAAGCACAGCTGAAAAAGAGCGAGATGCGATATTGACGTTCATCTCTTTTGTACCACATGGATAAGTAATATACTACTCCCGGGAAGAGGCCAGATTCAGTTACCCCAAGGCTGATTACTGTCAGGAGGCGGAGAATACAGGCGGTCAATGGCAACTCACAAGAAGCGGACCACGAAGAAGCCAGCGAGATTCTGAGTGACACCCATCAAAGTCGCAACAATGCCCCAGGCGATTGTCAAGGTCGGAAGCCAGAACTTTGGTGTCGTGCGCTTGAGAATGATGTTACAAGGAATCTCGAAAAGGACGTAACCAACGAAGTACAGAGTCAGTCCGGTCAAATACTGGTTTCCAGTCATCTTAAGGTCGGCCGTCAGACCTTCGATTCTGGCGTTGGCAACTAACAGAATCGTCAGCAATGAATCAACAGGCATTGACGGGGGTGAGGTGTACCATTGCTACGATCCAAAAACGAGAGCAGATATAAAACGGAAACGGCTGGCAGAAGCCTCAAGTCGAGTTTCCTCAGTAGCCTGCTTTCGCTCACACTGCCCTGCGCGACAATCTCAAGGTCGGAATCAGAGTTGCTCGATGCTCCAGGTCTCTCGACCTCTGCCTTTTCCGAAGCCATGGTTCCGGTAGCTGCACAGTCGAGAGTCACAAACTGCAATATATCTACCGCACTTCGGACAGCAGGGCCTGTTCTTAAAGGAACCCGCTGACGTATAGACGTATTTCATATTTCGAAACGCCATAGGATGATGCAATCTCTTGGATTTTCAGCGAACGGCGGAGCAGTGCGTAACAGGCCAAGTCGACCGACGCCCTGGATTTCATAATGGCAAGCGATTGGGTTGATACGGGAAATTCCTCCGCGGGAGACTTATCGGCAAGCCCCAGCTGCTTGTGGATGGAGGATCAGCCGTGTCATTTTGTGTGGTGAGGAATACGAAATTCTGGGGTTCAATGTCGTGATCGGTTTGGATCTGCATTAGAGGCGCGCTAACCCGTCTCAGGCCCGATGCGTGGGCTTCGACGGGGTTGCAAGATCGGGGTAAACAGCACTTGAGGAGCATGTACCATTGTAGGCACACGGCGTACTTTGCCCAGAAAGCGACAAGCTGCTATGCGATGATGGAAGGGACCACGTGGGGACGTGGGTTTGAAGGACGCGTTGAACGTTGTCGACTCCAGCACGGACCATGAGAGTCCACTTGCAACTGGCTGCCAATGAGGAATACAGGTGCTCTTAGACTCTGTACACACCATGTAAAGATGAAATACCCCTGTATCTCGATTCTAAGTTCTGGCTCTTCTATCATGCATCTGCTACACGCCTCTCGTAGGTTACTCCAGGCAATGCAGCGACTGTATGCTTTGGGAATTGTCGTACCGTCGCCTTACGTATCGCCCACGCTTGGTAACGCAGCATAGGGCACAAAGATCAATAAAGATTTGCGAGCATGGATCATATGCATTGGTAACAGCTATTGATGGCCAATATTCAAGGCTACAGATGGCATGCCGTGCTATGCTTCCCAGCGCCCCTCCATCAACGCCCAACTCCCCCATGAAATCAGAGTCTTGGACGTTCATGATATAATGCACTTTATGAAAGCGTTCAGCAGCGCTTCGTCCGAGAACCCTACGAATGTGATAAAGGCAAGGAAGAATTCAAGGCTGAGCGTGGAGGCTGCAATGTGAGAGAAGGCACTAAATCTCACACTGAGCGGCGTCGTCGGCGTCATTGTCGTCATCGTCGTCGTTGACCTCGACCTCGTTCTTTGGCTTGAGTTCAGCCTCCTCCTCTTCCTCCTTGACTTCAGCCGCGGGCTCATCTTTGGCGTTGCCTGTACTTGTTAGTGAAAGAATGGCGAGTCCAGATAAGCTGATACGTACTAGATTCCTCAGGGGCCGTCTTAGCCTTAGCCGGGCGACCACGCTTCTTGGGAGAGGTGGTCTCGCCATCGACGTCCTGCTTCTTGGGACCACGCTTGCGTGGCGTCTTCTTCGGAGCTGTGAGCCTGTGTCAGTGCTAATGTATCGACAGGCAAACGATGCCGCTTACTCTCGCCATCACCATCGGCCTTGTCAGCGGTAGCCTTCTTCTTCTGGGGAGTCTTCTTGACCGCAGCAGCGGCACCATCGGTGGTGGTGAGACTCAACTTGTTGCGAATCTTGGCCCAGGCATTGGCCGCAGAGCGAGGGTTGGTCATACCCGCGAAGCCGGCCAGCTTGTCGTAGTCGAGCTATCACGGGTAGGTCAGTTGAAACCCACAGAAGACAGGCCCTCATGGCTGAGGATCGGTCATCTCCGAGGTGCGGTGTGCTATCTAGGACACACGACACAAAGATCCACTGTAAGACAACCGAGCTCTAAGCCGGACACTTACATCAGGAGGGCCGGACTTGAGAGACTGCATGGCCCAGGCCAACATCTGCATCTCGCGTTCCGTAAAGGAAGGGCTCGAACCAGCCGCAACCTGGCCACCAGCGTCGGCACCAGAATCAGAAGACATGGTCGTCGTTGAAGAAGGTACGAATGTCAGGAAGGTGTGAAGACGATTGCTACCAAAATCAGTTGGTACTCGAAGAATAGATGGAGAGAGTGACAAAGACGGCAGAGGGTTGTTTTATACAGTGGGAGGCACGCACGAAATGTCACCCAGGTGAAGGTGAGATGCTCTGTGATGGCGGTGGATGCTACTTCACCGTGACGCTGCGAGGGCAATGAGCAAATTACATACCCAAAAGGGCTAAAATTAGGCACTAGTCACCGAAAATACGCGTGGGACATGTGATGCTGAGAGATGCGTTGTTGGCCCAGCTACCCTAGCATGCACAATACACATGAGAAGAGTACACATGAGAAGCCCTGTATGATCTCCTACCCGGCGACTGTATCAGCTCGGACCCAAGCGTCTGTGGCTACCGGTCTGCAGCTGAACTATTCGGAACCTTGAGTCTCCCCTAGCAATCTCCGAGGATTTCGTTGGCGTTGATTGCGAATGTGAGCAGTCACCGCTTCCGAGCTCTTCCTCCCGGTCACCACGAAACCAAAATTTCATCGGGCTCGAACACATCATCGGTGGACCAAAGTATGCGAGCACAAACGTAGCTATTATGGTACCCGGTGAGATTCTGTGCGTGTGCGTACAATGATGGAGGAGTGTTAGCGTAGTGAAGGTAAATGCCTTTGAATTGGCAGGTGCGACAGCACAGTAACAGTGAGGAAGCTGCAGTGAACACTGAACAAGAGAGATGTAGCTCCGCACTCAGTGCTAGTTTTAAGAACAGGCATCGCAATCTTCGTCTGATATTTGCGTCAACCTTGGAACCGTATCAACCACGGCCGCCCGCCATGTCGCAAATGGAGGTGCTGCAACCTTTACGCTATGCCGAATCAGGCCAGCTGCTACCTGACTCGCGCGAAGGAGCGTTGAAGGGGCACGGCAGAGCTAAGTCGCCAGCCCTCCGCATCTCCGACCATTTTGTACCTCAGCAATACATCGGCACCATGGCAGACCCTATAGACAGCGCCCTGTAAGCACTCTGCTTCTTGAACTGACTCGTCAGGGTCCGCTAATCGTAACTAGCGACCTGCTGCGGCGATTAAATCCCAAGGACGTCAAGAAGAATGTGGACCACATCATCGAGCTGAACCCCTCGCTGGAAGAGGACCTCCTCGAATCCGTCGATATTCCCCTCTCAGTGAAGAAGTGCTCGTCAACGAAGCGTGACTTCCTTTGCTGCGACTACAACCGCGATGGGGACAGCTGGCGAAGTCCATGGAGCAACAACTTCGAGCCGCCTATCGAGGAGGGCGTGACACCCAGCGAGCGCATACGGAAGATGGAGATCAAAGCCAATGAGGCGTTTGATGTATACAGGGAGCTGTGAGTGCTTGTCTCGGCTGCCGCAGCTCGGTGGAGGGGCCACAAGCCAGCACACAGGAAACAGAGCTGATGGGGGCAGGTACTTTGAGGGTGGCATATCAAGCGTCTACCTTTGGGACATGGACGACGGCTTCGCAGGTTGTGTGCTGCTTAAGAAGTGTATGTCTGCTTCTACTTGACTCTGCTGCCGGTGGTGTGCTGACATCTACAGCTGTCTCACCGACGCCCAAGAGCTCCGGTAGCTGGGACAGTATCCACGTATTCGACGCTCAAGACCGCGCACGTACCGCACATTACAAGCTCACCTCTACGGTGATCCTCTCGCTCGGCACCGACTCGGAAGCCCTCGGCGGACTCGACCTCTCCGGCAATATGGTGCGCCAAGTCGAGCAGGATATGGCGGTAGAAGATGACGGCTCGCACGTCGCCAACATCGGCAAGATGGTTGAGGACATGGAGCTCAAGATGCGAAACTTACTGCAGGAAGTGTACTTCGGCAAGGCGAAGGATGTCGTTGGCGATCTGCGAAGTATGGAATTACGGAAACGCCGTGGTAGACGATTTTCGCTGACGGAGCTCATAGGTATCCCACCGCTAAGTCAGACCAACAGGGACAGGGCAACGCAACGGGAGATGATTAGCAGTATGGGGAGGTAGAAGCGCTCTTTCTTCGACGGCCCACAGCCAACGATAACGGATCACAATCTATGACTCTGCCGAAGCCGTCGACAGCTTTCCGAAGGTACAGACTGCGAGTGAGCCTTATGGATGGAAGGCTTCCCGCGATTCCATTCTGGTGTACTGGTAAGGTGCACTGTGATGCATTCTGGACGGTTCGAGAGCTGTGGCTCTGGTAGGCAATATGTCACTAGCTTCCCAGTTGGAGGCTCCTCCGTTTTGTCCTCCAATCAAATATACATATGCCTCGTTTGATGTTGAAACATTGTTCGCTAGTTCAACAAACAATCACCGTTCCACATGGAAGAACGGCTTGCTCTAGGTCCTCTGCAGCGAACAGTCTGGACTGAAGTATAGCTGGAAGCTAAGCCCACATTGGAAAAGTAAGCGTAGTGGCTTGTTCCTCATCTCTATTCCCTCCTTCTCCACTATCACTACGAAGTTCTCTTCAATGCCCAGTATCATGAAGACAATCGGTTTCTTCTTAGTTGACGGGGAAATATACGTGCCCAGATAAGGCGATGTTGCCTTGGCACGCGCTCCAAACAGCGTAGCAACCTTGTGGTCACGTCGCGCTTAGACCTAGCTCGCCTGCATTACCGACTGCAAGGCTTCTATGAGCCGGTAGTCTCACCTCCAATATCCCGCAAATTATCAGATACGAGCATGTTTTAGAGCAGATTTATTGCTAACCGTCACCTAATGCGCTGCGGCATCGAGGCTGATTTTCTATACAATGCACAGAATGTTAAGTCTTCAGTCATTTTGTAGGGGACTGTTCTCCAAGCGCCATCACACCGTTGATTTACTATCCTATGCTATGTTCTATCTCGGAAACGCCATCTGGATACCCGGCATGGTTACAAATCTCCGCCGTTTCATCTATACAGTTACACAATATCTGCGCTTTTTACCCCATGTCTTGCACTCAATCCATCAGGTCTGGGAAAATGCTTGTGTAGATCATCTGCTGGCTGCTTAAACAGCTCCTATATTAAGGTAACCGTACATCACCAACGCGCAAGATTAATGTCAGGGTCCCCCCTCCAAGACCAATAACATCGTCCTTGGTGGAGACGTTAAAGTACTCGGAATCTCTAATATGCTCAACCAAATTTCTCAGAGAAACAATCCAAAGCGAGGCCAAATCCGAAACCGAGAAACGTCCCCATGCACCGAATACGAGGGCGTTGTATCGTGCGACTTCTCAAACATGACGCCTTACTACAATATTGATGAGCACTACATATTTGTCCGCCAGATAGACCAAATCATGCTCACGTCTGCCTAGGGTGGATGGTTTCCTCCGCCTATGGACATACGGATGTGTAGCTTCCCCGCCCTAGTTCAATACTGGTACGGCGTACTCCCGCTGATGAATTTCCCTGACCGGAATTCGTCTGAGCAAGTTCAACGAGAATCAGACTTTATAAGCAAGCTCCAGAACTTATCGAAAGGCGGAACGTAGCTTATCTTGTTACCCCGTGTCTTACGACGCCGTCATTTTCTAGAAGACGAAGGACGCCTGGGACCATATCAAGTTTTTACGCATGCCCGAAGCACGGAAAGACTGTCGCTATCTAGTCGGACCCGGAAACAGCTCGCTGCAACCGGACCATCATCTTTGAGACAGTCCCGTAATCAAGCACAATGAGGTTTCTCTTTGCAACGTTCTTGGCTGGAATCATTGGCTCCTATGCATCTAGGTCCTTGAACAATGTCGGTGGTAAAACATCCATAATCCCAAGTGCTCCTCCCGCTCCTACTGCCACTCCGCAGCCAGGGGATGCCTTGCGCACGGACAAGAAGAAACAGGCCAAGAACGTCCACAACTTCTTCAAAGCATATGGCTGGATAAGAAAGGACGACGCTATACCCGAAACAAAGCTCCCGGCTGCTATAAGAAGGATACAAAAGGTCCTGAAAGTGCCACAAACAGGAATCTACGACGAACGCATGGACGCTGTCATGAGCAAGCCACGGTGCGGAACGATCCCGCAATACAACGAATCAGAGGCATTGGATAGTGACGGCTTGCATAAACGGTTCGTTTTATGGGGACCAAAGTGGGATCACACTACGATCACTTACCGCTTTCTGAATTATACTGCTGATTTGCCTGCCGAGCAACAGCGGTCAATTGTCAGGTATGTATTTGATCTTCTCCCTAGATTGAAAAGTGCATACACTGTGTACGCTCGTTAACTTGTATCAAGTGCTGCATTTGCTCGATGGACTCAGATAGTTCCCATAACTATCACACAAGCACCAGCAAATGCACCACGAGCTGACATTCATATTCGCTTCATGTCAATAGGTCCCACTGAAGACGTATATGTAAGTAATACCACGCTACGGAAGGAGATCCCTCAACCAGCTCGTCATTGTGAACTAGGTGATGCCTGCATATTTCAGACATTGATAGCTGACTGCGATACCTGAATACCTACCCTAGCTCCTATAGACGACACTAACTTCGGTCTCCCAGGCTTTCACGAATCTGATTGCGGATGGTCTGTCGTTATCTTCCGGTCTGATCAACATTACTTTTAATGATGACTATAACTGGAGCGACGACCGATTGTTCAATTACACAGCCGTCCACGAGATTGGTCATGCTCTCGGATTGAGCCATAGCAAAGTGGAGGAGGCAATCATGTTTCCTTGGTTTGAGGGTAACATACGACCAATACATCCTGATGACCAAGCTGGCATCCATAGCATCTACGGCTGGAAGAACCCACGCTGGAGCAGGATCGACGGAAACATGGCGAGCAAGAACGTCATCCAGATTTCCTCCCCCACAGGTCCCTCAGGCATGATCGACGGCCTGTACCAACTTCGTTCTACTGGCCAAATCTTATGGTACAATCCCAGCGGCACCTGGCAAAGCATCGACAACAACAAAGATACAGTCCAGATTGCTGGATCGAACAACTTCCTCTACCAACGCCACTCAGACGGCACAACATACAAGTACACAGGCAGCGGCTGGCAATCAATAGGCGCTGCCTCCAGCAACGTGATCGAGATAATGGCTGCCGCGGACCAAATCTACATGCGCCGCAAAGACGGCTGGGTAGCCCGCTGGTCCGGCAGCGGGCAAACATGGACAACCATCCAGCAGCCATCCGCACCGTCGTCCAGCCAAATCGCAGCAACAGACGCCCGCACGCTTTGGAATCTGCTCGCGAATGGCGACCTCGTGCGTAGCGAGTGGCCCTACACGTCTGACGGCTGGCAGATCGTCGACCAGAATCCTTCAAACGTCGCCATTGCAGTCGGCGGCGAGGAATTCTACAAGCTCCAGAGCGATGGGAGCATCGTGTGGCTGGACTCTAAGGAGTGGTATTGGAAAATCATCGAGGCCGCAGGGAGCAAGGCGATTTACGCAGTTGGAACATATGTGTACAGTCGGCACGGGGACGGTAGTATCTGGCGGTACACGGGGACGCCCGAAGTATGGGAGATGTTGGATGGGAGGGCGGATTCTAGTTCTGTCATTGGCGATCGAAAAAGTAACGTCTATGAGATGGTTACCGGTGGCGATATATACAAGCTTGTTTCGTAGTCTGTGTATTGAATATATCTGCATCTTGCATGTTGCTGGTTCGTTTGTACATCGTCTACTGTTGTTGTCCGACTTGGTCACGCTTGTTGTACGATTCGAAGGCTGGTAAGGTCGAGCTCGCAAGGATGAATGTACATCTCCTTTTGTTTACAATTCCATCGCACATCATTCATCGCACGTAGGAGTTTTGATTCCTTGGGTGCCTACTCTCACCCAGTTACGTCTTGTAGATTGTGCGCTTCTGGTTAGAAGGGCCCGCCGTACCGCTAGCTTCGCCGCTCATGCATAAGCGAGCCCGCTCCGTCCGCCATTCATCATCGCGCTACTGTTCAACACCCACATATCAGTTGAGCATTCATGGCTTTGGTAAGCTTTTGGCGGATGGTCAGGCGGGGACGAGCGGGCTCGGATTTAGCATGGCTTTATCATCTGTGGCAGTGGAATTAAAAATGCTAAGGCTGAGACAGTGGAGGGCATATAAAAGAGGACGGGAGAGCTCTCGTCCTGCCATATCAATTCAGTCCACATAGTACAATCCTCGATTCCATTTAGATTTAACATTGTCAAAAGTCATCAAGCCAAGCAAGATCTTGTCCACCATGGCCCACCCCAACCGCCTCCAAAACACACGCGTTCTGATCTTCGGCGGCACCTCAGGCATCGGTTTCGGCGTCGCCTCCATGGCGCTCTCCAACGGAGCCATCGTCACCATTTCTGGCTCTGCCCAGCCCAAAGTCGACGCCAAAGTGCAAGAACTCCAGTCCTTCTATCCGTCTGCCCAGGTATCTGGTGTCGCCCTCGACCTCTCCGACACAGCGAACCTCGAGGCCAACTTGAAAGACTTACTCGAAAAAGTAACCGAGAACGGGGGGAAGAAATTAGATCATATCGTTCATTGTGCAGGAGATGCGCTCAAGCTGCCCAAGATCCACGAGATCACCGCGGAAAACGGCCTAGCGGGTTTCCACGTGCGCTGGCTTGCCGCTGCGCTGATCGGAAAGTTGCTTGCGACGGGGGCATACATGTACCAGAAGAAGTCCTCCAGCTTCACCATAACCGGTGGAACGAACACCGCCAAGCCTATGGCTGGCTGGACCATGGGCGCGTCCTGGGGTGCCGCTTCGGAGGGCCTGGCGCGTGGTCTCGCTGTCGATCTCAAGCCCATTCGCGTCAATCTCGTTGCACCGGGCGCTGTTGATACGCCACTATTCCAGAAGTTTATAGAGAGTGTGGGAAAGGAGAGAGAAGAGGAGGTTAAGAAGACGTATAGTTTGTTGGCGACCTGGGGTGACGTGAAGGATACGGCGGAGGCGTATGGATGGTTCATGAGGGATTGGTATGTTACGGGGACGATTGCGAGCTCCGATGGGGGCCGGTTGCTTGTTGGATAGAGAATGATATACCAATGGCCTGCAATTCGAAACCAAACTCCAGACAATAACATCGCTCAGAGGGATGTCTAACTCTTGTTCATACCAGTTTACGACATCGTCAAACCTAGTCTAGTCACTTCATCTTTTACGAAGCCCCACTTCGAGCAGTCGGCGAGCAAGCCTCTATACCCTCTTTCTCTCAAAGACCTTAGCTCTTCTTGATTCCTTTCCATATCGCGCCGTAGTGCTATAATGAATTTGAGTCCTATCACGGTGAATACATCGTTCATCCTTTCGAAGACCAGCTTCAGGAAATCTATGTCGTTTTTTAAACTGGTATCATGCTCCAAGCGATGATGGATTACGAGAATGCAGCATGCTGTCGAAGTAAGTATAGTTGATCAACAATGCTCGGATGAATGTGGGATAGTCGACATACCCAAGTAAAGTGAAGATGCAATATGCACATTAAGGAGTAAATCGATAGAGGTGCGGGATGCATCTTTGATCGTCTGAGAAGTACTTTTGGCGGCCATTACCGACTTAGCGAAGAGATCTTGGACGGTTTCCGGATCCGCAAAAGGTACGCTGCGATAGTGTAACAGAAGCGAGATGGTATTCAACGTAGCATTGAGCCAAACAACCTGGCCCCGGTCGTCCGCTGGGGCTTCTAAAACGGAAGCCGCCGAGCGAGGCAAGCTAAGCCGAAGCTTCACTACGTAGTTGTCCAGTTCATCGCACTGTTCAGTGTATTCGGGACTGCTAGGGTTGTCGTGTATTGAGTGTACAAGCTCAGCGGTGCGGCCGAGGAGAATATATGCGATGACAAGATGATGAAAAACATTAAGCGGCTGTTTTGCTGCCGTTGTGGAAGCGATTAAGGTGCTCATGTTTCTCGTAAACGGAGCATTATGCATTTGATTTGGATCGGTTTCTGATGTCATAGCCTGGAAGACAGAATTTGCGATTGGGATGTCTAGCTTGAATTGCTTCTCATCGATTGCATTTGGCCAGCCCGTAGGCCATGATTGATTTCGGTCCATCATGAAAAGAATCCATAAAGTTCTTCGACATTCTTCTTTCTCAATCTCCTAGACGAAATTTAGAACGACCCAAGAAGTTAGGGACAACATACCGTTCTACCCTCCCACTCCATTCTGTTATAGTAGCCGCGGCGTTCAGTCTCCACGCCGTCCTTCATACCCACAGGCATTATAATTGCATGTACAGAGTCCATCCGGTTCATGCCTAGTGCCGCAGCCTGTCTCCATGCCTTTCCGATATATAGCCAACAAGCAGAGAAATCGCCACAGGCGTAGGCGTGGTACACAAGAAATACTACGGCTTGTATCGTGCGCAAAGCAGGATAAGGGTATCTCCCAGTGAATTCGTACAAAAATTTGGCTTGTTCGTACCAGTCGTTACGCCGGGCCTTCACGGCAGGATCATGATGAAAGCTCGCTGCGACTGACAACATAGAATAAAGTAGCAGAGGTGATTGCGCTTGAAGATGCCCGTTTTGGATCTCATCCAGGAAGGTCACCTTATGAAAACAGGGAAGAACGAAATATATCTTGCTAAAGAAGATCTCGACAAGTTCCACGAGGTCATCGTGTGAAGGAAGACTCGCATTCGGAAACATTGTAGGTTCACTATCGTCTCCGCTACTAGTTGATAAAGGTTCAAGGTTCGAAACAGGCGTCGGATGACCTATCTCAGATGCGGTAGCGACCGGGACATCGGCCTGAAGCCTGATATCAGGAAATTGGAGATCAAATGTTGCGTCCCAAGGTGCTAGAGGGGCAAACGGTTGCCTCATGTTACCGAGTAAAGTACCTGTGTTATTTTCAAGGTATACACCTTCTTCTGCGTATATTGATGCTGGTACAGAGTATTCACATCTAAGGTTCCATTTCTTGCAGAGGCCGCAGGAGGGGCGCTCGCCCTAAAGTAAGGCAATTTAGTCGATATTAAAGCAGATGAAGAACTTTTATCGTAGAAGATACTTACACCACATCGCTTCTTTCGCTGACGGCAGCTCTTACAAGCTTGCTTCCTCTTCGAGATCGACCCAGACATTGTTAGGGATTGCATATTGGCCACTTGGCAAGACTCCTACAAATCGAACTCTTAATCCCAAAGGATGCCCAGCCTCATGCAGTCATCTAGAACATGTGTCGAAGGGAAAGATACTAAGATTGGACGTCGAACAATTATCATATGTAGACCATTGAGAGCTGTATAGGCGAGAGATCGAGATGAGTTATTTTGCTGACAAATCTCGCGTCAATGCTATTGATGCAATGTGATTGGCTACCTATGATTGCGTATTCTCATGACCTCAGAAACTTCCCGGAAGATACATCGTTCGAGCTCATAAACGCTTCTTGCCTGTGAATGGAAGCGTCTAGCAATAGTGATTGGGTTTGCGAGACGATGATGATCGCCACCCTGGCATCCTAGATCCTACATGTACATTTGCTCCGACGTCCGAATTTATGTGCAGGCATTGCGCTCAATCCTCGATAGCCCTGCATAAGAATCGAGATACAACGAATAATCATACTATCTCTTCATCCACGTTATATGTTCTACTAGAGTATTGTACGCAATATAATTACGTATAGATACGTGTATTCCCATATATTTTTCTGGTTCAAACTTCCCAAGGCGCGAAGAATCCACAAGAGACGCACCTTGAACGCGTCTCTTACTTGATTTTAGTCGCTTAGAAGGTGGATCTAGACAGCCCTCATCTCCTTGTACGCAATCACATTGAAGGTCGGTCAAAACACAAAATTCGTGGTCTCGATTTTGGAAAGGCGCGGAGGGAGGTTAAGATGGGATTCATTGACTCTTGTGGAGCGTATTTTTAGACTCGAAGAAAACTTCCAAGCCGCTCCATGCGTCATCCTCAATTTTGTTTTGAAGAGCGCAGAAGGAGGCCAGGACCAGTCCACATGGCTCTACTCGAACCTACTTCTGGTTTCAATCATGAGATGTAGGCAGTGCGAAGAAAGGGAGAATATGTGAGGTGGAGTGGGCTTATATAGATAAGTCTGAGTGGTTGGGGATGGGATGGAATGATCTATGGTAATGGGCGAATAGGTTGTATATCGACGCAGAAAGACTCAGAGGAATAAGATCTTTACACCACGCCAATTTACCATAGACTTCATTAGATTACATATATGTAGCATTTGCCTGTGTAGTGAGTATTCACTGACTGGACAATGCTCGATCATATGGTTCATGTTCAAAGACCACAGGAAACAGAAGTCAGACTATAGAATGTTAAGTCATTGCTCTCATTCATTGACAATAAACCAACTGCCTCCATCATTCTAGCGCCTTGGGAGCAGCTGTCGCAGGTAGTACTTCCCAATATGAGGATCCTAATACCTAAATCCCGTCTGGATCCTTCAATGGCGCCCGTTACAACAGTGAAGCCCATATGTTATTCTAAAAAAAATCCTTCTCCGTCATGCTCCCTATACCATAACGGCTTAAGAATTGAGTGGTGCCTGCGTCTGCGCCGAAGCAGCTCCCGGACCACCCTTCTGCGCATTCACAGAAAACTCCGTCAAAAACTCAGGATCATTCTCGAACTCCTCACGCACCTGCACCAAGTCAGCAACGTGTCCCACGATCAATCCATGATAGAACTCACGATATCCAAACCTCCAACCAGCTCACCCTCCACATACAACTGTGGAAACGTTGGCCACTCCGAATACTCCTTCAAACCCTGCCTCACCTCATCATCCGCCAGAATATTGAAGAACCCATACCGAATCCCCTTCTCCCTCAGCAATGCCACAGTCTGCCTGCTGAATCCGCACTGCGGCGCGCTCGGCGTGCCCTTCATAAACAGCATGACTGGTGCCGCCTTCACAAGCTCACCAAGCCGCTTGTTGAGTTCTTCCTTGCTCGTCTCGGTCTCGCCTGAGCTGTACTCTGGTGCCGTCTTGGGATCTGATGCGCCCGGAGCATATGCAGCTAGGTTCCTCGCACCGTTTGTGTCTGCGCCATTCGTCTGAGGCGGCTTCGTGACTGTCTGTGCAGGCGGAAGACCTGTCCTTGCGTCGCCGCTGCCCGCTCCTGCGTACTTCTCTACCGCTGCGCGCACCTTCGCTGCGTCTGAGCCTGATACTGTCTCCAGCACCTTGCCGTCTCTTTGCAGCACTATGAAGGGAACGGCGGAAACATCGTACTGCTCGGCGACCTCGGGTAGCTCTTCGGCGTCGAGGGCAAGGAACGATATAGGAGCGTTGACGGGGTATGTGCTAGCGAGTGTGGACAGGATGACGGACATCTGCTTGCAGGGCGCGGCCCATGGTGCATGGAAGTAGATGACTGCAAGGGTAGACGGCGGAAGCGATGAGATGGCGGACTGGAAAATGGACTCGGACGTGACCTCTTGGACTGTCGCCATGGTGGGCGCAATTTTCTGCAGACGAATCCTTTGGTATATAGGGCTTGGTGGACTCTCTGGGAGAATATGGGGTAGGTAGTGGATATGTACGGGGAGATTTTCCGCGGGTACCTCTGTAATGGCAGTGGTGTGAGCGCGCAGAGCAAAGGATCTGATAAGTTGATTAGTTTGCTCTCTGACGTGCTCTGCCCTTCACACCCCGCCACTACGCCTGCCGATTGCGGTCCGCCAAGCACCCCTCCGCGCTTATCAGATCATCAGGCCCGCGCGCCGCCGAAGCGAAGCCGAGACAGACTCAAAAAAAGTTCCCCAAGCGCTAAGATTTCGCATTTCGCGACTCGCTCACGAACAACGCGAACATGCTGCGGCAAGTGTGCGTACTCTGTCTAATCTTACCCATGAGGTGTATAACTGACAGATCGTTAGCAAACCCAAAAATGCCCGCGCAAAGCGGGCAATGGACAAGCGCGAGCCGCTCACCACCGAAAACCCCAAAACGACGCTCTTCGTCGCCGGACAAAAGACCTCCCAAATTCTCAAGCTATGCACCGCCGACCTACGCATGCTCAAGAAGCCTTTCGTCGAAAGCTTCATGAAGAAGAATGACATCCACCCTTTCGAGGATGCTTCCTGTACGATTTCCTCACCCTATAACCTACCCAGTCCCTGTACTAACGGACGGTGCCTGTACAGCCCTCGAGTTCTTCTCCCTTAAGAACGACACATCACTCCTCATCCTGTTTTCGCACTCCAAAAAACGCCCCCACTGCCTCACCCTCGTCCGCACGCACAACCACAAGATCCTCGACATGCTTGAGCTCTATATCAACCCGTCCACCTTCCGCACCCTCCAGCAATTCAAGAACAAAAAACCTGCCGTCGGCCTCAAGCCCCTCGTTGCCTTCCACGGTACACCCTTTGAGGACCCCAATCAGACGAAGTGGACGCTCGCGAAGAGCCTCCTGCTGGATTTGTTCCGCGGGCAGGAGGCGGGCGAGGTGGATGTCGAGGGGTTACAGTATTTGATTAGTATCAGTGCGGCGGAACCTGTAGAGGGGGAGAAGGTGCCTGAGCTGCGCATACGATTCTATCTTATCAAGACGCTCAAGTCAGGACAGAAGGTGCCGCGTGTGGAAGTTGAGGAGATGGGGCCGCGCATCGATGCCACGCTCGGACGGGAACAGTTCCCTGATCCGGACATGTTCAAGGAAGCGCTCAAGAAGCCAAAGGGCGCGGAGCCCAAGACGAAGAAAAACATCGACATGGATGTCATGGGCGATAAGATGGGTAAGATCCATCTGCCGAGGCAGAACTTCAACGAGCTGCAGTCGAGGAAGATGAAGGGACTGAAGAGGGGCAGGACGCCGGATGCGGATGTGGAGATGGGTGATGGCGATGCAGACATGGGTGTAGATGAAGAGACGGTGCCGAAGAAGACGAGGGTGTGAGTGTGCGAGGTGAGCGCATTATTGCATGGGCGGCGTTACGGGCATGCTTCGGCGTTCAAAGTGCAGATATACTACTTCGCATGCCTCCTGCGCGTACGAAAAGTGATCAAAATCTTACGACTGATGTCTCATTCACACATGCATTAATTCTGCTAGATTGCCTCCACATGTATGTTCAGTCGTCATCCCCTGCTTCATCCACATCCAACCACCTCGCCCTGCACTTCACAGCCGCACTCCTAACCTCCCTCTTCCTATCATCCAACGCTGCTGACAGCTTTTTGCAAACTTGCCTCCTGTACGGTAGGATGACCTCTAGCTTCAGCTTATCCGGGACCAGCATTAGGCATCTGCATGCAGCTGCTCGTACCTTCGGCGGTGTCGCTACATCCTTATTGACGACCGAATTGGCCAGTAGCCGTGAGATAAGGGCACCAGCATGCTCTGAGAGCACCTCCGGGTTTTCCAGGAGCGTTGAACCCAAAGTACCAATAGCAGCTTCTTTTACGAAATCCTCACCCTGGAGATCAAGGCTCTGGAGAAGTAAGAGGATGAGTTGGCCCACCTCTTCTACGACGATATCGAAGGGTAACCATCTCAAAATACCGCTCAGTGCAATAAGATAATTTGGTTTCGTCTCTGATGACGCATCACGGAAAGCTTGCGTGATGTTTGGCACCAGCAGCGCGAAAGACTTCTGCTTGTGGAGCCCAGAGATTTGGCAGTGATTCTGTTTCATGAGCAGATCGTCGGGTTGGAGAAGCGTGCTGAAGCCGTGCGCTATCGCGGTGCCGTACTTCGGATGGGATAAGAATTCTAGCAGCTGTGGATACAGCTTAGCCAACACAGGGCTGCTGCGCAGCAAAATACCTTTTAAACAAGCAAAAATGACGCGTATCCTAGGCGGATCTAGTTTCTCGGGCGCAAAGAGCTCGAACGGGGCGTTCATCAACGGATCCATGGCTGTTTTCAGCGCGGGAGTTGAGTAGAACTTGTTAATGACAAGTGACAGTTGACGCAAGGAAGCGGAACGGATGGGAATAGATAGGTTAGGCTGTTGAGTGTAGGTCACCAGCGAAGAGACTAACAACTCAATTTCGCACGGTAGTCTTGTCTCCTTGTGGAAGGAAGCGAGGAGGTGGGTGGAGATAATCATTGTCTTGTGGGCTTCCAAAGGTGCGCTGACATTGAAAGGTGGGAGCTCAGCTTGTGGTGTGCCTCGGAAAAGGGTGTACAGCTCAGCAGCGATTGCTTGCTGCTGCTCGGCCGACTGTGATCGAACGACAATGTTGCATATCCTGCCAACCAGGTCGAGAGTGGACTCATCGTCAAATACTTTCGGATGAGAGGAGTCTAGACTCGAAGTCCGTCTCAAAAGTGGAAGTACAATGTCCTTGTAGTATGTTGAAGTATTCGGGCCCTGCTCAAGCTTGCTAGAGCCTTTGGTGAGTGCATATAGTATTGCCGAGAGAAGAGCAACGATGTATCCGGACGAAGCATTCTGCGTAACTGCAGCGGAAAACTTGTTCTTTAGTCGCAAGATGACTGTGTCAAATACCTTCTCTTCGCTTGCCAGCTTGGCAAAAGCCTCTAGGACTGACACATAGCCCCTAGAGCCGTCGTCAGTGTCTGGTAGTTGCGCCATGAAAGCTGGGAATGCTTTGTCAACAACAACTTGTGGCTTTTGGTGAGCAATTTCGACGAGGCTGTTGATAGCGCTCTCTTTCACTTCGTCCTTCCCAAATGATTCTTCGTGTATGACGATAGCATGTAGTAGCTGTATGATCTTCCCGATGTCTTCTTCGCTGAGGAGCTCCCGGACCTTGGATAGCTGAAGCAAGCCATCGGCACATACTAAACGGTACGATACGTTGCTAATGGGTGTGGTCTCGAGACCGTGCAGCATGACCTCCAGTGCCTGATTGCGGAATTGCACCAGACCGTTCTTCAACGACGATTCACCAGCAGAACCAATCGAGCGCCAGTCTCCGTACACATCGATGTTGGCTCTGATTAGCTGGACAAACACCTCCAGGAGCCCTCTCCGCTTCGCCATCGTTTCGGCCGTTTGAAATAATGTTAACATATTAGGCAAGATTCCTGCTAGGAGGAGATTGGTGACGTCCGGTGAGACGTTGGCGAGCTTATATAAAATTCTAGCGGCGGCTTGAGATTGCTTTGTCGGAGCATCTTCTAAATGCTCGTTGCATTCTTTGATGATTGGGCGAAGGTATGCGTTCAGCGGTCCGCTTGTGCCCTGTGAGAGAGTTTGGGCAATAGCTGCTAGACCTTCCAACGCCTCTTCAGCCAAATCCTCTTCTTGAACATTCAGGATCTCAAACTTAAGGGAGTCCCATAGCGTGATGGAATACAATGAGATGGTGCGATGTCCATATTCTTTTGCTGAGGAGGCGATGGTTTGAAGTACATCGCGCTGTCCATTGTTAGTACTTGGTCGAGGTACACCATCAAGATACGCTTACTTTAGTATTCATAGAAGTCGAATCCAACTTATCCAACAGAGCTGGGAACGCATACGGTGCGAAATCCGGAGTCGAGGATATGCACTCTCGCAATCTATCCTTCAAGTCTTGAGCTGTAATACCGTAAGGATCGTCGGGTGGAGGTCTGAACGTGATGGGGAAGTAATTGAAGACGGCATCGAAAAGGTCCTGTCCGTGTAAGCCTCCAACATTGCTTTCTACGAGCATTTGTTCTATACTTGAGCATCTGCGCCAATATTCCACTCCGTCATAGGTACATTCAGGATGGAAAACACCACCATGAGATTTCGGGGATCCTTCTCGCCGTCGAAATAGGCAATGAATCGCGAGAGGAACTCGGGTTTCGAATCGTGTAGAGTTCGTAAGGCTTCATCTGGTCAGCTTCGTTCGCCGGTGTCTACTATCTGTAGGCAAGCCATACCATCTCTATATCTCGCCAACAATGCGTCTATAAGACGTAACACGGGGTACCGTTCGCTCTGCTGCTTGTACTGGCGGAGCGGGCTTGTGTTTGCGAGGAGCCTAGCAAGATGAATATGCGACCTGACGGAAGCGGATATTGATCAACGCACGTCTCCATTATATCCTGCACCCGCCCATTGTCCCACTTGCCGCGCTCCTCGAGCGCCAACAGACCCTTCGCGCATGAGCCTATGCCGTCGCCGTCTTCGGTGCGAGAGAGGATGAAGTCGCAGAGGAGATTCCCTACTTTCTCTCAGCTTTCCTCCCATAGTAAGGTTGGTGTAGAAAGTAAATGGGTATGTTCCGGGGGTCGAACGTACGTTGCTGCAGCGAAAGAACTTTTTGCGGTACGAAGCCTAACACCTCGGCGAGGTAGGCCATGGCTGGGATGATTAGCACAGCTCCTACCTAGATGGTGTAGACTCACCCTTCGACCTGATGGCGCCATCTTCGCTGTTGAAGTACTCGCCCAGCTCCTCAATGAGCGTCAACAGCTTCAAGTCCCCGTCGGTCAATCCTGCACCTTGTCAGTCGCGCCTTCCCAGCTAACAGCCGCTAACACGCACGCGTCGCGCTCTTCTGAGCTACCTGCGTCGCCTCGCGCTTGTTTCGGTCATAGTCCAACAAGTACTGCTGGATGTCTGACATGCTCACTCAAAAAGAATGTGGTCGGTCTTTCACAGCAAAACGGGTTCAGACGCGGGGCTTACGATACGCGAGCTCAGCCTGTGATTATGACGAAAGCTACGTCCGAGCGCTGATTGGCCGCCCGATGTCGGAAGGTGGGGCGCAAAAAAAGTTCAGGAAATGCGGCGCGTGGAGCAGATGAAGGATAAATTGATGCTGAGGAATTGACACCCAGATGCTATGAGGAATTGGACCTTTTAAGAGCTGCGCACAGGTGCTCCACGTCGTCAGGTCGATCGAGTCGCCCGCGGTCCTGTTTCCTGCTTTGCAGACAAAGTCACCCCACCATGACGGACTCGAAACCCAATTGCAAGGTCATTCTTGCGAACAATATCGCGAAGAGCCTGCTGGAAGAGGTGCAGGATGGGCTGAGGAAGATTGACCGCAAGCCGCTGCTCGTCGGCTTTCTCTCGTCTCAAGATCCTGCCGCGCGAGTCTACGCGGAATGGACGGGCAAGACGGCTAACGAAAAGTGAGCATATTCGTCTGTTCATTACATACACACATTGCACTCGAAAACAGTCGGTGCGGAGCGTCTGACTTTTAACAGTGGCTTTGCCTTCGAGCTCCGTGAAGTCGACCGCGAGCTGCTCGAAGACGCCCTCATCGACGCGAACAACGATGACAAAGTAGACGGCATAATCGTCTACTACCCCATCTTCGGAAATCGTCAGGACCAGTACCTGCAGCAGATCGTCTCCATTGACAAAGATGTTGAAGGTCTCTCACATCAGTACATCTTCAACATGTACCAGAACATCCGCTTCCTGGACGACGCCAACACGCAGAAGAGCATCCTACCTTGCACACCGCTCGCCGTAATCAAGATCCTCGAGTACCTTCGCATATACAATACTATACTGCCTTACGGCAACAGGCTGCATGGGCGGACGATTACGGTCATAAATAGGAGTGAGGTTGTCGGACGACCCCTCGCCGCGCTCCTAGCGAACGACGGGGCTTGCGTGTATAGCGTCGATATCAACGATGTGCAAATGTTTACACGAGGCGAAGGACTTCGCAAGCGGAGGCATGAGGTAGAAGAGAAGTCTGGCTGGACCGTCAAGGACTGCATGCCTATAAGCGACGTCGTCATTAGCGGTGTGCCGGGTGATGCGTATAAAGTCCCGCTAGAGTACTTGCGAGACGGTGCCGTCTGCATTAACTTCTCCAGCGAGAGGAACTTTACACCGGAAGTCAAAGAGAAGGCGTCCATCTACGTGCCCGCCATTGGCAAGGTCACGATTGTCGTTTTGTTGAGGAATCTACTTGTAAGTGTGCATGAGCATAGCTATTAGCAAGCACTAACATGGTCGTAGCGCATGGTGCAAAACAAAATTAATGCGTCAGCTGACGCAACAAAAAGGACCGCTGCAGAGAAGAATTTCTAACGACTTCTTAGCAAGCCTACATCTCAATTCCTTTTCATCTCGATACCCTATGGAAGGCACAACACCAAATCAAAATTTATACTTGCATTTCCACTAGGCTATGACGTACGTGCACTTCTTCTCATCAGATGTTTTGTCATACACTCTAAAGGTAGAGAGTTTGGCGGCGACTAGAATGAGGGGATGTTCATATCAGCAAGGGGCGAAGTAGATCAAGGCGTTCAGGAGCATTTATGCACTAAAGGAGAAAAGGCAGAACACAATTGCCCCTGGAAGCAGTGAACTCCACTTCCTTGCTTGTCTAACTTGTATGCCTCCTGACCTTGCTAAGCCACCCGTCTCTATGTCTTCACCCAAGTGCTTCTCACGCCAGGACACGAAAAACTACCGCCTATCCAAACAATTTCGAGCCCATTCGCCCGAGCCCAAACCCATCCACATACAGCCTTCAAACCCCCTTCTCTCCTTTCTCTCCCTCTCTTTCCAATGCCCTCTTCTCGATCCACCACCCAACCCAACTAATCACTAACGCCCCACCAAAGACCTTCACCTGCGGACACCCCTCCCCAAACTCCGGATCCACGCA
Source organism: Kalmusia sp. IMI 367209 (assembly GCA_027946365.1). Classification (NCBI taxonomy): domain Eukaryota; kingdom Fungi; phylum Ascomycota; class Dothideomycetes; order Pleosporales; family Didymosphaeriaceae; genus Kalmusia; species Kalmusia sp. IMI 367209. The sequence continues at coordinate 136,629 of JAPEUQ010000006.1, read as the reverse complement.
GAGTGCCCCTGGGTACAAAACTCCCGACAGTGCAGGCACATAGTACAAATGCACCAACAACAGCACAAAATCTAAGTACGTTTGCGAAAGCACAGGTACATGCCGGGCATACGTGAAATACAAGATGAGTGCGCCGAGAAGCAGGCCCGTAGTCATAGTCTGCCCGTTGTGAAAGCGCGCATGCGGTGGCCAGTTAGGGTTTTTGACATGCGTTTCGCTAGGGTAGCGTCAGTAGCTACTTTACAATGTACGGGAAGGAAAACGAAAGAAGGACGAAGGCGCACTTCCAATCTGCAATGTAAGGCCCGACCATCGTAAGTATCGCGACGAGGCTGAAAACAAGCTTGCTCAGAAACAATCTCGCCATTAGTAAGTCGGCACTGTTCGACTGTTAGATCGATCACAATCGTCAATCTTGAAAGAGGTAATCAAAGTGGTCGCATCAAGAAAAGATGACTGGCTTCGGAGCGAGGCGAAAGCCTGCTTTATGTAAATTCGCATGTCCTTCTCAGCTTGCGTGCACAGCAACAACTAGCGACGGATATTTTTCTTGGATATATTACACCGTGCAACGAAGGGCGCCGTTGACGTTGCTAGTCCAAGTAGTACATTATCGGAAATCCTTTAGTCACGCGCGGAAATTCGACTAAATAAAACGTATTGTACCTATGCTTCGCTAACAGTCTATGTACAAGTCCAATTTGGGTGTCCATAGAAACGCGCAAGATCCATGCAGCTATACAATCTAAATCATAAGAGCTGTATGTAACGGACATCTTGATGTTCTCGACGTGTCAGTGGGGCAGGAGTAAATTTTTCAGGTATCTCTCTGACTAGCTAATCTCTATTGTTACTACGATTTGAGAATCCACCGAATCCATCACTAATTCTTGTAGCTGAAGACTATATACCGTTCATCCCCAAACTGAAGGTGAAGAGGGATGGAGCCCACAGTCCAAAGACGAAGGGATTAGCCAACAATTTTCACCGAAGAGAACTCTATCCGAGGCTGATTGAAGAGCATTGAGACGAACAGTTTTTTTTGGAGAATGGTTTCGTGCTACCAGTAAAATCATATACTTCTTGTAAGCGTACTCGAGAACATACCTAGAATCATTGTCCAAATAGCCACTCGCCAAAACAACACAGCCATGCATCTCGAAACGTACAAATACAAGCCCATGCAGAAAACAACAGATAGCCACCATGGGTATATGCAGTAAAAGCATCCATGAAGAAACCTCCAACTCCAAACATTAAATCATAAATCCGATACAGGTGGTGCATTCTCCACTTTGATCTCAGGTGGAGCCTCGTAAGTAGCCTCGGGTTCATAAAGTTGTTTACGAGGTGGAAGCACTCGCTCCCGCCCCTCCACAAAAACGTACTCGGGCTCAGCCTCGTAATGGCGTCGCAATGGACGGTCATAGGCAACGGGAACGTATTGGACATGTTCCGGTTCGTAATCTACATATCGCCCTTGGGAATGGGTGGCGTAGGATGCCCGTGGTGGGCGAGAATCTCGAGGCACTGGTATAAATTCGTATTCATCAAGTGGTTGACCGTACTTGTCAACGTATACTGGTGGACCACGAGCCTCTTCAGTATAGCTAGCATAACGATATCGTGGCGACGAATATGGTTGAAGACGGTCCTGGACAGAAACATATTCCTGTGGGGGACGTCGAGGATGGTAAGGAGGATCATCAATAGGTCCTTGCTCAACACTGTGATCTCGAGAATAAGTGAGATCCGTATCAGCATTTGGCTGAGGCGTTTCTTGTTGGTCGATCCGACGTCGTTGCTCCTCGTATCTCTTACTCTGTGAGCGACTCATACTGGCACCTCGTGAGTATGGCTCATCGCGGGGGACACCCGTGTACCTAAAATACCGGGAAGGTACATGGTCATGGTATCTATCTCTGCGACGGTGTGGTCCGGGTCTCCTCAGCCCACGATTAGGATCGGGAGTGGGAATTTGGCGTCCTGATGGACGGGATTCATCATATCTAGATCCATTCGACGTTGTAGAGGGTGCCGAGCGAAGAGGAGGTGCATTAGACTGGCGCGGGTCTGGTCCTTCATCTGGTACGATAAGGTTAGGAGGCGGCGGAGTGTATCGGGAACCATCATCCGCATCTGGTTCCGCTGCGACAGCCTGCAGATCCGGGACACCTTGGTCTATCGATCCATTCGATGGGAGGCCTGGTACAAATTCATCTAAGAAACGGTCCGCAGCGGATTTTCCATTCACAGGGCTAGGTCCAAGGGATCCGGCCTCTTCCCTGGTTTGGTGTCTAGGACGCCTGTTGTCATCTTCTAGATACCGAACATGGCGTGACGCAGGGCGATATTCTTGCTCGAATCGTCCTGCACGCGGGTGCGCAAACACAACTTCATCACGAGTCGTGCGATAGTAACCTTCCTGGTCTCGATACATAGGATGTCTCTCCTGATAGTCGCTGTGTATTGGGCCTGCCTCACGGTATTGTCGTGGATTCGGGGCATACTCGAGATATCCTTGGTCACGGTCAAACTCCTCACGACCAGACTCCAATGGCTGTGGGAACGAGCAATTGTTAGCTCCTAGTACCGCAACTGACGGCTGTGATTGACCTACTTGGTAACGCTGTTCGGCGTAATAACGGTGCACGTAGTCAGATGGCGGGCTACCGCGGTACGAAATTCTTCTGTTGTTGGCCCTACTGGAATGGCTTGCTTGGGTTGGAAGAGCGGGCCGCTGTGGATCATACTCATCTTCCGTGGACTTGGGTAGCCTTGGAGAATCCACGTATGGCGAGCCAAGGGAGGAAGGGCCTGAACCTTCAATAGAATTTCCAGAGGTTGCACCATGATTTGCAGCCTCTTTCAGATCCTTTGGTAACGAGCGCGTGGGAGTGTTTACCTCGGCATTCTCTATCTTGCCAATTTTGGGCAAGGGTGTGGGAAACAGCTTTGGGAATACTGTAGCAACTGTATGTAACTTATCGTCGTCCATGCCTGGGGCGTGGATAAGACCGGAAATGACGCGGTCACTTGGCAATTCGATCATATTTTCCTTCCAGTCCAAGGTGTTTGGCAATTGGCCATTCCCATACCCGGATGCCTGGGCTCCAGAATGCTGTGACTTGAAATGTTGGAACAAGTTCAAGACTGTGTAAGTTTTCCGCTCCTCTTGACGAGGATGATGGGAAAATTCGTCTTGGCAAACTTTGCAGGAAAGACCTGGAGCATTTTTTAAGGCCCGAGGTATCTCATGATTGGAAAAAGCATCAATGAAATGGTTCAGGTTCGGTTCATGATTAAACTCGACGTGGAATTTGGAAATGACACGCTGCAACAAAACGTATATGCGGAGACTATTCGGTAGGTCCCTGATGCCCGAGGTGTGCTTCCAGATATCCTTGGCCATGTCGATGACAGTACTCACCTGCTTATCGAACAAGCTTGTACGATGATTAGCCTCATCAGGTTTGTGCAACGTGTCGCTCATGCCGGGCACTTGGGATGGTCCGGCTGGAGGAGGCGCTATAGCTGGATTGGACATTGCTGGGGACGTGATGTACCCACTTCCCGGGTGTGGTCCGTAACCTGGAGGCGCCATAGACTGGTACTGATAAGAATCCATAGGCGCGCCATATGATTGGCCATACTCATAGCCTGACATTGAAGTAGTTGGCATTTGCGGAGGAGCAAAGGGACCTGTGTAGTGACCGCCGTACTGATACGGACCAGGGCTTGCTTGTGGAAGGTGAGCTTGCATATGAGGAGTGGAGGTGGCCGCGCGCGAATACCCACCATAGTAAGCGCCGTAACCGGAGTGAGTGGCCGTACCTGACACGGACTGGAATGCATGCTTAACGGAAATGGGGTCCGGGTGGAACGGGGTATCCTCTGGCCATTCAGCTTCTCTCCACGCAACAACAACATTGCCAACGCTGAATGCATTAGTGTGTTTAGCTCCAAAATGCTGGATGACGCCTTCGAATCCATAAAACTTAGTGTTGCCTTCGCATCCAGATCCGTAGCACAGGAAGAGCTCTTTCCGGAACTGTTCAGTTAGGTTTTTAATTTTGTTGTCATATACCCACTTCATGCTATCCAATACAAGCTTGGTCTTGTTTGGATTGGACCCATCATCAGATATGGGTTGTATTTGCCCTTGACCAGATGTTGTATCCTCATTGGCAGAGCCTGCATAGAACATGCGACGTACGTGTACCAAAAGATCCACGGCGAACTTAGGGCTATTTTCGTAAGTCACTGCTTTGCCGCCGTCCCAATCCTGTTCGATGAAATCGTCGGCAAAGGCGCTGAGTTTGTCGCGAATCGGGCGTTGGGAGTCGTCCCATTCTCGGTCCATGATCTCCTTGGATTCTTTGGAATTTACCTCGAAAAAGCGGCGATCCGTTGTTTTGGGGAGTGTCGACACGCGCGACACGTGGTCAGCTTCCGCTTGTTGGGCAGCAGGGAGTTGGGCTACAAGGCGGGGTTCAAGCACACTCCATGCGTAATCACTCATTGGCTGGGAAATCTGTATGGCTGCTCTGAACGAATCCATGTGGCGTAACACATTGGGCGGAATGGGTGGGTTCATTTGCTGGCAACGTCGCTCGATGTCGGCTTTCCGAGTTGCTTTGGCTTCATTCGCATCATGGAGGTTTCGCTCCCCGCGCGATGACTGTAAATTGCCGGCTAGCCCAGGCTGCGGGGTGTACTGATGAGGAACAGTTGGCGGACGCGAATGCATGTACGCGTGCGCAGGAGCTAAGGCAGTCAGGGTTGCACAAGACTTGTTTGAAAGAAACGGTAGTGCGCTACCACACGTGGTAGTGATAGGGACGACAGAATACTCACTCGCTGGTGTAGGGGCATGAATGACGGGCGAGGTCACATGAGGCATCGGTGATAGAGGCGGCTCCTGATGCGTTGTTTGTGTAGGAGGTGGTGTAGTAGCGGCTGCTGGCTTGATGTTGTTATGATCGGACCACCACCGGTATTTGACCTCCCAGCGTTCCCAATTCTCTGCCAGCTTCATTCGTTCATGGCCACGCGCTTCAAGTCCTTTCGACCATTCCTCTGCTGCTGCGGAACCGAGAGCCAGGGCCTCGTTCAACTCCTTGCCAATGTCCTCTACATGCGCTTTGTAGTAATATTTGGCAATCTCGACGCCTGCTGGAGTGGTTGCGGCTTGGAGCATGTAGGCAGGAATATAATGGTGGTCGCTCGTGAGGAAGGCATAGGGCAGGGCGGGCCGAGCGACGGACGCATTCGAGAAGAGGAGGCTCGCATCCTACAGGGTCAATGTTTGTCAAACTAATGCGCTGGTCCTACTCACCGTTTGAATTCTTTCAATTAAACACTTTCCACATGCTCTGATGCCGAATGGCCAAATGGTTCGTACACCGTCTACGCCGGGTCCTTTCTGCCAAATCTTTTCTCCTATTGTCCCCGAATTCAGTTTCTGGCAAAATTGACATCTCTCGGACCAGACGAGCTGCCACATTTGTAGCTCAGAAAAGCCTGGAAGAGGCTTTGGAGACTTTACAGGAAGCGCATTGCGGGCCGAAGCCCAGATAGATTCAGACTTTAGGAGACGTAGTGACCCATAGTTTGGGTCTGAAAATGAGACGTCTTGCACGTCTGTCAAGTATGAATGAAACGATCGATTGACTTGAAGCAATCGACCCAAATCAGACAGAGAACAAGAAAGAAAGACATGTTGCCATATCGCTGGTGGGAGACCAACGCATGGCTTCGGCGCACAAGCACCGTAAGAAATCGGTTCAAGCTTGGGCTTCTTCTGCTGAGCTGGCACAAGCTCTTCGGCCTTGCGCTTTGTATGAACGGGGTCCTCTTTGGCTTCCGCTGGGGGTGTCGTGGGGTTTCTGTCGGACCCGTAAAAGTCCACCGAGGAAGCAACGCTGGATTCGCGCTCGTCCATGGTTCCCCTTCCCCGGGCGAAGCTCACAGACGGAGCTCCACCGGATGCGCGCAGCAGATAGGCGACATGAACTGGCGATGGGACGGGTGTGCGTGTGAGACGGAGGATGTGCCGGCGCTGTAGCTTTTACTGGGCACGATGTGAATGCGAAGAGTCGTTTCACTTGAGGAAGGGGTTCACATGGCCTGAAATGTTGTCGTGGAGTCTGGAGTAGCAGGCAGAAGAGAAAGTCGGCCGGTGAACTTTCAGCCAGCATCTGATGATGGGGCGAGCTCTCGGCCGTTGTGAGCCAACCGTGGGATGAGGCGAACGGTGGCCCGGCAGGTGCGACCCTGTCTGATCACGTGAACAAATGACGCCGTAGGCTTGGCAGCTCGTGTGGGAAAGCACGGCCTGAAGAGGCTGTGCTCGACGCCAACGCTGGAGCTGTGCTGATGCATGCAGGCCCACGTAACGTACACACGTTCAAGTGAATACGTGAATACGCACTTCCAGCCTTGCTGCGCCGAACGCTGTTGAAGGCTTGAAAACCTTCAATCGCCAGCTCCCTCTCCTACCAAGGCCCAATCTTCGACCCCTCCACAACCGCTGCGCCTAAACAGCTCCACACTCACACCGCCATGGCTACGCTCAACACCTCGAGCAACGGCCCAAACATAACGCGAAGCTACCAAAATGTCGTCAATTCGCCACCTCCCTCGGGACCGCAGGCAAACTCGCCTACCTTCGGACAGTGGGCCGTCTTCACTGTTGCTGCACCCCTCGTCAGCGCCTTCCAACAAGATGGTGGGAAGGAAAGCGTGCTGAAGGTTCAGACTACTGGCGAGGGCGAGCTTGTCGATTTGATAGACGAGTTCTCGGACGGACGCATCCAGTTTGCATTTGTCAAAGTGAAGGATCCTAACACGTCGCTCCCAAAATGTGTTCTAATAGCTTGGGTATGTGCTTCACGGAAATGCGTAGAAGCCCGGCTAAGAATTGCAGTGCGGTGAAGGCGTGCCAGAACGTACCAAGGGCTATTTTGGAAGCCATCTTGGTGTTGTTTCGAAATTACTTCATGTATGTTTACCCGGCTTCCTCCGCATACTTTGCCGCTAACGTCACATAGGGATATCACGTCCAAGTCACCGCCCGATCGGAAGCTGATCTCACCCCCGAACGAATCGTGCAAAAGGTTTCTGATGCCTCTGGCGCAAAGTACTCAGGCGGGCCAAACATCCCCTCATCCAGCGGCCCACCGCCCATTGCTGCGAAAAAACCAGTCTTTACACCGACGCAAATAGGTGGAGGTGGCTCAGGCTTCAATCCACTGGGGCGATCCCGGGCGCCAGCACCTCAGCAGGATACAGATGCTGATGGCTGGGGGGCCGATGCACCGCAAATTTCTCGGTCGCAATTGGAGAAAGTCGAGTCTGCGTACAAGCCTACCAAGGTCAATCTCGCAGAGCTCACCTCAAGAAAGCCAGAAACGTCGCGCTTCCAAGCTCCAGAGCCACAACCCACAGCGCCGGACGTCGTCAAGGGCGGATACCAACCAATTGGAAAGGTTGACATTGCTGCACTCCGTGCTCAAGCGAAGTCGTACGGATCGGCACAAGACGATAGGCCTACTGTGGTCAAGGGCGCGTACGAGCCAATTGGCAAGGTCGACATCGCAGCTATTCGGGCCAAGGCACAAGCGCCGCCCCCGTCTTCAGGCCTCTCTCCCGCGGCAACAGGCACCTCGGCCCGTAGCAATGACGATGACGAAGCTCCTAAGTCTCTAGCGGAGCGGTCGGCCGCCTTCAAGCAGCCAGAGCGCCTCACAAGCCTACCAAAGCCCAAGGTTGCGAACAAGTTTGGAGGGGCAAGCGCGTTCACAGGCACGAAGGCTCCAACACCCAGCGAGTTCGGTGCCAAACCTGTCGCTGCCGCCGCGCCGATAGGGACGGCAAGCAAGACCTTTGCGGATCAGGGAGGAAAAACACCAGCACAGATTTGGGCAGAAAAGAAGGCAGCTCAGGGCCAAACGGTCAAGTCTTTCACTGGCACCGAAAACGTCACGTCCCCGGTGCAGGCGCAAAAAAGCGGTACCGGCGGTTGGCAGAGTGGGTATACTGGCAAGTCTTGGGCACCTGTCCAGACCACTCGTACTGGCCAGTCTGCAACAAGCAATCTCAGCGAGCAGCGCACTGGGGGAGAGCAGCAGCAGCAAGAAGAAGAACCATCTTCTCCAGCTGGGGGGGTCAATGCCCTCAAAGATCGCTTCAAGGGTGCTGCTCCTATGGGTGCACCTACGAGTCGCCCTGTTCCCGAGCCTTCTTCTCCAAGCCCACCAGCATTGGATACATCAAGTAAGCCGAATGCGGGCGCACGGGGAGTTCCCATTCCTGGCCTTCCCAGTCGCCATGCGGAACCAGAAGATGAGGAAGATGACGTACCTCCTGTACAACATCAGCGCGTTCCCTCGCCTCCAGCTCAACCTCCACGCAGTCCCTCACCAGAGCCTTCCGGGTCACCTGTGCGCATCGCGATGCCTGTTGGTCGTGGTGCTGCGCCTGCGGAGCTCTCACCCGCTGAAGAGCAGCCTCCACCTATGCCCACACGCGCACTCAGTCAAGCTGCTAAACAGCAACGCGACCTATCCCCCGAGCCGCAGGTGGAATCGAAAGATCCAGCGCGAGGCGCTGGTGCGGCTGTTGCAGCAGCCACTTTTGGGGCTGGTGCCCTCGCTGGGGCTGCAGTAGGTGCAGCAGCAGGCGGAGGCAGTGGTGGCAAACGCGCTATCGCCCAGTACGACTACGAGAAAGCAGAAGACAACGAGCTCGAACTACGGGAAGGCGAGTATGTCACTGATATTGACATGGTGGATGACGATTGGTGGATGGGCACAAACTCGCGAGGTGAACAAGGCCTCTTCCCCTCCAACTACGTTGAGCTAGTCGAAGAGGGCGGGGCTGATGAGGATGCTGATGGCGCAGCACCTCCCCCACTGCCCACGCATCCTGCTGCGGAAGAAGAGCCTCCGGCAGGCCCACCGCAACCTGCTGGCAACACTGGTCCTACTGCCACTGCTCTCTACGAGTATGAAGCTGCAGAGGATAACGAGCTCAGCTTCCCCGAAGATGCCGTTATCACTCAAGTCGTAAGTTGCATCACCCTCGTACTACGAACCTTCTAACCTTTCATTAGGAATTCCCCGATGAGGATTGGTGGCTGGGTACTTATAATGGTGCATCAGGTCTATTCCCTGCCAACTATGTGCAACTCAACGAATAGAAATGTGTATGAGGTGGTAAGTGAAGTTGTCGACAATAAGTAGATTTTGCATGTATGTGAGCGCGTTAGTCCGTCTGTTGAGTTTCGATAAGATTGGGCACTTGTGGTACAAAAGTCTAAATCAAATCATATGCATATACCGGCTCCATCTTATCTCATCAATCTACAATTTGACTCTTTGGTCAACTCCATTTTCCATCCGGTGATGTCATTCGGGCATAAAAGCACCATTTGTGTTGGGTGAGTTGGGCATATGCAGAGTAGACCTGAAGTATGCAAATTTACTACACTACACACAAAGGAATTTGCTATCCGTATGTTCTATCTGGAGGGGACTCGCATTCAAATCGCAATGCACATCTAACACAGGATTGGTGTGTACATTGCTGGCAGTGCTCCATGGGTCGACCTATTGGCAACCCACTCAATGATGTAGCATCTACTCTACATTGAAAGCTTCTCCGCACAATCATTTTCACTGCTCATCTATTCCTTTTTATTTGAAATTAGAAATTACAGAGGGTACTCCTACGATGCCCTTGAACATGCAAGAAATGTCAAACATGGTGTGTTGAACAGAAATGATTTTGTATACATCAGAACTTGGGAGACGAAACATTGAGCCATGCGTGTTATGTTTGTTGCATATATCATGGCTCGGCTCCCCATTCACGTATTAGTAATAGTCGCTATACGCTTGAGTATAGGACTAGGAAGCTGTCATGTGTTACGTTAGTTTGTTGCCATTGTACGGTATGTTCCATTTCTGAGCACGCAATACCGTTGAAATGGGAAGGCGTCAACGTCATTTCATTGAGTTATTTTGAACTACTAATATATTTCTTTACGAGATCATATCCTCATGTCATCATGTCACTCTGTGACAGACGTTTGAAAAGTTAAAAAAACCCTAGTGCTTAGCACCGCCATGGTCGCCAGTGTCGTGGATTGAATCGGGCAAAGCGCGCTCGAGCTTCTCGGGAACAGCCTTCTGGATGCCCTTGGGCACGATGGAGGCGTCGCCACCATCCTTGGCATGCGTCTGGCGGCCAGTACCGGAGCCAGTGTCGTGGACCTAGTGACATTAGCACGTGGTTTCTACGCGTAGGATGAAAGCATGTACCTTGTTGGGAAGACTCTCCTCAAGACCCTGGGGGGCCTTTTGTTGGACGGAACTGGGGACTTTGGAGTCGCCGACGGCATGGGAGATACCTTGTCCTTGCTCGTTCTGCATGCTGATGGTCTTGTGGATTTGAACTTGGTTTTGAAAATTGTTCGAACTGTGAAGGTAGGGTTGCTAATGGCTGATAATTTGATTTGGAGCGAATAGTCTCAACTTTATATGTCTCCATTCACCTTCATCAGAAGCCCTGCGTCATGATCTATCTGTTGTTCATCGCGTCATGGATACATCAAGCGAATGCGAAGACGGGCTGATTCGTGTGTGTGAAGGAAGTGCTACTCTTCACGTGGGAGACTACTGTCGTCAGATTAATAGCTCTACCGTAGAAACCTCCAGTTGCGTCATGCGTCTCGACTGCTAGCGAGGCGTATGCATTGGCTATAACTACATTCATTGATTGCTTATGCTGCTAGGATCCCTCGGCATCCGCGACAGAAGCCTTACAGCAATAGGCGAAAGGCTAGTATTGCTGGCGCAATCGATATGTTAGACGTGTAGTGAGATCCATGACGCGGGAGTGATGGCTTGACGACAAAGCTAGGTCCGATCAGGTAATGTCCTGAAGTCTGCGGAAGACGATGGAGCGGCGTTTTGGGATGTCCCGAATCCGAAGGCAAAACGGAGACTCGGGGGAAGTGTGATGCGTGATATGGATGCGACTGTTGCCTATTCCCTGGGTACGCTTGCTGATATCGAGTAATGCCTTATTGGGGTAGCAGCAAAATTGGACTCCAAGAACATTCGTATTTGGGAGATGGGCCATGAAAGCCAGAGGGATATCAATTTTCAGTTTAAGACACTGAGCGAAAGCGCGGAAGATTTTTCTGTGATCCATTATCCTTCATTATCGTAAATACCATGGGGAGGCTCTTTGATGCCAAGTGACGCATATCAACAAATTCAAAATGATGCATGAAACTAGAGCTGAAAGTGACGCTAAATCGCATGAACAGAAACATGTGCAGATAACATTGTTAGCTATCATGCAGCATCACTACAACTGTAGTGATGATACCACTACAACTGTAGTGATGTTACCATATGCTTGAAATCGCGAATTCTACAAATCATAGTGTTATTGTTTATTGGCGATCTCGCGGTGGCAAGTGCGACAGTTCGACGCTTTGATGAGGCTGTGAGGGGTGGTCCGAATATGCCGCTGGGGCTGAGAAAGGGCTTGGTGTGGTAGGTCCAGAATGATTTGGTGGAGGAGACGCCATCCAAGACTGTCGGGAGTCGTGAGGTGGTTCGTTTCGCATTGGTTCAAAAGGACCAGGCGCGCTAGAGATTGGTCGTGGAACGGCATGCGCATTAAACGGCTCCGGGTGTTTTGCAAGCAGCTTATCTTCAGCCTGACTATGCCCGATAGCATTGTACTTGGTCCGCTTGCGCCAATGAAGCAAAGCCATCACTGCCAATGTCACCAGTATCGCCACTCCTGCGAATGCGGCGATTGCAATCCCAATCTTGACTGCTGCAGACATCTTCTTCTCCACGTCTGGATCTTTGTTCTGTGTCTTCGTGGACCCGGGGACGACGTTTGGAGGCGTTGTACGTTCTGGGCGGGCGACTCGAGTTTGGTCGGTCGCAGTCATGGAAGGATTGAATGCGCTCGTTACGGTAGCGGTGGCATGATCGTCGTCAGCTTCGTCCTGGTCTTTGCTCAAGGTTTCGTTGAAGGTCTTTCCGCAATCTTCGACATCCTCGCCCTGATTTATGTCAATTTTAGCTCAGGTTAGGCAGAATTCAATATACGTACATCAGCACAGCAGAAGGCAATGTTCTCGCTAGTGTATGCGCAGTAGAAATCTTTGTAGCAGCTTGCTGTGTATCGTCAGCAAATCGTCACCCTCCAATGCAGACTCAATACATACTGCCATATTTGTCCTTGCAGCACGTTTCTTCCCGCTTAGGCTCGTAGCAGATGTTGTTGTACAACTCCGAGTGGCATGACTTGGCACCCACATTGTCATCTGCGGTGTTGCAATCCCCGCATGAAGTCGCATTCTTAGGTGCGCAGATCTCAAAGACAGGGTCATAGGAATCGGTGCCATTCTCGCCCTGGTAACTCCAATAAAATGTTTTGGCAGCGGCCAATGGTGCTGAAGACGCAGCGAAGTACACGACGAGAAGAGAAGACAACATTGTGAGAGCACCTACAGTGACTTACCACTAGACGGACGCTCTGGAGGAGAAAGAAACGAATGCAAAGGGACAACCTGGGAGCCTCTCAGCAATAAACAACACGCAGAGCTGCGGCGCAGCCTTAATGCAGGCATTGACCTGCATGAGGCGGCCCCTAATCCAAGTTCGTTATTGCTTGTAGGCTCCGGCGATTTGGGGCTGTTGCAGCTCAGCCAAACGCCAGCTGGAGGCCTGGACCAAAATAGTCATCCGGCGGAACGTTAGACCCTCGCGACCCCTTCCAACGGGTGGCACGTTAGCATTCAGGTACCGGGGACTCGTCTAACAAGCAAATAGACGCGAGTTGGTACGAAAATGGAGACATTGCGCGGAAGGGCGGACCAAGAGGGTGGTGGTAAAAGGTTAGGGCGTTCGATGGGGGCTGAAGATAGCGTGCACAGACGGGAGATGTCCCGGTCGAGACCAATCGCTACGGCTGCGAAGCTAAGGCGCCTGCATCACCAGCCTCAATCCATAATATTGCTGTTGTCAGATGTCAGCGTTCTGCTGCACGGCAGTCACTATGTCTTCTTTGTTTCGTCCGGATCAATCAAACATTAGCGGGATCTATATTGTATATCTTGAGCCGGCTTGAACTCCGGTATATATCTCCACAGTACCGGTTTGAAAGGATCTCCAAATGCTCGTCGTGCTCTCACGAGGTATAAAATAAAATGAGAAAGGCGGCAATGCTCCTCAACCTATTTCTCAAAAGTCCAGGAAGGTTGCCAGTCGACCGTCCAGGTCACCTGGACGCCATTGTTTTCCGCAACCTCATAGATCGCGCCAACGACGCGTTCCACAGTGTTGGTCTTGATTGGTATTCTGTGTGCGCCCTCCCACTCAACCAACGTTTTGCTACCTTCATCGCAATATTCATTGTACAGCCTCCGGTGCAGATGCAGCCCCTCGTCGGCCATACCATGAACATGGATCGTCGGCTGTCTCAATATCGCGACATCGTCTACGTCTTTCACGAACTGGAAGCCCTCTGAGATGTTTGCAGTGCTCACAAGTGCCTGGCTCTTAAGCAAGTCAGGATTGAGGTTGCTCATGGGTGCGCGTCCTGCGAGCAACACTCCAAATCTCCAATTTAGACCTGAAATTCCAATCGGGCCTATCTCCCATTCCTTCTTACCCTCCCGTAGTGCCTTCTCTGCTCTAGCTTGTTGTTCCAAGAGCAGACTCGCACTTAGTTTCGCTCCCTGGCTGAACCCCATGAGTCCCACCCACTCACCCCTCCCACCCTCTCGATCGTCATCCTCCATCGCAGTGCGTATTGAATATCCTATCTCATCGATGCAGCTTTCCGCGTCGATCTCGGGGTGTTCAGGCAGCCAGCGCAGCCAGCGTCGGAATGGCCCGTATGAGCCGTACACTTGGATGACGTCGGAGTGCGGATCACAAAAGAATGGACCATCCGCCCAAACAAGGCGAAACGAGTGTTGTAGGTGGCGGATCAGGGAACGCGACTGGGCTTTGAATATGGCGGCATTGACGCCGCCGCCATGGAGACAGAGCATGCGCGGGAGGTTCGTAGAATCGGGCACGGTGGTGGGCATTTTAGACCCTGGTGTCGGCATCTTGTACTATCGCGAGGGCTCGATAAGTAGCGGGTGCAGTTCCACCGTTGCGATGAATTTCGGAACAACAAAAGAGCGCACGGGGAAAGTAATACAGAGGAGTCAGAGGGTTCAGAGAAGAACCAGACGAAGAGAGGTGAGGTAAGCATAGAGTGATCCAGTCCTTACATTGTTCCATCCAGGCAAATTTCAGTCATCGCCAATTCGACGGATAACCGTTGGTCCATCTCGGAGTCCGATGGCTGCCTGAGTACCAGATCTACTTCCACCGATGATCGCGATGAACTCGGCGCATGCGATACCAGCTACTTATTCCCAACAGTCCGTGATTTGCAACAATACCACTGATCGATACGTTCTAGTGAGTATACCCTTTATAGCAACGGTCCCAAGAATGCAAAGAACGGAGGAATTGAACAGCAAAAATGCAGGCAACAAAGGCGGGGCCGAAGGTCGCGAAACACAGCAGCCACGCTAGCCCTCATGTGGAGCTCCACTTTCTCCAACGTCCGACTTCTGCAAATGACCCTCCACTCGATAGTTCCCACGACTGAAAAGTTATTTCTCTTGTTCTACCTACAGTAATTGTGACAGATCCAACCTTCATATCAACAATCAAACAATGCTTGTCCTTTCGTGCTTATTGTCTAGCATATAAACGATGATTTTACCCTAGACTCGATCACGTTCCGCTGTAAACATATACTCTTGTAATATCGCATCTATCGAGCAAAATCATAGGTTCCAGGGTGTTTGTACATGTTTGCATGGCCCTGTGCAACCAAGCCGAGCATGCATTCGCCACCACCCTGACTTTGAGGCCCAAACACATCGTTAGTTATAGGTGTAATTTTAGCTAACGGAAACAGATCACGAAACCCCACTTCTCGATTTTGAAGACCAGCATCATACAAATTCACATTCAATTTCAAGATTGTCTAAGTCGTATTTAATTTCCATAAATCTCACGTCATGCCTCACATGTCCTCTCTCTCTCCAATCTTTTCTTCTGTTCCTCGACTACCATTTCGACAAAGCGAAGGGGAAGTACGGATCTCTTGGGACCGAAGCACTTTGAGCTTGCCTCAAGATACCTGTCCTTGAAATTCTTCCACAACTCTTGATCTTTACTCATGCGAGCTAAAGGACGAGGATAGTAAGGATCATTCCTGAAGAAAGAGCTCACTAGCTGCTTCAATCCAGACTCAGTATGGGTGAATGATGCACATCTGTTGAAATCCAGCATCCAGATATGGGTGTGTCGCCGCTTGAAATCATTGATGTGAGCATCCCATGTGGATGTGTTCGGAGGCATTTTCGAGATTCTCTCGGAACTGAGGACCTTCGGCATGATCTGAGAGGGACTCGTGATTCGGTCAGGAGATGAACCCATTACGAATTCAACATCGTTTGCATCGACTCCTACTCCCCAATGCATTATCGCCAACGCATCTGCAATTTGCCGAGCAAATTGAACAGTGTCCAGTTGCAACTCCTCCATCTGGTCTAGATGCAAGAGAAAGTTTCGCAATTGAAAGAACTGTGATGGCCGAGTACGTCGTTTTCCCAGGTAAAGACGGACTAGACAGTCTTTATTCGAAGGGTCATCTTTGATTCTTTGTTGAAGATGAGCTGGACAATATTGATCGATCAAAGAATTCCTAATGGGTTTCGCGAGTGGGAGAATGCGCTCGGCGCAAAGGAGGTTGGTTGGATTGCGAAACTTTTCCGGGAACATGTTCAAATTCCCTTCCCAAAATTCATGATCATCCACACCTGCGAAATATTTCACCCTCGGAACATATACATCAAGGTTCTCTCTTCCGATCTTATCGAAAGCTTCCTGCACTTTCATGTGCATGAGATAGTCGTTCCAGAGCATATCCGTGGACTGTCCAGGAAAGTTAGCGATCTTAAAGATGTCTGTGGTTCCAGGAATCTCAAAAACCCGTCCGCATGTTCCAGCACCTATAGGGCGGTATTGCGATTTCGTTCCCACTGCAGCTTGCTGCCTTTCGGCAAAAGACGAACTTGTCGAAACTATCGATCCTATAGACAAGAATCGTTTCAGTGTCATTTTTGGATCCAAATTCTCTTCAAGTTTAATGGCCTCCATCAATTTCTCCACAAGAGAAGGAGCACGACTACTCTCGGCCTCACTACTGAGGCGCTCCCCACGTTTTCGAGATTTTGGGTCTCCCATTTCTTTTAGAGTTTGTCACTTTCGATACTCGAAGGAAGTATGAGATAAAGAGTTAATATTGAATTATGGTTCGAAACCCTCGCTCAAATAGTTACTGTTGAAAAAGATGGCATCAGCGTCCATGAGTCAACGTTTTGCAACTTTGGTACCCTAAACTCAACATGATTGCAATGAGCAATCACATCGTTGCAAGATCATAATCACCATCGCTCAGTGGACAAGCCATTCAAAGCCACTTTACGAACAAATTTCATCATGACTTTAGGGACTTTCAACGTCTACGGGGTATTACCTCTGGTACACATAAGAAGGAAATTGAGCTACTACTTTCCTAAAGATCGAGTAGATCATATATACCACGTCTTGGAATAGATAGTCACTCATGATTCTCAAGTCGGCTGTCAGGATGGTGTTGGTTACAAGGTTATGGTCAGCTTATGATAGCAGCTGGAGGGCTTTGGCTTTGTGGGTATCGCTTCCGACGAGGGATCCCTTGCGGCCACGTATCACCACGTTGGACTCTAAGGGAATGGGCTGGGTCGATTTTGCCAGAGCAATCCACACCATTACCCTTCTCGGCCGCGGCTTTGGTGATCTCTTCATCTCATCAAGTCATATCTAGATTTGTTCTCACTGGGTTACCATTTCTAGAGGGTCAGATTACCTTACCGTCATGACTACAGACTTAAGAGATATCCGGGAGAAGAAAGGCTACATATCTACCAATTCTTAGATACTTATAGATGATATTCATGAGCACAATCTCGAGACTATATTTGGGCCATGTAGGAGGACTCATGGATTAAACATATAGATGTGCTCTGAACGAACCCAAGCCTTGGTCCGGTTACACCTTCTGAGTCTTTACGCAAGGAAATTTCGAAGTATGATGGTTTTGGAAGACCCTGATGCTGTTTTTTTTTTTGGACATAACCGGAAACTACAGAGATGGAGAAACAGTGGTGAACCAAAAGAGACTGTTATTGAAGAAAAAGAGTTCCAAGTGCGGAGTTCAAACCTACTTGTCGCCTCTCCAGACAGTGGTATTAGGTCTAGCATTGTCTCACTCTAATCAAATGGAAACGCTAGCCAGCCTCTTCCACAATTTCACCAACCTCAAAAAGAGCCAGTTCACAGAACAGCTAGATTGCCAGGTTCGTACTACATATATAGTAGGAATTCAGCACTAATTTTTTGAGTCATGAATGACCTGAGCAGTCCACAGCAAACATATCAGGGTCCGAGCGGTGCCCAAGCATCTAAGTGGTCGGTCACCCTTCAAATTATTGATAAATGCATTTCTCGAGCAGCATTCAAGGGGCACTACATTCTCGATGGGTACTTTGTCACCGCTCCCATATATTCAGCAGTCTTACTGTGCCTTCCGTTCGATATTGGACGTAACATATCTCGCGATTGCAGGACCTACGAAGTTTGCGTCGATATAACTGCTTAAGTAAAGATCCTCTACTTGTTCATTGATATGGATCACTATACAAGCTTGAAACGAGTAGGGGTAGCCTCGCCAGCGTTCCCCGCATGATCGTTATTTTTGACGTCTTTCACAAAACCCCTCTCATGCTCGTATATTCGGCAGAGCCGAGGGCGAAAACGAAGCAATTAGGATACTAGCTTTAAGATAGCGAGTGTGGTCGTTGCTATTCACGCCATCTACTTAAGTAATCTGACAGGCGTTGGTACATTGCATGGTTACACGTCCCTTGCAAGCAATCCGTTTCCATCCTGCTTCTTCCTTCAATAGTCCTCCGCTCCTCCCATCTGAAGGAGTATTGCACTATTGTTCTCTAGCAGGCGAACTTCTGTTTGGTAACCCAATCGCACATGACCTTGCCCACGCAATTGCAACACTTGCATGCCTACATATAGTCGTCAGCACAATTGAAATTTAGTTGGAGGATTCGCATACCCTCTTCTTTTTCTCCGCGTCATTGGCACCCTCGATACACTGCAGAGTCTGTGCGTTCTGGAAGCGGTTCTTGTTGTAGCAGGCATTTGCGTTGATGACACCAGCGCATTCGTCTGTTCGAACTAGTTCGGCGGTACACTCAGGGTACGTTTGTGCAAGCGTAGCCGACAGAAACATGGCAAGTAGACTGAAAGAACCCTTCATCGTTGCGATAGTCCAAAGTTGTGTTGCACCAAATGCACCGTGAAGAGTTGGTTTAAAAAATATGTAAAGTTGTCTGCCGAGAGGAGATCTTGGTTGAGCACTATCTAAGTATTCTCGGAACAACCTCAACGATGTCTGATAAGGAATTCAAGGTTATGCGGGAGCTGCATGTCACACTATGCAAGAACGTGGCAGTGATCTGGAGACATAAAATTCCTGGGGAATGAGGGTCGGGATCATCTGTCCGCCCATAAAGGCACTAATGGTACATCCCTGAACACGAACAAGTGAAAACGATGAGCTCGGTTGAGTAACACGAAACTATCCAGCATCAGCTTGTATTGGTCAAAGCAGCTCATGATTCTTGGGGCAATGTGTTACATTGGCCCTTCGCTAATATCGACCTAGATTAACCCCAACTCCCGAAAGCAGTTTGCCGCTCGGCGCATGCAAGCATATGAGCGGGCAATTTATCGCGAAGGCAAATCAATCTACACTTCTCCATCAGTGCGTCAGCACCACGGCAACTGGTGTTGGGGAATGTTTATCGTCACTGCCCAGCACAATAATTATGTGACCAAATCCTCAGTGCGGAGTGCCGGATTTTACTGAGTACATCGAACGTGCTTTTTTTACCACTTATTTGTTTACTGGAAGAGTGCATCTATACTACTGCGCTGTCACGATGAAGAGCGCCTTCATCACCGCCCTCGGGCTGCTTGCGCCTGTTAATGCACTTCTCCGTTTCGGTTGTGCAAAATCGAGCATTCAGCGTCTCGATCCGTTGGTCAATCCTGGACAAAGTCCCTCCCCCCATTTACATCAAATCATTGGAGGCAACTCGTTTAACATTACGATGGACCCATCGACACATGATCTGGTGAAGCTTTCGACATGCACTAGCTGCCAATTCTCGGAAGACTTGGTAAGTGTATTGAAAGAAGACCAGCTATATTGTACTGACTTGCGGGTAGTAAGTCGATTTTAGAGACGTTTCAAGAGGCCGCGTGATCACCTTCTTCGTCGGCGATCAACACTCGATATTCTATCTTTATGACATGCGCTAACTCATGCCATCACACCACAGCTCAAACTATTGGACTGCAGTCCTATATTTCAGAGGCAAGAATGGTACCTTCAAGCGCGTTCCGCAACGACCCCAGCAAGGCATAGAGAGCACACAAGGCGGCATGATGGTCTACTACATGTCCGACGCACTTTTCGACACTGCGCAAAAATCTAAGGTCACAGCCTTCAAGCCCGGTTTCCGCATGCTCGTAGGAAATGTCAACTACAATAACCGCGAAGAAGCCCGCAACTTCCGTCAACTTACCTACATTTGCATGCAGAACGAGGGCACGCGCGAGCCGGAGACGATCAACTTCCCCACGCAACCCTGCCCCGCTGTCATCATGGCGAACCACAGATTTCCCACATGCTGGGACGGCGTCAACGTCGACAGCCCGAACCATCAAGATCACGTCGCGTATCCCGAGTCAGGCACTTTCGAATCTGGAGGGCCGTGCCCTAAGACGCATCCAGTGCGTCTCCCACAGATTCTCCTTGAGACGGTCTGGGACACCAAGGCGTTCAACAACAAGGCGGACTGGCCCGCAGATGGTAGCCAGCCGTTTGTATGGAGCAGTGGAGACAGCACTGGATACTCCTCGCATGCAGATTACCTATTTGGCTGGAAGGACGATAGCTTGCAGAAGCATTTGGATGGACACACGTATGTGTCTGCTCCGACATTGAAGACGCAGAGCATCGCACAGCAGAATAAGTGTACGGTCAAGGATATGGTGGGTGAGGACTACGATAGCTGTAAGTGCTTTGGCTCCTTGTGATAATGGTATTTCGTGTGCTGACGATATGCGAATAGGGCTAACCGTTTTGCCTGGTAACGTCGCTGTCAAATAGAGGGAAAGTGTTAGGTCAGTATCTAAATAGTGACCTGACAAATGGGTGCTTGAGACTGAACTCTTTCACTTCTTCTCCTGACGTGATTAAATCCAACGATTGAGGCATCGCTCGTCTTACTTTCATCTTCGATATACAGTACCACGTTGAAACTTTAAGGTGGACCCCTTCATATCGTGTATCATGGGGTGAAACAACCTATATCAAGTCTTTAACCTTTTGACTAAGTATTGTAGCTATTATGTATTTCTTCCTTATTGTGATATCGTCCAGTTTATGCTCTCCCCTGACGTGGATTTTCCCACAAAACAGCTGGAATGGTTTGATCACGACCCCTTCTTGCGCTAAGGTCATTCATTTCAATCAGCACTCGGCCCTTTCAATCGCTGCCATATGTAGTGCACCGCTTGGGAATGAGAATGTGTGCAGTCCCACTCTGTAATTACGGAATATAGTAAACCCAAGAAGCTATGACGGTGACAATTACTACTCTACACCACCAAGACGAATATCGAATGGAGATTGAGTTTGGCCCTGGATACACGAATCGAGGCGTAACGAAAGTCCACTGTCAAAGCTCCTACTTATCACGATTTCCAGGGAGGCGTTATTTCAAACCCTTTGTCAGGCGCTGGTGATGGAATTCCCACCATTTATGGATGGGATAATCGCGTACGAGGACGAGCAAGAAAGGCTTACATTTGAGTTGAAATCTGGCTAAAAAGGATAGTGTAAGTGAGGCAGAACATCTAGATTAGTTTAGCAAATATCGCATCTAGCAACTATTGTTTTCTACTGCAAAAAGCCCCTAGATTCGATTTGACGGTATGTCGTTAACGCGAAAAACTATCGGCAAGAAACAAGCATATACTTACTATTCATTCACCCCGGCTAATCACGGCTCAGAAAGGACCACGCGATTTTGTAAGGCTACTAGAATAAGACAAGTAGACTAACTAATCCATGTTTTGTGTAACTCTGTGATCTCTATTGATGATCGTACGAGCTATCGGAAAACAAAGCTGTGCACACGCACTGAGCTCCAGGCACTCATCTCAAAAATTACATCTCCAACATGAGTATTCTTAATGTATACAAGACTAAAACATGTATTGATGAAAGCTGTAATAAAGGTCTGAACAATGTTGAGAAGCAAAAAGATGGTACCCTGTAGTGCAGGACACTAAAAAGAAACCCCAAAGGGTTTAGATGGGGTCTTACCGCGATTCGAACGCGGGGCCTCTCGCAAATATGCTCAGGATTGCTCCCTAAGCGAGAATCATACCACTAGCTGAAGAAGAATTAGTAAAGTATCTTGACCACGTTGCCAATCATAGACTTACACCATAAGACCGTTCTCTGAGAGATGTGAGATATTGCGCTTCAAAAATATATATCTATAATCTACATGTGTGGCGGTAGTTAGATGCCAGACAATTTTCTGCGTATTCAAAGATAAGCGAGCCTCCACAAGACAGACCAGGGTCCTAAGCGAGCCAGGGTCACGACAACATGACTCGTTAAATCATTGGTGTGAACTGTGGGCCTTAGCCAGTGGGCGATCCCTGATTAGCGCTTTGTCAGTTCAACTATGGAAACTAGAGCCAGAGGTAACACATCCTACTCTTGACCATGAAGTTGATATAGACGCAAAGGATTTACTCTTTCATAGTCGACATTGCGCGTGAATCCACCGCGATGGCCGTGGAGCCAACCCCTGATTCGCAGACTCCGCCTATCCGAAGCTTTGGGCGACGTACATGGTATGGACGCGCCACAGGACTTTTCCGCCCTGTGCAGTCTTAAGCAGCCTTCCTTCACTAAAGATCGACTTTAGTACTGTGTATAGCATCAAATCAGCTGATCATAGGTCTTCCAATGGGAATAGTGAGGACGGTGCGACTATTTGTCTCAATTTGTAATTCACAACCCCTTCGCAACCCATACGCGTATTGATATGACGCTGGGAGCAGGCCAGCATACCATGGAAGCCCCTCCAGAGCCACTGCCTACAGAATTGAATTGGGAGGGAGCTGTCTTCAGGGAGAACCTATGCGCTGGAGCAACTACCGGTGTCCTCGCTTATTGGTAGAAACCGGCCAGGCACATCCCTCAAATTGAGCAGCATTATGCGTCGGTAGTCGTAAAACATACCTCTGTGGGCTATTATACCTTTCAAGCAGCACATCTTGAGCTCTTCAGGTGGGAAAGCATCAAGTTGGAACCCTTCAAGCTTTGGGAAAAAGCGAATGGTGTATGACCTGACACTAGTCGCAGGCTCCACCAGCCTACTAGACACGAACGTAGAAATGGACCAAGTGCCAGTCAGGAGCCGCCTTATAATAGCAGATCGCATGACTTGAGCAATTCGGACAGCGATTTGCTATAGGATTCCCTCCAACGAGACAAATACAAGAATCATAAGCGTCCATATATGCACGCGAATCTATATCACGAATGTAAGCTGTGTCTTGAAACAAACTTCTGCGTGACAAAATGACAACAAAGTAGATGTCCGTAGTAGCTAAGAAAACAAAAGGGTTATTATCAGAGGACAAAAACAACAATCTTCTTTCTGAGAAGAAACTGGTTCTAAATTTGATAAATCGCGAGATACTTCGCCCTGGTTGGCTGATTTGTGAGCGATGAGGGTGACGAAGCGAAGAGGTTCCACCATCGGCTACGAGGGAAGAGAAAGTCGGATTGAATATACGTTCGTATTGATAATCGATACAGTGTGCTCAAGATATACAAGAGCAGTGCTTCTAGCGATGAAAAAGTTTATATCAACGGACTAGTATTAGAGAATCGTATTGTCGCAAAGCAAAGCGTGATGGGGTATGTCAAACAAGCCTGCAACGCCGAGAAATGCTCACTACATGAAGCCCACTCCAAAGCTTTCCCCTCTGCCCCGAATTCAATAAGCCCCGCGCTACTATAGAGTTAGGAGACATGCCCTCAAAAATATGTGCTCACTTTCCATTCACGCCCTCGCTCGCGCCCTCCAGCCTGCCCACCAACCTCTTGACCCCGCTCCACTCCTCTCCCCTCGTCTCCACACCACCCAAGTCCCCACCAACTTCAAAGACCGTAACAACGCCATCCATACCAGCCATTGCGACTCTCCTCCCCTCATTCCTCTCCCATGTCAACTTGTTTAAACTCCTGTTCATGTATCCCATACCACCCGACAAAGCGCCTCTCTTGTTCTCGCTCGGTGTGATCTTCTGCACAGGAACCTCGACATCAACATTCAAGTCCCACACCTCGAGACTACCAGCGCCGTCTACGAGGGCGAAAACCGAGGGCTTGACAGGCGACCAGCGGGCGTCGTAGACGAGGTCTTCCCGCGCGATGTCTAGGATGGGCGTGACTTGCTGCGCGGCTCCAGGAGCTAACGTATTCGAAGGACCTGTTGCAGCCGGAGGCCGCACTTTCCAGAGCTTGACACTCCAGTCCACGCTTGAGCTGAGGACAAGGTCTCCGAGGTCAATCTGGCCCTTCGCAGGGTGGAAGTCGAGACTCATGACTGGTGCCGCGTGACCGGCGTACTTGACGCGGCCATCGACACCCGCCTTGGCGCCGGCGCGGTCGTAGCGATGGCAGGGGTAGATGGAGCCTTCTTCCGTGCCGGCAAGGAAGTAGGTCGGATCGGACTGCGGGAAGGCGATGCAAGTGACAGCCATATCGTCTGTCTTTGCGGGTGGTGGTGAGGTGAGCTCGAGAAACTCCTGTGGTTGTGAGAGCATGTCTACGGTCCATCCGCATACTACGCCGTCCGTGGAGGCTGATATAATGTTGTTTGCATTTTGCGTGCCCACAATGTCGATAGAGTAGACAGGATGCGTGTGTCCGGATCCTGTGAGCGGTGTTTTCTGCACAGGCGATGACTTTGCCCGAGTGTCCCAAAGCAAGACTTGGCCTGAGTATGCGCCACCGATAATGAGGTTGGGATGAAAAGGAGAAAACTTGGCGGTAAGGATATCGGATTGGGCATGGAATATGTACTCTGGCCGATCATGCATGTGTAGATTCCATACTTGAATGAGGCCATCCGGATCATGCGGAGCGGATGGATTTTTAGTGTAGGAGGCGAGGACAAGCTCTGGGAACTGCAATCTGTTAGCATGGCCAACATGATCCTAGAAGACTTTCCCCGTACCTTTGTAGAGAAGCCCAGATCTGAGACCATCCTTTTCTTGCTCCACCTCTCATCCCAGAACTGGGCAATCTCTTTTATCCGTCGACCTTTCTTCCCTCCACTCGATCCGTATCCCTCATCCTCTTCGTCTACATTCGCACCTCCTAGCGCATAGTCGGCTAAAATATCATAGTCCAGCTGTTGATCCAGCGCGCGCTCCAGGACTTTTGTGCTCCTCTCCACGAAATCGATAAAGTCGTCTGAGTTCTCCACAGCCGTTAACTCCTCATTCGAGAGGGTCTTGAAGGGATAATTCTCGCCCGAGGCCGTCTGCACTTCTCCGGCCTCTGCTGCCTTCTGTGCCGCCCTGATTTCATCTTCAATCTCCTTCTTCAATTGCAAACGGATCTCTTCATCCCTCTCCTTTTGCCTGCGGCTCAATCGCTTGCTCGCGCGCGGTGACCGGGTCGGGCTGTCGTCTCGCTCTGAATCACTGCCTCCCGATCCTCGTCGCCTCTCTGGACTCCACTCTATGTCCGCCTGTACACCTTTGCTGTATGTGATGACTTCTTTCTCCCTCTTTGGCGGTGGTCCCACATCCTCGCCGTTGTACTCGAAGACCGTGGCCAGCGATCCAATAGACAATGTCTGCATGCCATGATCAACCATGCTCACGGGCACCTGATACTGTGCTCCAGCCTGCGCTTCATTGTCGCTGCTTAATTGGCTTGCACTGATAACGGAGGTCGGTCGTGTCGCTCGTCCACCAGCGGGGGATCCTGGCTGTACTGAACTGGGCCGACTATCACCTAATATACCACTAATGTATGCCTCTATTTCGCGCTTCTGCTCGTCCGTCCGTCGTGGTGTAGGTTGCAATATCTGTTGTTCGAGTGATTAATTGATTGCTGTCAAAAGAGTGAACTTGGTTTCGTACTTCTTTCGCAGGCGATCCGCTCAGCGACTGCCTCTGCGCATGCTCTGCTTTTCGTATCTCACGCTGTTTCTTTAGCTCTGCAAGCTTGGCCTTCTTTGCGAGTATCTCTTCGCGACGTTGCGCTATGGTGGAGTCCATGGTGGAGGGTGTGGGCCTGAGTCCGCCCGAGCGCAGTCTGCTGGTGCGAAATGATGAAACTAGATATCTCGAGAGAAGTCAGGGCTTCGCTCTTCTATTTGAAGCTCTAAAGCAATGCTCTGAGTGAGGGTAAACATGTGTCGAGCTTGGGTGCTCCCAAAAACGCGCCAAGTAGGGACGGTCGGACCTTCCTCGGCGGGACCCGTGCTTGCCTCGCGCAAGATTTCGGGCGAAGAACCTCACTCCACAGCTGCACACCATCCTCTCCGCCAGCCAAGCGCCCGCTCCTCTCCCGAACGACGAGACGCCATCGAAGCCCGTCGCTCATTTAAGTTCTCTGCCATTGGACACGCTCGACGCGCACCTGCCTTCCCGAGCGTCCCAGCAGCGACGGTCACGATGTCTACTTCCGTGGGGGTTAACGTACGTCTAAAGGCCCAATAGGGCTCTCAATGTGCCCTACGAGGCATGAAAGAGCTTCGATAAGCTCTGTCAACGTGAGGATGGCTGCTAATGCGATGAGCGCAGGTCCTCCGATGGTCCGCCCTGGCCACCGGCGTCTTCTACGGCATCTACAACCAGGTCTCGATATCGTCGCGCGAGCGATTGCAGGCGAAGCAGCACGAATACCAGCAGAAGGAGTCACTGATTCAGCAGGCGAAGGCTGAGTGGGCAAAGACACATTCATCAGAACAGCCGAAGCAGTCATCTGGCGGTGGTACGTTGCCGCCGTCTCCCATTTACTGGCCTCTCCTACAACTTTCGGCCCTCTAGGGCGGAAAGTTTGAAGAGAACGGTGGATTTCAAGAGCAGTGCTAACAATCTCCACAGCGAATGCAGACCCCAAGGACCCGAACGCTGACCTAAACGCCGTTCTCGGCATCACGGATGAGAAATGAGCGCGGGAATTATTTCTTTTGTTTGGCATGGCTTGAGGTAAATACAGCAGCGGCTAGCGAGGACAGCAAAAGTGAAGTAGCGGAAAGTCATAATGCGAGATATCACCTCTTGTATTTGTGTACTCTATGTACAGTATAGACCCGGCGGTTGTAACGTTCCAATATACATGCTTACTCCAAATTCGAGATGAACAGACAAGCTGAATAGAAGAACTTGGTATCTACCGATAGCTTCGTCAATGTCGGACACCAGATACTGCAGTTCTACATGTGCACAAATTTCCCAGGACAAGTGCCCTCAAATAACTCTCGATGAAGACATCTAGGCAGAACGCACATTTTACGAACCGATACCTTAATAGTGTTTAACCTAGAAAAAGATATGCTTTGTACAAAAGGAACGCAATATCAACCTTTCTGACTATACGTCACTTCTAGGATCACGTCTGAGCTCGTACGCCTATCAACATGGTGCACAACTCACAGATAAAAGATGGGAATGCTCACTCCACATCTCCAATTTTATGTTTGTGAGCCTAGATATGGACCGCTTAAAGCTAGTGCAAGTATCAATATATTGTGTGACGCAGCTTCTAGTGATGCCAACGAAAGATACGCATGTAGAGAATATGATAGAAAAGTATTTATATCTAAAAAAGACCGCGTTCCCAAGTCACCTACCCACCCATTACACCACCCTCCACTTGTCACGAATACCCCTTCATTCCCCTATCTCTAACATGGTATGCCCAAACCATCCTCCTCTCAGTGCCTTCTCATCTATTTCTTGAACCAGCCCTTGAACTGCTGCCACTTCGGCTCCCTCTTCTTTGTCGGATCCCGCGTCGCGAACGCAATGTACCAACACAGCGTAATCTCTAGCGCCAACGCAATAATGACCAGGATCGTGGTGATGAGCGGCCGGCTATCGGCTTGCACGCTGCGCAGCGCTTCGGGCGTGGTAATCGGGGCTAGGAACTCGAGCGCCATTGATGCTAGTGGGCAATGTCCTTTGAGAAGTGTAGGTCGTCGAGAGATTATTCAACCGGCTGAGAGGTGGATATGTCTCGCGGGAGGACGCAGTTTGCTTTTGCGTCTGAAGAAAGAAGGGCGTGTGGGTAGATGCAGTGCGGATAGTTGCAAGGACAGCCGGCTGTCGTGTAAAGAATAATATACGACTGAATTAAATTCCACTATCAAAGCGGTGGTGTAGAATCGAAGGGGAGAGCCCGTGGACGTGTAGCGGGCAGCGAGCGACGGCAAGAAACGAAGTCGTCTGAACGTCGGGCCTGCCCGCCTCTAAAGCGAAGCAGCGTAGCCGAAACCCTAGTCAGCGCTTACCACCACCCTCCACGCGCAAACCATTCATGTTTGAAAGGTGGCGTGACACATCCCTTCCCAATCCCTTTCTCTCGAAACATTCTCCCACTCGAATTCACTTATTTCACGTGCTCGGTGCGGGAAGCAAATGGGACGTGGCAAGTGTTTCATACGGAGGTGTGCCGTGACACGCTTGCGCGAGGCTTACGAGTGTGGCGTGCAGGAGGCTGATTCGACACAGGGAGGGTTTCGAAAACGACCACCCTGCGTCCAGTCCGATACTAGCTGTGAGTCCTGCAGACACGTCCTCGCCATCGTTCTCATTGAAGAAGTCTGGCATAGATCCAAATTAGACTTAGATAGGAAGTGCAGGCCCGCCAAGACATGTTTACAAGCCAGATAACAATGTCGAAGCATATATATTCTATACACGCGCCGCATCTCTTCTCGGAGCTATGATACACCATTATCACCCTCACGCACGATTCGAAGTGGAGCCGTAAAAACGCCCTGCCACCCATGTCTCGGGTGCCAGAAGAGTAGAAATATGCGATTAAGAGACCAAAAGCAGGCGGCCTCCGAACCCCGTGGTCAAAATCAAAGCAGAGACCTTTAGCTATTCACACACGACTTTTAAACCTACAGGGAAATTCGTACATCGGTCGTGTTACAGTGGGCCTCTAAAGCATCGCCTATAGCACCTCGCCCACGATCTTCGCTGCCTCCTTGTATGTCTTGAGCAGCTTCTCGCACTTCTCACGCTCGGCCTTGATGGTGTCGTCTTCGTAAAGAAGCTCTTGAAAGAGATCTTCCTTGTATAATTCGCTCACTAGCCGGTTCTGAACAACATCCTTGGAGTGGTTGACCAGCAGGTGCATAACAGCTTTGGGTACTTGGTCTGCGACTGTTTCGCGGACAATGTTAAAGTAGGATGAGATAAGGCGACGAATGAGTTCAGTCTCGAGCGCTTCGCGTTCAGTCATAGCGGGTGCTTGTTCGGCATCCGAGGGCTAAACCAAAGTCAGTATGGAGAGTAAAGTAAACATCACTCGAAGACTTACGAATCCGCCCTCAAACGTGTCTCTGATAGGGCTAATCACGTCGTCATCATCCGGC
Source organism: Kalmusia sp. IMI 367209 (assembly GCA_027946365.1). Lineage (NCBI taxonomy): Eukaryota > Fungi > Ascomycota > Dothideomycetes > Pleosporales > Didymosphaeriaceae > Kalmusia > Kalmusia sp. IMI 367209. Next base: position 107,672 of record JAPEUQ010000006.1, on the reverse strand, counting down.
ACCATCTCCAACACGTGGGCCGGTTGCCGAGTGTCACCTCTCCGGAAACTCTGAGCAATACTAGGCTCGGTGTTCTGGCTGACATGTCTACTTCCCGGTCTGCTCTCCAGTGGATTAGGATTTGATGGTGCACCGTCTTTGCCGAAGAAGTAGTTCAAGAAGCTGTCTCGCGCTGATCCGGAACCGCCCAATGGCGGAGGTGAACGTGCCCGATGACCATTAAGGGCACTGGTAACACTGTTGTGAGATCCATTCAACAACCGGCCTACTGCTGGTGACATGCTGCGACTCGCTTGCGCTTGATGTTTCCGAAGGGGGAGAATTTTCTCGTTCGCAGCGTCGCCTTCCTCTTCAACCTCAGCTACCTCGCCATTTACTCCATTTAACTCCTTTAGCCTCCGTCGCTCTCGCTTCTTCCTCTCCGCATCAAGTGCAAGCTTTTTCTCGCGTTGTTCCTTGTCATTGATAACGGATGACATGGCAGCCGCTGCGCCCAGGAAATTAGGGTGGTTGGTATTAATGTATGCGCGTTGAATGTCAATTAAGGATCCAACATAGGACGAGCAGGGTCCAAGTCGTTCTCGCAAAAGGTCGGAAACCACTTCGATAAGTTTGCCCTGTAACCGGGGGTAACGGGTCAACTCTGTGGATCCGCAGGTGTGGCATATCTTGATAAGCTCCTCGTAGACGAGCTCGACGCAGCGTTGACTTGGAATTTCCAATAACTTGATCTGGGGTTTCACTAGAAGATCAAATGCCAGTTCTGGAACGAACAAGCTCGGGCGCGGGCCGGTCGAGTTTCGGATCGCGGTTCGTATGTCCAACACAGATAGGTTCTGCGTGGGATCTACCTGTTCCAGAGAGTTTCCGAACACTGAGTTGAAAATATAATAGATTCTAGCGCCACCGCACAATTCCTTTGTGGAGATCTCAGCGGATGTACCATCGATGGAAGCGATGAAGGACGAAGCGAAGCGGGTCATAAGTTGCAGTATCAGCGAGCCACGATGCTCTTTCCCGGTGAAAGCTGCATCGCCGTAGCTCGCAAGCTCTTGTTGGGTCTGCCCCATCAGCGTGTTCAAACGAGCCTTGATGTCCGGTAGGCGATCCCGAATATGAGCCATGAGGGTCTGATTCAGGCTCTTTGCAAGAAATTGGGTACCACATCGATTCGCCATGTTCCTGTATGCCGGGTGGTGTCTAAAAAAGTCGCGCTCCGCCGAAAGAGCATCCGCGAGTGACTTGCCGCTTTGGATATCTTGCTGCGAGCGGTTGACGATGCCAATGAAGCCAAGCTTGAGCGGGTATACTCGACCAGAGAGGATGTCCAAAGCATTCGTTCCATGATCCATAAGATCAAGTTTCGTGAGGACTCCGATGGTCCTCTTGCCCATTGGGTCGACATGTCTGGCAAGTTTCAGGGCCTCCGAATTGACCAGATCAACGTTTGCGGGCGAGACGGCAAGGATGACACTATTGGGCTTCGCAATATACTCGGTGATGAGGTTGCGTGTCTGCTTTTCAATGTCTGTAGGTTGGTCGCCAATAGGTACCTGTACTTGTAAGCACTATCTTGGCTCTGGGTGACACTCAAGGTACCTTTGTGAGACCGGGCAAATCGACCAATGTCAAGCTCAGAACGTGCGGAGAATATATTTTCAGATTGATGGGCTGTCGGTTGATGCCTTTGTTGTTTCCAGCTATCCTAGCGGTCTCTGCCTCGATTTCGCGCTTAACCTCGGCGAAGTCATAGAACCTCCGACCCGGATGGTGGAGGAACTCTCCCCATTCCTGCTGTCCTGCAACGCTGGCGGGAGTATGTGGAACATGCACCTCATCATGGTCAGGCCTGTCTTCGCGGTCGCTCGGAAGGTTGATGAGTTGCAGAATCAGCGGCCGCCGCGTAACGATGCCGCTCCCTCGTGGCAAAAAGTCTCTGCCTACAATATTCTCGAGGACGGATGACTTTCCAGATGATTGCGATCCTACGACCACCTAATGAAATCAGCGCAAAAGCTCAATTTTACGTGGATAGCTGCAGGCGCAAGACTGCTTCCGGCTTCTGCGACGCGGTCCGCGCCAGGGGAGGGGCACACGTACAATCTGAGGTAAATCGAGGGAGTCATTGCCAATGGTATTGAAGACGAGGTCCTGCAAGCGGTTGACAACGTTAAGCAGCTCCTCACCCAGCGACGCCATGGCGCTGGTTGGTGTGTTGGGGGGTTTCTCCTTAGGCCAAGCTCGAGTTCAAACAGATAAACAAAAGGCTGTTCTGCCGCAGTTGAGCGATGTGCAGCGGCAGTGAAGCGCAGATCGTGTTGGCAGAGAGAGGGGGATGATGGTCGAGGAATATGCTCAGGGCCCGCGTTGGTTGGGCTGAGGCGTGAACGTGTCCAACGGTGCGAGATGCAACTTCGTCGTCATGCGAACTAGACCAAGGTTTGGCGATTAGCTTGTGATCACGTGCATCAGCTTCGACCCCACATCCATGGACGCATCTCCGCTCCTTAATATCTCGCTTCACACTCGACCCTAGCGCATAAAGGAGACACCCTGTCCTGCCTAACACACATTTGAACTTGTCGTCAACTCTAAGATATTCAATTTTGACAAAGGTGTTTCGACTTTTGTATCTGCTGTACTAGGGCAAGCACCGGTTCGCGGAGGCTCAGATGACTCCGACAACCCATGTATAGGCAGGCAGATGACCTCGCTCCCAACATCGCCATCCGCCGCGTCTTGAGCCAGCTGAAGGCAGCAGTCATTCATCATGCGTCCACGTCGTGCCCGGAAATAGTTAAATCAAGCCCCACGCTTGCTAGAGAGATGTGGTCACCGTTGCTCATCGGCTTATAATACTATCGCCTTCGCCGCTATGTACAGCACGACGAATATCGCTCGTACGCTCAGATCTTAGCCTGTGGAAGCGAACAGTAGCATATTGTCGGCAGACACCAGGCCATGACTTCGAAGTCTTCATATCCTACGAACCACTTAGAAAATTATTGCATCCAAACTTACTCTCTATGTGCACTTTGCAGATCCTGAGGTAATGTCGCATTATACCGTACCGCGTAGCAGTGTAAAACACTGTTCAGGCTTGCATGCAACATCACCCAACCCTGTCCGCGTGCGTATCGTTGGATCCTGGGGCAACACGCTGCATTATGCCTATCACTGAGCACTGCAAAATGTTATTCAAGCTGATTCTAGGGTAAGACACTACTTCTCACTATCACCAAAGACAATGAATAGGACATCCGCACACGCAGTATGTACACAGGGAGCTCTGCTTCGAAGAATCTTTGATATTCACCTCACTACTCCAACTAAGCATCCATCCAAACACCCACCAAGAGAAAAAGAAGACCGTTATACTACTGTAGACCTCAGCCTGTATTACCTCGGGCCATGTTCCGCTGCTTATCCGCACCCTACACGCCTCCACCTAGACAAAGTCGTCGTCAGCATTGTACTCGGTCTTGACGAAATCATCGCTGAAATCGATGCCGTCCTCGAACCCATCGACGACAGGCTCGGCTTTAGGCACGTTCTTCTTGGCGCGGGACTTGGGAGTAGCCTTAGGCGTCGCCTTGGGCCTCTTGGGTGTCGTCAAAGGAGTCGAAGCGTCAGCGGTGCCACCTATCTACGTGAGCAATCTACCCGGAGAATGGAGGTTGGGAGGAGAAAAACATGCCTCGCTTCTTGTTAGGCTGAACAGGCTCGAATTTCTCGCCATCGTCGACGCGCGCCTTGAACTCCTTGGCTTTCTTGAGGACAGAGCGGAATTGGTGCTGGAAAGAGGACGCTGTCTTCGTGCCGTCGAGGGAACTCATCATGTCGTACTGCGCGCTGCTGATAGAGGTGTTGCCGAGCGCCATGAGGAGGACGGCAACCGTGTCCTCGGAAAAGGTCTTGCCGGTGACGATATCGGCTGTGGGCATCAGCACATGCGCGATTGTATTGTGCGGCCTAGAGTGACGTACACATTGTTGCGATTAAAGATGCCGGGAGGAAGTGTGAGAATATGTAGGGTTGCTGTCAACCAAGGACGTCTTAGAAGTGTTCTTTGCTTGGAGAAAAGAGAGGATGGGGAGGTGGAAGCTACTCTATATGCAAAAAGCGTGGGCCGCTAAGCGAGCTCTGGTGAAGATGTATATGTGGATGAAATGCGGTGAAAAATGGTTATGGTGAAAAATGAGTACTTGGGTGCTATTGTGAGGTTGTTGTCATGGAGATGGTAAAGCGGGTGTTGTGTTAACAGCTGGCTTGCGCCAGGATGGTAGTGAGATAGTAAACGGAAGGTGCTGAAGTGGTGAGTGAGCGGAGCAAGGGCTTATCGCTGCATCCATCCAGTCATGCCTGATGCCAAATGAAGACATATTCCGAGCTCTACAACCCCACCCCAAACCCAAATGCAATGTTTTGTTTGTGTTCCTCTTCATATCATCATGTATCACAAAAATAGCATGTTGTTCGTAGGATTTTCTACTTGCTTCATACTTTCGTCTACATCTGAATACATGCCGTTTATGTTCCGTCTGATGCTAGAGCTCGCCATATCCTTGAGTGGATCATGAGTCATAGGTGGTATCATGTTAGTGGACGTAGGTACTCTGATATGTTCCGTTCGGTAGAAGGCGTCTACTACGCTTGTGAGATGTTATGGGGTCCTTTTTTGAACCAGTTATATGAAGAATCACTTTTTAATCACGCACTCTAGATTGAATTATTCTAGGATACATGGTTGACCTAACGGCCCACTACGTCGAGTGATCTCCTTGAGCTGTGTCGAGCTTGATAGAACGATACTGAAAAACATGTTACAATCGGCTCTGCATATATATAGTGTCTATGCACATGTAAAGGTAAAAGACACTGCAATCGTTTCACGTCAGGTGAGGCTAAGTTAAACTTTGCTCTACCTACTCTTCACTTTAGTACTATCTTCTCGGATCATGTCTTCGCCAACCCAGCGTAGACACAATACTTATCTTCACCGTCCCGAGTCGTTCCTATCAGAAGTATGTTTCTCAGATAAGCAGCTGAACGCTTAGTGAGCAATTGTAGCGCGAGGGCCAATAGCTCTCTTGACTAGCGAAAGCATCGACACGCTTGAGAGGTAGCTTGCGAGGAGGGTGCTTGTCACGTTTCCTAGGGCTGGCTACTTCTCGCTCGTCGTCTTGTTAAAGTAGCCCCAACCTTTAGCCAGCATGCCTTTGAGGTCCTGGACTGACATAGTGGGGACGTCTTCGTCGGAGGGTCTCTGCATGTACCGGTCATGTTGCTGACGCCAAGCTGGGCAAGAAGCGGACTCACGCGCTCATTGCCGGCGGAAGCTGCTGTCTGCTTGGCTTGCTTGGTGGATTTGGGACGCTTGTTCGACGACTAACAAGTCAGGCTTGGACAAATTAACTAGGAGATATTGAGGTGTTACCATCATCTTGGTAGCTGTCTTGGTCGCGTTGGCGCCCATCGCGGAAGCCTGCGGTCTGGACGCAAGCTGGGTAGTCTTGTTGGCAGTTGTGTCGCGCTTCACAGTCTTCTCTTCTTTCTGCTATGCGTCAGTTGACGATCGTAGCCACCGGGGAGCGCCATGTGATACCTTGATGTTGTTGATAGGCAGCTCAGGTCTCAGCGGCAAAGATGAAGGCATCGTCGTTGATCTGATTGTTGGAGGGAAGTTTTGAAAGTGTAGAGCGTTTATAACGTTTAGAGGAATGGTCGACTGCGTTTGTCCAGCCAAAGGGGGTCTAGTGCGTAGATAAAGCCTGGGTGACTGCGACATCGAGTGAGTGAATGAGCATTGCTGCATCGTGAAGACTCGTGGCGTAGCGGGGCTGTAGGCTTGTGTGTATGGATACCAACAAACGACCAAAGTCGCTCTGTGCGCCTTCACGTTAGTGGACACGTGAGCCTATGGTGCGCTGTATTAGCTCTTCTAACACTCCCATGTACCTGTAGGCTTGGTCATCCATAAACGAAGGCACCCGTAAGATGAGTAAGTTTCCAACTTTTCGTGTCAATGATATCTGAGAGATCGATGCGTGTCAAGAGCAGATGTGGAAATTCAGTAGTAAAAGAGAAGATGCATTGGTGCGAGTGGAAAGAGATAGCATTGTGCGATGTCTACCTTGCGTATTGAGCGAGTTTCGTTCGGGAACAGAGATCTGGACAGTTCAGACACCAACTTTCTGCGACGTTCTATACGAGCGTCGTTTGCGTGACTCTTGCTTGACGAATCCAGACAGGCTTCCCAATCATCCAGCTATCGCACGTGCACGGTACAAGTAAGGGTATCGCGTATACGGGCTGCCATAGCCATGACTGCGCAGATGGTGGGGCGATATTTCATCGTACTATCCATAGCGCCCCGTATCTGCCGACAATATGCTACTGTTCGATTCTATAGGCTAAGATGTGAGCATTACGGGCGGAAAGAACTGTTGTCTGGAACAAATGTCGATGATAGCCAGGATGCAGCGTCCATCTGGGAGGTATCAAGCTTGTGAGGCGAATGCGTCCGGCGGTACTATGAGGTGAGTTCTGATAGCATACTTGGGGCATTCACCCAAACAAAGCACCAACAAAGTTGCGGGCTGCACCACAGCGGCAAAATGGCACATGCGAAACATGTCGAGGGGAGCGCTAGATGGGTATCCTGGTCCCGCCAAAGCTTCGTAACGCGACGATGACGATCGAACCTGTTCCTCCGATGAGGTCCCGCTTCCCTGTCTGTCTGTCTGTCTGTCGTCAATCTACATGTCACTCGTCAGGTATTGTTACAGTGGGCGGGTGATGTGAAGTCGTTCAAGGTGCGACGACGACAGCTCGTCCAGGTGGCTTCCCCCGTTGGCACGCATACACTGCGACGGTGCTTGCACGACGACGTCACCGGGCGCGGACTCCTTTTCTACGCGGACGAGTGAGGCTCTGCGCGTCGCGCTAAGCAGGCAGCGCGAGTTGCTTTTGGGTTGGTGCAGTATAAAGCGAAATGAGGTCGCTAGTGGTAGAAACGAAATGACGGGGCGCGCTGCCCGCGATCAAGAAGATCCTTCCGCGCGCACCGCTTTCATCCATCATTTCCGAGCGCGCACGTCGAGAGTCCATGGCGTTGCGTGTGTGTGAGTGTGTGTGGAGGCAGGCATGGGAGGGAGGAGGCCGCGGACAGCACAACGATGACGAGGCAGAAGGCGTTCGCATGCCCGTTCGCATCGCGGCCGGACTCGCTTTGCGGCGGAAGCCCAATGCGGCAGGCGCCCTGGTTGCGGCTGCCGAGCAACGAGCGGGCAGCGTCTCTCACGACAGCAGCACAAAGACGAGCCTGACCGGGAGATGGATGTTCGCGGCACACACACACAGATCGCTGCCAATCGATCGCGATGCCATCATCATGGCGCAGCAGATCTCCCAGGAAAAAAAAAAGCCCTTCTTCCTGGCGCCAGCCCTGCATGCGCCTGCCGGCGTGCTGCCAGGCCTCGAGCACGGCAGCCTGCCCCTGAATTTCCCCGGATTATTGGGCGGCGTCCGGCTAAACCACAACGGGCCAAGCGCGCTGCACGGCGCTCAGGCGGCGCACTGTCGTTGGTCGGTCGCCGGGGGTCTGGCTGCAAGCCAAGCCCTCCCGCGTGAATTGCAAATGTGCGGCCCCCCGGTCCATGAGAGAGAGAGTGTGTGTGTGTGTGTGGAAAGGGGGTCAGCTCTGGCCCCGGGGCCGGGCAACTGCAAGCGTCCATTGGGCGCGTCCTCTGTGACAAAAGAAAAGGGTCTGAGCTTCCATCTCATATTAGCCCCGTTGGAGGGCTTTGCCTGTTCCGGTCAAGGAACCAATTTTGCATTCCTCCCGTTGCTGTTGCCGCCTGCTCGCGCCCTCGTAAAAAGCTGCCTGCTCCCCCGACTCTCCTCTTGCTCACCACCGTCTCTCTTTCCCACCCCCTCTCCAACTCGTCAGTCCATCTGCACGCCACTACACTCACTTACCACCCCTTCTACTACATACCCTTACTACTTTATAATATCCTAATAGCTCAATCGCTACCAACACCCCAAACAATCAACATGCGTTTCTTCGAGGTTGTTCTGTCGGGCGCTGCCCTCATCTCCGCTGCTCTCGCCGTCGAGTTCAACTCGTGGCCCGAAAGCGTCAAGGCCGGCCAGACCGTCACCCTCACCTACTCGCCCAAGGATGCTGCCACCACCATCATCCTCCGCAAGGGTCCTTCGACCAACCTCGATACCCTCGAGACCCTCACCTGTACGTCGCCGCCATCGGCCCAACTTGCAAAACCCAGTACTGACCAATGCGTGCAGCCTCCTCCACTGGTGGTTCCTTCGAGTGGACCGTTCCCTCGACCCTTGCCAACGGTGCCGACTACGCTTTCGAGATCCGCCAGGCCGGCGCTGAGCCCAACTACTCCGGCCAGTTCAGCCTGAGCGGCGGCTCTGCTGCTTCCTCGGCTGCTGCTTCTTCCTCTGCTGGTTACTCCACTGCCGAGTCTTCGTCTGCTGTCTCGTCGACTGCCTACTCCACCGCCGTCAGCACCACCGTCAAGACCTCCGTCATCACCTCCGCTGCTTCGGCTTCGGCTTCCATCGTGCCCAGCCACGGCGCCAACAGCACCATCTCCACCGGCACCCCCTCGGCCACCACCTCCGAGAGCTCGGCCTCTTCGACCTCGGGCTCGCCGCCCGTCGAGAACACCGGCGCTGCCTCGTCCTTCGGCACCAACCCGGTCGCGCTCTTCATGGGCGCTGCCGCTGCTCTGGCCTACCTCGCATAAACATGTTGAATTCGTTCTTCCTGTTTATGCCTTCCTTTCTATGATATCACCTTCGCATCTGGATTTTTTTTGTCTATATAATGCAAAGGATTGCTTTTGTTTCTAATTGCATGAGCCACGAATGCGCCGTTGCTGATTGGTGTCGCGCAAGGCCCGTTGGCGAGAGGAGGGGATGGTCCTGGTCGATTCCCTGTACATTTGGCAGACATACTACGGCCCGAAAAAATGAAAACGCATGAAATCATCAATCCTTTTGCCTGCTCTTTGTCTGACTGTGATGTCTGCCTGATACCGACTACGTTTCTGCACGACGTGCGCCGACGCGGTGCCGCTTACGGGGCGTACATGGACGGTAGGGTAGGATGGCGTAAGAACAGGCATGCATTCGCGCATATCGTTTCACGCCGCATTCAGGCGATTTGCGCCTAGAACGCTTCGTGCATTTCATCTACCTTTTGCTGCAAGATTCGAGCAACGTTTCTGGTCGCACATGGTTCGTTCCATCAAGCAGGTGTCAACTGCATGGGTGCACGACAGCACACTGACAGGTTACCATGTCTAGTTTCGGCGAGCAGCATCCGGTGCAACCCGAATCGAATCCATTGTGCGTGTCACGACATGTCTTGGACGGTCGTATCTCGTGGGATCCCATTTGTTTCGGCAACGGCCGCAGTCGCGCCCTACATAACGCTGCTCTCTTTCGCAGCGCGGACATCAGACACCCAATCATCCACATCAAGGAATCGTGGATGGTATCACAGCAAGCCACCCTTCACACGCATTCATCCCAGAATCATGTGGCCACAAAGTACGCATTGTATTACCACAGCTACCGTGTACAACCTCCCAAACACCCTTCCTCTCGCACCAAAAATCTTTCTGAAACGCTCCGCCCACCGCCTGACCTCCGCCCCCGCCTTTGCCAGCGTCACACATACGCACCCCGCTCGGACACCACAGCACAGGTGTTGCGTTGCACGAGCGTTGGCTGCGCAGCAGGTTGGCAGGAATACAATGGTACCGTGACCGGTGAGGTGAGGTAAGGTGAAGGTTTGGACCGGTCATGCGCGCCTAGAGCAGCCCCTGCAGGTGGTTTGCAGGTTGCAGGGGCGCTAGCGGACCGTTTCCGCCTCGAAGGACGACCGGTTCTGCGACGAACTGCTTCGTTACCAAGTATCATCTGTCATGGCAGCATATGCCTGATGGGTTCCTTTAACCATGGTAATACAGCTTCATGTACAGTATCGAATGCTGCCGAGTGTGCCTGACGTCATGCAGTTGTACCATCATAGCATGTGTCTGTTTTGAGCTGCTGGCCCATGAGTAGCGCCTCGATTAAGATACGACGGGAACAGCGATTGCATACTTTTTCCTGTGGTCATGCAATGACGTTACGCTTGAAGAAGCAAAGAAAGAACTCCCAAGAATGCTATTTTCCCCGCACTTGAATATTCTCCGGCCCGCTTTGTGCTTCGGCTCCCTTCATCTGCGGTAAGCTGTGGGGAGCCGAGCACAACCATCCGCATCGAGCACTAGCCACAACCACCGCGTCCTGCGACACCAAGCTGTCCGTCTTCAGAGGGACGTACTAAGAGCTTAGTGGCAGTGGTCTGTGTGTGGTGATGCGGAGCAACAGCATGTCGAGGCTCGGAGTCCGTGGGGTGTGCGACGTGGGACGTGATGGCGTGAGTATATGCGAGCGAACATTCTACTACGAAGGCATTTGATATCGGAGTATTTTCTTTCAACCACAAGAAGCTTTTTCAATCCATTACGTCTGACTCGAGCCTGGGCGTAACTTCCTCCTATCTACATCCTACCACAAATCATACCACATCATTCTTTCCTAAAGAGTTGAGTTTCAACACCACAATTACACACTACACACACCCACACATCGAGTCTAAAACCCCCTCGGAAGAAACTCTACCGCTCAGCCAACAACCCAAACCTACACACTATGCGCAAACAGTCCCTCCGCAAAACAACCCTCCTCTCCCTTCTTGGCCTCAAATCCTCGGCTACCGCACAATCAACATCAGTACCCGTCTCCACGCCTCTCCCGCCATCGAAAACAAATCTCCTCGCCTCTTTCTCCCCCTCAACCGAGACTCTCGTTCCTGCACCTCTGGAAGCGAATCTCACAACGCTACCCACGAGTGACTTCGCATTCACGGTATCGCTGGCATCGCCGACGGGGAACGGAACCACGCTGTCAACGCCGACAGCGCAAGATACGCCGACGGGGGAGGTTTATGAGGGGCAGGCGGTGAAGAAGAGGTATGTGAAGGTGGGATTTGTGGGGAGCGATGGCTGGGGCGGCGGGCGTATTTATGATGTAACGGGCGGACGGTCAGGAGCGAAAAGAGTTGCTACCGGAGGGAACGATTCAACAGTGATGGATAGGGGCTTGAAACAGGAAGAGAAAAGGTTTCGGAGGAGCGAGAAAATGTGATTCGACAGAGAAGCCAGGAGAGGAGGAGTTGGAAAGGGGACCACGCATCGAATATACCATACGCATACCTAATCATGAATGCTTCCAGTTCAACAGTTTCAGAGCCCAGATTACTGCTTCTTGTGCTGCGAATAGATGAAGTTCGCCGCTACAGGCACCAACTCGTTCTGCAAAGCCCAATCCTCACTCCCCTCCCTCCTCCCTATGCCCCAGTGCTGCCTGTCCTTCGGCTTACTCGGATGCAACGCCTCCGTCGTCCCGTTTTTCGGCGCGAACACGAGGAACACATAGCGATGCTTGCCCGTCTTCTTCGGCGGGCCGGGCGGCTTGTACTCGATGACATCGTCCGGGCTGCCCGCTCGTTCATACTCTTCTGCGCCGAAAATGGGCATGGGAAGTATCGAGACAGTCTCCTGCGCGATGGAGACATTGGCTGCAATCCAATGGCACATCTCCGACCACTCGGGGTCCTCGCGAGACGGCGCATCGGGGTCAGTGAGCGTGACGACGTAACTTATCTCGGAGGTCGACAAGCCGTCTGGATCTGTCTCATCGTGTAACGTGATGGTGGGTTCTTGCTGCAGCCGCTTGGGCTTGATGGTGTTGCCGAGGTCGGCGCTGTCCTTCTTCCATGACACCGAGAGGGTGAGCGAGGGCAGGAAATCATCGATTACTATAGCGCGTGAGCACTTTAGCGAGAGGAGCGGTGGAGAAGGCAGTGTAGTCACCTGTGGGTATGATCTCCGCTTTTTTCAATCTACTACGGTTAGGTTCGGCGTGGGTTATGGACAAGGTACGCGTACTCTTCTTGTACTTTGAGGGCACCGTTTAGAATGGCCGTGTCTTTGAGAGGTTGCTGGTCCGTTGGTAGAGCAACCGCTGCGCTTGAGCTAGCTAGAGCTAGAAATACGTGAGCTCGCATTTTCAGGCGTGCAAGAGCGCGGAAGTGCAAAAGTAGCTATCAATGTATAATAAAAGTTTTGTATTATGATTTCTCCGTGAATCGAGATATTGTATTTGGATTCAATTGAGCCCCAAGTGCGTGATCCGGGTGGTGTTGTAGGATCAAGCAGTCGCGTGTGCTGCTCCAGTTGATGTTGTTGTTCCCCACAGGCTTTCGTCATCGGTGCCTCATCCTGCAGGCGAACTAGAAGTACGATTTGATTGGCCGATTCTCACTACGCGTTCAACCGCACATCGCAATTACATACGCATGCACCCTCATGTGGCATTGGGATTCAAAGAATCATTCCAATTTGGTGTGATTATGTCTATACTGTATTGTCATTGCGCTTTAGAAAAATCTTGGTTTTTGCCTCTCGGATGGCACGGATTCTTAGACAGCCTGCTACCGCGTAGTGCTCCTTTCCTTCCGAGTGCTCCTAGAGCGACTTCACACTTGCGTAGGCTCTACCCCACATTTCTCCATGAAACCGTTCCCAACAAGAAGAGAATGTGGAATGGTGTCTCCCCGGACCGAGCACTAAGCACTTTTCCGCGCGTTGCTAGCTGTCATTAAGAGAAAACAGAAAGTTCGTGTTTCTATATCGGGAATTGGTACGATCGCACCCTGTCAAGACTGGTTCATACCCCACAGATTCTCGCAACGGCGCACCAGTCTCTGCTTTTCGCCTCTGGTAACACGCACAACGTCATCGATCAAGGGCCCAACATAGACCTGTCGCCGAAGCACTACTTTTCCGAGTCCGAGAACAACTGCTACAGTGGATGAATTACTTTGACGGGCTCCAACATTCCACATCACACATTCCCTTCTATCGTGCCTGGACTCTCGATTCTGGGACGCCTTTGAGACATTCCAAAATGAATAGGCATCAGCGAAGCTATGCTCAGTCATCGTAACCATTATTCGAGACCGTAATCTCAATATTCCCTGCATTGGTCCGTAGATTACCGCCAGTCACCACCTCACACCAGTCGATAATCGCGCACAATACGTCAGACATAGGATGTGATCCACGGGCTACCAATGGACCCACATGGCCCACGTTTACCTTCCGTGTTCCTGACAATCATCCTATTACGGAAGCAGAAGCTCCATGCGTGCCTGGCTACTGGCTTACTTGCGCACATATCCGGGGTCCGTGTTCGACGCTGGCCAATAACAGAAAAAAGTGTTACTTGATTCATCCATCAATGTTTCTTTGCTAGTAGCAACATCGACCCAACACTGAAGACGCGGTTCGGTGTGGCTCATAGAGTGGATCTGTCTGACAGCGAAGCTCAGCGGAATCTGAACCCACATCGATGTCATGTCCAAATATGAAAGCGCAGTCTAAAAAACAGTTAGTCCTGGACCGGCGTATACCTGTATGGTATAAGACGAGGCACCTTCTTTCAGTGTCACTCACATCCATCTTCCTCCAAGTCGTTCCAAGGAGGATTGTACCAACATCTTTCTTTTCGTTATCGTCATTCACTCCAAGATGAAGTACGCCATCACACCTCTCGCTTTCGCCGTGGGCTCTTCAGCCCTAGCCATTCGCCAGAGCCAGCAATGCGTTCAGCTCCAAGCCTCTGGCGGTGCGTCCGGAACCCTCGGTCAGTTGTCTGATGGACAGAACCGTGTCGGCGGTGGCTATGGCGCCGCCTGCTATTGCCTCGATAGTAATGGCGGATTCACCGACAGCAATGGCCGTGGCTGCATCCTCACTCCTCCCACCACCCAATTCCAGTGTGATGAAGGCGCTAGCCCAACGAATGGCTTTGCCATAAACGGAGGTTCTGTGACATACAACGGAAACTCCAAGTTTTATGCTTGCCCTGTCAATGACAACGGCGAGTACAACGTGTACACACAGCCTGCTCCTGGACAGGACAAATGCGTTGAGATTACATTGGGCTCTGGCCAGTCTTGCGGTGCAGGCAACCAGCCTAGTGCATCTCCTTCAAAGCCTGCGCAGTCCCAGCCCGCGCAGTCGTCGGCTCCTCAGAGCAGCCCTGCACCTCCGGCTACTCCTCCGGCTCAGAGCTATCCCGTTGGAACTCAATCCCCTAAGCAGTCGCAACCACCCCAATCTCAAGCTCCTCCTGCACCATCACAGCCAGGGTACTCCCAACCTCCAAAGCAGTCTCAGCCACCAGCACCGTCGCAACCGGGCTATTCTCAACCACCAAAGAAATCTCAACCCCCGGCACCTTCACAGCCAGCTCCGCAGCCACCCCAGTCTCAAGCTCCTCCGCCATCATCACAGCCAGGGTACTCTCAGCCACCTAAAGAGTCCCAGCCTCCTGCTCCTTCGCAGCCAGCTTCGCAGCCACCCCAATCTCAGGCTCCTCCTGCATCGTCACAGCCAGGCTACTCTGTTCCACCCACGGAGTCTCAGCCTGCCCCCTCGAGCCCTGCTGCTTCGCAACCAGTCCAGTCCTCTGCTCCCCCCTGCTCCATCGCAACCTGCTCCATCAAGCCCACCAAGCTACGGCAATGGAACCGGTAGCGGCTGTTCCGCAGACCTGAATGGCGAATACCAATACCCACATCTCATCGTCCCCGTCTCTTCCTCCAAGCCTTCCTCCGCCCCCGGAACGTCGTACAACGGCTCGGCCAACGGCGATGTCTGCTCGCTTTTCAACTTCGACATCCCGCAGTCCTACTCCGGAAAATCTTGCTCTCTTCTCTTCCTTTTCCCTAAGCAGGAAGACCTCGAGACTTCAAGCTACACTATTTCCGGCTCTGGTGGTCTGGAATTCTCCCAGTGTGAGACTACCGCCACTGAGCAGACGTCATGGAATAACAAGGGCACCTGCAAGGCAGTCAAGACCGTTGACAATGTCGCTCCGGGCAATTCGTACTCGATCGTGTCCGACTCGTGTGCCGCTGGAAAGACTGTTACGTACCAGATGTGCGCTACAGGCGGCCTAGCTCTCAATTACTTCCAGGACTACAACCCGAGCCCGATCGGCGCTTATATCCGCGAGTGCTAGATGCGCTCCAGTACATTCAAGAGGAATTTATAGCAGAGAAAGTAAAATTCAAGATGCAATTAGAGTTTTGATACGATAGCGAGGTCTTTCGAACCTGCTATGTCTGTATATTGATGAGGTCACATATGTATGATGAGGTGTCACTCCTTACGACTTTCCCTTCTGTAGAATAGAATAATGAAAATGAAGATATTATTTAACTTAAGATTTGCCGTGAAAGATACAACCAGTGCATGCTGTCATGATCATTTGTGGAGATACCTCAACCGACTCATTGTAGCTATGCTATCATATTATAGGACTCATCTGTCTAATTCAGTAAAACCACAACCTGCTCTATATCATGTGCGCAGTTATTTAAGGACATTAGTACACATGACAGAACCCATGCCATCCTGGCCAGTAAGGAGAATCTTAAGACGTTGCGCGTCCAGCAATACATACACAACACTCTGTCCTCAAGCTACAGGCCGTCTTGCTATCAATCAACATGTGAAAGAGGAGTCGAGTGTCAGCTCCACGCTTCCCGGCTTGCCTTCACTAGTGACAACCAAAAGTGAAAGCACCAGAGGCGCACGAGCGTCAAGACTTGCGACATAAATATTGATATACGACAACTTCATCAACTTCTTCAAACCTCTTTACGGACCCTCGTTTTCTCAATTTGACATCAAGTCCTGGTATCAGCGATCAACCTCCCAGTGGGTCTCTTTCCTTTAGCGAGGGCATTTGTACTCATACGCATCGCCCAATACTCACTGATCAATATCAGAGCACGATGGCCGAAGAAAAGGAGCAGCTGAGGGCCGCTTGGATCCTGATGATTGCTTTGTACCGAAGTCAGCTAAACAAGTTGACCAACGAAATACTCGCCACTCCACTACTCACGAACGAACTCATTGAGCATCTCCTGCGCAAGTGCGAAAAATTCTGAGGAAGAAACGGTTGATGGTGATCCTATATATGCGGCCTATATGACTGGGGTCAAAATCTACGATATTCTCATTGGTTGGGAGGTAGGACGCACTGTCGCTCTACAGTTACGGTACAAAGGGTTGAAGCCCGCGCCTGCGACGAGTCTTTGAACATTTGTCCTAATACTGTAGCCCTGATAGTTACTAACAAATACAGGATACCTTTGCCCTGATCGCTCATCAGGTCAAAGATATTGTTGCCAGGTCCAAGGGAGACGCTGCCATCCAAGATGTAAGCCAACACCTTGTACAACCTATTATATATACATGCTTGCTAAACAGATCATTTAGGATCATATTGTCACTAGTATGACGGGTATACCGCGGTTCTTCGAAGCTGTTGGGAAATTTCTCAATCTCCACGTAGCTGCGAAGGAGCATTTACGTGAAAGGCTCTTCGATCGCGTCTGCGAGTTCGACAGGGAGCATCCGGAGACCAAGGTCAGCCTTCCATTTCCAGATAGCTACGAGTTCCCTCCTAGGGTGACGCTGGCGAGCATGAAAGTGTGCGCCCATGGCTAAAGCTGTATCCATTGAATGTCAAGCTATGGCTATGTATCGCGGTTTGACGAACGACAACGCTTGAAGTTCTATTAGAGTCTACCGAATTTCATTCGTCAAATTTTCTATTATTCATTGCCCCATTTCGGACAGGAGCTTGACCTGTCGCTGAATAGCTGCATTCATGGCATCCTTCGACCCGAACTTGCCTAGCATTTCGCCCTCGACCTCGGAGAACTTATGTTGCACGCTCTTCGAGAAAGCGCTATCCGCTCCATGACTTAGCCTCGATGTGACATTGATCGTGTTGATGAGCATGGCCGCGATGAGCGCCATATCAGCGCCTGGAGCAACCTCGGTGCCAGCACTTGCCAAGTACTGTGCCATCATAGCCATCTGCCATGTCTGCACAACGCGAATAGGATGATGCATCTGAGGGTAGAGCTTCGGTATGACGTGTCGATATCGTTTTGCGCATTGGAACCATGCCCCTTCGAAGTTGCCAACGGAAAGCATGTTTACGATAAGGTCGTCTCGGAGAGCGGGTAGTGGCTGACGGTGGGGTGGCCATAGGCGAGATTGGCAACACACCTCAATTGCATTATCAATGATACTGATTGCCTCGTTTGGGTCTGTTTGTCGCTGTTCTTCCTCGTAGAGTTGAAAAACCTGCCCCTGTATTGCTGCGACTCGTCGTTCGTCGACAGAGTCCCCGACATAATCCGCTGGATCCTCCGCATTTTCGCTTTGGTTGATTGCTTGATCGGCAACATGCTTAAAGTGAGTCGGTAGATCCTCAAAACTTATTTGCCACTCATCCTCCTGCTGTGTTGGACCTACCTGGCACTTGGTGCATCGACAAGTGAAAAACCAGCGTTGCTGAAGCTCGCTCTGTCGTCGCGCGTATGACATCGTTGGATCAATGTATGAAATGAAAATTTCTTCATTCTTCTTGATATCCTTGAGTGTGCGAATTTGCATCTGCGGTCCGTCCATGACGATGTACACATTTGGGTCGCAGGAGTGATTAATATGGCAGAAAACTGCATCGATAACGATCCCAAGCGGATCAAAAGTCGGCGTTATCAGCGTCATCGAATTGGAAAGTATCCTCGCATACATGGCGGCAACGAAGTCTTTGCTAAACCTATCTTGCGTCGCAGAGAACTGGCTTGTTCCAAGTGCCATTAGTTCGATCCCGCCGTAGTTCCCATTACTCTTGAAGTCCTCTATATGAGATTCTAGCTGACATAGTAGCTGCCATACGGAATCCGGGATAAGGCCATGTTTTCGTCGGATCAAGATCTCCATGCAACCTAAAACAGCTTTCGGAAGCTCTCTGTCGGCTACTGATTTTAGGTTCTTGCACTCATGCTTGTGGCCGCGATTCCATGCTTCTTTCTGACATACCTAGCACATATGTGAGAAACTTTTTTTCAAGTATACAATAACCACATACCCTGCTGCAGTATCGGAAGCGCTTGCACCCAGCACAAGTTTGTACCGTAGTTCCTTCCTTTACATAGAGTCTCGAACCAATTGACGAACCCTCAGTCCAAACATAGCAGTTTGCACACGTGTCCTTTAGCCTTTCTGCCTCTAGTGATGTCATAAGCGGACGTTTTAGAGTAGCAATTGATTCCCCATTTTTGATGTCGCGGCCGCTGAAGAACCCTCTGCCAGCGGTCTGCCCGCCAATGGTTGAATTGCCAATGTAGCATCCGTGACTATCACAGGCCATTGCGCATGTATCAAGACGGATAAGACGGATAAGACTGATTGCAGTCAGGTTATTACTCACGGTGGGAATGTGTCGTGTAACGAGGTGCTGTCACGTGGTAGTTTCAGTATTTTGCTGGAAGAGACGAGACAAGCTAGTCCAATTATAGTTAGCATGTCAATGACAAAACGACGGATTGCTATGTGTTACTATGATTGCTCAATATCGAAGCTTTGCTATATCCTCTTAACATTGGAAATTTGAACTCTTCAGTTATCAGGTATCCACTGACAAGCGGTTGCTAATGTTGAAGGTGATCACTCCTCGCTGCTTTCTACAGCTTCCGTCTCAACAATACCATCATGGATATGCGAGATCAGCCACCATAGTTTCCAAGTTAAGGTTTCGAAGCATAATGCATCATGCTAACCCAGGATCTATGATCCACGCGGACAGAGTGAAAAACATACCAGCCTGGAGTCAAAAGTATCGCCCATCAAGTTTCCCAGACCACTTCTTCCGTTGAATCATTCCATAAACTCCAACGAGTTTTCTCCCATATCTCAATGCAGCTTTCTTCCCGTTGCTACAATCCCCTCAAACTCTAAAATGAACCCTCTCTCTCCACCTCCCGTCTCCTCCTCGACAAGCTTCTTCATCTCTGCTAACACCTGCGCAACTAAAACTTTCCTCCTACTTTCCTCCCAGAACGACCCTATAAAGTTCATTGGCATAGTCTACTCATCATACGAATCAGCCCGTTTCTCG
The DNA here is from genome assembly GCA_027946365.1 of Kalmusia sp. IMI 367209. NCBI lineage: Eukaryota > Fungi > Ascomycota > Dothideomycetes > Pleosporales > Didymosphaeriaceae > Kalmusia > Kalmusia sp. IMI 367209. The sequence goes on along the minus strand of JAPEUQ010000006.1, from coordinate 88,529 downwards.
GCTAAGAAGTTCGCAGCACGAGATGTGAGACAGTGCCAACATACCATGGTATCGCAAAACTGCTCCGGCGTCCCACAATCTACCTTCGCTTTCTCGACCACTACATCCGCGCTCTCAATGCCTGCGTCACGTAGTTCGCTAGATACATATGCGGGGGAATGCCAGTCGCGCCCACCAGTAATAGCGCGCTGTATCTCTTCGACGGACGGCACGCTCGGTGGCTCTGGCAAACGAGCCGCTGCGCGCCGCACGATGTCCCATCCCGGAAAATACGCCCAGGAGGAGATACCAATGTGGCCACCCGGACGCAGAAGCGCGACGCAGGACTCGAGTGTGCCTGGGGGAAGCGCGAAGATGGCGAAGTTGACGAAGAGGTGGGTGTAGGTGGAGGGTATGAGTTTTATATCCTATTCACGACGTTATGTATTGTTCTCCTTTAGTACAATTCTTGTCGCTGTAGTTATAGAAGCAAGAAGGAACGTACCCTTCCATCGACGACATCCGTCTCCACACCTGTCCATCGCTCATGCTCCGCTCTCTTCTTTAAAAACCCTAACATCGACTCGCTGATGTCGCCACCTAGAACGTGCACCTGATTCCACTTGTTCTTAGGTAGGGATTCATATAAGGCTGCCGTCACAGCGCCTGTCCCACATGCAAAGTCGAGAACGTTAGCTTCGCCCTCGATGTTAGCAATGCTCGTCTTCTGTACCATGATCTGGGCAAAGGGCGCTGTTACACGTTCAGCGAGGGCGTATTTAATTGCGATGTCATCGTTTGTCCACATGCTGGAGGCAATGGAGGCGTCTTTAGGGGTGACCATATTGTATTTGGGTGGAGGTATTTGGGATAGCGGACGGAAGGTTGATAGGACGCAGAGGGGCGTTGGATACGGCCTGAAAGGGAAACTTATTGGTCTTGTCAGTCTTTTCAGTGATTGGCATACGATTATATAGTTCCTCCACTGCGAGTCGGGTTCAGGTGCCGCATTTATAGCATAGCTCTTACATGTAGGTCGTCGTATGACGGCCTAACTGTATCTAGAGAATGGTTTATGTAAGGCTGCGTATCCTCTCTATCCTCAGTGTTGCCTATACATGGACTCGTGTTTGATTCTAAATTAGATAGGATTCGAAGCATTCATCGCGTGTTAGGTACCATTGATATCGCTGACAAATAGATCGTGAATGCCATAAGTCCGGCTCCAAGTACAAGAAATAGCTAACCGGAGGAGTGCCGCTACCAAGATGACCCGAAAATCCAGAACGACGCAAAAGCCAAGATTCAATAAAACTCCTTCCAATCTCCCCAGATAATCTCGTCCTTGTACTTCTTCATCAGCTGCCCCGTTGGATCCTCTCCCTTCACGTGTGCCCACGCACCGGCAAAGTGCACAAGGAAGAAGCCAGGCTCCCAGACCCGCTTCGGCTCCGCATAGCACTGTATCTCCTCCGGGAACGCATTCAGCATCCACTGCGGTACCACTGTCGTCCTCGCCTTGGACTTCGCATCCTCCTTCATAAGCGTCGTTATCGCGTCCTGCTCGCTCATCTGCAGATCCTTGTCCTTCTTCTTCTCGCGGGCCTCGACGGCATACACATCGTCCAGAAATTTGAGGGAGCGCTTGTGGGAGCGCACGATGAACGAGCCGAGATTCAAATCGTTGCAGTCGTGGCTAAACAAGAAGTCGAGCTCGTCCGGATTTGTGGCATTCTTCAATGTCTCTTGTATGATGTCTGTCACTTTGATGTCGGTGTTCGTGATCAGGGTGTCGAAGTCCAGCCACCATATCCAATCCCACTTGTCCTGCTTGATCAGCCGCCTCATCATGTCGAACTTCCACCACACTGTGCCGCGGCCGGGATGCGCTTCGTAGTCGACGATGAGGTCATAGCCATGGCGGCGGACGTAGTCTAGCAATGTGTCAGTGAGGCTGATGGTGCAGGCTGAGCTAGCGACATACGGTCTTTGGACTTGAGTGAGATGTGAATGTATGACCGCTCTTCCGTCACAAAGGTCACAAGAGCTACCCGCAGAGGCTTCTTCTCGGGCGCTTTATCAGCTGCTGATGCGAGCCTTTGCTCTGCTGGAGGCGGGAGCGGCGCTGTGGGCGGAGGGGCTGGAGCTTGGTCGATGGTTGGCGTCTGGCTGAAGTGCCAGCCTAGGAACGCGCAAAAGGCAATGATGAGCAGCAGCGACGGCGGGACTCTCAGCGACCGCACCAGCATCGTGACAGCAGATGGGCTCGCTGTCGATGGAGCGCGAGGAGCTGAGCTAGGGCGGGCATCTCGCACGTACTATGTGGTACTACTCGGAATGCCAAGTCAAGTCATGTAATGTGAGCGTCTTGTCGTTGGCGGCGCCGCTTCCGTAGTTCGAGACCGCCAGCTGAATCGCGACGAGCTAGAGCACGCGCCATGCCTCGGGCGAACGACCACCCGTGAAGCGAAGTGAGAGACGCACGCGAGCGCAGTGGAGTGGCTGCTTCGCGGTTGACAGATCGAGGCCCGCTGTACGCAGCGATCTGCCCGTGCCAAGCGTGGTGCACCCGCCCGCTGCTGGTCCCTGAATGCGGGAGCTGTGTGGGCCACTAACCCAACCCCGGCTGTCCCAGCAACCGCTCCATTGACGATGTGATATCATTTCAGGTGCCGCGTTGCATCTCTGCCTTCGCACTCCACTGCACGCTTCGAAACCCCACGATGTCAAACTTGAGAGGAAACACCAGAGGCAGAGGCAGAGGAGGAGGAGGGTGGAGAGGCGGGCGGGCGGGAACTCTGCACCCAAAGGAACCTTTCTGAACGGCGTCTGGCACTGTACGCTACATATGATCTACCATGTAGATTGCTTGGGCTAACAACACCAAGGCGACTGCAATCCTCCGCTCCCCGCGGTCCACTTCCCGGTCAAGAAGGAGGGCCCTAACAAAGGCCGTTGGTGTAAGTCTCTACTGCGCAGACAACCTGGTGCACTTCTGACTGGTCTCAGTCCGCACCTGCCAGAAGCAACAAGACGAGCGATGCGGTTTCTTTCTCTGGGATTCAGATGCTCATCCGCGCGAAAATGCTGCCCTCGCCAACAACTCGCGCACCGAGCCAGGCCATGCAGCTACAACACCCCGCGCGCAGCGCGTCGCATCTCCACCTCCACCCTACACCCCGGAAGGTGAAGCATCGGGCCCGAGCAGGAAGCGCAATCGGCCGACCGTCGAGGAAGAGGCAGATGAGTTTGGTTTTGACCAGAGCAACGCAGCCTTTGAAGAGGAGCTCGATCACGTCATGACGGCCGTTGAGACGCCGAGCAAGAGGCCGCGGACAGATACCTTTGCAACGCCCTCCCGTTCGACAAGGCGCAAACTGCCCTGGCAGACCGACGACAATCCCACAACAGGCGCCTTACCAACACCACAAACGGAACAGCGTACTTCGAATGATCCCTTTCCTACACGCTTCAGTGCGCCCGGCGGTTCGATGCTTACCCCTTCGCGATGTCGACAAGGCGACGATTCTCACACAGTAACGCCGGCTGACTCTCCGAACGCGACCCCTACTCCGAGCCGCTTCAAAGACGTAGGTCCAGCTCCTGGGGACAATGATCTTGTTCGGGATGTGTTTGGGGTGTTGGGCGAAGCCAACGTTCAGCTGAACAATCAAACGAGGAACAATTTGACCGCTGTACTTTCGAGGCATGCAACGGTCGCCGAAGGCGTGAAGAAGGGACGTGACGTTGCAAGGGCATCAATCACTGCCAAGACCGCAAAGGTGACTGAGCTGACCTATCGTGTTAGCACGCTTGAAGCTGAGCTAGAGGCCGAGAAGGCCAAGGTTAGCCATTTACAGTGGAGCCTGGAGCATGGACAGGAGACGGATTGAGGTCCGCTTCACAGGCAGTGTTCATGTCGAAGCGTTGAGTAAAGTAATCACAATTGTAATTGTGGCATCGCACAGTGAATGATCATCTACCAGATTACAAGAAGGGCTTACTAGCTTCGTTAGGAACGCACCGCTTTCACTACGGGGTTGATCGCGCCTTCGTGAAGCCATAGTGTACGCTGTTGTACGACAGCAACGTGCCGTTGCACGACAATGTTAAAATTATATCCGGTATCATCCACGTGGCAGACTGCATGCTTTGACCCACACTTTTGATGAGTTGCGATCAAATTGCCAGCACGCGATGTGTGCAGAGCAGCGAGAGGTGGAGATAGAGGCTCATCCTTTACGGGAATGGGCCGCGTTATTAGTGCGGTACCTTGGCGAGAAAGCTTATTTCTTCGCTCCACACGTCGGCCTCTCTGTCCGCCGTCAGGTGCGTATCTGTCACGTCTCTTCTCCATGGTTCGAGACATTTGTGGTGCCGTGTCAATGAAGACTCGTCGGTGGCGGAGCCATGTGCCCCTGCCGTGGTTGGGCGGGCCCTGAGGCGGCCAGCGTGGTTTTCGCGACGTTATGACGCCACCATCCACCATGACTCTGATTCACCAACATGCGCGTTTTGTGCGGCATCCACTAACGTCTTTTTAACGCTCTTCGCCGCCTACCTGCCAGAACATTTGGATCTTCCCCAACCCCTCCTAACATTGAATCATAGGCACGCTCGATGCCCTCCGTGATAAATTCTACCGCCCAGTCGCTTCGAGCATCTTCAAATTAAACAAACCCGGCTCTACCGTCGGTTGTTAGCAACCCCACATATTGACACTCACACACTTCCCGGCACAGTCGCACACTCGGCATATACGGCACACGCATATTGCTGCATCTATCCGGCACTATGTCTACCGCACATCCAACGACTTTCCCTGGCCTGCCGCATGAGCAGTCGGGGCAAAATTTGGTAACGACAACGTTGTTCATTACCAACCTGCACTGTCCATCATGTATAGAGATCATCCAGGACTCTTTGAGTGCATTTGTACCGGCACCCGACTTCATTTCTTACTCTATTGTTTCGCATTCCATTGTCCTGCGCCACAACACATCCCTTGCAGTACGGGATATCGCTGCAACGCTAGAGGACGCTGGTTTCGAGATACACAGCATATTCCAAGACAACAAGACGGTGTTTGCTCCGGTGGAGGTCTGCCATTTCGAAGACCGCAGCAAAGAGTGGGAATCGAGTCTGGAGCACGCAGTAACAAGGTGGGTCCAAAAAGGAGTTCCAAGCAATTCAAGAGAAGACATGCACAAGAGGGAAAAACATGTGGAGCAGTGTGAACAGTGTAAAGCGGAGGCAGGAGGGGTGCGGCTGGACTTGACCGATGAGAAAGAATCATGGCCCTCCAAACCGCAACCTGTTGTAACGACAACGGACATTAGGGGATCCGGCCAATTCGACCGTACAAGATCCCCTGTATTGGGCAGTGTAATCGTCGATACCTCCTCGGCGGTCTCCACGTGCAGAGCGACAATTGGAATTTCGGGAATGACGTGCAGCTCTTGCGTGAGCAGCATCACGAACGCTGTCGAACAGTTGCCTTTTGTTCAGTCGATCAACGTCAATCTTCTTACCAACAGCGGTTTAGTTGTTTATGAAGGGAAAGGAAGACTTGAGGAGATTGTTGAGGTCATCGAAGACACTGGGTTTGATGTTCATGTGGAAAAGGTCGAGCATCTTGATACTTGGCGAGCTACATATGCCATCGGTGGCATGACCTGCAGCGCCTGCGTTGCAAATATATCACGAGCTTTGAAGATACTCGACTGGATTGAAAAGGTGGATGTCAACCTGGTCACGAACAGCGCCACCATTGTGTTCGTGGGGAAAGACCATGTTGCACAGGTCACGGAGACGATTGAGGATGCTGGCTACGAAGCAACTCTTGATAAGATCACACCAGAAAATGCATCGAACCAGGAATCCATGGACCGCTCCGTAGGCCTTCGGATTGAGGGCATGTTTTGCCACCACTGTCCGCTTGACATCATGAATTCCCTACGCGAAAAGTACGGAGAGCAACATGGTCTACAATTCGAACAGCAACCCTTCTCGGAGAAGTCGCCGATACTAAACATCAGGTATAAGCCAGTTCCGTCAGTCTTCACTATTCGCGACATTTTCCGATCAATTGAGGGCTTCAACCCAAACTTCAAGCCATCCGTCTACCATCCACCAACGATCGAAGATCGAGCCCGCGAGATGCACGCACAAGAACGGAGGCGGGTATTATTTCGGCTGCTGCTCTCTGTCGTTGTCGCTTTACCTACCTTCATACTCGGAATCGTATTCATGAGCCTCGTGAAAGATACTAATCCCATCCGCCGATATGTCATGCAACCAATGTGGGCTGGTAATGCTACACGGCTCAGTTGGGCTCTCTTCATTTTGGCAACGCCCGTATACTTCCTCGCGGCTGATACGTTCCACCGCAGAGCGATCAAAGAAGTGAAAGCAATGTGGCGACCCGGAAGCCGCACTCCTTTCCTTCATCGTTTCCTTCGTTTCGGAAGCATGAATATGCTCATGTCGCTTGGCACAAGCATTGCATACTTTGCCTCGGTGGTTGAATTGGGATTAGCTGCAGCGGGGAAATCTTCAGGGTCTATGAACGACTCGTACTTCGATGCAGTGGTCTTCTTGACTATGTTCATTCTCGTCGGGCGTTTCCTGGAAGCATACAGCAAGGCAAAAACTGGCGACGCTGTGTCATCACTCGGGAAACTCCGGCCTGAAGAGGCGATTCTCGTTGATGCCGAGAAGGGAGACATGAAAATAGCGACAGATCTCCTCGAGGTTGGTGACATAGTTCGCGTTCATCACGGCACCTCGCCGCCCTTCGACGGCACGATACTTGAAGGTACCACCATTTTCGACGAATCTAGCCTTACGGGAGAGTCCCGACCCGTTAAGAAAGATTCTGGGGACATCGTCTACTCCGGCACCGTCAACAAAGGTTCACCAGTCAAGATCGAAATTGCCACAATCGCCGGCACATCGATGCTGGATCAAATCATCAATGCTGTCCGCGAAGGCCAAACTCGACGAGCACCTGTAGAGAGAGTTGCCGATACCATCACAAGTCACTTCGTGCCATTTGTTGTCCTTGTCGCCGTAATTACTTGGCTCATCTGGCTTATCCTTGGAACGACTGGGGCTATACCCAAAGACTGGATGAATGAGGGTTCTGGCGGTTGGGCTCTCTGGTCGCTGCGCTTTGCCATTGCTGTTTTTGTCATCGCGTGCCCTTGCGGTATTGGTCTAGCCGCACCGACAGCGCTTTTTGTTGGCGGGGGCCTCGCCGCGAAACATGGTATCCTGGTGAAGGGTGGCGGAGAGGCGTTCCAAGAGGCGAGCACGCTCGACTGTATTGTCTTCGATAAGACCGGTACGCTGACCCAGGGTGGTGATCCTGCTGTGACCGGTCACCAACTGGCTTGCAGTGAGGATCCTGCTGTTGTATTCGGGCTCGTTCAAGCTTTGGAAGAGAACAGCAATCATCCCATCGCAAAGGCATTGGTGACATTCTGCAAGTTTAAATCTGCGAACATCTTTGAGATTGTCAACGTCGACGAGGTGCCCGGCAAGGGCTTGAAAGGTACCTTCCGGGTGAATAGTCGGGAGATGTCGATGATAATCGGTAATGAAGCGTTCATGACCGACCATCACGTGCCAATCCCCACAGATCAAGCTTCAGCCCTACAGACGTGGAAGGCACGTGGAGAGTCTGTTGCATTGGCTGCTTTGCTTTCGCAAGCGCCGCAAACGGACTCTGCAGCAACAAAAGACCAATGGTATCTCGCAAGCATCTTTGCTATCGCTGACCCGCTCCGTCCTGAGGCTATCAGCGTCATAAGCCAGCTTAAAAAGCGTGGCATCGACGTCTGGATGCTATCTGGAGATAACCCAACCACAGCCAACGCTGTCGGTGCCCAGGTCGGCATTCCAGCCTCCAACATCATCGCAGGTGTCCTGCCAGATCAGAAAGCGGAGAAGATCACCTATCTGCAAAAGACACTTACTAAGACCCGCAAGTCTACACTCTTCCGCCTCTCCTTGCCTAGTTCTTCTACACCCAAGCGCGCCACGATTGCCATGGTAGGCGACGGAATCAACGACGCGCCCGCCCTCTCCACAGCCGACCTCTCCATCGCCATCGGCTCCGGCTCCGACATCGCCCTCTCTTCTTCCTCGTTCATCCTCATAAACTCGCACCTCACCTCGCTACTGACCCTCCTTGATCTCTCCCGCGTCGTCTTCCGCCGCGTGTACTTCAACTTCGGTTGGGCGCTCGTGTACAACATCATCGCTATGCCGATCGCTGCCGGCGTCTTGTACCCGATTACTACGGGCTCGAAGCAGATGGACATGCATCACAATGGCGTTGGTATGGAGGGCGGCATGGGCATGGGGGATACGGGAGTGAAGCATGTGAGACTGGATCCTGTGTGGGCAAGTTTGGCGATGGCCTTGAGTAGTGTGAGTGTGGTGTGTAGCAGTCTGCTGCTGAGGAGCGGGTGGCCCGGCGTTGGGTTTAGGGCGAAAAAGGTGTCTAGGGGTGAGACAGGAGAGCGGGTGGTTCGGGAGGATACATAGGTGGTTTGGGAGCTGGGGTCTGTTGAAGGATTGATAAATTTGTTTTGGAATTCGTAGTTAGAATCGCTATTCACATTCGTTTGTTTTGCTCTTTGGTCCTATATGAGAAGGGTTTTGTGAACTCGATGGCTTAAGTGCAAATTGAGCTAGAGGGTAGGATTACGACAGCTGTGTATGAGGGCCTTACCTCGAACAGATAGCTAGGGGATCAAGAATACTCAAGCTACTTCCTTAGTAGCTATTCTAGGTTAAGGGTCTTTTTTGCCATTTGATTAACGAACAAAGCAATGCATCGCTACCCTGGGATTGAGACCCCAAACAACCATTCAGGATATACCACAGGGTAGTTCAATATATGGCATGGTTGTTACAAGTCGCTTTAATGTTACTGGGCTTACAACATATGAAACATCAACAGGCATGGACGTGTCTTCCCCTCTGTCCCTCAACCCCACAGAGATTCGCACGAACAGCGTCACTCCGAGCATCACATCATATCCGTGCTTTTAACAACTATTGCCTCCCTCTTCCCTTCCCTTCCCCCTTCCGCCCCATCACATCACATCACATCACTGCCTCGGACAAGCCGGGCACATAGTATGATTCGGCCGATGAGCCCTGCACACCCTTCCCGCCGTCGCCGTGACATGGATCCGCTTGCCTCCATCGTAAATGATAAGTACGAGGAGATCAAAGTAGAGAATGAGAAAGACATACATCTATGACACTGCCACTGAGAGCACGGCCAGTCCGGGACCATGTACTCCCTCGGCAGCTGATACCCGCCCTCGTTGTATCCGCCGTTGCGGCCGTAGCCGTTGCCGTAGCCGCCGTATGACTGTTGGTAGTAGATGTAGGACATTTTTCGTTGTGTTGTGTTGAGTGCTTGTAGCTCGCGTTTCCGGATTTGGTTTCGAGGGTAGATGGAGCGTGCAAAAGGCACATCTGTGGAAGTGTTAAACCATTATATCAAGACGTATGTTGTGCATACTGACGTATCTCTTGCTTGTTAGCGGTAATGGTGTTAGTCTACGTAAAGAAGTAGCTAGGTGTGTTGCTACGTGGGGGAGGGCGGAGATGGAATAATCAGGTGTACGTATGTTGTTTAGACATATTGTTCTCATTCTTTGATTCAATCTTGTGCAATTCCTAGGAATTATTTCGTATGGACATCTAGAACATTGCAATTCCTATGTGTCGAAGGTAGGTTGATGAGTTTTCATGTTTCAAGGTCATTGCTGGCAAGTCATCAGTGTGTGAAGAAGTGAAAGTAAAGGTGAAAGGTAGAACAAACGAGTGAAGATAATTGATACCTTATCAAAAGAATCACGTCGTGAATTTGGAAGATTGACAAGTACTGTTAAGCTTGTAACTCTAATTTAAAGTTGTATATTATTCCTGCGAATTGACACTGACCGCTGGTTTAGGTTCGCTGAAGGGCAGAGCCCCAAAATTATCTCTGGCGTAGCATAAGACTTGATATGGTCATGGTCTCCTTTATTGAAGAGGATCTCTATTTTTGGTCAAGACAACGAGAGCATCGCAGCCGGTTTCATCTTCCTTTCAAGAAGACAAAAGGTCACAGATGATCAAAGATACCACATTCCACCGTTCAGAGGTATTGACAAATATCTACGCCCCATGACAATCTACCGATGCGCAGTCAATTTTCGAATAAATCGCACCTCAAAGACCAAACCACGCAGCGGAAAGCTGTTTAGATCGGGCGATTGACATGTAATGAACCTTTATTGAATTACAATTTCCCTTGTATCCTCATAAAATCGAGGTACAAAAGCTCTGACGACCACGACCTAGGTACAAACCCCTACTTTCCCATGAATACGGATGAGTGGTCACTATATGTCTGCGCTCTTCTCTCGCACATCCTCGTACGGGCTGGAACGACCATGACAACATGTACATGAATGCAAAAAGTGGCTGTAGAAGCTCTGTTCGATAGCACACTTTTATCTTGGTCAACCTTGAAAGCCGTGTCAAAGCGGACGATAGGCGATACATACCCGATATACGTTTTTTATATTGGCTGTTGATATTCACCATGGCCCGGGACAAAGCCTAGAGCAACGACCAAGCTCTGCAAGTACCCAACACGATCGACATACACCGGCTGGAGGCCGTAAGAGCTTGTCACAACATCAACATCAACATCAACATCAATCCCACCTTCGCATCCTATCCGAGAACTAGACTGCGCCGTTCAAGCCACCACGTAACGCGCTTCTCGAAATCGAAGAATGGCGCCCTGCACGAGCGCAACGTCACTCAACACGTACAAAAGTACACACGTCGTCGTGATACCCCCAATCCTGCTCAATCGAACAAACAAGCTTCCCAGCCCCCAAGCTCCGACCCCATCTCGCCAGCACAAGCTCATCTCGCATCGGACATGGACGCGCAGTCCATCTCACCTCACCTATCCGCTTACCCATCTCACCCTCGCGTCCCACCCTCCCATTTCCCTATCTTCCTCACGCCACAAAACACCCCTTTCCTTCCGCCCCAAAACACACCGGCTCCTCCCCCTTCGGTAAAACACGCGCATCAGACGTTCCAGAAGCCGTTCGCCAGCAGCACCAGGGGAAGTGCACGCGAGACCACGTTCGGCTTGGCTGTGCGTGGGTCCCCTGGGCGTCGCCGCGTGGAAAAGCTGCAGGAACGCAAGCATCGCGTGTACGCTTGCGCACCACGCTTGCGCAGGAGGACGAACGTCTGCTCGTCTAGTCTTCTCTCTTGGGAGCTGTGGACGCAAAGCACGAACGGATGGGACGGTTTCGAACCGGCGCTGTCTAAGCGTGCCGCCGCGACGCGTCAATACTCTTAGATCGACGGACGGGGGGACCAGATGCGAGCGTCATCTAGCGCGCAGCCGTGCCTCTGTTGAGAAATGAGAAACGCAACACACGAGAAAGGCTACGCAGCTTGCACGCCACACATTCTCGTCGCAGTAGATGTGCATTTGCATGCATAGATGGATAGATTGTTCATATTGGCATTTCCATATCTCGCATTACCGTCTCCCGCCAATCTTCATGCACATCCCAATCTAGCTCGGCGGGCGCCACGCACGCCCCTTTCGCTCCACTATCTCCCCTGAACCAAAACATGCAGATCAATGCAGCTAGAAAAGTATCCACAGAGAAAATTAATTTCCACCTCGCTCTCGTGCCATCATAGTACAGCTGCAGAGCAGCGGCTCAACCAAAAAATAAGAGGAGACACGAAAGAGAATAGGTACCATGTACATGAGATGTCAGAACTGCAGTGCATTATTAGATTCTTGACGATGCAAAACATATATGAGAAAAAATGCCACCGAGAGTGGCTTGTGTCTAAACTTTTTCTTCCCGTGCGGACGTATGAGGGGTATCAATCCAACTCCTTGCAGTCTGCAATACCAAACTCGTGTCTTGCTCTTGATCTAGAAGCGGAGAGGCGAGAAGGTCGAGTTGACGACCCATCGCTGGTCGACATCGACGAGCTTTTTGGCCCAGGCGGCAGGGCTGCCTGTCACACCGCGCTTCTTCTTCTGCACGTTGCCATTGACGCCGTTGCTGAGAAGGAGATTCGCGCTACCACCGAGAGAACCGGTGACGACGTTCTGGCGAGCAAGCTTGAGAAGCTCGGCCTTGAGCGCCTTGGGGTTCTGGCCGAAGCTGGCGGGGTCCTGAGCCATCAGGTACGCCATGACACCCGAGTTTTGGGGCGTGGCCATGGAGGTGCCAGATAGAAAATTGATGACGTTGTCACCGGTGCTCCACGCGCTGAGAATCTGCTCGCCGGGCGCGTAGATGTCGACGCACTTGCCAATGTTGGAGAAGGATGAGACTTCGTTGCCAATGTTAACAGAACCAACGGTAACAACGTCCGAGTTGGAGCCACCGAGGTGGGCGGGGGTGGTACCGCAAGCGTCGGCACCATCGTTGCCAGCTGCGACCGAGACGTGGATGCCCGAGTCGATGGCGGACAGGATGGCTTGGTCGACGGAGTTTGCAGTGCCCTGGAGACCCCAAGACATGCTCATGATGGAACCGACGAAGCCGTCTTGGGCCTTGCGCTTCTCGTGGTTGTTGAGCACCCAGTTCATGCCGGCAATGGTGTTGGACGAAGAGCCTGAGCCATCGTCACCGAGAACCTTGACAGCAATGATGTTGGCATTCTGGGCGACACCGAACTTGGCGCCTGCAGCGGAACCAGCAACATGGGTGCCGTGGCCATCGCCGTCAGCAGCCGTGGAAGTGAAGGAGAAACCCTCAGTAGCGCGTCCTCCAAAGACAGCATGGGACACACGGACACCGGTATCGACAATGTAAACGTCAACACCAGCACCGAGGTTGGTGTCCTCGAAGGAGTAGACGAAGTCCTGGCCACTTGGGTCGCCAGACGCACCAGCATCATTCGAGATGCGCTGCAGGCCCCAGGGTGCGTCGGTCTTCTGGGTCACAAACGACTTGATCTCGGCAGCCTCGTCCACCATCTTGACTTCGGCCAGGTCATCCAGGAAGCTTATGCACTCGGGAGTAGCATGCATGACAATGGCACTCCATTGGGGGGTTGTCCATGACGTTGAAGACACCGTCGTCATCGGCTTTCCTCCCAATCTTCTCGAGCAACGACTTGGCCTCGGGGATCTCGTCCTTGTCGAGCATAACAACCACCTCTTTCGAGTTGTTTGGGTCGTGTTGGCAAGTGGAGTTCTTGGACAGACCAATGAGACCTTCCACGGTCTCATCCGGGGTAGCATCGGCGGTGACATCCTGGGGAGCAGCAAGCACATTGACAAACGAGGCCGCAAAGGCGGCGACAGCAAAGGTGGTCCTCATATTGGATTACAGTAGAAGAATGAGAGCGGGTCCGCGAGAATACGTGTCGAAAAGGAGGTAGTAGGGAACGTGTGGCTGTCTTGAATAACACGGACAGAAGAAAAGGGCGACTAGCGCTGCGAGAGGTTAACGTCCGACCCACGAGGGTGAGGGGTGCCGTGGTGGTCGATGTGAAGGAGGAGGAGGAGGGGGTGGTACTATGACGGGATGCGGGGGAAGTTTTTTTTTAAAAGGGAGGAAGACGCGACGACGAGTACGACGACGACAATTGAAGCCAAACATTGTGAGACAAGTGAATTGACTGGATACACGACGCTGTGTAGGGTACAGTGTAGGGTGACGAGGCGAGCAGGTGCCGATAGTGGGTACGCAATGCCTAAGGCCGGAAGTTGTGAGACTCCAAGACTTACAATCCACGCGCAACTGTCAAGGTGCGGCGAAGCTGAGGCAGAAGGGCTGTCGGCCAAGACGTGCCAGCACGCAAACGGGACTAAAGATGCGGCCCGGGGAGGGAGGAATAAAGCAAGAGAGAGAAAGAAAAAAAAAAGGGAGCGTGGAGGGTGGAAGGACGTCAATGAACGGACGTCTTCTGTGCGAGGCAGAGAGCACTCTAAATGAATGAATGGGAGACGAAGGAAGAAGAAGGCGCGGTCAGAGAGAGACGACAGTTGGGCCAGAGCTCTGGGGAAGGAGCATGGGTGTGGGCGGAGGGAAGGAGTGGCTCATGTACTCGTCAGATTGAGAAAAGGCCGACGACGGATGGACCACCACGACGACATGGGCCCCAGCGACGTGCGGTGGACCACAGCGCAAGCTCAGCGAAGCGTCGTGTGCATTTGAAACTGCTTGGCTTCCGGCAGCCTCCCGCAGCGCGCTTTGCCCCATTGACGAGCCTGGTCCGCCCGCCGAGGCCAGCGGTCTGCTTCACGCGCGGAACGGTACAGTAGGACGGCGACGGCGACGGCGGCATCTGGGGCGGCCGCCATTGGGCCTGGGAGATGAAGAGAAGAATTGTGGCACCGACGAGTTGCGTCTGCGCGCTGGGCGGGGGGGGAGCAATCGTGGCGGCAGCGAGTGGAGGCGTCTAGAGAGATGGTTTTTTCTCGATTCTCGAGCAAAAAAGGTCGGAGCGTGGTGAGGAGGCGCGCACGTCGAGCCAAAACTCCGGGGCGTCTGGCTGCCCATTGGCTGCCATTGGCCGCCGCCGGTCTGAAACCCACGTCTGCGACACGGCCACGCCCATGGCAGTATAGCCCAGCGCGCCGCCGCATGAATTCCGCGTCTCCTCTCGCCAGCAATCGCTCCAGGGGCCCGTTTCCATGCTGCCCCACACCCCGTCGTCCCTCTGCTCATTCGCCTGCGCGCGACTCGAGTTTCGCTGGCTCGCCCTCGCCCTCGCCCTCGCCCGTCAACCGCCGCCGCGAAACGAGCTGTCCTGGCCCAACCAATGGCCGCGGCGCGCCGAGGGGAGGGTGCTCGTCTAATCACCATCTCTGAGCACCGCCGTTTCGGACTCCAAATGAAGGGCCCTCGCGCGAAATGAGAACAGCAGCCACTCGAGAAACCGTATCACGGACTTGGGTCATCCAGGAAGGGACCTCCGAGTCCATCTTGCGGCGGCCGCCATGGGAACGGCTCACCAGCCACAGTCTCGAGCGGACATGGACGCGACGGACGAAGCGCTGACGTGCAGGCGCGGGTATAATGGCAAAGGCGCTGCTGAATGGGCGACCGATTCACATTCCACTCGGGTCCTCGCCTTGCCCTACTCTTCTTCAACATCGGCGTGCCGCTGGTCGGTCAACAGCCTCGCAAGTACGGCTGCAAAGACAGAGTGCAACCACGCATGAGAAACGCGCTCCGGATGACAGCAGCCTGGCGTCGTGTCACCCGTCAAACATGCGGCATAATACAAACACTATGGCTGGCGTTTGGGACCTGCTCCTCCAACCGCACCCTGCGCCACAGCCCCCCTCCCCGGTCGCTTGATCTGTCGAGCATTGCTTTGCGAGGCGCAATGTCTCCCCGCATGAAGCAAGAGGTCTAAACACAGAACACACAATCTATTTGCCTGACGTTTCGTCTTGCCGTCCTATCCAAGCGTAATGACCCCACAGCCCGCCAATAACACATGCCAACCGTCGCTGAAACGCAACGAAACACCCGTCATCAAATCCGCCTCCTGTCCAATCACGCCTCTCAAACCGGGGCCAATAGCAGAACACGACGAGCTATCATCATCACCATCATCAACACAACAAATGAATTGGTACAGAGAATGTACACTCGCCCCAACCACAATCTACAATCCAACTGGATATCCTACCCGTCACGTCACACAACACACATACGCGCGTAACCCAAACAAGATGGGATGCCAAAGCGAAAGACAAACTCCCCCATGCACCATGCTATCTATATCGTCCCTCCCCCAAAATCTTACACTCGCCAATCCAACCCAATAGCTTACACATCCTCGTCGCTGTCCTCGCCCAGCAGCTCCCCTTCGTCGGGATCCACCACCGCGTAGTCCCCTCTACCCTGAGCAAAGGATCTGCGGCTCGTGTACGTGCGTCCACCGTACCCACCGAACCTGCTCGACGCCGCCCTCCACAGACTGCCTATGAGCAGCGGCACCGCAGCCACCACAGCCACCAGCCCCGAGATGGCCGCCACCGGCCAGCTGATCCATGGGCTGTCGCTGTCGAACGCGCTCGACGAGTCGCCCAGCCGGATCCTTCCAAACTTGCCGTCCCAGTTGCGCCATACGTAGTAGCCGATGCCGCCCGCCGCCGCAAAAGGTAGGATGACGGCGAGGAAGACGACGAAGCCAGACACCCCGTGCTTGCGCTCGTACTCCTCTTCGTGACCTGCGCAGGGGTGCGATTGGCTGGTGTGATCAAACTCTTGCCCACCTTCGCAGGTGGAGATGGGGATCTTGCGGTAGCCCGTGATCTCCCAGTACTCGGTTGCACCCGTTTCGCAGACCTCCTTCGGGTCGGGCAATTCGAGGCCTTCAATCTTCTTGCACTCGCCTCCTGGCATGCGTTCGAAATTGAAGTCACTGGCGACGTTAGTACGGCTCCAGCAATGTGCCTGTGTTGCTATCAAACTTACCATTCAAAGTCCCGTCGCGTGCAGGTGCAATTCTTTGCGATTTGGTGTAGGTGGTCGATCCGCTCGCCGTTGAAGCACTGCGCACCAGGCTTCTTCCGATGATACTGCGCCACGTGGCCAAAAAGACACGTCTTGTCCTGTTGCATCGGATGCTGCGGCGTCCATAAATCGTAGTCGCCCGAAGTGGGATCTTTCTCGTTCAAATCGCACTTCTTCGAGAACAGCCCCGTGAAGTCGACGTTGATGGTCACTAACTCTCGGCCGTTTTTGCCCCAAAGCAAAAAGTTGAGTGAGGTGTCACTTGGGACCGTTGTAATAGCGTCAATCCTGTGAGCATGATTGGCAAACTTGAACAGTTCCCATGTGTCCCCGGTGTCCAGGGAATAGTATAGGTGGTCGGTATCTTCGTCCCTCCGAACAATGACAATGACCGAACCTTGGTCACCGTACTCCCATGCATAATTGCCTTTCTTAACCTCCTTCCAGCTGAGACCAGCATCGATCGTGATGAAGGTGCTCGCTTCGCCGATGGTCGTGAGCTGATCACCCACGTTCCCGACACCCATCATGATACCCACAGCGGTAGGAGATGAGTATGACTCCCGAGCGTCAGGCCGTTCCGTGTACCCATGCAAGTGCAGTGAGCATGTAGCCTTGTCCGAAACATCGCAGTCCCAGGCCTTACGGTTGGAGTCTTCCTTAGGCGCATTTAGGGGCTCCCAGTCAGCGCCGTCGTTGTGTGTGATGCGTGACTGCTTCTTTTTCTTCAGGCCCTGTCCCACGTCGTCGACGTTGGCCACAATATTGGCAAGTGCTACGCCTTCAATACCCTGCATCTTTTCAAAGTCGACATAGCCAGCTGTGTTCCTATTTACAGCGTTGAGGCTCATGACGTATGAAGTCCCGTTGCTATTGCTCTTGATGATGGAGCCATATTCCTGATCAATTCGGCCATTCACGGTCACATGAAGGAACACAGAGTGTGTAGAGCTGTCTAGGACGGTATACGCTGTCTGGTGGTCGACCTCAAACTTGGGTGGAAATTTCGCCTCAGCAAAATTCTGGGCGTCAAGACTGGCATCTAGCTTCAGGGAGTTGCCGTCGTCGCCTTTCGTTGCAACGATGATGAATTCGGACATGGTGGCAAACTCTACCACGGACTTAAACTTGACGTCTTTGTTCTTGAACCAGTCCTTGCTCGAAATGAGTTCGACAGGGGCGCCCATCTCTTCATTGGTGTACTGTTCACAGAAGACCTCTTTCTCGTCAACATGTCGGCCGGCTTCGCGCCAGACAAACGCGCACTTCTTGACATAAGGTAACATAGTTTCCCAACTGTCGCCCAAACCATTCTTCTGAGATACCGAGGCTAAAGTGTGGCACTCACGGTCGTTCACTTTCTCACAATGCTCCCCACCTATCCAGATAAGCCACTCTGGTTTTCCTGGATGAAACTGCAGGATCTGGGCTTCCGTCGTTGGCATCTGTGGAGCATTCGAAGAATGGATACTGTCCTTGAGACCCCGATGTGTGGAATAGTAAAACTTTTTCGTTGCTGTGAGGAAGTAGACGTGGTCATTGTCATACTGGTGAGGATAGATGGCGACGATATTGTCATCCACCGCTTTGCTCCATTCCTTGCCGTGATTGTGTGAAATCCAGGCTTCGTTCTGATCTGTAAGCACCACGACTGTTTCATCTTGATCTGCATTTTCCTCCTTATTCTGCGTGGGCCGTTCAAGGTAATAGTACTCCTTGAATCTTGACCCCTTGAAAGGAAAGATCTTCTTGCTGATCTTACCGCTCGCCGGTGGTGTAACACCTTCGTCGCAGTCACGCTCGACTTCCTTATCCTTATCGGTTGTGCCTTTGCATTGGTTACCGGGAATTTTTCTCCAACCAGAACTACCTTTGTACTTCTTGTTATCGCCCTGGCAAGCACCTTCGGGAAGCTTCAATGAGCCAGCAGGGCTGCACTTCTTATCCTTGCCTTTCCCGCTTGGTGTGAAGTTATAGTCACATTCGTAATCTCTAATTTCGTCACAGTCGCAAGGCTCGAATTTCGGAACCGGATCCTTGAAGTCTTCTTCGACGAAGCAGTCAGCGTCCCACTTACGTCGCCTGAAGATCTGTTTGTGACCCATGACGCACATGGCGTCGCCGTTCTCATCCTTACGGGCGGACCAATCCTCAAAATCACCTTCCTCACATTTTCGCTCGTGTAATTCAGTGAAGTCGAGATGAATGATGGTGTGTTTCCTGCCTCCGCTTTCAGCGACCTTGGAGCCGTAGAGAATGAATTTCAGACTGGTCGAGTCGGGAACAGTTGTCAGTTCTTGGGCGCGAATCTTGTAGTCGAGCTTAATCTCCTTCCAAGTATCCTTCCGGCCATGCTTGAGGGAATACATGATCTTGTCAGTTTCACCTTCATCATAAACGGCTACAAGAACGGCGCCTTGGTCGCCGAACTCGTACTTATGAGCTTCTTTCAGTGCGAGCTCCCATGTGAGACCACCATCATCGGAAACCCAGAGGTCACCATCGGTGTATTTGTTGGTGAGGTATTTGCCAGTGTTTCCTACACCCATGACAATGCCAGGGGCCGGACTAGAGAAGACACGCCCACTATTGTGCAGGCTGGTGACGGAGAACAAGTGCAACTTCTTGTTTTCATCCTTGACCTGCAGGTCTTCGAATGTCCTTCCATCATCAAAGCTGATTTGTGACTTGATCTTCTTGAGCGCGAATGGATTTGGATCGTCCGCATTATCAACGACATTGACTAGCACTATGCCTTGAATGTTGGCTACCTTTTCAAAATCAACGTAGCCCTGCTCGTTGCGGTTCGTGTTAGGGATGTTCCTCGTAAAGTATGTTCCGTTGGAATTGCTCGTGTATAGCGACCCCATGAAGGCGTACTTGTTCGTCACCACGTCAACCTGGATGCTGTAGTTGGTAGACTCAAGGATGGTGTAGGCATCTTCTTCGATCTTGCCCTCACCAAACTCGGCATGGTGCCATACTTTGGTATCATCAGTGACGTACATGGACAGCTCACTGGAATGGTCCGACTTGGCGGCGACTACAATGTAGCCCTTGACGGCGGCCATGTTCGTCATGCCTTGCACCGTGCGACCAGAGGACATGACAGGCTCATCCTCTGTTGCGAAGTAGTCGTCCGAGAGGACCAATCGGAAATCCTTGGACCGATCGGAATATTGCCCACGTGTTATGCAGAGTATCCGATCGTCAAGCGTGTCATCGTTCATGAGAAAGCGGTCAGCGCTCTTCGCCCAGAAGCACATCTTCCGCCCCTCGCGGATGAGCTTCGGCTTTGACTTGAAGCCGTCTTTGGTAGCCCATGTCTACACAAATAATTAGCCTGGTAACTCTATATGTGTGAGCCACGACGAACCTGTCCCAAACATGGCGATCCAAAGCAGTCCTCCAGCCCATGGTACAATATCTTCTTGTTATCTGTCGCATGAAAGCTCAACGGATTCCCCATGGAGGCGGGCATCTCGGTCTCAAACGAGTTCCACTTTGCGCCCTGATCGTATGTAATCCAGTGTTTGGTCATGCCCAACACCACGGCCACGTTCTTATCGAACGGATTCCTGATGATACCGGCTTCGGTCCGCAGGTCCTTCTGCTCCTCCCACGTCTTGCCGGCGTCTGCGGAGCGCCATATCTTCTGCGTTTCGAACTCGGCGAACATGGCGACATCGGAGTCGTCAAAGTAGAAAAGGTTGAGGAGCTCGCTGTCGAAGTCCTTAGATTCCACCAGCGGCGCATTATTCTTGGCCGCGGCGAGCGGCGCAAGGGCCACGAGGGCGGGCAACAGTATGCCCCTAAGGTATTTCATGATGCATAGAGAGGAGGGTGCGCGGGCGAGGGCGGACGAGGGGCGGCGTTTTATTGACAGCTGGCTCGAAGCTGCAGTTCACAGCCTCGTATGTAGCTGAAGGCAGCGGAGCCTTGGCGCTCTCGAAACGGGCGACGCGAGGCGACGCTGCGGCAGCGCGGGAGCCGTCACTCGTGGGGGCTTTGCAGGGTGGATGCAAAGTAGCGGTTATGATACAGGTGACACAGGCAATACGGGGATACAAAAATACAGCACAGAGAAGATGCGAGTAGGTCGCGTGTGGATGTCTGAGTGAGTGAGCGAGTGAGGCGACATGTGGCAGTGGCCGTGCAACGCCATTTCCGCATCCGACATGCCGGTACCTGACGTCGTCACCCGCCGCGGTGCCTGTTTCAACAACCACCACATTCCATACATTCACGCTTTTTTTAACAGCCAATCTTCGGTTGAGAGATTCTGCTACGGTCCACACGTTCACGCTCCTAGGGAACTTTGGGGTGTTTTGTCCCCGGATGCGTTTCACAATATTCGATCTTCTCAAGACATATCGTTTTCTGCCCCCGAGCCCTTCTTGAGATATCACTCCTCTATAACGCTTCCGACATCCCCTATCATGACATACAATGCTCCTAAGCCCGTATTCTAGGAACATCAGACGCATACCGCAGGACGTGTAGTTCAACCACCAACTTTCCCACGCTATGTCGCGATACTATCATGTTCACTCTCTTCGAACCTCAAATCAGCATAATCCTATTCTTCAACTCATTCCTCTTCTACCCCTCCGCATTGATCAACACCCCCGCCGCACCCGCAAACCCATCATTACTAAGCTTCCTATCCAGCCCATCAAAGTACTTGACAACAATAACACACCCCGCAATCACAACCTCTCTCCCCTTCACTCTCTCCGTCAACGCATCCCGCCACACCCTCCAACTGCCCCACCTCACCAACAGGCTGGACGTTGGTGCCAACCTTTCCGTACATGCAGCGCGCGATGACCTGCGGTGCAGAGACCGAAGTGCGCCTTGCGGTCGAGGATAATCCGATGCAGGCTGGAACGTCGCGGAGCGTCCAGATGTAGGGCGATGGATAGTAGGTGAAGGTTCAGATGCTCCAGTCGCGCGCTTTCATCTCTAGGAGATCTTCTTTTCCCGCTTCGCCATCGCATTTTAGACTTGATCGAGCTCGCGGACAGTACGGCAGCTTTCCGTTATCCTAAAAGTCCGCGCGAACGATGATAGTCTCCTCGTCCGGCGAGAAGGCTGACTTCCAGGAGATGCCGATATCCCCTTTGCGGTTGAATATTGGCAAGGCGGCCGTAGGGCGGTATTTTAACTGTATAGACGGGCTGAGTGACTCCGAGAGATGCGGGGCCGAAGGGGACCAGGTGCGAGGTCTTGGGTTATAGGGTTAGTCACGCGGAGGTGGAAGTTTTTGCTAGGGTGGAAGGCCTGGGAGGTATCGGGGGAGTACACAGGTGTATCTTCATACTCTGGGAGGCTGTCTAAAGTGGGTTCTTGAGTGAGATTATGTAGATTGAGCTATAATATCTAACCATCGTGGGCTTATACATCGGTGCTATTGCGGGTTCCATTGTGGTAGATTTAGACGGGCTACAGGTTGACTATGTTTTGAAGTGCGGTGGTGATGAATACCTTGGGTGCTGAGCCTGGATATCGGGTGTAATATACGAGGTTTGGTGGCGAACAGGTTATAAGGCTCAGTTCAGTCCCAGCCAACCTTGTACATACGTGATTAGAAGACTTCGTAATACTCGCGTTGCCGTACAACTAGGATCCAGGTCATGTGACCTCGGGTCGGCAAGTCGGCATAGCAGCTTCTTGCCCTTTTATTACTCTCTTCTTAAAGCGCGAATGAAAGTTTAGCACGAGCTCGGTGTATATAGCCATTTTCGTGGACTCGAAACAAATATGTAAATGCAAAAATATACTACGCCCAGTATAATACATGAATAAGTCGTACAAATATAGCTTACCATAATTATCGTCAACCCTCTTACCGTATCATCCAAAGGAGAAACTATCATGAATAAGAACTTCTACTCTGCGAAAAATGGCTATTTCTCTTTTCAGCATGGTCTAACTTCAACAGCTCCTTGTGTACTACTTCCCATATCGGGTTTCCGATCATGAATTTCTCCTTCAGCGTCCTCGGCATATGTGCTCCCTGCCGAACGAGGCAGACCGCGACCGGAGCCAACTTCTTCAGGCAGTTCATATTATCTCTCTTCAACCACGCATCGATAAGTAATTTGTGCAAAGGCGTTTCACCCGTGCGATCCATTTGATTCGGGTTAGCCCCAAACTGGAACAACAAGTCCATGATCTCGAGTGCATCTTTCGCAGAGCCAGTCACTGCTAATCGAACGCAGCGATGTAAAGCTGTCAGGTTACTGTCGGGTGGCGAATACGATACCATGGCACCGTTTACAATGAGCAACTTTGCGACGTCTAGGTTGCCGAAGTGGATGGCGATCATGAGGGCAGACTGTCCGTTCCAGCCCTTGAGTGCGTTGACATCGGCGCCGAAATCGAGGCAAAGTCGCGCTATCTCGAGATGCTTCGGCGTGTCTACTGAGGGTGGTGAAATTGCTAATTTGTAGATGAGATATGGCCAGTGGCGGTTGACGTCTTCTCCGTTCACAAGGCGTAGTCTGATCTCGGCCATGTCTTGGTGATGGATGGCTTCTTCTAGGTTGGCGTGGCGGTATATGGGGTGTGTACGGACTGGGCGACGTCGGAAAGAAGAGTCCGTAGGACTTGGAGGGTGACGTATCGTCGTTGCGATTTCGAGTTCCTGGATGGAATGATTGGCGTGTGTCAATTTCTCCTCTTCCTTCGCGGACACTTGATGCGTGTTTCCTAGGCGCCGAAGACGGCGAAGATCATTCCATGAGTTATAAACTAAGCTGAAGAGACAAGCGATGATAACAGCACAGAGCCAAATCAACAACTCTGAATTTGTTGTACCGATTTCTGAATGTACGGCCTGTGGCCTCATGTTTGTGCCATTGTAGTCTAGTTGATAGTAGGCTGTATTCCTCCTCTTTCTGTCCAGGATACCAGGCTTCACATACGGAGGTGGCGGCAGCTTCGCATTCATCGCTCTTACACATGCTTGATTTTGTATCCCAGCCGCTAATTCCTCCCTACATTCTTCAATGTAATCTTTCAACGCTGTCCATTCGGCCAGCTGTAATGATTTCTCTGACATCGTTTGCGATCTGAATGTAGGTGAAAGGGCGACAATTGTGAAGACTACGCTGAGAAGGGCTATTGCCCATCCCAGATTCGCGGACGTCTTCTCCGATAGTGAAAGAGACGAACGGACGGATTGCCACGACAGGCTCGGACGCAAGGACGTGGTGGAAGGGGTATCATTTCGACTGAGCGAATCAAATTCCGGTTGCCCCGGAGTAGATTCAAGCTGTGGTGAAGGTGTTTGTTCATTGGCATTGGTAGTATTCACTGAAACGGAAGCACTCATTGCGACTTGACTACGTGTTGTCACAAGAGGAGAACGAGGGGCATCGCAGAATCTCGAAATTGCAAACTGAGGCCGCGAAGGCAGCAACGCAGGGCATGTCGATCATTGTGAGGCGGGGAACATGCCAAGGGCCCAATTGTATGGCGGTTGATGTCCAGGGTGTTGATGCTGCGGTTGAGGGCTCCGCCTACGTCATAATCGCATAACCTAAGCCATGCTCAATTCGGATAGTGTAATAGCATCATCCTTCCTCATCCTCTAACGCCAGGTTCTCACGGTGTAGCAACGGTGTCGGTGTCAGCTCCCTCCTCGTTGCGAATGGACTCCCGACCTACCCTGTCAAGACACTAGTAAATTCACAGCAATAGATAGCTGATACCCACCCTTACGATAGGCTCATCGAAATCACATGAGACCATCCGCACTCACATCCACCCCCTAATCATCGAACATATCCTCTGGCGTTGCGAAATCAGGAATCAAACCCTCAGTGATTTCTTATTAATCATGATGTGTTTCCAAGCTCCTGGCCCTCCACTTTTACCTCTAAAAGAATAGGTATTTTTCTTCCGCTTGCGGAATCGCCTATCATGATTAGCACGACTAGGTAGGTGGGTCGACGTGAATCGTATTTCTTCATCCGCCTTGTTTTGGTATCTTCCCAGGCCGGATCTACTTTGACATTTCCACACCACGGAAATAAATGTCCTGCGCCTTCTGTCCGCATATTCTACTGTGTTTGAAAGTTCATCCGCTCAATGGCTCGGTTCCAACCCGCGTCGTCGCCATAAGTGCATCGATAAATTACAAATCCTCACACTGATTAAGAGTGGTGCTGAGGTCTGCCTTGACTTCTTTCCATCGATTGGATATCGTGGTGGTTGCAGGGTGGGGGGCACCGGCCGCACTGGCACTGCAATACTCAGGAAGCTGTATGCAGCAAGATGAAGGCCCAGCTTACCTAGTTACGGGGTGTCGACACGTCGGTTCGCATCCCCGTGGCGCTTACTCGCTAGAATAGGTCAACGAAACTCAGCGTTTATAGCCAAGAAGATGGTTATGATCAATACCTGACAGAGTTGTAAGCAGATAGGGATACGAACCGACATGTCTGCACCCTGTATATGTTTCGGGAAGTGCCAATCATGGCCTCATGCCAAGAATGTAGCCCTGTGGCGTATCAACTTCTCCGCTGGCTCAACTGTGGAACCATCGGAACATTGGTTCCAAACCGGTACAAGCGCGACCCAATCGCACATACGCAAAGCGCCTAAAGCAGAATCTTTCTGCAGAATACACTAAATTTCCTACATACAGCCTACAGAAAGCCTAGTCCCAAGTCTAAGGCGGCTGAATCGACAGCTTTCAGCTCCTTGATTGTCCGTCATATAATCTCATACAGCACTAAGGCGGAAGATACATGCATAAACATCATTCTTCACGGATGCGAGAAAGACGTTGTCTTTTCGATACGAAACACAGTGGGCTACAATGGGCTGCTTGTGAACTGAAGAATCGTTAAAGCATTCGAGAGAACCTTGGCAATGAAATCGCGTCCACAGACTGCGAAAAATTATGCCATGCACAATACGATGTTAGTGTTGATCAGTATTGTAGGAACCATAACCGAACATATCTGGGACTTCTATAAGCTATCAGCGTGCGGAGCATTGGTGTCTAATAGGCATCGTCACATACCATACCGTTGCCCATCGTACACTCTGCATTTTAAAAACACTGGCCCTAACGGATCAAATGTATCTGCAATCATAACAAGTCCAGTTAATTCACGCTATTGCCGATTCAAAATACTTTCCTTCGAGCAAATGTTGGGTTTTATCAGACACTTTTCAGCAACAGCTTGCCGCGAGATCGTATATGCCGTTCAAGGTCTAGTAGAGATTGCCGACGATTGCAAATTGATACGGACGAGCTTTTCGTTAGGACTACAGAGAAGTTCCCGTCCAAAAGTACATTATGAAATTTACTGCTTTTTGATAACCTTGTTCATCGAGTTGGTTTTAGGGATCAATGAAGAAGATTGGGCGTGTCGGTCGCCTCTTGTCGTTCAATTAGTAATCGACACAACATCAGAAACCGAGGAGATATCAGTTGCGTCCGTAGTAGGTTAGTGTTACTTTGATAGAGTAAGTGCTTCTAGGATATAGGATGAGCCTTAGGGTTAGTGGAAACTATATGTTCTGGATCGACTACGGTGAAGGTCTTGAAGAGAGGGAAGTACAGAGGATATCTCTAATATGATGATCTCCACGGAAACTTTGCATCTAAAAAGAGGTGTGAAATAACTACTATCATTTCTCAAAGGTTGTCACACAGTTTCAAACTAAATATAATGTCACACAACGATCGCTTTGTTCGCTTATATGTGATTCACTTTCAATTTATGACCTGACTTTTCCTAATCGACCAGGAACCTCCATTTTCTAAGCTTACCGAAATTCGGCATAAAATTCATTCCATTCCAAAACAATTCTAACTAGAACTAATTCGCTATGATCTGGACTGAAGAGATGTAAGTTTATGGCAATCACCAAAGCATTCCTGCAAACTGTTAGTACTAACTATTTAGGCTTAGAAAGATTTTCTTTGTAAGTGCCGGGACCTTGGTAGGTCGCATTGCTTTCGAACCAACGTGGAGGCGCTCTCTATGCACCTTGATCCTATTGATTAATACTCACAAACGAGCAAAGGGCAATACTCGAATAATAATACATTTTCCATGTGTGTTGAATTCATCTTCATCTACACCTGTCTCCCGGGGGCAACCCACTATTTTTGTATACAAGCTGATGGAACCAGGACAAATTATAGTGGGTAGAAGGCCATGAGAGTCGTACTATTTGCTCTCCACAATGCAAGATCGTGCAGTCTCACATTCACTTCATATGTCATACCCACCGACATCCCCGCGATGGGCACCATGACCGTCTCACGCTGGGCTACAGACCGCGCTTGGGAAGCAATGAAGCGAAACGTATCCCACGAAGATGCTTTCACCTACTTGCTACAATACAGTAAAGCCGGGTTAGCAAACCAGAAAGATGAAAGAAAGTACTGTTTACAGGACTACAGGGTAAACTTTATATCATACTCTAAATCTTCTATCTGATCAATTCCTATGCCCCCAACCCAACCCAACCCAACCAAAAATCACGAAAAGACCAGTGCCTAACTCGGATATTTTAAGAAGCCCGACACGCCAGAAATACACGAGCGGGAGGGTATTTTTCAGACAGCTGATCGACTCGACTATCTGCTACTGGTACAAGCCAGCGAAACATTGTCGTCAGCCCGTCCAACCCTCGTCCCTAATCCCACTCACAACTCGGGTTTACAAAACACCGTCAATCGAAGAGAAACGTTCGTAGATGCTGGCTACCGATGACGCGGACTCAGCACCTGGCTACCAAGCGTTGCACCCGAATCGTTGACGCGGTGGGCTCGGAGGCGTGTGAGCGCGCGGCCGTCTTCGAGGCCGCTGTTTGTGAAGGGTGGATTCCGTATACTTAAGACGACTGATATTAACGTTCAAGAAGATGGGACAGAGATGGATGTTACTTTTGTGATACGGCGCGATCCTATTGTTTAATGATCGTGACTTTCGTTTCGTTATCCCTTTCGCTCTTATTTCTTATTACCCATATGACCCAAAAGCTAGGCCACCGTACCCAGATGGATGGCATCGACGACAGGCACGGGGTTAAGGATAGATGCCAGAAGCTTGCTAACTATTGGATGGATCAGGCAATATCGACTGTGTCGAAGATATATTTCATCCTCATGGGAACTTGAGTATGCGGCGATGATGGTGTGGTATTTGGATAGCGAGATAATTTGTCATACCCTGAACTTATTTTTTCCCACCACCAGCTTTCCACGCCTTACTCCTCGACTTCCTCCCATTCGGACCCTTCTTCTTTCCGCCCAATTTCAAACCACTAGTGCCTTGTTTACTACTTGCCCTATGGCCCTCAAATACAAATGACTCTGCCGATTTGAAAGCAGCAGCCTTTCCCAGCATCGCTTTCGCTCGTCCACGCTGCGACCTTTCCTCTCCAGAGATCTTCGCATTGTATGCACCCTTGTGTTGTGAACCGTCGGGGCTGGCTCTGCTAGGCCGAGCATCTGTAGGCTTTTTGGGCTTTGATTTTTGTGCCTTTGCACGTGACACGCGTAGTTTTCGTGGTAGAAGAGGCGGATACTTTTGGTCGTTGAATTGGAGTGCTGCTTCGACGGCGTTCTCGTCTTCGAATTGGACGTAGGCGAATCCTTTGCCAACGCGTGTTCTGGCGTCGCGGGGTACGCGCACACTTTCCACTTTGCCGGCTTTTGAGAATTGGATCCACAGACCCTCTTCGACATCGCCTGGGGGCTTGTTCTTCTTTTTCTTCTCCCCATCTTCTGTGTTGAGCTTGCTTTCATCGTCGACGAAGCCTAAATTGCCGACGAAGACGCAGCGACGATGATCGACCTTTGCGGGGTGCGCAATAGAGTCTACACGTAGATGTCGGCCAAGAACGACGGTTCCATTGAGCTTCTTCACAGCCTCTCGTGCTGCGATTTTAGTTGAGTATATGACGTATGCGTTCGTGGACTTTGTAGTGGAGTCCATCACCTCCTTTTTGGCAAATGCAGCTCGTTTGGGTAGCGCACCGGCGAAGGCGGTTGATCGGAAACGGATGGATTCCACCTTGTGAGGAGGCTTGTTGTCCGCCAAATCAGCTAAGAAAGACGAAAGATGCTGTTTCAGTTGCTTCTCTGCCGCTTTCGAGGTGATGGCCTCGTTCGAGACGTTGCCGAGGAAGACGGTGCGGGCAGCCTTCTCCACCTCATCGTCGTTGTCGGCGGCTCCTACCAATGTCTCGTGCTTAGGTATCGCGAATGACTCTTCTTCGTCAGAGTCTTCCGCCTCGCTTGCAGCGCCTCCTGCATCCCTAGCTTCGGCAGCCTTGGTTCTGCGCTTCTTATTGCGCTTCTCCTCGTCTTTGGCCTCCTCCCGCGCTATTTTCTGCATGTACACATCTTCTACATCGTCGTCTATCCCTCCGCGCTTTCGCTTTTTGTTCGGCCGCTCTTGCGCACCATTCAACACCGACTCCTTTGCTTGAGCTAGAGCAGCCTCATCATCGGAAGCGTCCTGCTCGGCTGCCTCGTCGGAGCTACCAGAGCCGGCGTCCGACTCTTCAGCTCCATGTGCGTGCTCTCGATCGGAAGCTGGGTTAGCAGCATCCTCGTCAGATGCTTCGCTTTCGTCTTCGTTGGATTCCTGAATTGCGTGCTGCTTTACAAGTTCCTGGTACCGTGACTTTGGGGGAGGCTTGACTGGACCGAGCTGCACAGCGCGTTAGATGCTGTTTCCTTGTTGTTTGCTGCTGTGATTGGCCCTGGCGGAACTTGCCGCGGGCGGGATACAACATACACTGCTTGTGAACAACGACGCCAAACTGGGGTCAATCGATTTCTGGTCCGCGGCAGCGAGTGCGCCAGAGCTTTTCTTTGGGGCACCCATGCTTTCAGCGAATCCGCTGCGTGTGCAGGCGATTGCGACGTGTGATTGTGTGTAAGTGTATGTGTGCGTGTGTTGGCTTGCAGCGGGCACGGCAGGCACCGCAAAAGTTTCGGTGGAGCAAGCGCGAGGCGGCAAAACGTTGTTCCTCCCGCGCGTGAATGACTTGGGTGCAGGGATCAGCCGTGGCCCGCGCCGGCAATCGAGTGAGCGAGCGACAGAGCAGCGCCCGTACCCTAGTGTAGCACTCGCAATCCCAGAGCTCGACCGCTGCTTCCTCCCCGCGCCGTCCCATACTGCACAGCGACCACTGCTCGCGCCAACATCCTCCCGCATCCTCGCACGTCTCCTGTCGCTGCCACGGCGCCGTCCTGCCCTGAATTGTCCCCGCCCGCGCCCTCGGCACCCGCATCTCTCCCAGCTGCAGAAGCCTTTTCGCCCGCACGCCGCGTCCGCCGCCCTCCACTCTCAGCCACGAGCCTCTGGCATCGGTGGCCTTCAAACATTGCTCCAGAGCACCGATACATCGTACTGGGCGCGAGGTGACGCAGCTTGACGGCTGGGCGCACTATGAGCGCGCACCAGCGAGCGCGGAGGAGCACATCCAAGACCGCTCCCGATCCCGGCACTGACGTCGTGGAGGCGCCCGGTATGTCATCACCATGTTTTTCGACTGTTTTCAGGTCTGGCTGTGCGTTGCTCGTGAATCCTTCGGAGCTTCGCAGCTCTTGTGCGAGCTGTTGCGAAGCGCCGTCGGCCAACAGAGAGCGCTTGGTTGTGGAGGCCACCATGCACGTTGTACACATCACAATCCACGTCTACAAGCCGCATAACTGACTGAGTCTTCTTTCAATATAGACACCATCCTGGCCTCGAAAAGCGACCGCGGCGACCCCTCCACTCGTCCCCCCTCCCGCCCGCCAGCAACGCCGACTTTAGCTTTGGACGCGACTGATCGCGAAATCGACGCAGCAGCGATGCTGTCGACACTAGCAGCACCAGGGCTCGCCTCTTCCGAGGCCCAAGTTGCTGAATCGAACAATGTCGCTTTCGACCACCATGCCGACGACCGCTCGAGCAGCTTGAGCGAGCTTGGTGACGCTTCAGACGACCAGTCCGAGTCTACTCCGAGACCGGCTATAGCTTCAGATTTGGGCGACAACGATTCAGAAGCAGAAACGGAGCGCTTGGAAAACACACCTCGAAAATTGACGCGCACAGCCACTGATCCCTCAATAGCATCTGAATACATGTACAATAGAACACCAAGCAAGCTCGCACACTCAAAGACGGTCGAGCAAGACGAATCTGCTCAATTTGATGCTGTCAACGACCCGGGACTTGGCAAACCCATCGTCGGCAACACCGCGTTGCACGCACTCTCTCTGGCGGCTACATCGGAAGCAGCGACCCTTATAGATGGCGTAGGGCAGAAAAGGAAAAGACCAAGCGTCGAAGCCAGCACCCCAGAGGAACAGGCCGAGGAGCCTGCTAGGAAACGAAGTGAAACCACCAAGGGCTCCAGCCAAGACGATAATCGCGGGAGCGTAGTAGATAGCTTGGAGCAGGTGGATGCCGAAGAAGAGCTTGAAAATGCAGAGGAGCGCATATCGCAGCTTGCGCAAGAAGAGATCGAGCTTGAAGAACGCCAGGCCGATATCGCAGCGGAAGCCGTCAACGAGCTTGCCACAGTCGCGAAACACACAAAGCCACGCAAAGGAGGCAGAAGAGGGAAGCGGAAGATAGAGGACACGTCCCATATGAACGATGCCCTAGCGAGCATCGAGGGTCACGAAGGCGAAGTCGATGGCGACGACGAGGAGGACGATAGTGGAGTGGTAGACGAAGAGGGTATGCAATCTGGTAGCATAGGATGGAATGCCGGCTAACCTGTGCACAGCAGCCAAGAAGAAGCATGCGATTGAAGAACTTGCCAAGATTCAAAAGAAGTTCAAGATCTTCCGGGAGAAGTAAGCCCTCTCTCTCAGACTTGAGAGGAACAGTGGCTGACTACGTATAGGCTGTGCGACGAGCAAATAGCGCAGGCCGAACAAGAATTGGAAATGCTGAAGCAGCCCAATTGCGAGCACCCGGAGTATCTCGCCATGGTCAAATGTGTTGACGACCGGCGCGCTGAGAAGATTGCGTACGAAAAACAGCTGCTGCACTACAAGCAGAAGAACCTCGAGATCATAACTACCGCCGAAAGACATCAGCTACACAGTCAATATTTCCAAACCGTGCGAGACCAGCGCGAAGACATAATCTCAGAGTGCAATCAAAAGATTTTCGAGCTGCAGCGAGGACGTCGGCAGCTAGGCGTTGACGAGGTCGAATACATGATGAAGTTGCCCGAAAAGCGATCAGACCAGATCCGTCACCAAGCCGCCTACAATCTCGAAGTCTCTATACTCTCTGGTGTCGCTAAATATGTGGGCTTCCCTGCTGCGCCGGAAATCAGACCAGCACGCCCATCTGAAATTGAAGACGACTTACGGGCGATGAAGGTAAGCGACTCCTTATGCGACTTCGTGGTGAGTAGCTGATTTGACCTAGATCGTGACTCGCCCTGCGGTGGCCCCAGCCTATGTTCGCCCAAGCTATGGAAGAACGTCGACCGCCGACGAAGCGGCTGCAGAAGAGCAGTTTATCGAGCGAACACCGTGGGCCAATCCCCAGCACCCTGCACATCAGCAGTCTCATCAGCAATCACACTATGGGGTCGCTTCAGCCGCACCACGTATGTCTAACTACAATACCCCTATCGGTCAACGGCGGCTGGAGCCACCCACTGGATCCGCTTCTACAATTGAAGCAAACTCAAACCCTCCTTCAACCGGCGGAGCCAACCATGGACGTTTTGGGGGAATCGGAATCACCTGTTCTGCAAATGAAACGCCATCCCGCTGAACACCATCAAATCTACTCTGAAACACCAGGCTCATTTCCTCGTAACATGACCGGCCTAGGACGCGAACCGTACAGTATATCAAGTCCCGCAGGGCCGCCACACATGGAATCGCAGACGGACGATCAACCGCCGCGTTGGGGCGGTATGCGACCAAGCATCGCATCCGGAGCTTCATTGCCAGGAAGACCGGACTCAGCACGCGTTCCACTGACGCAGCGAAGTGCACTCGGTGCAGTCAGTGTAGGAAGCGGAAATGGCCTGTTCGGTCGATGATAACGAACCATTTCTCTAACTAATGTATATTTGTGCACTTGGCGTTGGTTGCTCCGTTAACCCTTGACTGGGTCTCACTTCTCCTCTGGCGTTCTAGCAGGCGACAGGCAAGCAAATCCCCTCTTCTGCATATAACAGGGTTCCTCTGTTTGGGTATGATCATATTGTTCTTAGTCATTGCTAGATACGGCTATCTGTCTTTCGGTCTTGGGCCCGGGTGCGTGTGAATGATACCTCTGAGCGTGTAGGGTGCTCGCTCAACCATGTTGTAGAAATGAAACAAAGTTTGAAATTTAGACGATATGTAGTGTGAACAGCAAGGGCAAGATGCGACCGATATACGTGGAATGTTCTTGCTTGAATGGGGGAAGGCGCGCTAGTGCAATTGATTGCTTGGGAGCCCGACATCGCTACCTCCTCCACGGGCCGGTGTCATGTACATCTCTCCTGAACTCGACTAACCTAATGGTTGCGTACATGAATTCACCTATTCTTTCCCACTCACCTCTCCTTGATCACACACCTTTCCCCATCATCGACCGTTGCGATCCCTTCTTCGTTGGCACTATGCAACCCAGTTGAGGCAAGGTCCTCATATCTAGTAGCCTGGCCGACATTCAACTCTATTCACACATCCTAAATAACTAGTCTTCAAGTCACCCATGAGACAGAGGCTGGAAACCTCCCGTCTGATCCTTATCAAAAGTATCCGCTCACGAACACCCCTAGGACCGCTGCTTGTGCCGCACTGGTCGCGAAAACCTCTGGTCTCTTTGCGATTGTTAATGTATTGACACTAATGGCGAACAAGGTCGTGAAACCTGTTATCATACAAAGCTTTAACGCAAGTCGCTTCACGAAGTATAGGCTTACTATTGCTCCGATTAGCAAGATAGCGGCTACGATGGTCGTGGTAAATAAGACTACTCTCTTCAAGTAGTGCTCGTGGAAGTAGATCGTATTGCTATCGAAGGCAGGATTTTTTGAACTACTACTAGGCCAGTGGTCGCGGAGAAGGCGGGAGAGCGGGTCGGTGTCTGGTGGTGGACGCAGAGCGACCAGATCTACCTCGACTTCAAGCATATTATTCGCTTTACCGCTAATAAGGGTCGTTGTCTAAGACATGAAAGAGTTTAACTCACCCAGGACGCGTTCACTGGGTTGGCTGATGTTACAGATCGGAAATTGCAACATAAGGGCTTCGTCTGTGGAAATTAACAAATTTCGCGAAAATATTGTTTGTCACTCAAGGTACTTCCTCTACTGGTTTTTCAGTTCTACGTCCAAATTCATCCTCTCATACTCGCGTCGTTACAGGTTCTTGGCATTCTTCCAATAACTCTCATTTCCGCATGTATTGCCGCAGGCCGAAATCCTGGCTGCGTCTTGCAGCCTCATCCCAATCGTCGGTTTGACGTTCGAGCTCTATCAGGCGGTTTCGCATATTGAGGATGTTTCGAGCGCTCGTTCTGTCGAACTTACGAAGAACGTATGACTTGTTGGCTGAAATCATGCGCCATCTAGGCGGCAAGGCTGGAATTTTCAACTCTTTGAACTTGGCCCTTTGCTGGGTGTACTGATCCATTCATAAAGGTGAGGTTCTCCTGAAATTAGAGTTCATGCATCCAATTCTTCGCTCTTTAGTTCTTTGGAAGTATTCGAAAAATCTTTGGCATGAGAAGGCTGAGTGGCCGAAGAATAGAAGCGGATGTGGCGATGGCGACTGTTGCACAGCATGTACGATGCGTTTTCTTTCTTTTGTAACACCAGCTGAGCTGTGCCCAAGATCCTCACATCAAAATGCTATTGCGCTCCGTGGCACCGACTTCATCAACTTCATCACAATTATTCCGCTAAGCCACAACAAACTTTTGTAACCGTTAAAGAAACGCATCCAAAGGTAGGGTGAGCTCCATTGACGCCACTTATTCGAATAAGGGTTCAAGCTCAAGATTTGACAGCGCCCTTCTCGAGGCGCTATTGAACCAACAGCGTTATTTGTACTTGACGACGAATATCATCCTTCTCATTGAGCCGCGAGACCCCCAGTCGCCGATGAGTAGAAACAAATCCCTAGATATGCATCGATTCAGCTTTGCACTCCCATTTCAGGGTTCATGTATTCGGCCGGAAGCAAAGTGTATAGACGAACTGAGTGCCCCCCTCTCTCTGTGCGTTTAAATTCTTTTCACTTTACCTTGGCGAATAATTTGCTGACAGATCAGATCTCGCAATTCCACTTTCATTGTACCATCAGAGGAGGAGGCTTCCAGTGCTGTATAAGGAGAGTCTTAACGTCGACGAGCTTCAGCTAGTTCTTCCATCGAAAGCGCAACATTTACCCCTCCCTCTGATACTATGTGCAGCTTCTGCGACAAAGACTTTGGACAAACACAGTCTCCTTTCCAGAGCCTGCAACATAGTCCTAAACATAATTGTTGTTAGGTTCGTGGCAAAGAGGTGCCATTGACTTGTTATCTGTGTGGAGGAAGTTTCACGCGGCCATCCAGCCTTACAATGTACAAAAGCCTTTGTACAAATCGATTCTCACGAATTCATGATAATACATAGTTTGAAGAGCACATGATAAAAGCACACTTGAGCGACTTTGAAATATATGCTTTCTCGGATACGTGCCCCGGGGTCAACGTGATTTCCAAGATTGTCTGCGCGGCCACGAATCGAATTTCATTGTCGATACCGGATACGTCGTACGCCTACTAAATGAGAAATAAGCAAAAGGCTTTGGAACTCTTGATACTTTGTTTAGAATTGATGGCAACCGTTTAACATGCATGCTAAGTTTCACCACAAGGCCAAAATGGGGAGCATGACATTGTCCTTGGTGCTTCATTTCCCGCGGAAAGTAAGACGTGGACCAATCTAGAGCATTGTGTTACATGGCTACCCAAACATTCCACCACACTAGTGCTGCATATCTGCCTTGTTGATACATCACACCAAACGGTGTCGGGCTCGCAAGACATAGGTTGAGGTGTCAATATCATATCTGGAATATATGAGTGAATCGTAGCTAAATATACGCATTGACTTGGACCCTCTTGCTAAATAGAGCTAACCTTCACTAATGACCAATTGCAAAAATTTTCGGCGTCATTCAGACGTTGAATAAAGGCTTGACAAAAACGAAGAAGCCACATAGACTCGGTCAATTGTGAAAAAGACATCGAACGCAGAAGATTTCCGTGATTGACGGTTTGTTCAGGATGCCACCGTCGATGACATTTACATTTGCGATTTCTATGTCCTTGGAGGTCTGACTCTGCCACTCATCTTCACCTCTGACCTTCTCTTGGGATCGAATGCTTTTGAAACGTGCGCTGGAATTTTTCAATCTTTCAAGTCATCCAGGAATCGCGGCGCCGAGGAGTACAAGTTTGTTACAACAGGGAGAAGGAGACACGTCGATGTTTGGGAGGAGTACTCTTGAAAAGAACGGTAACAGATATACTGTGCCGCCAAAATCACATGCTACAATAGGTTGCCTTCATCCATGTTCTCCCTCATCTACTAAACTAACGCAGCTGAGGATTGTGACATTGGACTACATCGGCAAAGTGACAAAGCCGTCCAAAAGCCGAACTCCCATCTCAAAAGCGAGTCGCTGCGTTGCTTGCAGAAGAGAACAAAGGAGACAGTAATGGGAGTAGAGCGAGCAGTCAGACGATGTAACAATGTTCAGCAAGCCCCTTGGAAATGTCGGTTCTAAGTCTCTATCGGCCTTTTTTGCGCGGCAATCTAACTACACACTTCATACATCGGATCACACAGCCATTTCTGACCTGCTTCGGGCAACGTCACTGAGCTAGGATTGGTTCCATGTTCCCTGAGCTCCACAATCCATCGTCTCCCCTC
Organism: Kalmusia sp. IMI 367209; assembly: GCA_027946365.1. Lineage (NCBI taxonomy): Eukaryota > Fungi > Ascomycota > Dothideomycetes > Pleosporales > Didymosphaeriaceae > Kalmusia > Kalmusia sp. IMI 367209. The sequence continues at coordinate 52,071 of JAPEUQ010000006.1, read as the reverse complement.
AATATCCTTGAAACCCAGCATTGGGATAATTTGCCGCCACATTTTGGTTCCTGAGCACGCCACCGTTAAACCCCATAATGGTCACCACTCCACCTTTCCCTTGAGGATCCCAGGTATCCGGTGATGCGACATAATAATCGCGCCACTGTTGCCATCCAGTTCCATAGTTCTTTCCAATCGCGTTGCTGAAGCCCCTGTACACTTGCAAGAAGCCGTCGCGGTTGTACCGCGTATTGTTGAAAGCACAGCGTGCGGAGGAGTGAACTGCCCCCTCGAAACCCGCGACCCATTCAGTATCGTCGGCAGTCTCTGTTCGTGGGTATGGGTAAAATGCTAGGGCATGCTATTAGCCACCAGAAGTGCGATTAGAATCTAAATTGATGTACATACCGAGAATTTGGCACTCAACCCAAGCGGCGAGCTGAACGTTTCGCGGCTGCGACTCATCCTTGGCTGTCGCGCAGGCAGTGTCGGGATCTATATGAAGACGTGCCGCGGCAGCTTGGCTTGGGAAGGGCGACGGTGGGTACCCTGGTCGATATGAAGTGCTTTGGGCTAACGCAGCAGCGAGGCTACTCGCGGCGACTGCAACAATCTGTTAGCGTTCTCATATTTGCCGCGAGAAACTTTTCAATTGCAGTTTTAAAGATCGGAATCTCTTACAGAGAATAGTAGACCAAAACATCACGACGGTTAGAAGCCCTAAGGCAAGTCGATGGACTCTTCAATTGACATGAGAAAATACATTATATATCGTCACTTTACGCGCACTTACATTCTAGTGACATCTTCTGTGCGAAACGTCTCTAGTAATCGGAATTTTGTATGTTGGTTCTATACTCTCTTCGAATAGTCGGAACAACCTAAAGGAGTATTGAACCTTGAAACACTAGGCGAAAGGAGCTCCGCTACCCTACCACGTGCCTACACAGCCGTCGAGTTAGTGCGAGCTTCGGACTTGTCCGATAGGGCCGACGCTCCGATGTCCTGATGGAGCAATTGGCTGCAAATACCAGTTTGAATGTCGAGAATCTCCATATATTTGTAAAACTTAGTCAGACTGTTAAAAATTTCTACACATGAGATGATGTATGCGGCTAGGGTTGGATGGGCTGTGGCACATGGGATTTGGGAACTGCGGCTGGGGTTTAGGCTGTCTAACAGTCGGTAGAAGTGACGAGCGTGGGCTTAGAGGATAGGGTTCTGTCGTTGTCGCGCGAGGTACGTATACTTTGTGTGACTTGATTCTCTCCTCCTTATGATAAGTGATGTTGAAGCATCGTTCAAGAGGCCTCGTAAGGTACCGAGGGTGAGGTAAAAGTCACACATTTTGTTTGAGTTTGCTCTGCTATATTATATGGCGGTTTGAAAATATGTAGAGTTAGGCTATAAGTGTGAATACTTGTTCACCAGCTTTGTACTTGACGTTAGACATGGAGCAAGCGTTCTAGAAATTCAGAAGCGGAGCTAGGACCACGACCAAGAAGTAGTGTCATAAGACGAAGTCGCTCAGGGTAACTCGAGTTGTCGCAACACGTATGAAGACTGAAGAAAACTTCCAAGTGTGAACACGCTAGAGTAACTCCTTGAGCTTGTAGATTGTGACTTCCGATCCGTCACACACTGGCGCAGAAGTAGTATGTCGATTGACAGCGATTGTACCGTAGAACTTTGCCTACATTTGACGCTATTAGTACCCTTGAGATCCTACAGTAGCTTTGTGAACGTCCTTCAAGACCAAGCAAGGTAGGGGATGAGTAGAACAAATTGTTTTGCGGTGCTTGTTTGAAACCAATCATCGCGATTTTTGCAGTAGATTAATCCAATATAGTGCCATCATTGCAGGTATCCCTGTTACCTATTCACACTAGAACGTTAAAGTAGAAAAAAGGCAGATAGGTTTGTTGACTTAGCGATAAAGTTCAGCGAAGATATGAAGGACATGCTATATGCTCTACCTGATAAGAACCCCATGCATGGAAATCTAATCTAAATTCTAATCTACTCGAACGGAAGGCCGGGAACCGAAGCCCAGTTGATCGTACAGTGCAGGAGGTCTCGAGATGCCACAGCTCCAAAGCAAAACTTTGGAAGTTTAGAGAGCGTGTTGTGCATGCTAGTGTAGCTCGGTCCACAATACTTCCAGCGTCCTGCCGAGGAACGCTTTCATTGAAACTCTTTCAAGCTCCGATCCTCTTGCCAGACTTGTTCCTGATCTTAGTACCCTTCTTGCCAGCGCTATTTGGCTTGGCTCCAGACTTCGGGGCCCTGCCTTGCAGCATCAGGTCGTAATATTCTTGAGCAAGCTCCCTGTTGGACTTCATGCTACAAGAGTATGCATGGCTGCACTTTCCGGCCTTCTTGTCCGCAGCAGTGCACTTGGTCTTGGTCGCACACCTGCCTGCCCTTTTCATTGCAGCAGTGCACTTAGTCTTAGCCTTCTTGGTGCTCTTGTTCTTCGATGTCTTGGCTTTCTTCTTGGAGGTCGTCTTCTTGTGCTTACGAGCGGTTGAGGTCTTCTTCCTGGAAGGGCGAGCCTTGCTCACTCTAGCCCTAGCAAAGATGTCGACAGCGCGAGCTTTAGGTTTGCAGTGTTTGTAGAAACGCCAAGGATCCTCCTTTCAAGCCGGGTGTCCTTTGGGAAACCCAGCGAGAGCGTACTGGGCGCCACCGTGAGCCCTATTACCGTATTGGGCAGCGTCAAAATCCTTATTAGCAACAGGTACACCCTTGGTAACTGCGCCACGGCTGGTACTGAACGACGCCCATTCCATGACCTGTTCCCACGGGATGATGTTAAGGCCAGCGAATTCTTTTTCGTAAGGAAACACATTGTATGCTTTCAATATCTCCTGGCAGTCGATGAGGTTGGCATAGGCTGCAATCTTGTACGTATAGCCGTTACCGCCTAGGAACTTGGTAACCCAGCCTTCAGCAACACTCTGCGATGATGTTGTAGAAACGTAACCGTCATTATCTAGACTGAAACCGTCGGTACCTCCTTTCACGTGATTGTATAGGCTGACGTCCTCTTTGACTTTTATGCTTTTGCCGCCCTTCTTTTTGCTTTTGCTTTTACTTATTTTAGCTTTGTAGCCCTTGGGCAAGAAACCGCCGTCCTTTTTGATCTCCATAGGTGTACGCGAATCAACCCAAAAAACATAGGTGACTGTGAATCGTTCTTGGAGGGGACGGTCCTCGAGGGATTCCATGGTGATGTTTTCGGGGGGGGTGATGTCTCCTGCAAGGGGAAGGACAGGAGCCGCATTGCAAACGGCTCCCAGGACCCCGAGGAGAAGAAAGGGCGTTCGCCAGAACATCTCGCCTAATGTCTACACGTAATGATACGTAATTTTACGATAGAATTCGATTCTGAATAGTTGTCGAGTGGTCTTGAAATAAACGAATGAATGAATGAATCAAGCAATCAATGAATGGATAGCTAGCCAAATGCGTGACCTAGAAGAATGAAGCAGGAAAGGAAGGAAAGAAGGGAAAGAAGTGACAAGCTAAAATGTAGTGTTCTGATGCTACCGGAGTTGAAAAGCAGGTGGTCTTTATAACTATCTCTGTCCTTTTACTACCATTTAGTAACTCCTAGATACTCAAAGCTTTCACGCAGTTCGGACAATGCAAGTGCAGAAACCACGTGGTGCCTCTCATGGAGGCGGAGTCAAAAGCCCGATAAGTGGTGAAGTTACGGTGTTGAAGTGCCGGTGCGGTGATGAGCTGTCCATAGCACGTTCGGCTTGTTTCCGTTTCTATCTCCATTAGCACACAGCCCTCATGTCTATGCACTCCCATGAAGTGGGGGTAATCATGCCCTATGCTTGTACGAGCCTGAGCATGGATAGTCCGTCACAGTTGTTCACCATGAACGAGCACTCGGTAACCTGGCGGCGGCACGTGTCAAGGGGCTCCCCATCAATCACCGCGAGCAACCCTGCAAGCTTATCAACCCAATCAGCATCTAACGGCCTAATTTTGACAGGCACTAGAGGACTCTGAAACTGCGGTAAGATATGAAGCCTCCAGCCACTTACTGTCACCATTTTGACCCTTGTCACACTTCACCTCGGAACTTGACTCTAATACCTACAACTTCAAAGCTGTCTGATCATATGTAAGAATACCCCTTATCACCTATCCACATGTGCAAATAGAACAGCTCATCGACATGCATTCAGTAGCCAACCAACGAATAGCATTGTACGGTTATCCGTATCCGGTAAGGTAGGAATAGTGTGCAAGCCACATGCATTGCAAGGCAGGGATACTGCTACCGGACTTTTGAGTTTCCAAATGCCAACGAGCGCAGGTAGGCGCAGACAGAAGCTTTAGAAGGCGGATCGGTCGGCGCTTTGTTCTTATGCCCCCAGAGCCTCGTATACGTGCCAGGAGGTAACCACTTTGCCGTTGCGTGAGATGAATGTTGGTCTCGATAAAGTTGTAATCTGACGAGCATACACCATAATATCAGGGCCATACAGGTACTGGTGCTCCAGAACTGGGCGTGCTTACAATCAATATCCTACGGAAGCAAAGCACGTGCTTGTGATCATTGGTGACATCCCATTCCGATTGCTCCCAGCAAGGCTGGCGTGGCTGGACGTCGGAATTATAAAGCTTGAAACGCGCCGTTGTTGTTCATCATTGGCGCGGCTGATTTCACTGTTATTGATACGGTGCTTGATACGGTGCCCCACTTGGCTCAAACTACTACCGGTATCGCCGGATGGTCGGCAGCCCAAGCACCGACCTAACATGTCGTGAGAATTTAGTTTACACCGACGAGCGACGCGCAGAGAATCCTATCCTAGTAGGTGCCATAGGTTTACGGAGATGAAGCAGTTCGCCCGACTGTGGGGGGTTATTTCAGGCCTACCTTGATAGTCGTGCTTTTACTTTGACAAGATGCTTCGATTAAACACCACGCTGTCGAAAGGCATGATTGAGGTCTCTGCTGATGTGCCCCAAGCCTTAGCCGTTCTATCTTAGATCTATACTCATGCGATCTGTTACGAGGCGTGAGGGTGAAGTGCTATTGCTTAAACAAGTTTAGCTGTAGAGCGGTATTAGTTTGCAGCCCGAATGCTGCTACTCGTGCAGGGCATGAGGCGAGAAATCGTCCGAATTGGAAGATCGATCGGCGTAGAACCGCCTAACGGACGAACTAAGGAAGGAACTAAGAGAAACTGAGATTACCTGATAGGCCTAGTTGCGATCCTGCGCCAGACCTTAAAAAGACGTTCGAAAACAGAAACGGAAGCTGCTAAGCGAGAGCACTCATTGATCTCGGACGAAGGCTGTAAGTTGAAAGCTATAGTTGTCGCTACGCGACAGGCATTATTGTGCATGTGCTGAAGGCTAACGAGTTTTACAAATGATAGAATATGGTGGAAATCAGGTCTAGAAAAATAAGACATCGATCACGTAGTGTTGATAGAGGACGCTAAATGCGTGATAAAACATCAATTTAACTTCGTCACCAAGACCATTCATGCGTTGCGGATGCCTTAGCATTGCTACCTACTGAGATCTAGTCTCATATAGTCCAGATCACTTAGGACGCATTTTTCAGATCGCAGCCTAGAAGCCGTCGGCATACTTTCAAAGCAAGATCCTTGGCTTCCTCCTCCGTAGTGTAATTGCTCCTATCCCACGAAAGCTTTTCGATTGTTGCCCACTTGTTAGCATTGGTGTCCTTGGTATTGCCAGCTGCAATAGTAAGAGACACCTGCTCATGCGCTGTCCAACTTCTATATGCATGGACAACTGTATTTCCCAGGGCGTCAGGCTTGTCGGTGAGGCACAGCCACTTATCGTCCATGTCCCGCGGGTGAAAGCCCTTCAATAGCTTTTTGTAGTCCGCGTGTGTGATGGAAAAGGCCCATGATGCTGAAGCTAGATGCGCAATAGGATGCACCTGGAGGCCCGTGTTAATCTCAGCTCCCGCCATAATGAGCTTTTGTACAATTAAGCAAAGATATTTGTTTCGAGTGTGCTGAAGCGGTTGTACGGGATGAATCGAGATTGTTGAGAGCTTTTGAGATTTTGCTTTGAAAAAAATCTGGAATCGACCCTAAATTGGGGGAACAAGAGAGGAGAGACTTGGTAGTCGGAGAACCTGTTATTGGAAGGTATAAGAATTCTTCCTTCATGCATGTGAATACCGAAACAGTGGCGTAGCAGCAAAGCAAGCAGGGCACTACCTCACGTTTTAGTTTCAGACCACAATGCGCCAATTAGCCACCGCCCGATGCAGGGAACGAGACAACGCATCCATTGGCGAGCACAACAAGCCCCCAATACTTACGTAGCTAAACTCCGATGGGACGACTGGACGCTCGCCCGTTGACGAGCTATCACGGATCGGAATGAAGAATGAGCCGCGATGGCGCGCTCGGAGGTTATACTTACAAGCACCAGGAGCCGTTGATCTCCGGCCCCCGGTCGGGGGTGGAGCGCGTCATTTTTCGCGAAGCTTGTATTAGGCTCAATCCGGCAGCCCGCCCCTGAATATTAGCAAAACTACGTACGGATATACGCGTATCTGTGAATCATCGTACCTTGCCTTCGCCTACATGTTATATATAGCGATGAAAGAAATAGTGGATTTTTGGACGTAAAGGTTGGGGATTTGAAACTATCTAAATCTAGGATGTACAATTTATAGACTGTCTCGAACCTATTTAGTTATTAGCGCGCAATCATAAGAATCGCGAAGGTAGATCTATAGCACATTGTTAAGCTAGAGACGTACGTGATACATAGAGGTGTCCTTACGTTCAACGACTATCTTAGTTTGACTCTCTGCTGGAAGAACCCCTTTTGGAAGATGTAAAAACAACACTTTCAGCGAATTTACCTCATAGTGCTATTGAATTAATTCGACGTCAAAACCTGTGGCTCTTGTCAGTACAGGATTGTCATAGAGCTATTTGAAAGAACAAGGGAAGTGACTTCCTCATATTAAGCCCGAAACTATTTTCAAGACAACGCCTTGAGTGGTCGGCGTTTTGTTGAAGCTAAATCGACAAGCCCTGTGTACTATAAGGGTCGCACTTTGATCGCGTCGCTAAAGGTGAGCCAATTCCTAATATCCTCTACATAGAACATATCAATAGCGCAACTATAATCCATTTCGACAGAACTCTCAAGACTAATCATGAGTGGCATTTTAATATTATATTGGAAGAAACTAAACAAGCTCCGTCATACGAAACCATCGAGACGACGATGACTAACCGGTTAGGGGTAGGTTGATTGATACATATAATTAGTTTCAGTGCTGCATGGATGGAAACACCACGAAGGATATTCATTGGAATCAACAGCGATCGGAAAAGATTACGAATAAGGAAGACGTAATGATATAGCTCAAACCAATCAAGACGGGCCTTTCCTAGAAGAAGGCAGATCATTGCTAAAGAAGGTTTTCGAATTCTTGTTGAGTAGTCGTAATTAGGGTGACTGTGCTGATACTAAAGTATGTTGCTATGAGTAAATCCATCTACATAGCATACCAAGCCTCCATGTAAATATATTAAGCAATGTCAAAAAAGAAGATGGACGGCTTCGAGAGACTGAGGATTAACCTTGTCTACAAGATTGTCACACAAGAGCGTAATCCAAAATTTATCCAATTTCATTATAATACTCAGGCGTCCTATGTAGAAAAAAATGTGATTACGACTTGGGTATTGTGTGAGTTAAACGTGAGTTATAGGTGAACTTAATCATGTCGCTTTCCAAGTGACTTTAGAAGGGTAATTATTTACTAATTCCAGAGAAGGGCCTGATGGTCCTCCTTCCCGATGCATCTGGAATATGAAAACGTGCAGTGGCAGTACAAGAGAAAATTAATAGATCATCATAGCATCTGGGTAGTATATAAAATGTGCTATAGCTCTGTATTAACGACTTTATTTCCAATTACCTACAGTACTTGAGACATGTTTCGGGCACAATCGACCCCCTCAAGGCGATCCAGAGATCTCACCGTCCGGGATCGAGTCAAATCTTGATTTCAATTCCCAATTAATAAGGACTTGTTATGGCGTGTTCTACTCGATGAAGTATATGTATTTTTAACAGCGCGAGGAAGATTATACGTATAGCCACGACGGTCAGTGTCACGAAGAGAATAATAGCCAAGGGAGACCCACATTATCTCATCCAGTGTTCTTGAAGGGCTGAAAGTCTATCCTGTAACGAATAATCGAGTTGGAATCGATGATGAGACGCTGGAATCTTATATTCACGTGAATCTGCTTTATAGAGCTATTGTATTCGCCCCAAGACAGGCAATTTGGGAAAGCCATATCGATAGACTTCAGTCAATGCCGAATACAAACGAACAAAATCTCCATCGTAGCATATGCTAAAGAGCTTTATAGTAAGTAAGCTACAGATATTACTAAAGATATGGAATGGGCGCCAGTATTACAACGCTTCCTAGAAAGCAGTTGTCATTGTTAAACACGAGCGAATTAGTGTTACCTCGGCTACCAGTAAACAGATCAAGCCAATACACGGTCATCAGTATTCCGAGGTCTTTTCTCAGTCGACGGCTGCATTCGAATTTCTGTGAACAATTTGAAAGAACGCAGTGGCTCATCTCGCTCTAGCTACAGGATTGAGAAATGATATATACCACGGCACAGCTGGAAGGAATCTACAAACATCTTGCAACTCACCTACCACCGCAAAACCACACTGCAGTCATTTTTTAGTGCACGTACGAATGAATAGTAATGGATTTTATGGTGTCTGCAGCCGGAGTAGAGCGTATACACCATAATTTTGCGGCCATCGGCTACCAGTGGACAAATTCGGCCTGTTATAACAAATTTCGGAGTTAACAATGCCCAAAGCGCAACTGGCACGCAGCAGAGTACCAAAACAGAGTACTGAGCCTCAGCGCAACCAGACTATCGACTGACCCCTACAGCCTCAGTGGGTGGTACCGATGGCTCTTCTAGCAGTATCTTCCCAGCGCCTTCGGTGCCACAATCGCATTTTCAAGTCTTAGGTTGTCAAGGCCTGCCTCGTCAAGTGAATCAGTTGAAAGGACTAATGGCGGAGTCTCAAGCCCCGAGAAAGATGGGGTTATTCAACGATGTGCATTCAATTGCAGGGCATCAGATCTAGTCTGGTATTAAATTGCAGAATCAAGGTCATAGCTTGCAAAATATTGCGGTGGACTTCGTATAGATCGGGACGACACGGTAAGACACGGTAAGCCATGGTAAGACTTGGTATGTATGAGACCTGGAGGCAGTGTGCAAAAAAACTGCTTGGATAGAGAAGTTTGCATCTTGTATGCGGCCTAATCGCCAATCTCTACAGGCTCATGTTCCAATTGCAAAATGGCATGTAGATTCCATGTTCAGCTGCGCGAATTGCCTTGTGAAATGAGCAGTAATATCACTTCGCTTTGCAACCCAGGTACCGTTAAAGCTACTGACATATCCGAGGAAGCGGATGATTGAAGCCGCACGTCCCGGGCGCATGATGCGCGCGTGTAACCCAATTGATATCATGGTCACGCTATCGTCTGATTCGCGATATAGGACGTCGAAAGCATCCTTGAGATAATCGAAAATATCGGTAGAGCCGTTTAACCTGGACCAGATTGACCTCCCCAAAAGCGCGCATCGTTGGTATCCATTGCATATGGCATTATTAACATCGGTCGGCGAGCGACGTCATCGAAGTATGGACGATCGTCGTTTTTGGTAACAGAATCGAACAGAAGACCTTCTTCGGCCGTGATGCGTCGGCTGTTCTCAGTGATCGGAGGCCTGGGAAATGCACCCAGGATTTTCTTCCCTGTGAGTTCAAGAGTCTGATCAATAGAGTGATAAAGGTCTGCCCTCTCTGCATCTTCAGGTAGCCCAAAGCGACCAATGGATCGGGTGCGGTGCGAAACAATGTCGTAATTTTCAGTCTCGAGCTTTTCGGCAGGTTCTGGGTTCGTCAATAGGGCCTCGGAGGACAGGGAGACGCTGTATGGAGCGTCGAATTCGTTCAAAATCCGGAGCAGTCGCCAGATCCCCACACGCGTGCCGTACTCGTGTTCGACCTCTTGCATTAGATCGCGCTCGCGGTCGGGAAGTGCGCTTCGCATCCACCTTCGGGAATCGAGGGCACTATCACCCAATACAAGAATGCGCTTGGTGCTCTCATCGTAGTTTATAGCTTGATCGATGGCCACCTTCTTACCTCTCAGTCACTTAAACTTCAGAGGGTTGGGGCCCATATCTAGCGAAGAGATGGGGACGAGTTGTGTCTGTGGTAGCCATGGCAATAGGCTTTTTATTATGGATGGATAGACGTTTCAAGAAGCTTTAAATCGGATAGTGACAATGCGGATGCTTTTGGTGTTTTGCAGCTACATTCATGGCTTACAGCCCTAGTTGAAGACTACGATGGATGAACTAAGAAGCCGGCCCTCCGGAAGCATGGCCGGCCCAATAGAGCCACTATGCTTTACCGTATTGTTATTCAGATACGTAGAATAGGATTAGAAGGTCCATTCCGTAGTCGCTCGACACATCTGGCGTGTGGCGTGTCGGCGCTGCATCGGTGCTAGACAATTTTCTAGGCTTTTCAGCCACCGTCGCCGATCTGGGGCACTCACATGGCAACGTAATGGTGCCAATGAGACTTGCTTCATCAGTCCCATCCATATAGAGGCTTGCTCTCTAATTAGTCACACGATCTGGAATCGCTACCTTACCTAAACTCCCTGGTACTAGCCGTATGGACCGGTGCCTAGCGGATGCCATGTAGGTGTATACCTCGTAGATGCATCCGGCCGCACTTCCATTAATCAACCTGCGGCTGCCACGCCCTTCGAAAGCGACGCTCGCTGGCGATGACCCAGAAGGGAGCTCGATAAAATGTGCTAGCAAACCAATCCTATCGAATCGCAGGATCTTCTCTTATTGCTTTAGGCTCGAAACAATCCCTTATATTAGGTAATAGCTTTTTTATGCCACAGTCACGATCACCTCGTAACCTTTCCTCCATCCTTCTAGATTGGGCGGTGAATGTCTTGCTAATCTTGCCATCCAGTGCAAGTGTTTGAAGTGTAGACTCCGGTTATCCTCATAGCCATTAATAGTCGCACCCTCACTAACCGTCTTCTCTTTCGCCATGTTCCTATGTCTCAATAATCCAGAATATAAAATACAGACCAGCGGCCACGTAGTCGAGGCCAGCAGAGATGGAATTGCCTCGGACGTATCTCGGCCCCTGTGTGTTCGGATACAGTTACGCTGACACAAAAGGTAGAGAGGTTCACAATCGAACACGAACAAGGCATGGCAATTGCACGCTTACCATCCCGGGCATTGAGACTGACTAGTCCTTCTTGCGAACCATCATGACATATCGCGATAGAACTTCTGAGAGGGTGAAGGAACGAGCAAAATGGTCACGTAACGTTGATAAAGCGCAAGCCCGTGATGGGTCTGCTTTAGACACACTAATCTCGCCCGCTAAGAGCAAATGCCTAGCGTCCCGGCGACTGTTGGACATACGCTGACGCTAAGATGGAACCACCTTTCCTTGCAGCCGCAATCCAAATGCAGTCATTATGTTCTCTAAGATCACATACGACTCACAAAGAACCCTTATTGGTAGGTACTCTCAATAACTAAGCGGAGGACACGATGATTATGCGAAAGTTAAGCTGTTGAACTTCGTGGAAGCCCTCTCAGTGCGATCGATGATTCAGGTCCCCTACGACTCACACATTGCCCCATCATCGGTTTCCCCCAACAACTGGCAGAGGACGCGATTATCGTTCTATCCCACCTAGAAACTACTTTACATCTCACTAGGATGTGGCTAGTGAATGTCCGACATCTCATAAGCCCGGGTTCGTCTTCATCTTGGCCATGTCTACTACTGCAGGCTTGCCACAGGTCTGTGTGCTCCAAGACGTTTCAAATTTCGATCATGTTGAGCAGATCGGAGAAGGCAATCTTGCTCTCGAGCTCACTTGCGGTCAATAGCGGATTCTGCGATGACTTTCCAACACATTTGGCCATAATATTCCATAATACGCTTTGGCAGCGCTACCCGCGATTTTATCACGTCCAAATTTCCAAATGTTTAGGATTTCCTTCCTCTCCAAATCTAGAGAGTACATTTGAGTGGACACTCAGAGCTGTAGGCACTGCTGACGGTGAAGGCTTCGGAGGTCATATGGCATTGCTGCTTCGTACTGGAGACCCGAACTATCTTGTAACAAGAGTGATAGAAATTGGCTATAGAAGCATTTTCCACAAGCATAGACATACCTTACGATAAGAGCAGCTATCCACCGTTAACGCATGCCACCACTCATCCACCACAATCAATCGATCGTCATAGTACATTTGGTCCATTATTTGTTCATTTGCTACTATCAATACGGGTGATGCTCGCATTTCTGATGCTATTCATATCATATGTCCATTTATTAAAACTAGATCTCACGCTTTAGTCGTAAATATAAGGCGCAGAGCACTCGTTGGAAGAACCATAGCTGAAGACATCGTGGTCACTTATGCAATTCCTCCAGCGTCAAATCTCGGTCCACCAATTCCGTCGTCGATATACTCAACGGGTGGTGCGCTTTCTTTCCCGGTTTGTTTCCTGCGGTCTCCCATGATAGGCTCCTGTTCGATGTAACAGTACCAAGCCGACATTGAAAGTGATATTTATAAAACGAAGAAAGTAACGGCATGCAGCCTGCCATGATCGCCACGGTCGTCTCAGCAGTACTGTCTGGTAGTCAGAAATGTGCAACTAACAAGGCGTTTGGGAAAACCTGCGCTAACATGATGACGGTCATATTATAGACTGTTGGGTTGGTGTTCTTGGTAAGCGACTGCCAAATCAGGCGAGCGAGGCTGAACGCGATGCCACTGATTGGGTTAATGACATGTGCCTACGACTGAAAGTGGGGGAAGCTCCTACGCCGATCCAAAACTTAGAACAGCGACAATTGCGATCTTTTTTGCGAACGGCATATGCAGCCCCCAGACGGAAACGACTGCGACTACCAAGATTGCGACTTCGGTAATGACATTGATCGCCGAGGCGGTGATGAGAAGGAGCTGGCGCAAACCTCGCCGTTAGTAATAGTAATTTGAATACCTTTACGCATACATACATGTTGATCTAGACAGCTGCCGTTCGATTGTGGAGTCTTGTGTCCGATGCACTGCAGTTGGATGAGTAGAATGAGCACCAAGCAGTACACAGCGTTAAAGACTACCATGAACCAAATCCAAAACCACATCTGGCGGGACCCAGTTGTGCGAGGCATGAATATGCGCAAATATAGCAAAAGGATGGCAATTTTGGCCAGTGTAATGTCAACACGTGCCATGATCATGATATTGTTCCAGTACTGCTAATGATGTCAGTATGAGCTTCTTCGTCCCAACGCCACAGACGTTATAACCATTTCGTGGTGACATGCTTTGATGAAGTGGGTGTACTTCGTTTTTGGGACATTCCACATATCGATACCGCCCCCATTCTCGACAGCGCCAAACGTGACTCCGAGGAGTGCGATGAAGAAAACCTACGCAGGTTAGTTGTGGGTGGAACTAAAACTTGGCTCTGCCTTTGGACTTACCCAAGCCAGCAGGCTTGTCCCTGAGCAGATTGATTAGTCAAAGATATGGTAATGGAGTTGAGACGAAGCAACTGCTCACAGTCATCCCACCACATGGACTTAGTGATGCGAGCTCGAGTGTAGATTCTGATAGCGACAAGCAGCGTGACTAGGCCAAGACAGACGCTCATCACAACGTAAACAGTCAGGGCCTTCGAGTGTGGGCTCTCGAAATTGGAAATGAAACCCGGTGGAGGGGTAGCGGCCGGGAGGATCGACTCCACAGTCGGCGCCATGCTTTTCGCTACATAAAGAGCGGAGTAGGAACATCGACATGCTGGCAAGCGCAAGCGATGAGGATTGCTTTTATGGAGGGAGGTATTTGGGGGGGCTGCTCACCCCGTAAGACGACCGGTGTGAGTCGCCGCTGTAGTGTAACTTACTTGCCCGGCCCTCAACGCATACATGTTAGGCAGCCAGATCAAGGTCATTTACGAGGTGTGGGCTTAAAATGGAGGAGATAAATGAAGAGTATGTGTGGCAGGGATCCTTAGTGGCCTACCGGACCGTCGGAACTTCGTGCTTACTGCAATGTGGAAGCATACGGGTGGATCGGCATATAGGTCCTAAGATCTATCCAATCTAGTCAGTCATTCATATGAGCAGCTGAAGAACAATACGAGTAAAGGTTTTCTCAGCGACCGTATTCCTCGTTTGCTCCGTATTCGCTGCGGGGTAAGCGTCCTAACGGGCGCCACCTAAGCGCCTTTCCGCTCGCCAATGATAGCGCTGTACCTTTAAATCGACCCCAAATGCCTTCTTTCCCAGCCTCGCATCCAACCACCAACCTCATGCTTGTACATAGAAATTCCATTATGGTTGCCCTCGCTCGTAACATGGTGGCTGCAGTCCATTGCATCATCCTCCTCACCCTTCAATTCGCCATCACCGCCATGGCCCAAGAAGACACACACCTGAATATCACTGCAATAGGTGCTACGAACGGGAGATCAACTATAGAGTGTTGGCAAATCACCCGACCCTTCGATATCTCTACAGATCCCGGAACTACAGGAACCATGTCGCAACAGCTAGGCGACTTGACTAATCTCACTTTGACCATTTTGCCTCCCAAATTTGATGGGGGTCTGCATAATGCGCCGTTTGTGCAGTGCGCCACGCGAATTTTATCTATCAAGTTGTACAGATCGCTTATTAGTCGTAGATACGTTGCATTCACGTCCGGTCTCGCCATTATATCACTCCCGGATTCCAATGAGCAGGTAGTCATTCATGGTGGCAAGTACGGCCTAATTGTTGCTGCCGATATTGCCTCGGTGAGCAAACAGGGTCACATCACGCGGTATCCGACCGATGATACAACGACCGCATTGCAGATACGGATCAAGGACAATACTCCTCCCCCACATGGCATCATTCATAGAGGGGCTTGTCGAAGAGATGAGCTTTCCGAACTTTAATAGCGGCAAGTCGATGCTGAACACTTTACTTCAATAGGTTTCATAGGTGACAGGTGGCTGTAGTCCCTAACTAGTATAGCCACAGCTATTTATTAGAATCTAATATCCTGTAAGGTCTAGTTATAGGCAATAGTATATACTTCACATTAAAATTAATAGTAAAAGGATGACTCTAGTTATATTAAGTAAATAATACTTAACTTCCCTAAGGGAAGCGTATAGTATAGGTTTTATATAACTTATTTACTTAGCTTTCTTAGTATACTAAACCCTATTAATTCTAGTATAATATATCTTAATACTATAATAACTTTATAATATTTTTATTATAGAATCTCCTCTTTAGTTATAGTCCCTTATAGCTATTATAGCCTTAATAAAAACCTCACCTATATAATAGACTAGGGCGTAGCCTCTAGCCTTAGTAAGGGATTAGTAAGGAGAGAATATCTACTTAAGTAAAGAATCTCTTTTTTCCCTTTTTCTACCTCAGCTAGAATTCATACCTTTTAATTGGTATCTATAATATAATACTTCTAGGGCTAGCCTATAATATTCTATAGAAAAGGAAAAGAGTATTTATAGTATTAATATTTCCCATATATACTATAGATATATAGTATATATATATATAATATTTATAATAGATATAATATATATATTATTATATTAAGATTTTATATCTTCTATTTTTAAGATTTTATCTACGTGGCGATAAGTCTATAGTATAAATAAATAATTTCTTTTATTTTAATCTTATTATAATACTATATTAATATTTTTATTTTTAATATTATATATATATATTACTTTAGTATATATAAAGTATATATAACTTATTTATTTTAAATTAATTATTATAATTTACTATTTACTTTCTAAGTATATTAAGAAGATTATACTATATAATATATATAATTTCATGTAAAATACTACTATTAAGTATACTAATTAAGTTACTTTTATTATAACTTATATATATTATATATAGAGTTATCACGTTACTAAATATAGTAGTGTAGCCTTAACTTTAGGAAATTAATAGTAGATTATAGGATAGACGAATCACTAACGGTTAAAGTTAGTTAACTTTCCTAATATATAGCCCCGCATTATATAATAGGTCTAGATAGCATCTAATAGTACTAGATAACGCTTACTAAGTATTATAGACCTTAATATATAATATTATCCTCCTTCTAGGTATATTCTTATTCTAAGAGTATAGGCTAGGGCGTACTAGGCCTTAAGTAACGCTAGTAGTCCTAAATAGATCCTCTCTTATAGGGCTGACTATAGGTGTATACTAAGATATAACTATAGATAGTATAATTAGATATATATATCTCTATATTATTCTATTTTTATTTATTTTAGTTTCTCTTACTTTTATTATCACTCTATACTAATTTAGACTAATATTATATAGGCCGCCTATATAAGCCCTATATGTATTTCTAGCTTACTCTAATCTATTTATCTTTTCTTAGTTTCTCCTACTTTTAAAATTTATTAGTAAGTTCCTTTATCTATATAGATATATAGTATAAATTACTAATATTTTTATAGGAGGTATTTACTTCTATAATCTAATTTATCGCTTTTTACTCTCTCATCTCTAGGTGAGTATACCTAGAATTATAGAGACTAGGGATGCCCTAGCTAGCGTTAATAGGCGCTATTAGTCCTAATTAGTTATCCTCTACCTCTAATAGATTTAATCTAATTATATCTACTTTCATTATATATAAGTGGTCCTATAAGGAGTATAATTTAATTAAGTTAATACTTTATTATATAGAGTATATAAGTAGTATTACTAAAGATACTTTTTAGACTAGTTATTATAAGTTTTTACTTTAGGTACTAATTAACGTCTATTCCGTATCTCTAATCTAGTAGGCGATAAAATCTTTCTATAATATAAGGCTTATTAGGAGTCTAAGAAGGCTTATTATATAATAAATAGTATCCTTAAGTTTTCTATATTCTAAAAGGGACTATAAGGATCTATTAAATACTATTAGATACTATTAGGTTTTTACTAATACTAGATAGTTCCTATTAGCTAATCTTCCCTATCTTACTAAAATTAATATAAAGAAGGTGATCCTTTTAAGTATTTATTTATTAAGGATAATATAAATAATTTTATATCTAGTAGTAGTAGTTTAGCTTAACCTAGCTCTAATAAATATAATCCGGCGCTAATAGTTTCTATTTAACTTAGTAAAGAGGTGAAAGATACTAGACATAAAATAAAAAGATTATAAATAATATCTTTCTAATCTTAAATAAGAAAGCGTACTATACTTTATATAATAATAGTTATAATGAGTACTATTAGCTTTATAATAGTTAGTTAGACCTCTAGAATTATTATACGTAGTTAAATGTTATCAAGCGTATTTATAAGCGTTTAAATAATAAATAGCGTCGTATAAAGAAAATTTAAGACTAATATATAGTATTAAAGATAAATATTAGCCCTTATAAGATAAGAGATTATCTAAGGGGCTATAGGCCCTATAGGATCCTAACTGGCGCTAATAGGTATAGATAAATAGTTCTAAGCGTTATATGAAGTTAATTAACCTTTCTAAAAAAGTTAAGTTAGAAATACTACTTAGGCTGGCCACGTAACTATAGATTCTACTATAACTTATAATAGTACTGTATATGTTTATAAGAAGAAAGAGCTTATTAATCTTCTTATTAAGGGTCCTTAGTTAAACACTTCTAATAATCCGTGGGTAATATTAAAAATAAGGAGAAGTCTAAAATTACTAAATAGCTTTTTAAGATTTTAAATACTTATACCACAATTTATTACTACGCTAAAGAAAATAATATAATATAGATTATTAAGCGTGACTATTAAATTTATAAATAGATTAGTAACGTCTTAACTATCTTTAGCCTAAAGTGGTAGATAATCATTTAAAAGATATTTCTAGACGCTCTCTAGTGCTATTAGACTTAGATAGGTCCTAATTATATCTTTAGTAAATAACTTAGTAGTTACTAGGTATTAGATTTAGTATTTATGATTTTTAATTAATTATAATACTCTAGGTTTTTACTTAGCCTTAGTAGACTTATTATAATGGTTTTTCTACTATTAGGCTCTATAGGGGCTAAGTGGCTTTAGTAGGGTCTAATAGGATCTATCTAATACTATTCTATATAGAAGTCTTCTAATAGAACTATTCTATTAATTTTCTTTACTAGTTATAATTTATCTTTATACTTTATAACGGGTAACTTTATATAATCTACCCCTACTAAAATACTCTATTTCTTTTAAGGGTGATCCTCTACCAAACTCTTTATAGAAGATATATAAGAATTTTTAGAATAAAAGGGTAAATAGTTATATACTATAAGACTTATTAAGGTTCGTTACTTTATAGAGGGTCTTAATAGGTCTTAATAGACGCTAATAGTCTTTAGTAAAATCTAGTTTATTCTTCCCTTTTTAGAGGACGTCCGTAGCCTCTTTTTTACTATAGGAATTTCTATTATTAATCTTTTAGAGAGACTTTAAATTTTTTCAATATTCTTTTAGTGCGTTTCTAAAGATTAAAATATTAGTCTTTTAAAAGTTTTTACTTTCGTTATAATCTATCTATTTAATTAGATATTCCTATTATCTTAACTCTCTCTATTATCTATTAATAATATAATTAATTTTATATATATTATCCTCTAGTTAGTGTAAAGTGTTGCTAATAGGTTCTTATAAATAAGGAAAGAACTTATAAAATTTATAGAGTTCTAATAAAAAGAAATAAAATACTAAATAGACTTCTGCCTAACTCTAGTAGGTTAATCCTATAGATAGTTAATAGTAAACTAATATATTCTTTTACTATCTCTAGTCCTAGAAATTTCCAGTTAAACTTTTTACTTAGTTTTATAGATTTTATATATTAATTAGATATCTAGACTTTATCTCTCTTTTTAGCTTAAGAGGTAGTCTTTTTTATTTACTATCTTCTTTAGTATTCTTATATTATTTCTAG
Organism: Kalmusia sp. IMI 367209; assembly: GCA_027946365.1. Classification (NCBI taxonomy): domain Eukaryota; kingdom Fungi; phylum Ascomycota; class Dothideomycetes; order Pleosporales; family Didymosphaeriaceae; genus Kalmusia; species Kalmusia sp. IMI 367209. Next base: position 32,944 of record JAPEUQ010000006.1, on the reverse strand, counting down.
CTTTTTTATATCTTTATTCTAATACTAAATAGTTTTTTAATTATTTAGAAGCCTTTAGGCTTTCTGCTATCTCCTAGGGGCTAATAGGTTAGTTTAGCTTAGTTGAGTTATATCTAAAGTAAACTTAGAAAAGTATATACTTAATAGATAAATATTAACTATTATTATATATAAACTCTACTAAAGAGATTTATAAAGCCTAATTATCCTATTTAAGTAAATAGAAGATATAAAGATACTATTTAAAAATCTAATTTTAGTATTTAGTTCATTTATCTATCTAGGGTAGAAGGCCGACGTTAGGACTCGCCTTAAATTAAAATAGTAGTAAAACGTATTCTAGAAATATAATCTTATTACTAGTCCTCTATTTAATAGTATCGTCTCTAGATTATTATAAAGCCTTATAACCTTATAGATCTAGGCCTAGGCTAGGTTAGTACCGTCCCAGTCCATATAAATAGAAATATAATAAGTTATCTTTAAAAATTAATTAATAATAACTAGGATTAAGTTATATATAATTTCTATAAACTAACTTAGAGATAGATTAATAATAAAATCTATTATTATATACTACTAGGGCCTATTAGGGACTAGTAGTAACTATAGAAGGCTATTATTATACTAGATTTATAGTAGAAGGTGTAATAGCCAAAAAGGATAGTAAATAATAAAATAGTAACGGTTCTCTCCTACTTTATAACTTAAGAAGACGTATAAAAGAGAGTAATATAAAGGATTTATACTTTAATAAACTTATTAAATTAATTTAATAAGATTATCTAAGTAAGGCTTAGCGTATACTCTAATTAAAAGTTATTTAACTTAAATAAAGAGAGAGGATACGGTATATATATTATTTATTAAAAATAAGCCTATTATAGTAGTAGCTATATTAAGTTATAGTTCTCCTTCATTAATAAATTATTATAAATAGTAATCTCTCTATCTTACCGAAATATTTTTCTTCTTTTCTACTAGGCTAGGTACGCCGCGTAAGCCGCGCGATCTTATATTAATAACTACTATTTATATATTATTTAGCTTCTACTTTATCTATAAAAATATATATATTAAAATTAACTTTACTATCTAATCATTTACTACTATTAGTCCTACTATCTTTCTATAGATAATAATATATATATTAGAGCCCTTATAGATTTTATATAATACATATATAGAGTCTAGTTAAAGATAGCTATATTATATAAAAATTATAGGATTGTCCGCCTAGTCCGCGAAATGCTTAAAAGGTAATATAAGAGAGGGTAGTAGGAGACTCTATACTTAAATATAGAGCAGGCGCTTGAGGTATATAAGCTAGAGTAGATAATAATAGTAAATCTAAAGAACGTAGATATAATTACCCCTAATAAATATATAGTACTACTATAGGGATAGAAGCTTTAGGGTATTATATACTAGGTAAGTGCTAAAGGTATCGTTCTAGTAATAGGAAGTAATAACTAGGAGTTTATCTATAAGTTATTAGGTGATAAGAGCGTCGCCTAGATATATAAAATCCTTCTTAGTATAGTAAGATTAGACTAGACGCGTTACTTAAATAGTAATAATAATAAGGTGGTAGACATCTAGATTACTATATATAAAATAAGTAAACTTTTTTAGATATAGAGCTTATAGTAGTTTTATATATTTTCGAGTTACGAAGGCACTTAAGTAAGTAAAGCTTAAGCTATTATAAGATTAAATAACTATATAGACTAGATTTAGTTACTAGATTAGAGTGACTATTAATAAAGTCTACACTAATATTAAATATAAAAGGATTTAGAAGATTTTAAAAAGGTAATTAATACTATTCTAAGGAAACTAGTATAATTATAGAAGACTATATAATTTATATCTCTTTAGGTGGCCCTTTAATATTATATATAGTTATGTTGAGGAAATGAGACTCTATTAAGTACTATGGACTAAGCGTCATTTTTGATTATGAAACCCATGACCCTAAGCTTCTAAAGTATTATATGGAGCTTAGAATATTTTATTCTAAGCTCTTATATATACTAGCTAGGTAGGTAACCTTTTCTTATAGAGTAATCTAATTAATTTACTTACTAAATTATAGTGATTTCTAGTTTATTTATTCCTCTATAGTTATAAGCCCGGCGCTTTAGAATATAGAAAAGTTCTCCTATATACTTTTAATACTGGAATTACTAATTTAGCTACTCTATCTAATCCTTAATTTATATAAATAAGTATATCTATATCTAATTTAATAATTCTAGTAGGCTAATATTAGCTTATAAATTAGGTAAGCTGGCTATACTAGTTTATATAGCTCTAATTTTATACTATCTATAGGGAATCTAGGAAAAAATCGACCCTAACGCTAAAGACGCTAAGTTAATTAATAATATTTAGCTAAAGCGACCTAATCGTTTAGTAGATATTAATAATAAGATTCCTAACGTAATAGAAGGCTAGCTTAGAGCATATAATACTAAGCTCGTAAAATATAGAGGATTTATAGTAGAATGGTTAATATAGTTCTTAAAAATTTAAAATATATAAAATTAGGTATATATAATAGTATCATCTAATTTTCTAGTATTTATAATAATTAAACTAGTTAGTGAAAAGAAGATAATCTTTTAAAATCTTATCTAAGTTTTAAAATAAGACCTTACGCTAACCGAAGCTAATATTAAAAACCTTATATAAGTATAGTATTAAGCTTACCTAGATAAGACTAAGTATAGTAGATAAAGTTCTAAGGCTTAGTATAAAGACTAATAGCTTATCTATAATAAAGTAAAGACTTATAAGATTACTAATATTAAAGGAGAGCTTATAGTATATAACTTTCTAGATACGCTGGCACTAAAGCTCACTCCTAACTAGATATAATTAATAAACTAGTAAATCCTATAAGATATAGTATTAGGGAATATAGTTTTTAAGCTCTATTAAGTTAGAAAAGTGTTTTTAATATTCTTATAAGAATACGCGCTACGCTCTAATAGTAGGAAGACTATTACGGCTACTACTACCGTAATAGAATTACGACAATAATAGTATTAGTAGTAATAATTAATAGGATTAGAAGGACCGATATTACGATCACGGGAGTGATACTAAGTATAATATAGATATGTGATGCGATTACGTAACGGCTCTATAGGCTCTATCTATAGAGCCCGTAGAGCTGACTCTATAGGCTCTGTCTATAGAGTCTATAGAGCCAACCTTAGATAGTAGTATATAGAGATAATAGGTGACTACTAATAATCCTTATCGTTAATCCATTAAGTTCTCTTATAAGTAGTTTCTTACGGAAGACTACTATTAATCTTATTAGTAATTAATACTTATAGTAGTTAATTAATATTCACCCCTTATAACTATATAACCCTACACGCCCTCATTTCCCACTTAACCCCTTTAAGACAGCCTCATAGCTACCCTGTTACACTTTAATGATCGTGTCTTAAGGACCTACTATAGATATATTAGGTTGCACCCCTACTAATAATAATACCTACCACTCCATTAGGATTACTTAAGGTGACACCCACGGATAATATAGAATATACTTAGATAAAAATATAAATTAATCGTCTTAGAGAGGAAAGCAAGAAATAAAAAGAAGTCTATAATAAGATAGTTAAATAGATTAAAGCTCTATTAGTAGCTTAAGAAAAAAAAGAAGAAGGGGAAGGAGAAGGAGAAATAAAATAATAACTAGATAAGATTAAAATATAACTCTAAAACCACCCCCTTAAACTAGTAGAACCTAAGAAGTTTAATGGAACCTAAAGTAAGCTAAGAGGATTCCTTATCTTAATATCTCTATACTTAGATTTAAACCGCGACTTCCTAGAGACTAAAGAAGTAAAGGTGGCTTATATAGTTACCTACTTTATAGGATAAGCTATAAATTAGTTTAATAGATTCCTAATAGATTTCCGCATAAATATAGAAAGCGGAAGAAAACGGAGACTAACTTAATATTTTAAAGTTATAAGTACTTTAAATGGAAACTCTGTAGGACCTTAATAACATAAACGCTAAATAAATGACGGAACGAAGATTATTATAACTACACTAAACTAAGATAGTAGTAGTATATATATTTATATTTAAATAGTTAGCCACTTTAGTATCAGACTAGGAGAATAAGCCTTAATAACTAGGTTCTATAAAGGCCTGAAGCGGATATCTATTATAAAATAATCTATATAGAAAACCTACGACACTCCCTATAATAATCTAATAGGCTATCTAAGTAAATAATAAATTATACCTCTAAAAGCAGGACAATCAACGGGAAAATAGCTAAGAGATAAAAGGAAAGTCTAAACTTAACTCTAATATAGGAGACCTAATAATCCTTAATACTAATAAAGAAGACAGAAAGCCTTAAAATAATAAAAAAGATAGATCTATAGAAGGACTAGCTAAGGAAAGAAAAAGTATATTTTAGATATAAAAAGAAAGGCTATATAGCCAGAAACTGCCCTAATAAAAGAAACACCAACGGTAAAAGTCTAGGAGAAAGAAACTAAAAGAAATCTAAAGACTAATTAGCTAGAAATTAGGAATATAAAATAACTTATTAAGCTAAGTGTTTAAAGGATGACTATAACGTCTATAAAAGTATAAAAGAGGTTATAGAATACTAGCTAAAATAGACTAAAGAACGTCTTACTATAAATAGAAAAGAATAAGACGCCCAAATTCCCGACGACCTATCTAACTCTAAGGAAATAAATAAGTTAGAAGAAGAATTGGAGGAAAACGAGCTATACTTATCCCTAATTACTTAAAAAGGAAATAACACCCCTATAAAGAATATCTAAATTAGAGGAGTAGAATATTTTTAGCCTACTAGACTAGTATAGTAGATAGCTTAACCCTAAGGTTTACAGTTACTCCAGGAAATGATTAAAAATAGAAATTCTTTAAATAAGCCTTACTAGAACAGAACATCTATAAGGTATATAAGGAATAGAAAATTAAGTACCCTAGAAATACTAAGTTCACGGATTTCCAGAAATAGGTAGAACGAAATAAGATTCTAGTAGATAAACCTCTTAATAATTTAGAATAGCATAGTATAGCTAGAGAAGTTAAATAGATTAATAAAGTATATATACCTTAAATTCTAGTAAAATATTAGATTCTAATCTAGGAACATAATGTAGTAATAGAAGAAGAATCTAATAAGAAAGATGACCCTAAGTAAATATAAAACATCCCATATATTATAAAATTTCATAGGTCTTATATATTAGTAATAAGTACTTATTATTACACTTAGCATTAAAAATAAAATATTAAGTATATTTAACTAGGGTCTTTAGGGATCCGTACACCGATATTATCACCAGAAAAAAGTATATAGATAGTATCCTAAGAAGAAATAAGAAGGATATCTTATCTTTATACTAGGACCCTTACTACTGATAGAATGTGTCATGGGAAGACTATAGTATGAATATCTAGAAAACAAATACCTAAAACACGTAGAAAAAAAGATCTAGACTAAATACTAGCATAAAGGGAAGGAAACCCTTAAGGGAATAAAAGGAATTCACCTAATGCTAGAGGCTGAATACTATAGATGGCCCATAAGGGTAATAATTAATAGCGGAGTAATAAAAACTTTATCTCTAAAGAATTTATATAGAAATAAGAATATAAATCTAACTAAAAAGAAACCCTAATATCCTTCTAGAGATTAAAGGGTTACTGTTCTAGGAATAAGTAATAAAAGAAATAAGGAAAGGATTATTCCTATCCTAAGGATTGGAAATAAGAAATATAACTATGGACGTCACCTAGATTAATAATCTTTAAGACGTCATTCTTAGACTACCCTAGCTAAAATAAGTTAACCTAACGATTAACTAGTAGAAATAATAAATAGAGTACCCTTATCGCCTCTTAGTAAATAAGGAGTCTAGAAAGGAAGGAATTCTAACGTTTATTAGGAATATAAGAAAATCTTCTAGAACTACTAGATTATCTACTAGAATACGCGGAATGGGACTATAAGATTAATTATATAGAAGGGAAGCAACCCACGTAGAGACCTATCTATAAGATAATAATATAAGAGGACGAAATCATTCAAAGTATAGTTACTAAATATATAGCCTAAGGGTATATCTAAGAATCTACTTTCTTAGCGGCCTATGGGGTTACCTTTACTATAAAAAAGGACGACCCTATACTACGCTTTTATATAGATTACTAAAAAACGAATAATATCACTATTAAGGATAAGTATCCCTACCCTTAATATTAGATCTTTAAGACTAATTAAGATACGCCAAATGTTTTACCTAACTAGATATAAAAACGTATACCACTAGATTAGAATAAAGAAAGAATATAAATAGAAGATAACCTTCCGCACTAAAATGGGGCTATATAAATAGAATATAATACTATTTAGTCTCATAAACACACTAGCCTTCTTCTAGTAGTAAATAAATACTATCCTTAAAGACTACCTAAAAAGATACGCTATGGCCTATCTAGACGACGTCTTAATCTATTTAGAGAAATTAGAAGAATATAAGCGATAGGTAAATAAAGTCCTCTAGTAAATAAGAGACGCTAAACTTTACCTTAAACTCTAAAAATATGAATTTAGTGTAACTATAACTATCTTTCTAAGATATATAATAGAACTAGGGAAAATTAAGGTAGAACTAGTAAAGGTTAAAGATATCCTTAAATAGCTAGAGCCAAAAACGTTAAGAAAGTATAATCCTTCCTAGGATTCTATAACTTTTATAGAAAATTCATTCTATATTAGTCCAAAATAACCAATCCCTTAATAAAACTAATAAAAAGGATACCCCTTTTAAATAGACTAAGAAATACGCGACGGTAATAAATACTCTAAAGAAGAAATTTATAAAGTATCTAGTACTATAAATCTTTAACCTATAATTACTAATAATCTTAAAAATGAATGTATTTAACTTCGTTATTAAGACATACCTACTCTAGAGAGACCCACAAATAAATAAAAACACCTAATAGAATATTACTTATAAAAGATAAAACCACCAGAGTTAAACTATAATATATATAATAAAGAAATGCTAGTCATATTTATAGCATTTAAGGAATAGAGGATATATCTCTAAGGGGTAAAATATTAGATTCTAGTTTATTTAGACTATAAAAACCTCACTGGATTTATAATAACTAAGGTCCTAAACTAACGACAAACTAGATAGATAGAATAATTAACTATATTTAACTTTAAAATCATCTATACTAAAGAAATAGATAACTTAAGGGCTAATACCTAAGTAGGAGACCAGATCTATAAGGAATAACCTAAGTTTTAGCAACCTTACTAACATACAATAATAAAGGAAATATAATCTATAACTATTTTAAACTAGTAGCCTTAATAGAACTCTAAACTAGTAAGTAGGAAGAATAGATTTAATAAGAAATAGAATAGATGATAGAAGACTTAAATCATCTACTAAAAGGAACTACTACTAAGATAGGACTAATAAAAGTCTTTAATCGAATCTATATTCTAAAAAGATATAATAAGAATTTATTAGATAATTCTATAAAATATTAGTATATAAATATTAGGAATTAAAAGAACTTTAGAGCGACTCATACAAAGCTACTACTTTCTAAAAGTAAAATAGATAGTTACTAAGGTCCTCTATAACTATACCAATTATCACCGAAATAAACCTAAATGATATATACCTTATAGGGAACTCTAACTAGTGGAAACCCTAAATGATTATAGGGAACGGTGATAATAGACTTCATTATATAGTTATTAAAATCTAAAGACCCTAATAACGGGGTAAAATATAACGGAATCATAGTAATTATTAATAAAATAACGAAGTATAGCTACTTCCTCCTATATAGAGAAACTAGTAAAGTAGAATAAATAGCTTTTAGATTCTTATTAATAGTAGTAGCCTACTATAGGATATTAGATAAGATTATTACGGACTAGGACGTTAGATTTATTTTAAAACTATAGGTAATGGTGATCGGACTAATTAAAATTAAGCATAATATATCTATAGTATACTACCCCTAAATAGACGGACAAACTAAACGTATAAACTAAATAGTAGAATAATATCTAAGATACTACTTAAACTACTAATAAAATAACTAGGTGGGACTACTCCCCATAGCCTAGTTGGCCTATAACAGCTTACAATATAGCGCTATAGGAGTTACGCTATTCTATGTAAATTATGGGTTCACACCAAAAGTATACTAGGTACCTAAGGTAATAGAATTATAAAGTATAGATAGAGAAAATTAGACGAAAAGGATTATATAAATATATAATATATTAAAAAATAACGCCACGTTCCTATAACTCTAAATAAAGAAATACTATAATTATAAGCGAAAGGCTACGCCCCCACTAGAAAAGAGAGAGAAAGTCTAGCTACTATAAAAACATAGCTAGTAAATAACCTTCTAGAAAACTTAACCACTTAAAAATCAGACCGTATGAGATAATAGAATAAATCATACTAGTTATATACTAATTAAAGCTACTAGAATCTATAAAAATCCACCCTATCTTCTATGTGGCACTACTAGAAAAGGCACCTCAGGATGCGCAACCCATAGTGTACGAAGCAGATATATATAAGGATAGAGAAGAATAAGAAGTCTCATGTATAATAGACTACTACTACTAAAATGGAAAAAACTATTATTAGGTTAGATAGGCTAGGATAGACAAGAATGGAAATCCATAGAACGATATATAGAAATTAGAAGAAAACCTTAATTACCCTAAGAAGCTAGAGGAGTACCAGCTAAACTAATCTTATAAAGAAAACTAAAAGATAATAGACTAAGATCTAAATTATCTAGCTATAAATTAAAAGAACAACGTTACTACTAGAGGTATAAATAATGTCTAGGCTAACTCCTACCTCCTCTAGGCTATCCTATAGGCTAGTAGCCTATAAATCCGCCTTTTTTTAATCTAACTCCGCCTCTAGAATCATGGACTAATAATCCTCCTATTTATTAAGAAATTCCTTTTATTTCCGAAGCCTCGCCACCTTAGTATAAATAGTAGCTAATATATCTAGCGCTACCTCTTAAGCTTTCTCAGCCTCATCTAGTTTAACTTAAATTTTAGCTTAAGAGCGACTAACAGATCGCACTATAAGTAATTAGCATAAGGTAAAACACTTAAATAAACTACTTACTCTTAGCTACTAAAATATCGTTTACGTTATAAGAATATCGGACGCTAGACCTTACGTAAGGCTTATAAGCCAACCTTTTCAGAGTATTATAAGGGGAAATAATACAATCCAAATTTAACCTAGCATATTAAGAATAAGATATAGTAATAAACCCGCGATGACTAATTTTATTAATAAGCGTAAAACGTTTGGTGGTTTTATAAGAAGGTATAAAGGGCGATAGCAACCTAAGAACTAATAGAAATTATCCTACTAATATAGCTTTACCTCTATAATGAAATATTCTTTGGGCTAAAGAACTAAGAGGGGGAAATAGTATTATGGCTACTACGCTATAACAGAATTACGACAATGACAGTATTAATAATAATAATTAATAGAATTAGAAGGACTAGTATTACAATCACGGGAGTGATGTTAAGTATAATATAGATACGTAATGTGATTATATAACGGCTCTATAGGCTCTATCTACAGAGCCCGCAGAGCCGACTCTATAGGCTCTATCTATAGAGCCTATAGAGCCAACCTTAGATAGTAGTATATAGAGATGATAGATAACTACTAATAACCCTTATCATTAATCCATCAAGTTCTCTTATAAGTAGTTCCTTACGGAAGACTACTATTAACCTTATTAGTAATTAATATTTATAGTAGTTAATTAACGTTTACCCCTTATAACTATATAACCCTACGTCTTTATTTCCCACTTAACCCCTTCGAGACAGCCTCACGGCCGCCCCATTACAAAGACTATAGGGTATTCTCTACTTTTATAGGCTAAAGCTTGGATTTAAAATAAACTAGATCTTAAAAGAATAATTAAGGAAAGAGCTGCCCCTATAAAATCTAGAAGTATAAGTGGAATTTACTAAGCTATCTTAAGCTTTAACTTATAGTAACTGGCGTTTTACCTAAAGGAGCTTAGCCTATAAAAATAATAAAAGTAGAGAAGAAAATAATTCTAGATTATTTAGTTTAGCTAGAATAGAATGAGCTCTATATAAAGATTATAAAGGTAGGTTAAATAAAGCCTAATAAGATAAACTTATCTATTAAATACCTAGGAAGTATAGTAGCGGCGCTAATAGACCCCTTAAAGCTTATATAACTTAAAATATATAGTCTAGGAGTCTACTCTACTATAACATTCGGAGTACACCCTTTCTTAAAGAATATAATCTTAGATAGAGATACTACTATCTATCTAGTTAATAATTGGGAGCTGCTTATTCTAAGATTCTTTAAGAAAATAAGCTCTATAGAAAGCATAAAAATAGGAATATAAATATTTTTAATCTTAGGTATAAGAGATCGCCTATTTAAAGGCGTTTTAAATGGAGAGAAAGATAAGCGTTCTAAAGATTTATTATTTATAAATATAAAAGTTATTAAAGATTTTTATATTAATATTATCTTAGAAGCTTATTTAAAGAAGATTAAGATCTAGTACCTTAGTCTAAATAATATACTACGTCTAAGAACATTAAAAAAGAATATTATACTTACTAAGCTAATCTATAAATATAACTTTATATTCTTAGAATATAAGTTAATCTCCTACTATCTATTAGTTATAAGCGTAATTAATGCTACAGAAGCGTCTATCCTAGTAAAATAATTTTAGGACTAATAGTAAGGAGTTCTAGTACTAATACTTAGAATACCTAGGTTTAAAGGCGCTACGAGCTCTTATATATAACGCGCGTAATATATATATAAATAGGATATTTTATAGATATTATAAGTACTGCGTAATAACGTATACTACGTAGGTAATTTTATAATAACTAAAGGAAAGATTATCTAGGCCCTTCTACTAGATTTTATAGGATTTTTTTAATATACCCACTAGATGTCTAAGCAAAGAATAGGTACTAATTATAAAAGAAGATTTTAGTAGAAAGATCTATAATAATAATCTCTAAGGAAAGATAATTTTAGAGATTATACTAGTCATTAAGAGCTTTATACGGCGTGTAATAATAAAGTATAAGCTTAAGATTATAATAATTTAATAAGATAATAATACTATAACACTCTCTTAAAAAGAATAATTAAGATATAAAGAATAAATAGATTAAAAAGGAATTAAGATTATTATACCACCACTATATACGCATGAGTCAAACGGAGCGCTAGAGTAAGTAGAATAAGAAATTATTATAAAAGCTATAAAAATGAGAATTAGTATAAATCTTCCTATTAAGCTCTAGCCTAAAATTATAGACGCAGTAGTATAACTTTATAAAATAAGCCCTTCTACTATCTATAGCTTATAATTACCTAGTAAAGTTCTTAATAACTAGTTTTAATAGTATTTTTGATACTATAAGTCTATAACTATAAGGATAGTTATAGTGGATCTATATCTAGACTAGAGTAGGATCTACGCCTATAGCTATTAAGCTTACCCCTTAAATAGGGAGCGCAATAGCTGGGCGTAATAAACGAGGATTTAAAGTAAATCCTAAAGCTTATATTAGATATTTAGTAGACTACTAAGCTTCTAATATCTATAGGATATAGATTTTTATACTTAATTAGGTAATTATAACGTAAAATATAACTTTTAATAAGACGCTTTACTATGAAGGAAAGGCTAATTAAGGAATTTCTAAAGAAGAAGTAGTAAAAGTTATTAAAATTCTCTATAAAGGAGAAATTACTAATCTAAAAGAAACTTATAATATTCCTAAGCTTTAATCTAAATTATTAGAGCTAGTAAATCCTAAACTTAAATCTACTACTAAGTAATAGCTTAGGGTGAAGTAATTAAGCTAACTAAAATTATAGTTAGCTAGTTACTTAATTAGGAAGCTTTAAGCGCTGACTCTACGTAAGCTGTAAGTATAGTTAGTAAGTAGTTAAGAACTTACGTAGATAGAGGAAAGCTCTTAGGACTTACGACCCTAGATAAACGCTAGAGCTAGGCGTAATAGGATATAATTTATTAGGAGATTATAGGAGATAGATATCTACTAGGGTGTATACTAATCTGGTAGAGCTAAAACGCCTAATTTTAAGAATATAATATTTATTTTACTAGAGCTTAAAAGCTCTATTACTATCTCTTAACCTAGGAACGCCGCTTCTATAAGCCTAGCTAAAGTAGAGAATCGTCTAGTATATTAAAGATAATAATATATCTAGGCTCTTATATCTTATTTAAGTAGATAATTATAGGGGATACTTCTAAATATAATTAAGTGAATAGATATCTACCGCTTTATTAGTATAGATAAAGGGAGATAGATCTAGATAATTAATTAAGGGGTAAGATAAAAGGTTTATATAAATATTAATTATAAATCTATCTTAGAAGAAAGATTAATTATAAGACTTTGCTAGTATATTTTTACCTAGAGTAGTAGAGGCCTAGAATAAATATTAGACGTTTATAACTATTAACGCTATAGTCATGTTAGTAATACTTAATAGGTTATATAATATATTATCTCCTACTTATCTATATAGGGATGAGCTTCCTCTAGAGCTAACTACTTAGAAAAAGCTTAATATTTATCTATTTGGAAAGCTCTTTAAATAAGCTGCTTATAAAGAGATCATAACGCTTTAGAAAATAGGTATATAGATAGAGATCTTATATGAAGAAGCGACTGATCGCCTACTCTTACTTAAATAGATATAGACGTATAAGAATAATTAAGACGGCTACTTTCTTAAATATAAAGTTTAAATTATAGTAAGGGAGATCTTTAGAATAAGGATTCGCTTAATTTAACTTATATAGTTACGCTGGTAGCTTATTCCTTTTAAATAACTATAGTAATAGTAGTAAAGTTTAATCTTAAAATCTTATAATATAATATAGTAGACGTGTTTCTAAATATATATATTATAGCTAAAAACCTAGTCCTTTATAAGCTCCCAGATGGATTTAAGAAAGCTAGGAAGTACGTAAAACTTAATAGAATTCTTTATAAATTAAAAGACTTACCGCTTCTATAATATAAGGAGTTCTCAAGCTTACTTAAAGTAATAGGGCTTAGTACCTTAAGGAAAGAACCGTGCTTATTCTTTAATAATGAGCGTAGTATCCTAGTTATTTTTACGTAGATGATATACTGCTACTCTTCCATAAGTAAAATGAGTAGAAAGCTCTAAAGTTATAGATTTAAATTATATTAAAATATAAGATATAAGAGCGTGGGCTAGTAGAGTAGTTTATAAATATACGCGTAATTAGAGATCGTGAACTCAGAACGATTACGCTAGTTCATAATATATATATTAATAAGATTATAATAAGGTTTATATTAAAAGATAATAGGAGCTTCCTATAATACCTCTACCCTTAGAAGAGCTTATAATATATACGGAAGAAGCTTTAAAATAAGAGATTAAGGTCTATTAAGAACGCGTAGGATTAGTGCTTTATATAGCGATTATACTACGCCTAGATATTATATTTATAGTCTTAAAGCTCTTCTACTTTCTAATAAACCTTAGACTAAAGTACTTTATAGCTATAGATTAAATAATTATTTATTTATATAGAACGTACTAGAAATCAATTTAATACGACGATTTTAATAGACCTAATCTAACGATTTATAAAGATGCCTCTTTTATAGATAATCCTAAAATAAGAAGATCTTTTTATAGTTATATTGTAATGCTCTTTAGAGGCGCGATCTTATAGAAAGTAGCTTAATAGAGTATAGTCACCACTTTAATAATTAAAGTAGAGCTACTAGCACTAGAGTATATAAGTAAAGAAGTAATAACGCTAAAGTAATTCTTTTAAAAACTTATCCTTAACTTAGAGCTCTCTAGTAAATCTTCTACGATAATTAATAAATAATTAGACTAGTTATTGGAAAAAAATAAACGAATTACTACTCATCTACGCTATATAGACATTTAGAATATGTGGCTGTATTAGAAGTATGTAAAGGATCTTTCAAAATAATGTATTTATAAACTAATAATATACTAGTAGATAGGCTTATAAAATTATTAATTTAGTAGTAGTTTATACGCTTTACAGAACTACTAAATCTATAGAATATAAGTATACTAATTACTAAGCAAAGGAATAAAAGTAAAGAGTAAAAAATATTTAATTAAAAGCTCTAAATAAGTAATTATCTACGTAAGAATAACCTTAGAACTATAGCAGCTTAGAGAATAGGATCTCTAAGTAATAAGAATAAGTAATATAGCTAACTAACTTATTATAAGAATAAGTCTAATAGCTTATTAAATAGCTTATAAATACGCTGACGCCGCCACGAATTATCTCTAGATCTAGTAGATGGAGCATTATATAGACGCTAAGTAAAGCTTAAATCCTAAGTAGAGTATAAACCTTAATAGTTATCTATTAAAGAATTAAACCTACTGCGCCTATAATACTTAGATAGACTCTTATATATACTAGATATAGATCATTCATCTATAAGCGTAATAATTAGGTTCTAAAGACCCTATTATACTATAAGTTAGGATATATATTTTTATCTACTAGTCTATCTCTAGAGCGCCTAAATTACTACGTATATTAAGTCTTAAAAGATCGGGACCTAGAGAAGCTGGAGTAGTAAAAGAAGTTAGGATATAGATAGAAAATATCTTAAAACCTAAAGAAGTATCCTATTATTAAATAGACTAACTAGCTTAAGCGGCCTAAAGCTAAGCACCCTACTTATTAATAGGATTAATTAATGGAGCTTTAATAGGAGTACTAGACTAAGTAGAATCTTAATAGTAGCCCTTATTAAGCTATATTAAATACTTACGTTACTACGGCTGCAGAGGTTTAAGGGTTAACTCCTATATATAGTTAGTTAAGGATCTTAAAAATGTAGACTACTAGAATATTTATAGAGTTCTTTTTAACTTTAGCCTATACGAATTATATAGCTAGAGCACGAAGACCTACTAGGCTATATATTCTATTAATTAATGAAACTTAGATAGCTCAAATTAGAACCTATAGCTAAGTATAAATATGCCTAGATACGTACTTATAACGCGATCCACTAGCCTTATTATTATAATAGACCCTATCTAATTTACCTAAAGCACGCTTCTAATATAGGGAGTATAGCTAATTATATATATAGAACCTATCTATCGCTTAGGCTTTAAAGTAGACTCTTAAGCAGGTAGATCTAGAGGAGTATAATAGGTTAAGCGACGTAGAGTCTTAAGAATAGTCTCTTTAAAAGGTAGAGTAGTCTTTTTAGAATAGCTAGTATATTTCTTAGCTTTAGATATTCTGATTTAAAGACGAGCAGGAGCAGAGTTAGAAGGCTAAAAGTCTATTAATTAGTAAGTAAAATAGTAAAAATAAGTTAAGGGAATAGGGATTACTATAAATAGTAGATGAGGTGTCTAGTAAGAGAAGCTTAAAAAGTAAGAGTTAAGTTTAAGAACTAAGAGATAGTACGTCACCGCCTTTACGTGAGCGATAGTAAAAGCGGTAAGTTATATTAATAATATATTATAGTTAGTTAAATAAGTAATAGGTAAGAGAACTATTAGTAAATAAGTATTTATAGGTTGCCCTACGCGACCTATTATAAGTATATATAGTGAATCCCTCATTTCGCGTAAATAACTCACACGGTGGATGGAAAAGAGCCTTAATTATCTATAGATGAGCTGCTGACGATAGCTTATCTAGGGGATATATTAAGGAAATGAGGCTCTATTAAGTATTATAGACTAAGCGTTATTTTTTAGATTATAAAACCCATAACCCCTAAGCTTCTAAAGCATTATATGGAGCTTAGAATATCTTATTCTAAGCTCTCATATATATACTATGAGGCAGGCAACAGCTTTTCTGTATAGAGTAATCTAATTAATTCGCTTACTAAATTATAGTGATTTTCAGCTCACTTATTCCTTCATAAGTTATATATATAGTTGGAGACGTTCTTTATTATACTAGTTTAATAATAGCGTCTTTAGACTCGTTTAAAAGTTTAGATTATATTAAAATATTTTAAAAGTAGTCTATCGTAGTAACTTTTAATTATATTTATACGTTTTTATATTATTTTAAGCTAAATAGACTCCTTTAGGTTTAAATAGAAGCTATTAGGGTCTATTTATATTAATTTATTAGTATCGTCCCCTAATAATTCTGAATCCTCAGCCTCTAGCCCCTCTTAGTCTTTAAGTATAGGGAGGTCGTCCTATCTTCCTCTATTCTTTTTCTTAAAGCGTTAAATTTAGCTATTTAGAGCCTAATTATGTTTCTATGTATTATACACTCTTATAATAACTATAGATATAGGGAGCCCCTTTAGTATTCTATTAAGCTAGTAGTTTACTTAAGGGTTTTATAAACGCTTTATTATTTTTCTACTTGGCTTACTAGCTATAAGTATATAATCTAGGTAATAAGATAATCCATCTATTAGATTTATAGATTCTAAATAGTAGGTTATAATAAAATTATATTCCGAGAGGGTTAAGTATAACTAAATATAACGCGTTATAAGGATTTTTATCTCTATAAACCACTAAAGATTATAATAATTTATAAGGATCTTAAAATAATATCTTTATAAATACTATTATTAATACTTTATATTTTTAATAATAATAAGTAATTCTTTATTATATATATTATAATAATACTGAGTATCATTAAGTTTTCTTAAAAGAAGTTAATAGGTTATTATATAGCCTATTTACCCCTATTAGGGATTAACTAGTTATAAATAGTATTAATTACTCCTCTAGACGCGTCTATCTCTAAGTATATCTATCTATTACTTTTATAGTGGGTAAGTATTGGCACCTTAAGAAACGCGTTTTTAAGGTTATAAAAGGCTTAGCGGCCTTTTAATCCTAAGTTAAGGTAGATACTCTCCTCTCTTCTTATAGCCAACCCTTAATAGGTACTATCTAGACCTTTCTTTATTAGACTGGTTAAAGCAGTGTTATAAATTTTTAGTAATTAGTATTACTTAGTATTACTTAGTATTACTAAATAGTATTAGTAAGTAATTACTCAGTTACTAATATATTTAGTAGTTCCTCAGTTACTAATTACTAATTACTAATTACTAACGAGAAAATTTAGTAATACTAAGTAATTACTCAGTTACTAATTAGTAACTGAGATTAAAAAATAGTAGAAATATATAAGAGAAATATAGATATAGCGTTTATAATATATTATATTATACTATAGTTATAAGATAAATAGTTATTTAGACTATTTAAGCTATTAAAGTCGTGTTTTTAATTTTAAGATTATAAAATTAGTAGTAACTACTATAAATACTATTATAATTTAACGTAGAACTATACTTTACTATAATTATATATAAATTATATATAAAACTATACTAATAACTTATTAATAAATAAAAATAATTTGAATAATTATATAAAATGATAATATTCTACTATAGAAGATAAATATCTTAGCTATCTATAGATAGATAGTAATACTAAAGATTTAAAATTACTAGTTATAAAGTCTAATTTAAATATTATAATTAAAATAACTATTATAATGAGATAAATAGTTTAAACTCATCTTAGAATAGTAGAAATTATTTAAAACAGTTAGTTAAATATCTAGAAAATAATTTATTAAAAACGCTATTTTCTATTACTAGCTATGAACGTATAAAAGTCTATTTAGTAGTTCTAATAGAAAATACTAGTTATAGTAATAATTTATAATATTATAACTATAATAATTAATAAAAGCTATAGAGTTCTATATAACTATAATAATTTAATTAAAATTACTAAAATGACTTAATTGAATAATAAGAAAATAATTTATTTAAAAATACCAATCTTAACAACGAGTCATAAGCGTAGTCAATAACTATAAAAAACGAAAAACACTAGCTATAAAATCTAATATAAATAGTATAACTAAGCTATTTTATATTACTATCGTAGGACTTTAGCGCGCCCTACTATTGCTGAAATTTTCTAGATTATATAATCTAAAGGGTAGAAAATAATTTTTTAAAAACTAAAAATTTAACTATCTCTATAAGTAGCTTAGTAGTTGACTTTTTAAAAATAGATTAACTAGACTATTTTAAGTTATAAAAGATTATAGAATCTAAATACTTTATATTTAAAAATAATAAAAATAGAATATAGAATTTTATATATAAAGAAACCCATATAAGATTAGATAAAAAAATAGTTTTCTATATAATTACTATTTATACTTTATCTTTTTACTATTTTATCTTTTCTCTATTTTCTAATTATACTTTCTAATTATATAAACTATAATTACTACTATTAGTACTATTATAACTAGTAATACTAGTAGTTGATTTATCTTCTAATTCATCTTCTTCTAAATCTATTATAGTATCATTACTAGTAGTAGCTACTTATTTTCCTTTATTTCTTCTAGATCTTTTATTTTTTTTTAAATAATAGTTTATTATCATTAATTTCTTCTTCTTCATCTTCTACTATATTTCTATCTTTTAATATAATAAGTTTTTTAATAGTACTAGATAATAGTCTATTTCTTTTTTTAGTAACTATATCACCTACTTTAGAAAAAGTAGATTCACTAGCATTAGAAGTAGATAAAATAGCTAAATAGTCTTTAGCTATTCTATATATAATAGGAATCTAGTTTTATTAAATTATAATAGTCTTCTATATTAATATCTTTAGGAACTCTAGTTTCAGTTAAATAAAGCTCTAGCTCATTTTCTATTATTAAATTATTAATATTATTACTAGTAATATATAATTCATCATCACTACTATTATTATTTAAATCTAAATCTAAATCTAAATTTATAAATTATTATTATTATTATTATCTATAATACTAGAATTATAAAATTCTTTATATTCATTATAGATTTCTATAAAATAATCTTTTATATCGTCAATAATTATAGGGCTATAGTCTAATTTATTAAATATATCTAATTTAAATTGAGGATTAAGAATAGTAATAAGATATAAATCTTTTAATTTTTCTATATTATTATCTAAAATAGGATAATATTCTAATAATTTCTTTTTAGCTTCTATTAATCCAGTATTTATAAAGGATTATTATAGTTTCTTTTACTAAATAGATCTAAATTATTATATAATTTAGTAATATATATAATAGTAAAATAGTTATTAGAATAATTTATAGTTTGAAGTTTTATAGTAGGCTTTCTAAAATTTCTAAAATAGACTTTATTTCTCTAAATAAATCCAATCTTTTTCTAGTATTTTAGTTTCTAAATTTATACTTTTTTTCTTATAGAATCTAGACTATTTACTTTATTAATAACTAGTTTAATTTCATCTTTAAAATATAAAAATCTATCTATCATATTATACGTACTTATACCTTGTAATATTATCTTTTATTAAATTTTCTACTCCTTTATTATTATTTTTTCTTTGTTTTACTATCCTTTTAAATTATTCTTAAGATAGTGATTATTTTTAAATCTACTTATATAACTTCTAACTATAATAGGTAATTCCTTATTATATTCTAGTAATTCGTTAATATCTATATTAGAAGTTCTAAAATCATAACTATCTATAATATTATTAATCTTATTATTAAACTTTTTAGTCGTATTTATATTAAAAATATATAATCTAAAAAAACTATTACTTACTAGATTTAAAACATGTGCAGAAACATTTAATATCTACTATAGAATTATTATATTTAAATTTAAAATTATTTTTTAATAAATCTATAGTATTATTAATAGAACTAGCATTATCTCTAGTAACTCCTAATAATTTATTATTTAAATTGTAGTCTAATAAGACGTTTTCTATAATAGGATAAATATTACTACTACTATAACTATCTAAATCATTTAAATCCTCAAAACCTATTAAGTAACTTTCTAGTTCAAATTTATTATTATAGAAATGTATAGTAATAGCTAGAAAATCTAAATTATTACTAGATTTCCATTCATCTAAAGTAATTGAAAATACTATTATTATTATTAATTTTATTTTTAATTTATTAATTTCTATATTATATATATTATTTAATTCTTTTCTAATAGTTTCCTACTAATAGTAGGTAGATCATCTTTTAAATATTTTAATAGATTTTTAAAACTATTACTATCTATTAAACTAAAGGTAAGTTATTATTAATAATAAATTTTAAGATTAAATTTTTATATTCCTCTTTATTAAAAAATATAAAACTAGGTCTTTTTCTTACTAAGTTATTACTACTAGAAGTACTAAAATAATTATTAATCGTATTTATACTACTAGTTTCATCTATATTAGAACTATTTTCATCTAAATTAGGCTCTAAGTAAGTAAAATACTTATGTTTAAAATAACTATTTAAATTAGTAGTATTAAAAGGCTACGTACTTACTTTATTATATTCACATAAATTACAGCTAGCTTTAAAAGTTCTAGTTTCATTTTCTTTAAAAAATAAAACCTCTAATTTAAATTTTCTAGAACTAAAAATATTAGCTAATTTAGAAATATTAGGTAATTCTAAATTAGGATCTAGTAGATCCTCTTTCGTAAAATAAAATTTAGAAGCCATAATAAATAAAGATAAATAAAGATAATAAGATAGTATAGTTATAGTTATAGTTAATAGTTTAAAAACTATCAACTTAAAATTAAAGAACTTAAGAAGTATATATATATATCTCTCTAGGTTAAGAGCTTAATAATCCATATTATAAATCAAAATTATAGAATTTACTTAATAATAGCCTAACTCCATGATTTATTATAAATCCTTATTAAATAATAGCCTAAGTCCGTGATTTATCATAAATCCTTATTAAATAATAGCCTAAGTCCGTGATTTATTATAAATCCTTATTAAATAATAGCCTAAGTCCGTGATTTATTATAAATCCTTATTAAATAATAGCCTAAGTCCGTGATTTATTATAAATCCTTATTAAATAATAGCCTAAGTCCGTGATTTATTTTAAACCCTTATTAAATTATATCCTAAGTCCGTGGTTTATTATAAATCCTAGTTAAATAATAGCCTAAGTCCGTGATTTATTATAAATCCTTATTAAATAATAGCCAAAGTCTATAATAAAAATTAATTAATTAATTACTAGGTTTAATACTTTATAGAAAAATAATATATAAGTCTATAGGTTTCTTTATTCTATTCTAATTAAGTTAACTTTTTAAGTTACTTATTACGTTATTTACTACGTTATCTACTACGTTATCTACTACGTTATCTACTATTTATTACTATGTCTAGCCTTACTACGTAAGATATTATTCGAACTTCTATTAATAGAAGTATAGTAGTTAAATCTACTAAAATAGATTCTACTATAAAAGCTCTAATTAATAAATTTAAAAGGATAGCTCTAATAGTACTATTATAGAATATTTAAATATTTTAAGAATAGTTTACTATTTAAAACGGCTTAAGTATTATAATATTAATAAATTTAAGATTACTTTAAGTAAGTTTTTATTTATTTTATAAATAAATTACTAACTATATTACTAGATCTTATTAAGGAGAATAAAATAGATCTAGACTATAAAGATCTATTATATACTCCTAATACTAAAGAACGAGCTATTCTTAAAAGAATAAATACTTATTTACTCTATTTAAGTATTTTATTTAAAGACTATAGTAAGTATTACTTTACTATATTTTATATATACTAATGTCCTCTAGATTTAATTAATAGCTTTAAGGCTAAGAATATAATTAATAATAAAGAGGTCGTCTTTATTAAAGATAAAGTCTTTAATAAAGAGGACTATAAAAATAATAAAGATTTCTTCTTAAAAGAGGATCTTTATTTTCTTAATACTATTAATTTTCTAAATAAAGACTATTACTCACTAGAAGAGGTTAGACTTTATAAGGATAAAAAGATAGAGATTCTATTAATATAAAAGAAAATACTAAGGAGGATTTTAGTAAAAATATAAAAGAAAAAGAGGAAGAAGTTAAAACGGACTTAGATGAGGATACTATATTTTAATTTTTTCTTATTTTTCATCTAATCTTATATGGGCTTCTTAGTATATAAAAATCTATTTTCTATTTTTATTATATATAAATATAAAGTATTTTAGTTCTATAATCTTTTATAACTTAAATAAGTCTAGTAATTCTTTTTTAAAGTCAACTACCAAGCTACTTATAGACGTAGTTAAAAATTTTAGTTTTTAAAAAAAATTTCTAGTCACTAGATTATATAATCTAAATAATTTGAACTATATTAAGATTATGTTAAGATACTACGTTAGTAATATAATATAGCTTAGCTATACTATTTATATTAGATTTTATAGCTAGTATCTTTCGTTTTTTATAGTTATTAACTACGCTTATAACTAGTTATCAAAATTGGGTTTTAAAAAATTAATTTCTTATTCCTGAATTAAGTATTTTGAGTAATTCTAATTAAATTATTATATTTATATAGAATTCTACTACTTTTATTAATTACTATAATTATAATATTTTAAATTAATACTATGATTAGTATTTTCTATTAGAATTACTAACTATACTTCTTATACATTTATACTTAGTTATAGAAAGTAGCGTTTTTAATTAATTATTTTCTAGGTATTAAATTATATAATTTAAATAATCTTAATTATATTAAGATTAATCTAGACTATACTTTTAATTATAGTAGTTAATCTTATTATACTATCTATATTAGACTTTATAACTAGTACTTCTCGTTTTTTAGTATTAGTATATAGTAATAAATAGTTAATAAACTTATTTTATATAGTAAAATATTAATATATTACTTTATTATTTATATTATTTCTATCTATTAGTAGAATTTTATTAATAATATTTAGTAAACTATAGTTTTACTATAAATTATTATATTTTTATATAAGTTACTATTGATTTTATATTCTTAAAAACAAAAATATAACTTAAATAACTTAAATAGTCTAAATATCTATATATCTTAAAACTATAGTATAATATAATATATTATAAACGCTATATTTATATTTTTCTTATATATTTCTACTATTTTTAATCTCAGTTACTAATTAGTAACTGAGTAATTACTTAGTATTACTAAGTTAGTTACTAATTACTAATTACTAATTATATTTACTAAAAATCTCAGTTACTAATTACTAACTCAGTTACTATAAGATAAATTAGTAACTGAGTAATTAGTTACTAATATTATATAGTAATTATTAAAAATTTGCAACACTGTTATCGCCCAACACCTCCCAATAGCGCCGTATTATAATAGGTAGTAGATAAAGAATTAGTCTATATATTAATAGAGTTAAAAGGTATTTACCTAGACTACTTAATATTAAAATAATAATAGAACACCTAATAAAAAGAAAAGAATATACTAAAAAATAGAAGATATCTAAAATATCTTTAGTAGTAGTAGTAAAGTAGTTAGTTATATCTATTTAAAGAAGGATAATCTCTACTCTAATTAACTTATAAATATTACCTATTTTATCTCTTTTTATAAGATATCTTTTACTAGGCCTTATAGTCTTTATAAGAGTTTAGAAAAATTTTATATATAATAGTATTATTACTACTAGAAAGTATAAGGGCTTTAGTAATATAGAGTAGGGTATTTATCTTTCTTATAAAATTAATAGGGATAGGCTTATAAGATTTATATAAAATTATATAATATATATACTTTTTATAGGAGAGGATATTATACTTTTATCCTTTAGCGTCGATGCGCTTTAAATAGTAAAAATAATAAGACTACTAGAGTTTTACCTCTAAGATAAGGTAATAGAAGAGAGGAGTCTATATAAAAGATTAGTAATAGTAAAGTATAATTAAAAAGTAGATCTATAATAAAAATATCTAGAGATAATAAGACTATAGTAATAAATAGAAGAGGATTAGATAATATAGTAGTAATAGTAAGATATAGAAAGTTAATAATAAATTTAAGCTAAAAGAAAAAAAAGAGATAGAAATAGTAGAGGGCTTAAAATATATATATATTCTTCTCCTTACCGTCGTTATCCCTAATAATAATAGTAATTTCATAGCCTCTACTTTACTATAGTAATAGATATAGTAACTATCTTATTATAGAGTAATAGTAAGGTAATAATATTACCCTATTATAATACTATAAATTTATTACGTAGAGAGTAAATTATAAGTAGCTAAAATAGCTATTAGTAAGAAAGGGGATAGTTATAAGAAATAAAGTACGTAATCCCATAATAATATAATTATATAATAGTTTATTAAAAGTACTATATAGGTGACGCTAGAACATACTAGTATAACACCTCTAAAACGTAGAGGAAGATAGAGGGTAAGATAGATTTTAATCTTATTATTATTTAAGGAATACTACTACTATATTTAATCCTAACAGAACTACTTATAAGAGGACTTAATAGATTAATAATAAGGATTACTAGTAGTTATTTATTATCTCTATATACTACTAGCTATCCTTAGGATTTGTAACTCTATGGGCTCTAAATTTATAAATTTATAGATTTATAGATTTATTATATAATTTTTATATATATCTAAGTTATACTCCGTATCACTTCTATAATTATAATATTTATTCTTATAATTTTATTAATTACTACTATTAACGTTATTATTATCGTAATTCCATTATAGTATAGTAGCTATAATACTATCTCCCCTTTTTAATTCTTTAGCCTTGAAGAATATTCTATTATAAAAATAAAATTATATTAATAAGATAGTTTCTATTACTATATAAATTACTATTATCCTTTATATCTTTTTATAAAACTATTAAACGTCTTATACTTATTAATAAAATTAGTTATTATAGGTTTATTACTATACCTTATATTTATTATATTAGGCTAAACTTAGATTATATTATTTCTCCTTATAATACTTTAAAATAGTTAACTTATAAATCTTATATAAGATTAAACGTTTAGGGTTTTATAATATAAATAGGATTTTTATAATTAAGTATAAATTATTTATCTTATTCTTAAAATATTTTTTAACTACTTTTAGTACGATTCGTTAGTCATTTCTAAGTTAAAATTTAAGCTAAACTAGTTAAGGCTAAAAAGACTTAAAAAATAACTTTAAATAAGGTAGTAGTAATTATAGAATAATTAGCTACTATTTATATTAAGATGGTAAGACTTTAGAAGTAGAAGAAGTTTTTAATAAATAGAAGGATTATTAGTTTATATTTCTAAAGATAGAACTAGATTAAAAGAGATAAATTTATAGACTACTAGCTTATAGAATAGTCTAGAGGAGGTAAAATTAACCTAGATATTATTTATATCTCTAGTAGTAGTATTATTCTTCTTAATTTATAGTTAGATAATTTAGATCTTAATTTATTATTTTTTAGTTTTCTTTATAAGATTAGTTTAGCTAATACTCCTCTAACTTCTTAAGATAGTTAAGGTTTCTTTTTAGTTCCTAGGTATAACGAGGACATCGTGAAGTTGCTATAGTATTAAGGCATATCGCGCTAGAATTAATAGGGTCTAGTGCGTCAAGGAAGCTAAGCGAATAAGCTATATAAAATCTATACTATACGCTTCCTTTAGGGAAGTTAAGTATTATTTACTTAATATAACTAGAGTTATCCTTTTATTATTAATCCTAGTATAAAGTATATACTATTATCTATAACTAGATCTTATATAATAATACTTTAGTTATAATAGTCTAAAGATAGCTCTAAAGTTATATAAATAGTAAATAAAAAATAAATCTTATCTATAATCTTTAGAATAATAAAGACGCTCTAATTTAATATATAAAAGAAAAATAATATATACGTAATTATAGCCCTCCTTTAACGCTAGAAGAGTATATCTTAGTTATTAAAAGGAGGCGTAATAAACTTCGCATCCTATAATAACTATACGCCCTTAAGGCTAAAATTATGGAACTTAAAAACTTAAATTAAACTCCTAGTCTAATTACTCCTACTAAGGAGGCTAAAACCTAAAGTACTAATATATATAAATAGAATATACCTAGAATACTTCTATTAATATATGATAAGTATATACTTAAACCTAAAAATCTAGCTAAATATAAGAATAGAAATTTAAAGGAATATTATAAATTTTTTTATTTATATAAGGTAGTATTTTATCTCCTACTATAAGAATTCTTACTAGATACGGATAAAGTTATCTAGGTAATATAATACTTAAGAGGTAATTTTAAAGAGTTATAGTATATATATTATAAATATATCTTTAAGGCTAAGGAGAGATATCTACCTAGAAATACTTTAAATAGTATATACTTAACTTATTTTTTAATCTAGTAAATCGTAGTTTAGAAATAGTTATAACGTATACTTAAACTATATAATAAAAGGACTAAATAGTTCATTCTTTTTTAATCTATCTTAACGTTATTAAGGATTAACTTATACCTTATACTGAGCAATAAAGGGTATAACACCTTTTCTTAAAATTAAGATCTAAGCTATAGAGAGTAATTATTAACTATTATTAAATATCTATTATAAGAGAAGACCTTATTATATTAGACTCTATACTTAAGTAGAATCTATGCCGCGTATTATTAATATAGGAATAGCATAGCCGCCACGTATTAAAGGTAAAATATAAAGAGGCTACACTAAATTATTAAATATCTAATAGTAGAAGTAAGTCTCTTAATAAAAGAAATATTATATATTATAAATATAATAAGGTTAGCTACTATATAAATAAATACTAAAGTAGTAACCTAAATTAAATCTTTATATAAATTAATAAGGTAGGAAAAGATTAAGCTTTACTAATAACCTAGAAATAGTAAGGCGTCTACTAATATATATTCTACTAGGTATAAAATATATATATAGCGTAGCTAGAAATATAGATCTAGAATAGTAACTTTAAACTATTTTTAATCTATAAGCTAATATTAGCCTAATTAGTTAAAGGATCGCTATAGAAATAGACTTATAACCTATTAAAGGAGCTAAGCTTTCTAAAACTAGAATAGATTAAAGCTTAATATTAAAGTATTTATACTATTTATATACTCTAGGTGCGTTTAATAGATAATATAGATGTTTAATATTATATAATAACTATAGTCTATAGTTAATAAAGAAGAGGTTCCTCTCTTACTAGGAAACCTATTCTTATAAGAAGGAGATATCCATCTTAATTATAATACTTAAATATAGTATTAAGATTATACTAAAGTTACTATATAACTTATTACTATATAAAACTTTAAAAAGGAAATTAAATAAACTAGCTTTAATCTATTTCTTCTAGGAGTTCTATAAACTACTAGTATAAGTTTAAAGTATCTTACTTATATTAATAAAGCGCGTATAGCGTAAGTACTAAGCCTCTTAGACGTATTATATAAATATAGTAATATATTTAATAAGGAAGTAGTATCTACTCTTCTAAAATTTAAAGAATTTAATTATATAATCCCTATTATAAAGGAAGGAACCTCTTTATAGGTCTTTATATAATCTTTTAGCGCGTAAGCTTTAAGTACTCTAAGAGTACTTAGAAGATACTCTTAAAAGGGTAGATTAGGTATAATACTAGCCCTACTAAAGTATTAATTTTATTTATTTTAAAAAAGGATGAAATATTATAACTTTATATTAACTATAGAGGATTTAATATTATTACTATTAAGGATTATTATATGTTTCCTTTAGTTAGAGAGATACTTAATTACCTATTAAATATATATTACTATACTACCCTAGATTTTTATAATACCTACTATAGGATTTAAATTTAGATAGAGGATAAGTAGAAAATAGTATTCTAAACTTAATATAATTATTTTAAATACCTAGTTATATCTTTTAGGTTAATAAATATACCTATGAGTTTTTAGGCATATATTAATAAGATACTAATATAGTATCTAGACTATATATATATTATATACCTAAATAATATATTATTGAGGAAATGAGACTCTATTAAGCGCTGTGGACTGAGCGTCATTTTTGAATCATGAAACCCGTGACCCCCCGAGCTTCTGAAGTATTATATAGAGCTTAGAACGTCTTATCCTAAGCTCTCACATATATACTAGCCAGGTAGGTAACCTTTTTTTATAGAGTAATCTGATTAATTCGCTTACTAAATTATAGTAATTTCTAGCTTACTTATTCCTCTATAGTTATGAGCCTAGTACTTTAGAATATAGAAAAGTTCTCTCTATACGCTTTTAACGCTAGAATTACTGATTTAACTACTCTATCTAATCTTTAATTTATATAAATGAGTATATTCATGTCTAATTTAATAATTCTAGTAGGCTAATACTAGCTTATAAATTAGATGAGCTGGCTGTACTAGTTTATATAGCTCTAATTTTATACTATCTATAGGGAATCTGGGAAAAAATCGACCCTAATGCTAAAGACGCTAAGTTAATTAATAATATTTAGCTAAAGTAACCTAATCGTTTAGTAGATATTAATAATAAGATCTCTAACGTAATAAAGGCTAGCTTAGAGTATATAATACTAAGCTTATAGAATATAGAGGACTTATAGTAGAATGGTTAATGTAGTCCTTAAAGATTTAAAATATATAGAACTAGGTATATATAATAGTATCCTTCTAATCTTCTAGCATCTATAATAATTAAACTAGTTAGTGAAAAAAAGATAACCCTTTAAGACCTTATCTAAGCTTTAAAATAAGACCTCGCTAACTAAAGCTAATACTAAAAACTTTATATAAGTATAGTACTAAGCTCACCTAGATAAGGCTAAGTATGGTAGATAAAGTCCTAAGGCTTAGTATAAAGATTAGTAGTTTATCTATAATAAAGTAAAGACTTATAAGATTACTAATATTAAAGGAGAACTCATAGTATATAACTTTCTAGATACACTAGTACTAAAGCTTACTCCTAACTAAACGCAATTAATAAACTAGCGAATCCTATAAGATATAGTATTAAAAAATATAGTTCTTAAGTTTTATTAAGTTGAAAAAGTATTTTAATACTTTTATAAGAATACGCGCTACGCTTTAATAGTAGGAAGATTATAGGGTATTCTTTACTTTTATAGGCCAAAGCTCGGATTCAAAATAAACTAGGTCTTAAAAGAATAACTAAGGAAAGAGCTGCCCTATAGGACCTAAAAGTATAAGTAGGATTTATTAAGCTATTTTAAGTTTTAACTTATAGTAACTGGCGTTTTACCTAAAGGAGCTCAGCCTATAAAAATAACGGAAGTAGAGAAGAAAATAATTCTAAATTATTTAGCTTAGCTAGAATAGAATAAGCTCCGTACGAAGATTATAAAGATAGGTTAAATAAAGCCTAATAAGATAAGCTTATCTATTAAATATCTAGGAAGTATAGTAGTGACGTTAATAGACCCCTTAGAGCTTATATAGCTTAAAATATATAGCCTAGGAGTCTACTCTACTATGATATTCAGAGCACACCCTTTCTTAGAAAATATAATCCTAGATAGAGGTGTTATTATCTATCTAGTTAATAATTGGAAGCTACTTATTTTAAGATTCTTTAAGAAAACAAGCTCTATAGAAAGCATAGAAGTAGAAATATAAATATTTCTAGTCTTAGGTATAGGAGATCGCCTACTTAAAGGCGTTTTAAATAGAGAGAAAGGTAAATGCTCTAAAGATTTATTATTTATAAATATAAAAGTTATTAAAGATTTTTATATTAATATTATCTCGGAAGTTTA
Source organism: Kalmusia sp. IMI 367209 (assembly GCA_027946365.1). Taxonomy (NCBI): domain Eukaryota; kingdom Fungi; phylum Ascomycota; class Dothideomycetes; order Pleosporales; family Didymosphaeriaceae; genus Kalmusia; species Kalmusia sp. IMI 367209. The sequence continues at coordinate 3,030 of JAPEUQ010000006.1, read as the reverse complement.
TTTAAGAAGATTAAGATCTAGTACCTAATCTAGATAATATACTATATTTAGAATATTAAAAAGGAGTATTGTACTTACTAAGCTAATTTATAAATATAACCTTACGTTCTTAAAATATAAGCTAATCCCCTACTATCTATTAGTTATAAGCGCGATTAATACTACGAAAGCGCCTATCCTAGTAAAATAATCTTAGGACTAATAGTAAAAAGTTCTAATACTAATACTTAGGATACCTAGGTTTAAAGACGCTATGAGCTCTTATATATAACACGCGTAATATATATATAAATAGGATATCTTATAGATATTATAAGTACTACGCAACAACGTATACTACGTGGTAATCTTATAATGACTAAAGGAAAGATTATTTAGACCCTTTTATTAGATTTTATAGATCTTTTTAATATGCCTACTAAATATCTAAGCGAAGAATAGATACTAATTATAAAAGAAGATTTTAGTAGGAAGATCTATAATAATAATCTCTAAGGAAAGATAATTTTAGAGGATTATACTAGTCATTAAGAGCTTTATATAGCGTAGTAATAAAGTATAAGCTTAAGATTATAATAATTTAATAAGATAATAATACTATAACGCTCCTTAAAAAGATAATTAAGATATAAAGAATAGATAGATTAAAAAGGGATTAAGATTATTACGCCACTACTATATACATGAGCCAAACGGAGCGCCAGAGTAAGTAAAATAAAAATTATTATAAAAGTTATAAAAATAAGAATTAATATAAATCTCCTATTAAGCTCTAGCCTAAAATTATAGACGTAGTAGTATAACTTTATAAATAAGCCCTTCTACTACCTATAGCTTACGATTACCTAGTAAAGTCCTTAATAGTTAGTTTTAATAATATTTTTAATACTATAAGTCTATATTATAAGGATAGCTATAGCGGATCTACGCCTGAGACTAGAGTAGAATCTATACCTATAGCTATTAAACTTTACCTCTTTGAATAGGAGCGCATAGTTGGGCGTACAAATAAGGATTTAAAGTAAATCCTAGAGCTTATATTAAATATTTAGTAGGCTACTGCTTCTAATATTTATAGGATATAAGTTTCTATACTTAAATTAAGATAATTATAACGTAAAATATAACTTTTAATAAGATACTTTACTATAAAGAAGAGCTGATTAAGGAATTTTAAGAAGAAGTAGTAAAAGTTATTGGAAATTCTCTATAAAGGAGAAATTACTAATCTAGAAAAAGTGCTTATAATATTTCTAAGCTTCAATCTAAACTAATGAGCTAGTAAATCTAAGCACCAAATCTACTACTAAGTAATAGTTTGAGGGTAAAGTAATTAAGCTAACTAAAATTATAATAATTAGTTAGCCATAGTCAAAGAAAGCTTTGACGCCGACTCTACTTGAGCTGCGAATATAGTTAGTAAGTAATTAAACATATAGATAGAGAGGCTCTTGAGACATGACCTCTAGATAAACGCTAGACTAGATATAATAAAATATAATCTATTAAGGAGATTATAAGAAAATAGGCGTCTACTAGGGTATATATTAACCTGGTAAGGCTGAGAACCCTATTCTAAGGATGTAATACCCACTATTACTAGAGCTTAAGGAAGCTCTATCTAGATCTTAACCTAGGAACATCATTCTATAAGCCTTAAAAAGTAGAGTATAGCCAATCTATCCTTCTAAAGATATCTAACGCGTCCTGATTCTATATCTTATTTAGCTTAGTAAGACGATTATAGGGGATACTTCTAAATATAATTAAGTAAATAGATACCTACCTTTATTAGCATAGATAAGGGAGACAGATCTAGATAATTAATTAAGGGGTAAGATAAAGGTTTTATATGAGTATTAATTATAGATCTATTTTTAGAAGGAATTAATATAAGACTTTACCAGCATATTTTTACCTAGAGTAGTAGAGGCCTAGAATAAATATTAGACGTTTATAACTATTAACGCTATAGTTATATAATATAATAGGTCGTATAATATATTATCTCTCGCTCATTTATATGAGGGATGAGCTTCCTCTGAAACTAACTACTTAAAAAACTTAATATTATTCATTTAAGCTCTTTAAATAAACCATATAAAGTTATAACACTTTAGAAAATAGGTATATAGATAGAAATCTTATATAAAAGCATTGATCTTACTTCTGACTTTAAATAGATATAGACGTATAAGAACGATTAAAACCTTGCTTTCTTAAAATATAAAGCAGAATTATAGTAAGGAAGTCTTTAGAATAAGGATTCATAATTTAATCTACGTAGCTACATATAGCTCCATTCCTTTCAAATAACTATAGTAATAGTAGTAGAGTTTAACTGTAAAATCTTATAATATAATATAGTAGGCGTGTTTCTAAACATATATATTATAACTAAAAGCAGAAGTCCTTACGAGCTCCTAGATAGATTTAAGAAAGCTGGGATGTATAAAAACTTAATAAGTACTCTGCAGATTGAGACTCACCACTCTATAGTATAAGGAGTTCTTAAGGCTCACTTAAAATGTGGGCTTAGTGTCTTAGAAAGAATCGTGCTTATTCTTTAATATGAGTGCAGTATCTAGTTATTTTCTATATATAGATAATATACTACTACTCTTCTATAAGTAAAACGAGTAGAAACTCTAAAGTTATAGGTTTCAGATTATATTAAAATACTCAGATATAGAGCCGTAGGCCAGTAAGTAATTTATAGATATATATAGTTAAGATCGTGACCCAGAATAATTACGCTAGTCTATAATATATATATTATGGAGTTAATATTAGATTACTATTTTTAGTAAGCGGGTGATTAGATTACTATATAAGAAATATGAGCCGGATAGGTAGAATTTATAGATTATAAGATCTTCTACTTATGAAACTCTAAGCGTTTAGTATTATTTAGATTATTATTAAAATCCTTCGGATCGTGATCGTTCCGTTGCTTAAAGCAACCTGGGGCAGCCCCTTCTTGTATGCATGGCACTACCCTAGATGAGCTTCGTTGGTAGTAAGTCTATG